>OZ037995.1:17026326-17091326 GCA_964035705.1 Porites rus
TACTTGACTTTCATTTGTCTGGTATTGGTATATGAATGTAATTCTCGTCCAGCAACCTTGAACTTTGCCCAAACGTACGCAATCAGCGACTTAACTAGAGGTTCTATCTAAGGGGGTGAGGGGTGGGGATATGTTCAGCCAAAAGCAAAGCTCCGGACCGTGCGAACACTGAAATTTTTTGATTGAAAATTCACTTTCGCATACCATGAAAATCAAAATGATCGGTACGGAATATTTTACCCAGAGAAGAAAGGAACAGAGAAAAGAATAACCCATGAGCAGGCCCTCGTCTCCTAACTCCTTCAAGCGAGAAAAATAAGAGGAGTACTGGGAGAGGAACCAATTTTACAATTCTATTGACAACAGTTTGCATTGGTAATGGATCAGTAGCCTCCAATACAGTGATTAGAGCGCCAAATAACTGCGGGTTGAGAGTAGTGAATGCAATATTTAACATAAACAGCTTATGAACTCTGGGTTCGAATTGGGGGATGGGGGGGGGGGGGGTTGGGATTTTCTTCTTCTTTCAGCCACATTCACCCTCAGTACATGACTGGCATCTTTCATAACAAAGTACCTCTCCCTATCCGGGTTCAGTAACTGATTAAAGTGACTAGTATGGAATAAGTTAGGTAAATGAATAATGTGAATCAAGAGTGTCGCTTGGCAGATGCTCTGCTGGCTGTGTAATCCAACAGAAATAGAACCCCAGAAACCTCATCTGGACAGTTGCGTTAAAAAAAAATTCGTAACACCGTCAACGCCCTCGGGCTTCCTTAGCCGCCGAACACAAATAAGTGTTCGAAATGCAGGAACGTATAGTTCAGCCAGCATTGACACTGCTTTTGACGGGTATATCTGATCAACACTTTATATTTGCTTGATAAAGATTTCAGTATTAAAACAAATTATAATTACAACCACTGACCGATTGTTGGTTCATGCATGTGGCCACGCACTGGTGGGCACGAACAGTGTTAAGTTACATAATTGCACATATCTCTACGAGGGGCCCATGGTTAGTTACCACAAATCCAAATAATTCTTTAAACATTTTCCTTTGATCACTTTCTGTTTCCAAACCTTGGAACGGGTTGCCAAACATCGTGTCTTCATCTGATAGCACCTCCCAGCTGATTTGGCCTGAATAATATTCTGCAGTACTTTCTCTAATTTTTCTCACCAGTCTCACACGTCCTCTGTACAGCATGCTGAATAAGCATAGTTGTATATGCCACGATATCATTTATTGCTTTTTGAGTCAAATTGTGAATATCCATTATCCGAAGTATATACGCTGCCCTGGAACATCTCAACATGGCAACCTCATCATCTTCATCATCTTCATTGTGTGCGTCATTATCATCCCCGTCGTCTAGATTTTCTCCGTTATCTTTGAAACTAGCGCCATTGGTTGCATCATCGTCACAGTCATCACAGTTCAATATTATGGTCTTTGTTGTTCACCAAGTCACATAGTTCCGTGATCTCTGACGCGTTTTTCCACAGGTGATTGTGGTTTCTCTGCAAGTGGCTTCTGTATCCCAAAAAATTTTGGTAGGTCTGTCCACACCTCCTACGCCACATACAATGTTCAGATGAGCATCTTGTCCATGAACTCGCATCCAATGATTCAACTGTAGTGACAAATTAGCAAAAATACTCGAACACATGCGACACCTTAGTCCCATGATTGCACCGCGTTTTGAACTACTGAAGAATCAGAGCGACAAATAGAGGCAAATCGCCGGCTTGCAAAAACACTCTTAGTAACCATCATGGGGGTGCATCAGTTGAGACGACTGATACAGGACCTAGTACAGCAGTGCAGTATATTTTTTTGCACGAAGCATTTCGTAATATCATGTGTTTTATAGTAATTTTACGATAGACAGGAACGTGACCTAAAGGAAAAAGAGGTATCAGATCTTCCCCATGTAAAGGAATTGGGATTCCAGGATCCGTGAAATTTTCGCTTGTGGAATCCGGAATCTGGGGAAAGTTTGCTTATGGAATCCTGAATCCTGGGCTCTTGAATCTGGAATACAGCTCAAAGAATCTGGAATCCAGAATCCAAGTTCCGCTTATAAGGACTGGAACCAAGTGCCTGGAATCCGGAACCTACGTCATGGAATCCAGGATTCAAGAGTGTCTCGTTTTCCCTGACATAGGGCAACACAATTTCAATCCGAGATTATACACGAAAATTACTTGATGACAGGAAAAACAAAAAGGAAAAAAGCTGAATGAAATGAGGTACTCAAATATCTAAATTGGTCTCAAAAGTAGGAGGTGTCAGATGTGGTTTTACTGTAATGCATCTTGCAATCTGGGGGGGAGGGGAAGGTGGAAGAGAGACCATTATATGGTGCCTTACCCCTACCCAAACATTGGTTGAGTAGCCGCTGGGCTTTTGCTGTTACACTTTAAAGAACTTTTCAAAGCTAAACACCTAAACTCGATAGGCTTTTTCGGTCATAAATTGGCGGATATTCTATAGTATTCTTCCCTTCCCTCCTGGGGGAAGGGGCTGGGACTGTCAGGCTTGGTCCATTTAACATGTTGCTAGCTATTAGGTCATTCAAGGTCGCCATGTTGAATGATGCTTTCATCTACGTTATTTGATAATAGTCGACAGCCAGGAAAGGTTGTCCAATTGAGGCAAGGGGAATTGTTATTTTAAGTCTCTCATTGGCTCCATTAGTAATTTAACCCGGCCCAACATTTCCTGTCCAGTGGAGGTCTTCGATTTCTTCATTATTCATCCTACTCATTCACTGAGCCTATTCTGCATGGATCTATCACTGAGTACGGGCTGATTTCTCATATTAGGGACTTTAAGATAGTACACTACGGTCGGTTGGGACAGTTGGGAGCGTACACGGGTGGCCTGGGGCCAGGATGGTAAAAAGGTGCGAAAAATTTTAACTTAAGTTCGGGAAACAAGACAGAGGACGGTAAAGCCAAGATGTCTTTTGATGAGGTGTGAGACTTGCTGGTAATTTCGTCTGCAGAAGGCTTAATAAGCGACAAAGAGTTTTTGTTTTTATACAAAGAATACAAAGCAGTGAATCCGTTTGATCCGTATTGGGAATTTGACCCATTTTGTTTAGACTCTTTAGACTCTAGAGAATGTAAATCCGAGTTCAGACTAGAGAAAGAAGATATACCCTTTGCAGCCGATGCTTTGTAAGTTCCAGCAAGATTTAGGTGCCCTCAGGGCACAGTTTCTGATTGTATAGAAGGATTTTGCATTCTCCTAAAAAGGTTGGCTTATTCTTGTCGGTATTTTGACCTTGTTGAAAGGTTTGTTCATCCAGTTCCTGAACTGAGTTTGATATCAAACACTGTACTTGACTGGATCTACAAATTTCATGGCTTTCGTTTGACTTCATGGAACCAGGCATTCCTTGTACCTCCTTTCTTGGAATCTTGTGCTCGAGCAGTCAAACAACAGGGAAGTCCCCTCAAAAACTGTTTTGGATTTATAGATGGAACAGTTTGTTGAATATGCAGACCAGATACGAACCAACCTGTTGTTTACATCGGCAATGAAAGGATGCATGGGCTGAAATTTCAGTCAGTGGCCCTACCAAATGGTCTGATGGAAAACCTGTATGGACCTGTGGAAGGACGTCGTCACGATGTGGGAATGCTTAAGGATTCTGGTCTCCTGAATGATCTATCAAGATTTGGATTTAACACAAGAGGTGATGTCCTTTCTCTGTATGGGGATCCCGCCTAACCCCTTCATCCCAATTTAATGAGACCCAAACGCCCAAGGGAATGTCCCTGTTCTCACCCCTGAGATGGAAGCTTTCAACACGGCTATGAGTTCAGTAAGAGTTTCTGTAGCCTGCGTAGCAAGTGTTTCTGTGCAGTTTACAAGCAAAGAAAGAGGAACAAGAGTCAAAGACAGCGGAAAAAATGGCGCAAGTAAAAGAGCAGGGAGGGGCTGGTGAAGAAGGGAGGGAAACGCTTGCAGACAAACCCCTCAATTTTGAAAACTGCCCACTTGGCCTGTCATACATGAGTTCACACACCGACATTTTATGCTGTCATCAGCTGTCATATTTGACCAATAAATGTTTGTCCTTCCAAGGAGCAGAAATGAACTTTAGAGGCGCGTGTGTGAAACTATAATAATTTTGTTTTTTTGTATTTTGGTACGCGTGGACGGCGTTAACGGTGAAATCTCAATTAATCCAAACAATCAATGCAGGTCAAAGCTCAGCTGGACAAAACAGCACAAATGAGCTGGGTCCAGCAAGACAAAACATTGTGGGAAGCCATCCCATTCCCTAACAAAGAAAATCACTTTTAGTTATTCAGATCCAGGAGCTACTTTGCAGAATAAATTAAACGACCTGATTCCGGTACCCTTATATAGTCGCAAGAAGAGCTTTGTGTTTCAAAAGAAGTTAAAGAAAATGCTCTTGCATTGAAGGGTAAATCTTGCCAACCAGAATAAACAACAATTACCACAGGAAGATGCGTGTCACGTACCATACATGACCTCTCAGTATGAAACAAACCTTTTATCGACACATGTCAATATTGTTCGACTAGCCGAGCCAATCAGGCACTGCGTTCGCTGGCAAACACAGGTTTTCAAAAATCGAGGGGTTTGTCTGCAAGCGTTTCCTTCCTTCCCCTTCCCCTCCTCCCTCTTTCATTTTTTGGCTCCTTGTTTCATTTCTCGCCTGGTCAAAACCGAAAATCCCGTTCCTCGGTCTTTTTTTGCTCCAAAATTAAACGGAAACGCTTGCTGATTTCATTTTTTCCTAAATTTCTTGTAAAATAATTTCTGCTTCAGACAAGGGCTTGGGATTTGTTCCTGACTCCCCCTCCTTTCTCATTTTTGTTGTAATCACCAACCAGTTTATTGAATCTGTCTCGGACACTTCTTTGGTCTCTAGGCATAACTTTGAATCCATCATACTGATTTACAGCACCTGCAACTTCAGACCAGGCTTGACCAGATTCCTTAGATCCAGCCTTGAACTGGTATGGCTCAACAAAGCGAACTTCTCTTAACAGAATTTTGTCTTTTATTTCTGTCCAATGGAAAGTTCCACTGTACATAAGGAAATAAAAAAACGCATGATCAGGTACACTTGATTTTTAATATTTACTAAACAGCAGTATAAGCTCTAGCAGTAAATTAAGCGCCACCTTCATGGCAAGGAAGGGTGTTGGCTTTATGGAACCTTGACTATTTTTAGTATACGTTCAAGGAAAAAAAGCAAAATTGAAGCACCACAGCATAGCCAGGACAGTTGAATAAGGACGTAATCTTTAACGTAACGTAAATGAATAAGCTTGATGCATGAGAAAACAGTGTTAACACTGATTAATAAATCAAGCAATAATAAACATGTAAAACTCACTTGTTACGGACATCATTCTCTTTCACACTCTCTTTTGAAAGCTCTCTAAAAGACCAACATCAAAAATAAATTTCAGATTATTGAAAAGCAAAGAATGGTGAGTTGAATAGTTACAATATTGCTGTACTATTCAGTATGTTACGAGAGATTTTTCAGGCCAGAAAAAGTAGAATTTTCTGTCGTTAAAAAATATCACTAAGCTTTTTTTAATGTGATCATAAGGCAAATCGTAATTCAGTTATCTGTTAAATCTTAAAACAATAAGCATCAAAGAAGTAAGTAATTAAGCTTTACTGTCACTAAAGTTTGCTGCCATTTATGAACGGATCAAGAAGCTGAAAGAAAAGTAAACATAACTTTGAAAACACTGTACCAGACTGAATTTTCCATATAAAAAAAGAAATTCATTTGAACGAAATTAGACCCAACAGGAAAATTTATCACTTACCATATACGAATAAAACTGAGTGCAAATTGGCTGCATACAGTGAAAAAAACGAATCAACCAGCTGAAAGGAAACCAGTCAGAACTTTCAAGACAGGGCACTACACCACTGGAGGCGGTACGCAGCTCTTATAAGATGTGCTGTGGTTTGTCAATGGATTTTTGATAATAATTCTTCTAGCGTTAAAGAAATATAAAGTATATAAGGCATATGGGAATATGTAAATAATAAAGTGTGCTGAAGCTATGAATATACCTACAGTCAGACAACATTAGGAATGGCTATTGTGAATTCAGTAAGTAATCTAAGGAAGTTTTAGCTCTCTAATTACCACTATATCTCAACACCCTAAACTAGGAGTGACTTACTGGTTCTCCCCTGTTGCCCTTGTTGCCCTGTTGCACTGTTTCCCTGTTGCCCTTGTTGCCCTTGTTGCCCTTGTTACCTTGTTACCTTGTTGCCCTTGTTGCCTTGTTGCTCTGGTTACCCTGTTACCCTGTTACCCTTGTTGCCCTTGTTGCTCTGGTTACCCTGTTGCCCTTGTTGCCCTGTTGCCATGGTTGCCTTGTTGCCCTTGTTGCCTTGTTGCCCTTGCTGCCCTTGTTGCCTTGTTGTCCTGGGTGCCCTGCTGCCTACAATCCGCGACAAAATTGTTGAGACATTTATTCTTTAATAGGGTAATTTCGGAGAACAAAAGAATCCGTACCCCTCCCCTGTCCCCTCCATTCAAAGTTGGGGTGTTTGTTGTTTTCTATAGGCAGCTAGAACAAGGGCACAACATTGCATGGAGGGGATGGGGGAGGAAAGCTATATTTCCTCCTTTTGAAGTTAATAAAACGTAAAAAAAAACGCCAGTTTTGGGCGAAGTGTCTCAACTCATTTTGCTGCCGATTGTCTGAATCAAAATCTACGCGCTGTTGTCTTATTAGCACCTGTTAGGAGATGGTAACTAGTTGAGACTACTATATTCACCAGGTCGTTTTTCAGAAGATAGAAAAGATACCCATATAATTCCTTTCCTGTGTTTTTCGAGGGAAAATTAGTTTTGACAATCTTTGTTCTCGGTAGTGTTTTCAAGAAATTACGCAGCATACCCATGTACCGAATGATTGATTTTCCTCTGGTAACTAAGTGTGATCGGTAGGAATCAATGGCAGGTAATATTTTGTATTTGAATATATCCCTAGTAAGTTCGAAAGTGTTTATTCGAAGTTTGGCTATTTGACAAGGGTGGGATGGATGATAAAATAGCCATGATTGCTATGCGCAGGAGAATTTTCAGGAAAAATGTTCCAACTTCTAATGCACAGCAGAGCTGCATAGCATCGCTAAATCTGTGCAGCAGATTTGTTGCCCATATACCCATAAGGCTCTTTGAAGAATGTGCTTTACAGTAGAAACTATGAGTTCAGGAGGGGACTGGCCACGAGTAACCACAAGTAACCAACTTTATTCTTAAAAGATCATCAGATTATTTCCTTTTCACTTTGTTCTTTTTTTCGATGCGTTTCGATAAAGAAGAGAATAAGAAATCGTGCACGACGCACCACATTGCACAATGTCAAGGCACTGTTAAGCGTGACACAAAATGTCACGCACTGAAAATAACAAAATCGCCTTACTCTAATTGTTCTAAAATAGGTATGATGAAGTCGAACACAACAAATAAAAAGCCACCAGGGGTTCTACATCCCAGCATAAAGAAATGAATTCAATTACCTTTCTAAAGGACATACGACCACTTTTGAGATTTAGACAATCGGCGACAAAATTGTTGAGACATTGTTCTTAAATAGGGTAATTTCGGAGAACAAAAGAATCCGCAACCCTCCGCTGTCCCCTCCATTCAAAGTTGGGGTGTTTGTTGTTTTCTTTAGGCAGCTAGAACAAGGGCACAACATTGCACAGAGGGGATGGGGGAGGAAAGCTATATTTCCTCCTTTTGAAGTTAATAAAACGTAAAAAAGCCCAGTTTTGGGCGAAGTGTCTCAACTCATTTTGTCGCCGATTGTAGGTGCCCTGCTGCCTTGTTGCCCTGTTGCCTTGCTGCCCTGTTGCCCAGATGTCGAGAACCAAAGGCAATTTCTACTCTTGACATATACTTTTGGGGTATACAGCTATTTCGAGAAAGGTTGTCTGACAAAATGTGCATGCAACAATCCCGAAAGGTATTATGGGATATGATCAATACACTGTTGCTGACACTGTAGCTGTCGAACCTACTTTTGTTGCTTTCTTTTAGCACCCGCAAACATACTTCCATGGACTCTCGTATCATTCTTTCAAATTTCTTTGAATAACAGTGAATTCAAAACCACCCACAATACCTTTCAGGATTTTTGCGTGCACTTTTTCTGACAACCTTTCTCAAAATAGCTGTAGATATGCTTGGAATTGACTGAGCAATTATGATGACGATACAACCATCTCGTTTCATAACAATGAAAACCATAACAGCCTTCAAGCAAGCTCTTCATTTAATGCATTAGTCAAATCCAACTGCACCCAGACCGCCGGGCCAATCCGCGGCATTAGCATTTTTGGGCTTTGGATGGCAAACTCCTGGGGGAAGAAATGCATGCATTGGATTTGGCTGATGCATCAAGGATATGGAGAGAAGTAACGCATGAGTGGCTCGCAGGAAGGAGAGGCAGGAGAAAGGTCCAAGGAAAGGAAGTGAGAGATCACTTGTACGTTCTCTTACAACTCATAATAGGGAAGTTGCTACCGGTCCATGACATTTCCTGGTAGTTTCGCATGTTGGCAGCAGCTTACGTCAGGAATTCCCGAGAAAAATTCCAGCTATTTACATACTAAGCAATGTCCACTAAAGGTCCACGCCTCCATTTTCACCCATTTCAATCAACCCTTAACAATAGCCTGTATTTGATATATTCCAACATGACTGCGAGGTTTTAGGGTCAAAGTTGCAAATTTTTCTGTACTCCATTGTCTCGCAATTCCCAGAAGAGTCTTCAGCACAAAGAAAACTAAACAAAATTGTAAAAAACGACCAGAAAGCGTCGGAGTCATGTTAGAATTTTAATGTATCGAATGTGAGCTATTAAAATCATTGGGACAGACACACGTGTCTGCCACAAAGAAACCTCACGTACGCGTGATACCATAGTGGCTAAGTGCATGCTCCAATAGTGTCTTGTTTATTAACTGAGCGCTGCTGCCCTTTAACCCCTTCACTCCATCTCCGACTAATTATCGTATTGTCGTTTTAAATGTGGCAGGCGAGGGGCAAGATACATGCAAATAGAATTAATACATCTTGATTTTATTTCTTTTCCACACTTTTAGTTCGCTCATGTGAACAGTAGGGAAATTGTTCTAACTTCTTCTCATCTATTATGATTGGACATTTCGCCAATTGTGCAGTCGTTGCACCACTAGTCCCCAAGTGGCTTAGTTTTCACTCCTGCACATCGGCTAAAGAAAAAGAATGAGCAAAAAAATATATGTTGATCGTGTGAGTAAATTGTCAAATACACGCTTTCAAAGGAGAAATATACTATGTGTTGGGATGTGACTTAGTAGGAGTAATATTGTAGTAGTAGTGGTAGATTGTTTATCAAAATGAGTCTAACATCTTACAGTATTATAAAAGCTGATGTTGATTTCTAAAATTATAAATTACTAAGCAAAGCAAATAGTACACTCTAATTCAATACAGGTAATATTAGGTTATATTTTACTTAACGAGAGTAGTGTGTCGAGTACATTGTGACACGAACAGATTAATTTCAAAGCTAACTTATTCAGTAGTAGTGTTAGTAGTAGTAGTTTATTGTGTTCATCACTGTTTAATTTAATATTGCATTCTTGGATTGACATATTTATTTACTTACTAGTGATACCATTTGAGGCACAACGAACACTCCACCCATTCGATGATTGGGGTTTTCTTCCCCTGCGGGGTCTTTTCATGGCACAAGACACACATGTCTGTTACTGACTCTTTTCCTAACAATGTAAATTCGAAATGCAAACGATTTGGGAATAACTTAACAAATAACTTGGTATGGAAATTATATATCAATAATTCGTTTTTTCAACTTCGGCTCACAGTAGAATTAATTATACAGCTCCTTGCTGATAGAGATTGAAAGAGATATAGAAAAATAACATAATCATACCTTTGGGTACCCTTTGGGTCACCCCAATGGCCCCGGTGATGTGAGAGTTATATTCAATGCCTGAAGTGCATCATAGCAGCATATCAATATATAAACATAGTTTGTAGATAGGTTAAGATTTTGAACGAAAGGTTACTTGAACATTAAATTTTTTGTTCTCCTACTTATTCAAAGAAAAAATTGATTATCCAACGACACCTTCTGATATGGCTGGTTTTCAGTTTAGGTAAAGACAAAAGGTATGGCCAAAATATAAGAAAAGGATGGGGTGCCTGATCACAATGAAATCTGTTTGAGCATATTATGTAACCACTGCTTTCTCTTCTATTCACAGGGTTCGCACAGTCTTGAAAAGTCCTTGAATTTTAGGGGAAGTCGTTGAAAAGTCCTTGAATTCCATTTTTCCTTGAAAAGTCCTTAAATTTCTGTGCAAGTCCTTGAAAAGAGCTTGAATTTTCTTCAACTTTGAATGTAGTAGCCTGGAAATAATTTTTTGATGCTTTTTGGTTGTCCAAGACAGGATATAAATCGTAGCTCAGTGAATGTAAAGGTCATTTACATAAAGTGCTCCATGTTTTATGCAATAATTAACTATCAGTTTAAGACAAGTGAACTGAAAAATGTAGAGAATTTGGTGAAGCAAACAGTTAATGCCTTAAAGTCTTATTAGAATATACTGGGAATATGCATTTTTGTACAATCTGTGAAATTATATTCCTAGTAGGTTGTCCTTGAAAATCTAATGTGGTCCTTGAAAAGTCCTTGAAAAGTCCTTGAAAAATGGTTGCAATTTTTTGTATGAACCCTGATTCAGCATAATTCGTTAATTGTGTCTTGATCCACTACTGTAGTTACAAAATAACAGATTTATTCTGAACAGTTTTCTGACTTTAAAATCCACTTTAGCCAGTAAACACCTTTCATACGTTTTTGCTTTGCATAAACTTACCTTCACTTGCTTGAGACAACTCCTGACAATCGTCTGCCTCAGAACACTCAGAAGGCTGTTTATCTGCTGTTTAAATAGAAAAAGCCGGAAATTGATTTATTATTCCCCGTACCTGGATAACCAAATCGTAGGTACCTTTTGCTATCTTAGCTTAAGAAGAAACAAAATGCAAACTGCGGTGATAAACTTATTAAAAGGAAATATATGCACATTTCTTGGCAGAAAAAAAATTAATTTTACGTTTCGCATGTTTCAACATATATACCAATTAATTATTTCTTTCAAGCAGGGAGGAATATACCATGCTTAAAACATAATACAAATTACACACACATTCATAAATTAAAGCCTTTCATCATTTTCGCTTCGATTGAAATTACCTCGTTCACTTCTGGTTTCCTCCACGGAATCTGAATCATTATCGGATGTCTCTGTATCTGCCAGATTGGGAAAGTTATAAAGAAATTACTGAAAACTGTTAAAGCACACCTGAAGTAGGAAGCGGCTAGAGCATTCAAGAAGTGAAGGGAAAATCTCGACACATACATGACACAAGTTTTTCTCCCCAGCTTCTTCTCGAGCACTCTACCGCTGCTTCCAAAATGCTTTATGTAGAATAGAGCCCGGCCAAGGCCTTCTTATTTGTTTAATATAAAGAATCAGTTAAATTCCACATTTATTACTTTCAAATGTTCAAAACAAATAAAAACACTGGGCAAATGGCATTACATCTTTTCCTCTGTGTTTTATATACTCTGGATGAGTACATAACACGCTTATTCAACCAACGAGATTGCGTGTTAAATTAGAACTATATTTTGAAAAATCTGTGTTATTGTTAGGGTACATTTTTGCTCAGTCTGCTTTATTGTATGCGCTTCTCTTCGTTACCATGAATATTTATTCAGTTTATTCTATTTTTTTCGGTGTTGGGTACCTCGGCTCTTTCAAAATCTGTACTCCTACATTATTAAAGTAACATCAACAAACACCTTATTTCACCCGTAAGCAGTGTATGTAAAAGCACCCTTATGTCAACTGGAAAAATGTTTAATGGCTGTATGCACTCGCGCTGTACTCACCCGAACCACTAACATTTGAGCAATTGTTCTCCTTGGCTATGACGGATTGCTTCAGTGCATAGGAATAACCCTTGTGGGGAAAGGAAAATAAACAGAAAGTTAAATGCAAGGTCTCTACTCGAACACGCATAGCGCAATACTTTCTTCCCACCCTTAATGAGGGTGGTATAAAGTATTTCCATGACTCGGGGTTTAGTCAGAAAATTAATGAGATATAAAGACTTCTTTTGACGTGAGCATGATTCTCATTGTGACTGTTATTTTTGGGAATTGTGAAAGGACTTCGATAATCCCCCTTTACCATATCGAAGTTTCACTAACCATTTGGAAAGCTTTCCATTTGCCAGGGGTCATCTCCATGTAGTTCTCTGTTGTTGGCGTCATCTGCAAAAGAAACGACGGGCGTGAGTGAAGCTAAAGGAACGAAACTAAGGATAACAGGGGGGAACCCAAAGTCAAATTTTTAACATAATAAAATAAGTATAACTACCTGTATCTCACCTTCATTTCTTCCTGGTTTGGTCGGATTTGAAGTTTCCACAGGAGAGAACATTTCCTCAACTTTGAAATCTGAAGTTAAAATTAAAACCACAAACGTCACTCTTATAAATGCGGCCTACGTTTTTCTTTTTTAATCAAATACAATTTTCTTCCTAGACAAATTAAACGTTCATCATCAGGCATGCATTATGCTTTGATCATAAAAGAATCAAAGGAGAAGTTTGATTAAGAAAAACGTTCCGTTATATAGAGGGCACAATAATATAAGATGAGTAATATACCTTGACATAATTTACTTATTTCGTCCTCTATGGATTGGATGTGGGATTTTACAACTTTCTCGTCCCCCTCCTTCTTCTTCTCCTTCCTCTTGAAGTTGAAAATAGAGATTTGTTAGTACTGGCGGTTCTTCTACTAATATTTTTTTCTTGAAAAAAGGCCTTTGTGCAAATTGTAAAGTGTAAATACAATGATACCTCTCATTCAAAGTTTAGAGGGACCTTAATTAAATTTCTGCTTCCTATTTAGCAACAGTCCTGTATTGGGAACAATCCGGAATAGTAAGTGTCTTTCAACTTAGTATTCTAGTGACAAGACAGCGGTTGTTTTTTGTTGTTTGAAATGTTATGTTTTCCCCACATTTTTTAGCAGTCAACCAGTCACTAAAGAGTCCAGGTGAGATGATTCTATAACGCCTATAATCTTAATACCAAGACAATTTTCGTCATTTGATGGGGTTACATGTCTCTTTACACATTTGAAATAAAAGGAATAGTAGAAGACTATTTCTTTATCTAACCAGCCTCGCCGTGATCAATAAAATGCAAGGTCCTGCATGTTAACGCCTTCCAAGCAATCTTGAAACACCTCTGTTTCCTTGTCCCTCTTCACCTTCCGCATTAAACAGGAGTGGCTGGTGGATGTTACAGCCATACTCCTTACAAAAGGATTGAACTTCCAGTGTGAAGACATGTCATTTGTTGTACTTAATCATCACTATGGTAAGTTTGATTGCTGCTGACTTCTTTGTTTCTTTATTATAAGCCTGTGTACAGTCACCCCCGCCCCCACCCTCTATTCAAACAAGCATATACAGACTATCTACTATAGAAAAACGATTCAAGAGGAAGGTCTTTTATCACCTTTGAGGAGGGGGAGGGGGGAGGGGTCATTTTCAAAATCTTGCGTGGTTTTGGGCCTGGGTTTCAGGAGGTCGTTTTCATATAAATGAGGTTAACTAGGGGTTTATGTTATGAGCTCACACAAATTAAACTTCTGGGTAAAATAAATATTCCCAGAAAAGTAGCCTGCCAGATTGATAAAATACGTATTTCCAAATATTGCTCACGTCAAGTGTGCTATTTTTTTGCAATTAACCACACAAGCCCCACAGACCCCGTTACACTGAATTGACGGCTCATTCAGAATATTTCAGCCTGCGGCTCTTATCTAGGGTAATATAATTTACCTTACTGGAAACATTGTGCCATTTCAAAATCATAGAAGCTTTAATGGCTACAGCCGCTTGGGTGTTATCCACACAGACGTTATTGTTAAGCCACGATGATATCTGAGATAAAATAAAATATGTTTATCACAGGACAGAGGTTTTGCGATGACCTGACAAAAATCGCCAGAATTATAAGTCAGTGAAGGCTTACATTTTCTACAGCATTAGGCTTAGCTTATCCTGTTGGCCCCAGTTGTTCAAAAGGTGGATAAGGCTATCAAGCGGATAAGTCTCTAACCAGTGGATAGTGCAATTGGTTTTCTCTAATACTTATCCACTGGATAGTGATTTATCCAATGAAAATTGATAGTGCTATCCAGCTTTTGAACTACTGGGGCGTGATTGTGTCTTTAAAACACGTGTCAAATATCCCTAATATCTTGGCAATACTAATGGGCAAGCTTTGATGGCCTTTGCTGTTGCGGAAGGGCTGGCCAATCTAGAGAGGTTGCAACTAAACAAGAGTGACCATATGGACTGTCCCGTGGGACAAACAAAAAAGGAGCCGTTTAGAGATGTTGGTTAGAGGATACTTTAGTGTAGCATACATATAATACATTTTCGAAAACTTTTGAAAGGATCACATTAGAGAGCTTTAGATTCGATAACGACTACAAGTACGCGATTTGACTGGAAGTTTTTTTGCGTATTCTCGAAAAATAGATACCCCATAAAGCTTCATTTTACTTTAGATTCAACAGAAAAGTTATCACTGTTATCTTTATTAATTATATTAAGGAGGTAAATTAAAGCCCTCTCCTGATAGCAAAATGATTTAAAAACTTGCGACTTTTGTTAACTCATTTCCGCCACTACAACATCGCTAAAACTCATAGTAGGATGACAACGGCTGTCATTTTTTCAACCAAAAGTACAATGGTTCACGTGTGAGCAATACTGACTCAGTATTGAGAAAATGTCGTACTCTTAGTCGTTCTTCCCCCCCCCCCCCTTAGACTCTAAACGTCTCCACTGACCTTGAAAAAATTGCAAACTTTGAAAAAACATACTTTTTGTTTATCATCATGAGTGCGGACAATTTCTTGAACGGTAGCTTCTTCTAGTCTATCCTTTATTGGTGTTTTCTCGCATTCAGGCTCTGAATACTGCCCGCTCAACACCTGGCGAGCCCTTTGAAATTTGCAAGTGAATCTCCACAGGCAGTGTTCATCGATCGTCTGGTTTATCTTAATAAAAATGAAACATGGGTCGATCAAATCTAGTAACAATCTAGTAGTAGTAGTAGTGGTAGTGGTAGTGGTAGTGGTAGTGGCAGTGGCAGTGGCAGTGGCAGTGGCAGTGGCAGTGGCAGTGGCAGTGGCAGTGGCAGTGGCAGTGGCAGTGGCAGTGGCAGTGGCAGTGGCAGTGGCAGTGGCAGTGGCAGTGGCAGTGGCAGTGGCAGTGGCAGTAGTAGTAGTACCAGCATGCAGCAGCAGCAGCAGCAGCAGTAGTGGTAGTGGTAGTGGTAGTGATAGTTTAGGCAACGGTAGTGATAGTGGTAGTATTGGTTCAACTGATAGTTTACCAAGGCACATGTGAAAAATGTTGCCACCATTCCCCAGTACCACCTCTCGTATCCTCTAGGCATGATAACCTTGAACACATCTAAAATTCTCGGTGCAAGCCCATTCTCCTCCCCGGCTTTCCATAATTCAGAATGTTTGATCGCCCATACAGCCAGTAAGCCCTCCAATGCAAATTGTCAATCAGAAATAGTCCCCAGAACAAGTTCCAATCTCTGTGTACAAAACCAAATGAACCTTATTTGCTCCTGTTGAAGGCATGTGACTGTAACAGCCTGGTCGCATGATGTCTAGTGTTGCAGTGCCCTTTATACTGTACCATACAAATAACACGTTTTGTTTAAACATAGCTAAGATGTATCTTATCTGGGAACAACATTATTCCTCGATAAAACGCGTCTTAATGTGTCGTTTACACGGGACAGTTTGTGTCTTATGTGGGATGCGTTTTATTTTTCCCGTATAACCTGCCTATATTCCAACTCTATAGCTGAATACTTTGGCCTTGTACCCTCCACGTTGGATCAGTATTTCAGTTAGGTTTCTACTAAGGACAAAGGGAGTGTCCCTTACTTATGGAAAGGGAGGCATCTGGGAAGATAGAGGCGCTGTAAACGTTTCATACCCTCATGTTTGATTGTAGGGTCCAAAATGGTTAGACTGTTCCTGAAGAACAGGGGTTAGAGAAATTTGACCCGGATGGGAAGTAAACGTTGTAACTAAAATATCCCATTCACTGCCTACCTCCCATGAATAACAAATGCTCTACAGAAAAACAGTTTTGCAAACTATGATGTCTAATACAACCACAACAACAACAACAACAAACTTTATTAGAAAATTCTACACTTGAAGAGACCAGGAATAAGGGGGAAAACGCCCCAGTTGCTATTTCAGAAAAAGTCAATTTGTAACATCATCTCCATAACCAGGGAAGAAAGTAATAAATTTAGTAGCTGAGTACAGTCACTTATCACCTCACCCCACCCCACTTCATTAATAGTGAAATCACTTAAGAAGAACAATTTTCAATCTACGAGATCAACTCTAATACAAGAACAACAGGGGTTAAATGCTATGTAATGGTTTTAAGTCTTAAGTCCAAGTCTAATTGACTTGGAAGAAGGAAGACATGGGAAAAAGTTATTGTTACATCATCGCCAAAAACAGGGAGTAATGTGATAAATTAGGTGGATCAGAGTACAGTAATTTACCACTCAACCCAGGGTAATTGAAACGACTTAGCTTAATATGAAAACAAACTTTGCAAAGTCGGTAACAGCTATAGTCATAAAAAAAAGGTTCCTGCCTGCCTAATTTCAGGAGTTCAAGATCTAAAACAGAGCAGCAGAAAAATACTAACGGTAATAAAAATACTGCCTTGCATGGGAACACAAGAGAACTTAAGAATGTATTAAACAATAGAAGGGTAGGGGTGCATAGAAAAAAATCCCTAAGGTGACTTAAAAGAAAATTTGAGATGTAAGCAGCAGTATTTTTACCCCCTCGCCCCTCGTACATTGGGTTTGGGTTATTTTCTAAGCAAAACTACAATGGCATAGGAATATGCTTGAATGAACATAAAATTACTTTCCAGATCTCAATCAAAATGCAATTCAAAACCTTGTCAGCAAATCAACTGAAAGTCACTTAGGGATTTATTTTGCACATTGTTGATAAGCAATTATTTATTTACGATGCGCTCCATCTTGTCCAATAATGCCTTTGTTTGCTGCTGCTGCTGTTGCATCATGAGCAGTGTTTGTTGGCTCTGTTGTTGCTGTTGCTGCAACACTACCTTTAGAAGCTGACTCTGCTGCTCTTGGAACTGCTTCTGTGCTCTTGCAGAAACTCCCATTTGTTTCTTCTCAAACTCTTGTCGATCTCTCTTCAGCTTCAACTCCTCCTGTTTAAGCTCGTAGTTAATGTCAGCTCTTTGTGACAGATAAGAAATTGCACTCCTGCCACTGTGTCTTGGTCGCTTACTTTGAGTGTCTTTCAATTTTTCCATTGCTTTTAACCTGATATCTTCAGCTTTTGGTCTATCACTATCTATATTTCGGTTCTCCCAACCAGCTCCCTGTTGCTCTGCCTCTGCACTTTCTTCCAGGGCAATTATTTGCTTAACAGGTTTTCCAACTCTGTCAGCTCATCAGGTACAATACCAGTTGCCTTTTCTTCAGCTCTCAATTTCTTTTTATGCCTGTTTTATAATATTCCAACATGATCTCTAACAGATCGCTTGTCAACATTAAATGCCAGACAGGAACAATTATTCAGTGTTGTAGCCTCTTTATCCCAAATTGTACTTCGTTGTGTTGAGCCTTTTTTGGTAGTGAATGGATTAAGATTAAGAACTTCACGGCATAGTATCAAATCGTGATCTTTGGTCCAAAACATTACTGAACTAAACTAAAACAATGTGAAAAATTGAAGGTATACACAGACTGATGTGTCTGTTCACTGTACATCTGACAGTATACATGTACATCAAATCTTGAATTTCAAGTTAACAAGTTTACAGTGTGCCCATTTAGGGCTTGTATATATCTGTATGTATCTGTACTGATTCAACATGGCCATGAGAGAGTTGAGAGTTGGCAATAACTAGAACTTAGCTCAGCGGACTGATCCAAGGCCTGCTCATACCTGAAAGCGAGCCAGCCTATCAGAGAGCTTGAGGCTGCAGCATAACTGGGCTGCCAAGAGTCTAAAGGGAGACCCTACACTGGGGAAAACAAGCTAACCCACCACCCAGTGGCCAGAAAGGAATTTACTAGCTAACCCAGAATTTCCAGGGGCTGATAGTTCATTGACTGGGCTTTCCAACACAGCTGTGCTTGAAGTTGTCTCCCCCCCATCCTTGTCTTAAAATTTCTCATCAGAGAGCCATGCTTTGTCAAATCTGAACAGATATACTTATTAATAATATTGGGTTTTGTACCACACTAAAACAAAGGTATCTCGGAGTGGATCAGGTGGCTAACCAATCCTCCTAGATCTGTCAAAACAAGGTTAACTCAATCTCTGATAAAATATTTTTACTTAATTAAAGGTGACTTCTGTGTGTTTTCTGGGAAGCTTACAGACGTGTTTTATTTCTAAGCACATTTGCAAAACTACAGTATGCATTTGCAGGGGAAATAAAGTAAGATTATGTTTATTCCAAAATGGATGGAGAAGCCAAAACCCGACTGTGTAATTCCAACCATCTCTAAAATGTTAAAATTTTATCTGCAGAACAATCTTAAAATTACGGCGCTTCAACCAGAACTTAAATCAATTTTAAAAGCTATTTAGAGACATCAGATCTTAAATTTCGCAACAAATTTGCCCAAAGCTATCCCTATCATTATTAATTTTTACGCAGTCATTTTCACAGAAAGCAAAAAAAAAACACTAAAAAGAGAAGATCCCACTGACACGTGAGGCAATTAGGCCAAACTAAAGCTTACCTCGGAGCTTTGCTTGAACTTGAACATGGCTCTGCCATTTTCAGGCAAGTGTGCAACCTGAATAAAAACGTCAGGAGTGTTAAAACAGCATGATTTTCCACGCTTATCTTTCCTTGAAAAGCATAAATATAGTTCTAGTTGCTATATCTTCCTCATAAAGAGGTTAATGGGGATGTGCCGCTGGATGGGGTCGCATTTTCACAACTGGATTGACTATAATGGGGTTACATTTTCAAAAGAGTTACTAGAATGGAGTCACACATTTTCGGATTTTTGGGGTAAGAGAGCTGTTCATGTTTACGGTTAGCAAACATATCAGGATATTTGTACTGTAGGTGAAAAGTAAAGTGTTCTTCGTTCAATTTATTAAAAAATGGGTCAACTCATTTGTTGATGACCAATTTAAAGGATTGATAAGGTAGACACATAAATAGAAAGTGACTCAGTTGGGATCGCCAAAATCACATATTTCCCCAAGAGTGACTAATATGGGGTCTAAAATTGGCCACGGAAAAGACTATAATGGAGTAGGGGCTTTGAGAGGCCAGCGGCACGTACCCAGCAAAAATTAATGCAAGTAACCCCCCAGGGGGCGCCGCGGTTTCGTTGAAATCATAACAGTTTTCCTGGAAAGCTCCACGGGATCTCGGTCAATCTTAATATGCGAATTTTCTTTCCAACCTAAATCAAAATGATTAGTAAAAAGAATAGTGCCCAGGACTTAGGGCTAGTTGAGCCGATGGTACTCAAGAGTTCATCCGGTGGAACAGTCAAAAACATGTTCAGTTGACAGCCTGTAGTACCGTTATCTATAGCAGTATCCAAAGGTGGGACTTGATCCAGGTCACGACGGATTCTTCTGATCTTGTCACCAAAGAATAGAACAAAATCATTATCCAAAGAAGACGAGGAATCATGCTTTGGGTACTTCGCCTCATGACGTTGATTAAGTAGTTTGCTAAAAACTGCGAAAAGCGATCTCATGTTAGACTGATTCTCAGCACCTAGATTTGAATAATAGTTACTTCTTGATATAGATAGCAAGTCCTTACGAACTTTACATTGACGCGTGTAAGCTTCATGATCACGCATAGAACGGGAAGCATGCCACCGTCGCTCAAACTGTCTTTTTTCCCTGTTTTCAGACCTTAATTCTTCTGAGTACCAAGGTGCCGCTGGGCGAATGGTAAAGGTACGCTTCTTAATGGGAACATGTCTGTTAAAGATTCCAGATAGCTCAGAATCATAAAGTGCAACTAGATCATCAAGTTTGTTTGGCAGATCACTGATGAGGGAAGAGCTTTGAGTGTCACTGATGAAAAGAACAATATCAAAATTCTTAAAACTACGATACAATTGAAAGCAATAAAATTAAGTATTCAATTGTAGCGTTTGAAATTATAAAATAATTTTCATAAAAATTATTACCATTTTTATTGTTTTTCTCAGGAGCATAGCCCGCTTTTCAGCTTGTGGTAAGCCTGGCTGATTGCGGGTTGGAATTTTATTTCTAAATAGATCATGGAAAATCCTTTTTTTATATAACAATTCTGTTGATTGCATGCATGATGAGTATGGACTGATCTCAAAAACACTGTAAGCCCCTAAGCTATCTCGTTCCAACAATGTATTATTTGTTACAAGTTGTATAGTGAACAAACCCAAAGTTTGTAGGCTGGCCTGAGGCTTCTAATGTATGGGCCGGCTATGCCTCTGTTTCTTTTAGTTTTAGGCCTAAATCACTTTCCAAATGATACTTAAAGCTTAAATCTGGGTTCTGTTGTATCCTGTTAACATATAAATTAGAGGATTGCTAGTCATGAAACTACAACTGAAACTAACGTGAAAGAAAACAAACAACTAGTCAACCATGTGCTCCTTCATTCACTACTGGTGATATGTTTCTACACAAACAGTTAAGCTAAAATAACATTTTAACATGTTCCAGTATTTCCGGACAGTTCACCTCTGTTAGGTGGTCATTGTTCTTTAAGGTGGAGTTGTAAAATGGGCAGATTTCCCTTACGTTAGCTGATATGTTGTGGCAATAAATCTCCCTTTGTGAAAAGGCTAATAAGACCAACAATACAAAAAATTACAGCATTAATGATAAAAGAAACGCTAAGGTGATAAAAATAATAAAAAGATAACAGATATATAAAATTGAAATCATTGAATATATAGCTTTGAGTGGATTGAGTCACTGTGAGAATGGGCTTACTAGAACAGCAGGGTTTCAAGTAGGATGTCTTGAGAGTGATGAAGTAGAACTTGGCGGCAGGACAATGTTTAGAGGACTCGATGAAGAATAGTGAAAAGTTGGTGATGTTATGATACGGGGTGATGACGATGTGACAATTGGTCCAGGAAAACATGAATTTTGTGGAAAAATCTGTGCGGGTTAGGCACTGTCGCCCTGGAATAATACTGACTAAAAACTGTAAAATATTTACATAGGAACAATAGAAGTAAATTACAGCATCAATGAGAAAAGTAATGCCAAGGTGATAAAAATGATAAAAACGATAACAGATATTTAAAAGCGAAGTAATTACACATATAGCTTCGCACGGATCGAGTCATTGTTAAAATGGGCTTGATCGAACAGCACTTCAAGTTTGGGTTTCAAGTAGGTTGTTTTGAGAGTGATAAAGTAGAACTTGGAGGCAGGGCAATGTTTAGAGGACTTGACATAGAATAGTGAGAAGGTGGTGATGTAACCACACAGGGTGATGATGGTGTGACAATCGGTCTGTGCAAACATCAGTCTTGTGGAAAATCTGTGCAGGTTAGGTATTGTAGCCATGAAATAATGTAGGAAATAACCTAATGTTGGCAATCGTAAAAAAGATAAAAACAGAAAAACATAGGTCTTGGGGGCATAGGGCAGAGTCAATTGGTCGGATAAACACAATGGAGATAGTGCAGAACAAACAAGAATTCATGGAAATGGTGAGCAGTTAAGCTAAAATAACAGTTTAAAATGTTCCAGTGTTTCTGTGTGGTTTGTCTCTGTTAGATGCTCATCGTCGCTTAACGTGGAGTTGTAAAAAGGGCAGATTTCCCTTATGATGGCTGATACGTTGGGCAATAAATGTGACTTAGCTTTGTGAAAAGGCTAATAAGATACTAACTAAATACTGTAAAATAGTTACATAGAAACAAGACAAGAACATTACAGCATGGATGATAAAAGACAACAACAAACAACAACAGCAATCTTTACTGTGCTCTTGGTACAAAAGTGTAAAGACATTAAAAGAAAATATCTGTGAAGGAAAGAGAGCACAGACACTCAGAAATAGCAAAAGCTGATCGCGCTGAGTGGCTGGGCCAAGGGAAAAGTAACTAGATATCAAAGTTGTTATAAATTAACAAATGAACACAAAAACAGACAGAGAAGAAACATATAAGCTGTAATAAATAAACAAATACACAAAGGAATAAACAAAGAAGCAAGACAAAACAACGGCTGTGCACACAATTAGCTGCATACAAAGTACACCAATCAATATTTGGAGATGTGTAAAAACTAATATTTATTAGTATATACATTTATTGGTATATACATACTCAGTGATTTTGGTAATTCAAGCAATCTGATTGGTTAGCTATCTCGGACTATGACTTTATCTTCACCGTGCTAGGCAGTGAATATAAAGCAGAACAAAATCGCTTTTGTGAACTGGGTGTTTTGTGAAAGTTTCATAGTAAAGCCCTTTTGATAATACATGAATATCAAATTGCTGATGACTTTGAAGGCAAGAAAAGACTTCATGGTGTTTAAACAGCGTGTTTTATTGTGAAGTGGTTTACTTTAGCTGACTTTTTGTCCTCTCGAAGCTATGTTTACCACTACAGAGGAAAATGAGGTCGCTTTGTCACTGTTTTGTGATTTCGGGATTTTCTCACACAAGTTAATTTATGGAGAGAAGAGGAAGGCAAATGTTTTCGAAAATTGTACGTGCCAGCAAGTTAACAAGGCAAAGAACTTTGGAGATAAACAATGCTCACCTTGATTGTAGCCGCTGTTGACAGCATTTGCAACAAGCGACAAAGAAAAGTTTCTCATTCACGGTGGGTTGACAGAAACAGATAAAGCTCTACTTTACCATTTACAATGCTGAGAATGTAATAGCATAACCCAATAGAGTTGAGACACAAGAATTTCTATGTGCAGGGTTAGCTTACAGTCGGGAATGGGGTGCTTAATAATTGCAGAGCCTGAGGTGACCATTTGTGGAATGGGGTCTTGAAATAACTGACACTTCAAGGAACCCTCTATAATGCTCCGAAACAGCTAGGCCTTAAATTATGTATGGTTCAGACAACGACATAGAAAAATTGTAGTCCCATGTTCAGTATATAAAACTGACATTAAGCCAGTTTCTTCAGTTAGCCTTTTAAAGCTAAATGATTTAGGCTTATATATGTGTACATAATGTAAGAAGACTTAAAAGAAGGACAAAAGAAAAGGACTGATGCAAACCTCAATGTCAAAAATGTCAATAAGGTGCTCTTCACTCCCCTTGAACTTACTGTCTCTTGTGTTGAATGCTTTCTCCTTCTGTCATAAATCCATGTCTATTTGTACCTTCCTGACTAAAGACTAGTCCAAGATTGTTTTCTTGCGTCTTTCCATAAAAGGTGTGGATGATATTTACCACTGAAAAATGCATGAAGTGTATTTTAATACTTAGTATTAGAAAACTTGTAATGATGTTGGGACTGCATTTTTTCCCTGAGTATCACCATATTATGGCCCTAAATTTTTACTAACCTTGAAAAGATATGACATATGTTTTGTGGCTTAAGCAGATGTAACATCTATGATTGTACTGAAAAAGAACAAATCCTTTGCTGACCTCAGCCAGCAAGGATTATGTTAGTGTTATATCAAGTATACATCTGCACAACAGTAATTTTTAATATCTCAAATCCTTTGGCAATAATCACAACCTACTGAGTTCACACATTAAACTGAGGTTACTTTGTCAGAAATAGAATCCTATAAAAAATGCATGATAGAAGTATAAAAGTCCTAACCTCTAAAAAGAACCTCTTAGTCAATGAACCTACATAGCTGCTGAGCTCCTTGCTGCTGCACACTACTCTTCAACAGTTGTTTCCTTTTCGTTTTTTTTGGTTGTAGGAATTCCGGGCTTGTGCAGTTGCTTGAAGTTGCTCTCCATTTCCTGTTGTTTTCCTTTCCAGTATTTCATAAGTCTGGCAAACTCCTCACTTGCAACTGGATAGACAGAGTCACATTCAATAAGAGCAGTATCAATAACGATAGTGATATTGAAAATGAAGAAATAATGATATTGATAATAATAATAAATAGAGGATATTACACGGTGGCGAGAAGATATGAATTTTATGTTCGAGTAGCAAGAACAGTATCTCACTCGTTCGCTTCGCTCACTCGTGAGATATTGTTCTTGCCACGACAACATAAAATTCATATCTTCAAGCCAACGTGTAATGTTCTTTTTATTATATGGAGAAGCCAATTCAACAAAAGCAAAAGGCGGGAATCGTGAGGTCATTGAACGATACGACACTCACAAAGGTGACATACGGAAAATACGCCACTCGGGTCCCGGATGAAGTGGCGTATGGAATCTACGAGTGGTTTAGTTCGCAGTAAAACACTCTCATCCATATAATAATAAAAAATATGAATACAAGTCTTTTTACAGATGGTCTGTTATCATGCAAGGTGGTCTTCAATATTAATGGCTCTGCTAGATAAAAAAAAGATTAACTTTAACTACAAATACTAAAATGCTATAAAATTTTAGAAATGAATATTAAGACGTGATTGCCACCTAAGTGCCACAGAAGCAAGGTAGGCATTCCACACAGGTAAGGAACTATATAAAGGGTAAACATTAAATTCAGCCAAAACAAATTACATGTCGAAACATCGGGGTGACTTAATTTTACACAGTACCTGAATTCACAAGATTAATCTCCTCCTGGTGTGTGCCAAAATCACGCATGAAAATCCCACTCTCCAACATTTCAATGTAATACTGCAAAATGGTATATAGTTTAAGTTTGTTAGAACATTATTGGTTTTGTGTAAAAAAAAAAAAACTTATTTAGGCATTGGTGTGCACTTGCGCATGCATTGATCATAATTTTGTAAATTAAAATGAAATGGTGATGTTGATTTTGTTTCCTTCAAACTTACAGTCTTGTTTAAATGCCATCATTCTGTATTTAAGTTTATTTGTCTACTGTTTTAGGCCATAGTCATGCAATAATAATACACGTGGACAGTGCACCAATTAGTAATATGTTTGGATACTTACAAAAGGAAAAGTGAGGGAAAAATGGGAAAGACACCTTTTGTGGGGCCTCACAAAATGATATCTTGTTCAGGATGCATAATTTTGCTGCCTCAGGGTCTTGGAAATGAGGGTCTAACTTGGAAAGCAGCAGAGACTTGTCAGCAATGTCCTCCTGTGATGCCAACATTTGTCACTCAGCGCCTCCTGTCAAAATAAAAAAGGTACAGTAATTATTTT
The DNA here is from genome assembly GCA_964035705.1 of Porites rus. Lineage (NCBI taxonomy): Eukaryota > Metazoa > Cnidaria > Anthozoa > Scleractinia > Poritidae > Porites > Porites rus. Next base: position 17,051,864 of record OZ037995.1, read on the forward strand.
TAAAAAATCAGAATTTCTTCACCGTTCATTTGCTTTCATGCCTGAAAATACATAGCATTAAACAATTTCATGTAAACATTTCATGTTGTCAAATACCCTTATTTGAAGGCGCTTAAGTTTAATATTTCAATGTTGTTAACAGTTAAGCAATAGAAAACGTTTTCTGTGTTTCAATAGCCTGATATAAACACCAGAGTGGTTGGGAGAATTTGAGATAGTTAATTTACAATTATTAAAAAAATGTTACTGTTTACAGTGCACTAATCTAACAAACATTGTAGTAATTCCAACTACATAACTAAAAATAAAATATTGAAACCTCGCAAACAGTCTAGCAATCATCTAGAAGACATTCGCGATGATTTTATTGGCTGCAAATGGCAACTGTAAAAGGAATAGGTGCTCGGTTTGCATGAAACCAGCGGTTATTCTTTTGAGCTTTTTAAAAAATAAATTTGTATGCGGTGTTTACAGACTTTGAAGTGACTTTGGAGTACATTATGAGCCTTTAGAACATGCGGGGTTTTGATGTTGTATTTGTTGTTGTTTTTTTAATTTTTCTCGTTGCTGTTAGGCTCCAGGGGGGTACGTAAAAAGTGTTTATCCGGGAAGGCACCGCCCCAATTTTCAACCCCTTAACTTGTTATAGTGGAGCTCCGCACGTGAAGCACCCCAGTGGAGCACCATGGGTAAATATATCTACCGACTGTCCGTCTGCACCCCAGGCATACCAATGTTTACTCTCACACTTTCTAGCTACTTTGGGAGCCCAGGAGAAAGCTCATTGCACATCAGTGTTGTGGTCAATTGACAGCTATCAAAACAGGTATCCGCTGACCAGTATTTCCTGACCCTATTGCAGGCTCAGATGTCAACCCATCAAGGTCAAGTATATTTTGAAGTTATCCGCTGACAATTTACTCGTTTTCAAATGATCACAGGCTCAGATTTTTTTTAAAAATTCATATCAAATATGTTGTGTTTATGTCACTGTCGCCCAGTACTATTACGATTTTGATTTCAAACTGACCTCAGACGCAAAAATTCAGCCAGTTTTTTTAAAATACGGGCGACAGTTGTTGGTCATGCTCCACGTCCAATTTTTATGAACTGATTGGTTAAAATTTGACAGGTGAGTTCATGCGTAAAATTTATGCGGCATATCTTGAAAGTTGTTTACTTTGACAGCTGAAGCTGAAAGAGTTTTGAGTCAGCTTGTGATGTTTTTAACTGTCTTTTTCCACTGAATGTACAAAATGAAATACAGCTGCTATCAAGAGTCTTCTCTTATTCATGGCTGGTTTGTTTATTGGGTTTTTGGTTGAGAAATGTGTCGCTTGTCAAAGCCGATAATCCAATTTCGGATGGCATTGTTTGTTTTTCACCTTACTGGATGCGTACGAGAATTATAAAGGCTCAAGCCATCCTTGCCTTACTTGATAGCTTTCAGGAGCTGCATCTCGAAATATGGTAAGCCTGAGTAATTATTGTATTTATATCTAATTTCATGAAGTCGAGCACAGTTTATGAAGCTAGTTTATGCATTTTTTTGTTTGTATCAAGATTTGACTGAGACACTGATCCTGACCTATTATGAGGTTTGATATAAGTTTACAGAACTTTAAAAAGCCTTTAGTCAATACTAATTGACCGAAAATAGGAAGACAAACTTTCCGAAGAATATTTAGTGTTAATTGGCCGTAGAGAGAAAGCTTTGAGAGATTTTCTTGTCACGAGTTCATCTTTGAAAATAGCAAACACTGCAAAACCAGCAGCTTAAAACATTATAAACTTAATCTTTAAGCTTATAGAAAACTTGAGGATTCTTAGAGACACTTAAATACTCATTTGTTTTCATGAATGAAAATTGTTGTCTTGGTAGATGTTCCACGGAATTATATTTCTTTAGTGATTGTTGGTAGTCTTAAAAGTGCAATTTTCATCACTTTTCAGTTTGTTTTCAGCTGTGCATAAACATCGCTTGCAGGAGTACTCAAAATGCAGAGCGTATCGAATGCTTTTTAAGATTACACATCGTTATAAAACCATTATTGAAAAATAGAACTCAATAAATTCTCTATGACGTGAAGCGTAACTCTTTCAAAATTTCTTCGCAAATTTGGTGCTGGTCAAAAGTTAGAACCGGCTGGCAGAATAGGTGATGTTGGAAACTTTTTGAGCTGTTTCACTAAAAGTCCATGTGTGTTTTGATGGTCCTGAATATTGAATGAATGCAATTTGTCTTGAAAAATTGTGAAATACTGCATTTTATAGAGGTGTGTATGACAAAAACAGCACCTCATAGTACTCTTCGTCCTCAGATATGGTGTATAAAAAAAACAAAAGGTTGGTTTGCACGCACCCAGATTTATTGGCAAGAATTTGTAAAGTAAACTTGTCGAATGCAAAACATTCGGCCTGATTTGTTTACCACGCCTTATCTACTGTGATCAAGGGCCATTATTGCTCTTAAATGTGACCAAAGACTATTTTTTGGGTGTACATATAAGGCTATATCAACTCGATGCCAGATTTGTTTCACTCCAAAAATCACTTAGCTTTTCCCTCAAAAGTCACATGAATGTGCCCTTAAGTTAACTGATTTGGGAAACACAAGTTTATTGTTTGATTTAAATTATAAATTTATCAATGGGAGCTTCGCTTTTAATTTTTTTGGTTTTATTTTTATTTTTTTGTTTTTTAATTTTTTTTTTTCATTGCAAGTAAAACACACACAAAAAAAGAAAAAAATTACAAAGAATAAATTAATAAAAAGAAAACAAAAAGACAAACAAATAGCGAATTTACCGGCAGCTTCACTTTTATACATGGCTAAATCTATATATTATATCTTTTTTCACGAAACAGGTACCCCTTTTATATATCTATGAATACTCTTTTATATACTTCAATCAGTGAAGTGCATGCCCTTTTATATACCTGAAGCCTCAAAAAGGTACCCCTTTCAGGGGGGAGCCTCCCCATATAGGTCATCATAAGGGTTCACCCCCCTGGTGTTAGGCGAACAAAAGCAAAAATTAAGTTTAAAATGCAGCGATTTCCTTGGTGAACTGTTGGATGTTTGCTCTATGAGAAGGTTCGTTGTTGCTTGCAGTCTTAACACCAATGCGAACCTTCTCATAATTGTTTGGTTGTTGCAAGTGCTTTCAGCATTTGTCCCATAGAATGAATGTCACTGGCTGGACTGTACTGCCTGTACTTTACGACTTCTGGAGCAAGGTAACTTTTCCTTGGGCCCTCTTCTCATGTGTCTTCTTCTTGTTCAAGGTGATCATGGAGCAGAACGTACTCTTGTACTTTTGCCAAAATCAATAAGTACAGGGCGTACTGCTAGGAACCAGTTTGATCAAACACCACATTTCTTCTAATGTTTTTGTGCAAAAATCCTTTCAAATGCAGTGCTCTAAGGCAGAGCAGATCTTCACAAATAAATGAATATATTCGGTATGTGTTATTATTTTGTCCTTTGCAGCTTGATGAAGGGTCACACTTCTTTCATTGACACCGTGGAAGTTGTGTACAAAATGGTATATTTGCTATTGTGATACCTATAAGCATAGGCAGTCTTTCTTGGTCCGCACGTGCAGTAAGCACTTCTGCTTCGTGGACCACTTGACGCTTCGCCCTTTACTTGCCCGTTCTATATCCCTGTGTATGACCTTCTTGACAACACTGTTGATTCCTCCGTAACGGGCACAGTAGCATTGCCCGTAGCTTCCATTACCAACAGCTTCTGGAGGCAAATAGTCTATTTGCCCTAGGCAGTCCTTCATGGTCCCCAAGTGCAGTAAGCACTTCTGCTTTGTGGACCACCAGAAACCCATAAGGGTTGAAACGTGTAACTCGCGTTCAATGCTTGTGAATATTCATTTTGACCATATTTGGAAATCTTAGTGACGGATATCCATTTTCAGCAAAATGGCTGCTGAGGGATCACCATGCAGATGTTTTAAGACAAGAGTTCTGCATTGTAAGGTTAAAAATACACCGTTAAAAGACAAAAAATGGAAAGAAAGTTCAGAAGAATGCTCAGCTTTATTTTTGTGGAGAAAGGGAAGCGAGAAATTGTCAAGAAATCGTCCTTTGAAGAATTCAACCTTGTTTTCTTCACGGCGGAGCCAATGGTCTGTTTTGAAATGCAACCAAGTCAGCGAAGATTTTGCTGAATTTTCAGGTACATTTTGCACTCTGGCCAAGGCAATTACGCTTTTGAAAGGGAATTTATGTATTTTTAAATGTTTCATAGACGTTTTATAAATTTTTCTCTTCGGCGCTAAAGAAAAATCACAAAATGTGCCCTGATTTAAGATGGATTTTGTGTTGAATTTTGCCATGTGCTTAGCCGATGTCACTCACGTGAACGGATCCACAATCCAGATAGTGTTTTCGGAATTGCTTTAAAGGATTAACTTTTTGGACTTTGAATAAAATTTTCAAGAAAAGGCCTCTCTGTCTATTGTTTTGAGTTTCTTCATTCATAAAATTGGCTCAAAACACGATCGTGACTACAACATTTAAGTTTAATTTAAGCGTCTAAAATGCTTCTCACATTCATTACACGCATCACTTTTTGCGAAGATGTCAGGTTCAGGCTTTGGACACTTTGGATATGCAGCTAATGAATTTTATTCGAAAATATTTTTCACTGTTTATTCTAGACTTTTAACACAAGAATTTTAAAAGCCTATTTGCAGTATAAGTTTACTCGGCAGAGGGTCAACGAGGCATCATTTTTTGAAGTGACAACTTCAAGAAGTTGCGAGGCCGTCAGTGGGTTTCATAATGTTACGTTTGGCCCGGGTGGTAAGGCAATAATATCCTGTTCAGTGTTTCGGTAATATTCCTGGTTTCAACCTTCTTCTTCCCCCGTTTGTCGGCCATTTTTTTAAGCGGGCTAGGGAACCCTGAAGGAAAATTACGTCACGTTGTTTACCAAGTTTGATTGGTCAGTTATCTCTTCTTCTTGTTCCAAATATGGTACTTTCTAAAATAAATAATCACAAGCATTGGACAAAGCAAACAAATGAGAGTTACTCGTATCAACCCCTTACGAGTTTCTGGGACCACTTCATGCCTTGCCCTGAACTTGTCCCCTTCTGTATCCCTGTGTATCATCTTCTTGACAATGATGTTGATTCCCCTGTAACGGGCACGGTAGCATTCCCCGTAGCTTCCACTGCCAATAGCATCTAGGGACAAATAGTCTATGTGCCCTGGCTCTAGTTCGTTTATCAGGCTCTTCTCCTTAAGGGCAATGTGTTTTTTAACTGCACACAGATTTCTCCTGGATGAAGCTGGCAGGAGCTGTGGTGGTTGATTCGAATGTTTGTCATGGGTTTTTTGGTTGGAATGCTTGCAAGATTTTCCATCTTCCAAGGTCTGCGTGGTCTTTAAAAACTGTCCTTTGACAACTAAGCTCAACATCAAAGCACTTCTTGAGCTTGCGACTGCCAGTTGCGCTTTTGGCTTGATTTCCTTGGTGAGGCTCTTTGTCTTGGATACATGCACTTTAGGAGAATTTTTCGAGGAACTTGCTTTTTTCTTGGTATCCACCAAAGTTCTCTTTTGGTCCTTTTTAGCTACTTTCTGCTCTACACTTCCATCACTTTTTAGCATTTGTGGAAGAACTGGACTTTGCCCACTTAGCCTGTTGCTTTCTTTTTTTCCACTCTTTTCGCTGTTTCCTCGTTTTCTGCCCTTGTCGTCATAAGCATCCATAACAGTTCAGCAGTTGAAAACTTAAGCTAAAAAAATTACTCCACAGATGCTCTTGAAAATCGCTCAGTTTTATCTGTTTTTAGCGGGTAAAAAGTAATTAATCCCGAAGAAGGTCGAATGACAAAAAATAGAACTTTAACTTGTCTATGAAAGTCAAGTCTTTCTTTCAGTCAACAAAAGTCATTAGTGAGCTTATGCAACAGGACGGGAGAGAAAAGAAGACAGTAAACCTTGTGTGACAAGCGTGACAATAATTTTCTTTGAAACAACTTTTTGGCAAACTTCACTTTCCTTTAAACAGATCTTTTTGTAAAGGACCAGAAAACATTGGTAATAATAGAAGATCACGACAAAACACGCAAGTAATAGCCCTGTCATGTTTGTCACACACAAGTGTTTTGCCGTCCTCTTCTTCCTGCCGTCCTGTTGCGTAAACTCACTAATGTGACTACAAAGAGCGCATTGAAACATTTTAAAGACATAAATATAACATGAAAGAGTACAAAAAGGCCACTTTTTTGCGTTCTCGATTAACACGGCAGCGGGGGTTGAAAACCACAAAATGGCATCACCAGGTGTCTCTGTTATCCTTGATGCCTCAGGGAAGATCAGGTATCAAGCAGCTGACTTTTGCAAAATTAAACTTCACAACTAAGAATTTAATTAGTATAGCGTTTTTAGCAACTGTGGCCTTCAACAGTGTCCAAAAAATTCTCCATGAGGCTCCTCGTGCAAATGAATGCTTCTGACTTCTTTCTCACCTAGTGCTTCCTGTAATGATTCACGGTTTTCTGAAGATGTTTCGTCGCTGTCGTAAGATTGTGAGAGTTCCATTCCTCAAGAAACTGGAAAAATACGACTCTTGCCAATATTTCGTCTTCTTTATTCATACTTCATGGCACCTAAGGGACTGGTCATTATTTATGTAGAGGGGGAACCAAAATATGATGGAAAGATCAAAATTTCTGTAAGGCCCCCCCCCTGCAGACCTTGTAAATAGCAAGTGACCCCCCTACTTTATTATATGACTCAGACACTGACCCTAAATTACTTGAAAGAAGGCCCATGCATCAGCTCAAGCGGTGGTATGTTGGTCAATCTCACCAAACACCAGGCAATGATAATAGGAAACACGGGTCATGTGTTTTCCTTTCGGGTACAAAAATCACTTGAATTGTTTGGAATAACTTTGGATGACAGACGCTGTTTTCATGAACACGTCTCTAATGTATGTAAAAAGATAACTAACCAATTCAATGTCATAAGTAGATTTTGAAAGCTTAGACCTGCCACTGTACTAATATATAGATTTAGCCAGGGCTAAAAGCGAAGCTCCTATTAACTCGAATTTATAATTCAAATCAAACAATAAACTTGTATTCCACAAATCAGTTAACTTTAGAGCACATTCATGTGACTTTTGAGGGAAAGACTACGTGATTTTCGAGAAAAATAATTTGCAAACAGTCCAAGCTAAGAGTGAACTTAATCTTACATCGAGTTGATAGTCTTCATATGTACACCCAAAAAATAGCAATCATCTTCGATCACATTTAAGAGCCATAATGGCTCTTGATCACAGTAGATTAGGCCTGGAAAACACCTGCGCCGTTTTCATCATACAGACCTCGGACAGAATGCAGTGTTTCACAATTTTGCAATACAAATTGCACTCATTCAATATTCAGGACGATCAAAGCACGTGTGGGCTTCTAGCGAAATCGTCAAAAAAATTTCCAAAATCACCTATACGGCTAGCCAGTTCTCACTTTTGACAAGTCGACTGTTTAAATTAAGATTAATATAGTTATACGCTTCAACACAATAAAGAATTTATTATAAAGATCTGTAATCTTCAAAAGCGTTTGATACGCGCGGCATTTTGACTACTCTTGCAAGCGATGTTCATGAGCGACTGAAAATAAACGGCACAGCGATTAAAATTGCAAAAGAGACTACTAACAATCAATAAAGAAAGGGAAAATAATTCGGTGAAACTTATACAGAGACAACAATTTTCATTCACGAAGACAAGTATTAAAGTGTCTCTGAATATCCTTGTTTACGTTTTAAGCCGGCTTCCCGGTGTTTACTTTTTTCAAAGATGAACTCGAGGCAAGAAAATCGCTCAAAGCTTTTCTTTTACAGCCAGAATTGTAACCAAATATTCTTCGGAACGTTTTCTTTCTATTTGCGGTGAGAAAATGTCTAAAGGCTTTTTAAAGTTCCATAAGCTGATAATCAAACCTGATACTCGGTCACTCTCGGTCAGATCATTGTCTCAAATCTTACAAACGTGCATAAACCAAATAGCCGCGTAAACTACGCTCGATTTTATTAAATTAGATATAAAAAACAAACAAATACAATAATTACTCAGGCTTACCTTTTGAGATGCACTGAAAACTATCAAGTAAGGCCAGAACCGCTTCAGACTTTTCAACCTTCTTACGCATCAAGCAAGGTGAAAAACGAAAACGATGCCATCCGAATCGGATTTCCGACTTTGCCAAAGCGACGTATTTCTCAACCAAAAACCCAATAAACAAACTAGCCATGAATAACAGAAGACTCTTGATAGCAGCTGAATTTCACTTTGTACATTTAGTGGAAAAAGACAGTTAAAACATCACAAAATTGACACAAAACTCTGTCAGCTTCAGCTGTCAAAGTAAACAAGTTTCAAGATGCTGCATAAATTTTCCGCGTGAACTCACCTGTCAAAATTTTGACCAATCAGAGTATAAAAATTGGACGTAGAGCGTGACCAACGCGTGACCTTGGTGAGAAAAGTCAAAAGCAACTAGCATGTCCTCCCTGCCTATAAAAACTGGCTTAATTATTAGCTTCCGAGGTCAGTTTGAAATCAAAATTTTAATTGTGCGGCACATTTTAAACACAACATAATTCATATGAATTGAAAAATTAAACTTGAGCCTGCAATCATTTGAAAACTAGTAACTTGTCAGCGGATAACTTTAAAAAGATACACGACCTCGATGGGTCGACACCTGAGCCCGCGATACGATCAGGTGATACTGGTCAGCGGATACCCTGTTTTGACAGCTGTCAATTGATCACAAGATTGATGTGCAATATGTCTGCAATATCAGTCTTCCTGTGCTCTCAAACTAGAAAGTGTGATTGAACATTGGTTGCCCTGTGGTGCGGACGGACGGGCGGGTTGAGGGCGGTGTACGGTCACGTGATTACCAAATTTTCTGGGATGGGTAGATTTACTTACCCATGGTGCTCCGCAGGCGCGCTTCGCGCGCCAGAGCTCCGCTATTACTTCTCAACAAAGAATTTATATTTCCACACTTCCTGTATTGTTCTACCGGGAACTTCCTTAATCTGCGACTGGTTAGTAAGGAGGGCATGCAGTTGCTGATTATGAGCCTGGACTTCCTTTAGGCCAGTGGTAAGTGATTTTACCGCCCCTAGCAGAGAAGTGAGAGTGGCCGCTATAGTTTCTTGCGGTTCATCTTCAATTGGCTGGGAAGGAAAGGCGGTATCTTCTTCAACACACAGACATCAGGAAATTGTTCTGGCCTAGAGCAACTCTTTCCCGGCTTTCCAAATGTATGCTCTGAGAGTGGCGTCTTACACCCAGTACAACGACGAGTTTTATCCATGATTAAGAGAGAAAAGAAAAACTACACGAGGTAGAAAAACAATGTGACCGCTTCAAGAGTGATAGAAACTGAAATACAATATAGCATGCAATATGAATTAATGCCTATTAATAGTGGGTGTGTCACGTGCGGTTGTCAATTAATCCCTTTGAGCGGAGGCGGTCAAAGGGAAACAATAACTATGTTCTAACAGTGTAATTGAAGAGATAATTTGTTGAGTATATATATATATATAAGCTTAAAACAATTGTAGACTTTTAATGGTTATTGGTGATCCACAATGTTGTCACTTTTTTTTTCAAAACCACTACTTTATATTACTATGACAGATAAACAGTCTTACCTGTACCAACCATCCGTGGCCTATTTTGCTTATGAATTTCTTAGAATGTTTGCACCCAATGGTCCTGGTCGGTGGCCAGTTTCCTATTTAGCTGGTCACTTTTCCTTTCAATTGAATTAGTTAATTTTTTAGGGTATTGCTTGTTGCACATTCATTCCTACATTGCCATTCTTCATTCGTCTAAAAAGAAAAAAATCGAGAAGAAAAAGAAGCTTTCACAATTAACTTCTCATTGAAAGCTCATGTCAAAAGTGTTCTTTTTAGTAACACTGAACCTACCTCGACCTTTTCTAAATCAGAAATTTGCATCTCTTCTTGAGACCGCATGACTACATCCACCCGTAACCCCTCACAATGCACTCTTACAGTGCATTCATCCCTTGAATATCCTCCTTTGGTTCCGCCATTAATGCGGACATCCCAGATGCCCCACCTCCCTGCAGCGGTTCACTAGTCTTCTCAGTTTTTTTTTGCTCATCCACCTTCTGTTCATCAGCTGCCTGCATTGCTATATCTACTTGTATTCTATTGCCAGTGTCTAGATCATGTACTTCTGCTTCCTCAACCTCAGCATTGTCTTCAACCTCCGCCTCAACATCGTCATTGTCCGCCTCAGAATTTGTCTCGTTTTCTTGATATAGGTTGTGTTGTTCCAAGATTTCCTTTACAAGCTGCCAAGACAACGATGTTTATAACAATAAAAATATACAAATTAAGACAAAAAGGATCGTTTTGATACATATTCAAGCAGTGGAACTAAACTGCATTTTTTATCTGACTTAATGTAAACTTAGTTTCTGACCAAAGGAAAAATATGGTGTGAATATTCCTTGTTGTACGTTAAACTATTTACATCTCGACTGAATCAGTTTCAATCGAAATGGCTGGTAGGCGATAGATTTTGCATGATAGAATATTATTTATCTAGCCTTGCCAAGGCCAACAGCCAGTTAGTTAATGGATTAGATTGCTTTTCAGAACAATAGTATCATTATGTACTTTGTTCTGAAATAATTGACATTGATTGTATGAGCAAAAGGTGTGAAATGAAAAAGTCAGAACCTGGGTTATAAAAAATTCTGATGCTTAATTTATCTTTACCTACAGTTACTAGGAACAATTGAAGTGGTCCTACTAAAGAGACCTCCATTTCCAAATGAATTGTGATCGCCATCATCATAAAAAGAAACCTTTCTTTACTTTTAAAAAGTTGCATCAAGGGCTCCATCTAAAGGAAAAACGATGGAGATTCACTAACCTGTTGTTAAACAGTCGTTTGTAAGGTGTAATGAACAGACACCAAATTCGCTGCTCAGCGTAAAGAATTTTGGTGGTGTTGTCCAAAAAAGTCGCTGATGCTGAGATTTTATATGGGCTTTAAAATGTGTTTACTCCCACTTCTCTGGAAATTCAAGTGTTGACGTAAATGACTTATTAAAGAGAATGTTCAGTGATAGTGAAATTGCAGTGAATTATTCAATGAGCGAGTCAAAATTCAGCTATGTCACAACATTTGAACTTGGCCCATATTTCACCAGGAAACTATTATACGACGTGGAGCAATCACCAGCCCATGCACTGTTATTTGATGAGTCACTAACTGAGAAGGTACAGAGCAAGCAACTGGATGTGCATGTGCAGTTTTGGTCAAGTGAAAATTGCAGAGTGGAGTCCTAGTATCTCACATCCTTGTCCATATGCCACGGTAGAACACACGACATCCTCAATCACTTTGAGGAGACCACGAACTACCTGGACCCAGCAAAGACATGGAACATTGGTATGGATGGCCCAAATGTAAATCTTGCATTCTCGTGAGGAGTTGAACTTGCGTTCATTGTTATATGAAACATACCAGCATGAAGGCATTTTCTTGGGTGTATTTGTCCATGACCACACTTGTTGAAAAGGAGATCATCAAGGGAAGAGTGCTTGTTAATAATGTGACTTAAGAAAGACTTAAACTTTGTCCAAATCACTTTCCCATTGCCGCTAAAGGTACTGGTTGCACTCCAATACAATACGGTTGTCGCACGGCTTTATCCATTCAGCCAAAATCTCACAACCTTTCTCTTTAGACAGCTTGCTCAGGACCTTTCTTATTTCTACATGTACTCAAAAAAATTAGGGAAGCAAACATTACAACCATTAAGTTTAAATTGTACATTTACTGGTAGTTTATATTCATTACGGCATGTAAAGATTTTATTCACCACACAGGTACATAGTTAACATTTCAGTCAGCTGGGTGGTTTTTCAAAGATTGGTGTTGATGAAGGACATTGAGTGGTTTAATGCTTTCAACAATAATATCAATTTTTTATTACATGTTCAAAATAATTCACCTGAATAAACACATAAGTTTGTAGTTTCAGTAAGGCCTGCCAGTTTTGTTGGAGAATGTAAATCTGCAAAGAAATCACTAAACTGTGAAAAACTACAGGTTTACACATTTACTTTATTAGAGGATACTTACTGTTCTTCAAATGCTATATGTCAAAGTAATGGGCAATGTTGCTCAGCACCTGCTTCATGTAGCTTGTAATGGTGGTGTGGTGATCAGAGATGAATGTGGTTATCAAAACCACACAGCCCAACAGAAATTCCATGCATTGCTTGAAGCCCATGAATTCCATGGCAGGACTGCTTCCTGGCTGGTTTCTCTGTGAATAATAATAAGAAAAAAAGTTCGTCGAAGTCATACCCACCCGCTGGTATCACTAGAGTGAACTAAAATTAGCACTCTTTGGGGAGCAAGGGTGGCGCAGTGGTGAGAGCACTCGCTTCCCACCAATGTGGCCCGGGTTAAACTCCCGGCGTCGACACCATATCTGGGTTGAGTTTGTTGTTGGTTCTCTCCCTTGGTCCAAGAGGTTTTTCTCCGGGTACTCCGGTTTTCCCCTCTCCACAAAAACCAACATTTCCAAATTCCAATTCGACCAGGAATCAGGCAGACGAATAACCACTATGTGGATGTGCTACCTGCGAATCGTTATTTATTTATTTATTTATTTATATAATCCCATCAGCAGTGGTGAAATAAAATAAAGCTAACACTGGCCATGAAATTCACTAACATTTGAAGAATAAACCATGAGTTTTCCCTATCTGAATAAGGGCAAAGTGGATCATCATTGGCAGAGTACAACAACACATAGTGTAAGCTCCAAACTTGGCACTATGTCCCATCCTGTCGTGTCTCCATCTCCCACTAACACAATGCCCCTTTGGATAGCTTTCACCTTTTCCAACAATTTCGCTTGATATTTTACCCAATACAGTGAAATTGTTGGAAAGAGCTTGCTCTGAAGAAAAGATTGGAAATGAAAAAATATTAAGAAATAATAATAATAATAAGATTAGTTTATGTACATACAGTTTTGTAAAGCATGCAGCAGCTTTTTGCTCAATATCTTTTCAGATAGCACAATAACAATACATTACGTTATCATTTACCTACTGCATGGTACCTGTAATTTTTTTTAATTTGAATTAATACCTTTAATAATATTATTTACATCTGTAGTGTGGAACTAATTTGCACTTTAGTTAAGCTGTACCACAAGATTCATTTATATCATTGCCTGCAATTATCTGGAACTCGTGACCAGCACCGAAATAGGCTTACCCTTTGGAATTTAAAGAAGGTGTTTAGGGACACACAGCCAAGACCCATGTGTGAGAAAATCCACAACACTTTTGTAGCAGAGTCTCCAGCAAAGGGAACCCAAACGCTGTATTAGCTAATTAAATAATAAGGTGCGTTTACCTTTGTTCCTGTGTCTTTATGAGTAGTTTTGGAAGGGATTTGTATCAGATCAGAGACGGTTAACATTGCTGGTCATCAAGATGTGTTTGCTTGTCTGGCATGTTGTAAATAAGATGCTCGAGTTTCATCTCACGTTTTTAATGTTGTTAACTATCAACTCTCCTCTAACGGCCACGAGAAGAGAAAAGAGACAAGGAATGAAACTTAAATGAGGGCACTTTTATTTTGAGATGCAATTACCTTGTTAATGAACACCATTGGCTAGAATCCACCACCTGGTGTATGTTTGTCGTGTAGAAATATAGAGTATTTGCAAGAGACTAGTACGCTAGTGCTTGTTGGATTCTATTGATTTTGATTCTGTATGGTGTTTGTGAAGAGTAATGAGAAGGAAGAGGGCAAATTAAAGAAAATTTAACGTACATTGAAGGTGTAAATTTACTTCTGTCTTTTGAAGCCTGTCAATTCATTTCAACTTTTCATAGTAAGCCTGTTGAATTCATAAATCATGACTCATCGGTTTCTGGTATCTCTCTCTTTTAGGGCTTTAAACTACGAGAGACAATCAGCTAAAGAAATTGTCCAAGAGGGAATAGGTATTAACGGTAAAACAGGGACAGGAAAACTTTTTTGTTATCACATATTTATGATAGTTTGAAGACTGCAGTTAACAAAACTGTTTCACTTACGTGCACAACCAGGATTGCTGGCAAAAGTTTACTGCCTCGACTTCAGGCTTCAACCATTTATTCATTTGCAGGAATAAAGGATGGCAGGGGGTCATTGACCCAACTACTTGATCGCATTGATGGTAATCCAGAAGCCAAAGATAGATGGAGGAGAAATGACATTCTTGTCATTGACGAGGTGTGTATGTTAAGTGAGAAAATATTTAATTCTACTGAATATATCTCACGTAAGGTATGTCAAGAAACCAGACCATTCGGTGGAATGCAAGTCATTGCTTCAGGGGATTCTTTTCAGTTGCCACCTGTACCTAGATATGACAATGAAGGAAAGTTTGCTTTCCAGATCAAGCTGTGGGGTGTTGTGTTTCCCCTCACATCTCCTGAAAACAGTGCAACGTCAAAGGGAGCCAAAATTCATAGATTTTGACAATGAGATTTGACTTGGTTCTTATAGCCAGACCAGCAGACAGTTGCAGATACTCTCTTGGGGAGAGTAAATCCCAAGGATTTCAGCTCAGACTACATTTACGAGATTTATGCCACAAACGATGAAGTCAATTCTTCCAATTTTATTCAACTTGAGACTATGGATGGCGAACTTCAAACCTGGAGAGCTGTAGACATTGGTGATAAAAACATCCTTAATAGGTGAATATATTAATTTCGCAAGGATTTTACTTCATAGGCTTAAAATCATCACGTCATCATTTTGTCGTGGCACAAAATTTCCCACGTCTACCTGCATAACTAAATTTGTGCCCATACTCTTCGTGACACCAATTTTCAAGATGGCAATCAGAGTCAATAGTTCAGGCTTGCTATTGTGATTTATATTTGAGGTAGCTTAGCCGTTTAACATATACTGTGTATTCAGTAGTTCTATTACCTTATCGAGTACATATGGTATTTCAGTTGAAGTTATTTTAAAATTTATCCGAGTTTCATTTGGAATTGTTATGTTCAGTTACTTGAATACGACAGTACATGTACATTACATTTTACTGTGTACAAAGCCTTTCTTGGGACTACAGTAATGCACTTCACCTTATCTACAACGCATGCAACAGATAATTAAACTGCAATATTATTATGCCAATCTTGAAGGGATAACAATTGGTGTGAAATTTGTAGATCAATTAACACATGGGCAGTTAGATTGGAATTGTTTTACCTGAACAACTGTTAAGGTCTTCTATTCATTTTGCCCAGACTAATCTCAGCGTTTTAAAACAGCACTAGTTAGTTTTGTAGTGAATGCATTTTACTCACGATAGATGCTGTCATTTTTCAATCAATTCTTCAGAAATTTAATGATGCCTGAAAACTAAAGAAGGTTGCTCGAGTGATATTACTTACCAATCACAGTAAGGACCTGGTCAATGGCTACATGGGAGTTGTCAACGAATTTAACTGTCAAAGGTTTCCCGTGGTCTAGTTTGATGATAGCATCAATTTGACTGTTGAACCTAAAACATTGACAGTTGCAGACAAATGACCCGAGCAAGATTGTTGCTTAGAGAACTCGACTGCCTCTCAAGCTTGCATGGGTAATCACTGCCCACAAATCCCAAGGTATGTCCCTTCCTTGTGTTGAAGTGCACTGTGGCAATGAGTTTACTAGTCGGCAGCTCTATGTGTCACTATCAAGAGCAAAGGAATCTAAAGGTCTTTCACTTGTTGGTTTCTCAAAAGCAAGATTAATACCCCCCCCCCCCCAAGTTGTTTTTGACTTCTACTCGAAATTGGAGGGGGTGACGAGATTGCTCTGTCTGGCTTGTGCTGCATCAATGCTAATATTCTAAATGAAGTCCTGGAGAGGCCAAAGCACACAGAAGATGTTACATGTAGTTTGGAATATATTGATGCTAAAGACGATGATCTAACTTTTAGCCTTAGATAGTTGTGTAGCTAGATACTTTGAAAGCTCCAACAGTAATGAATCCGAAGAGTCTTGTTTGTTAGATCTCGAAAGCATTCTAGGTGGTGTAGATTGCAGTGATGACCTGGCAAAGCCAGGAGATGATTTTGACTTGCATTTAGCATCACACAAGCATTATGCAGCATTACACACATTCTTCAGTATTTAGTGGAATAGAATATATGAGAACATTAAGAAATGTGTGCTTTTGCACAAGGATCGGCAGATTGAATGAAAGAATTTTGCCTCTCTGTTCGGAGAGCTGCACTTGTTATGTTCAAGTGACGTTGTCTCAACAGAGTTTGCCAGTGTTCTTTGCCTGGAGACCACAGAGCTCAGAATACATTACTGCACAATTACAGAGATCCTGAGTGGAACCAACTCTACTATTATTAGCAAAATTAAGGAGGTTAGTGATCCAGAAGAATCACCCTCTATGGTGTTTTGCAGCATTGCTGACCTCCCAGCTGAAAGTAGGGGGAAAATCCGGCATTGTATGGGTCAGGCAGTGTTAAGAGAATGTAAAAAAATAAGAAAGGAATTTAGAAGACACGTTAATACAGAAGATGTCAAAATTGCACTCTTTGACAAAAAAAGATTTTCAGAAAAAGCAGCTTATTTGTTCCCTGACCTGGTCATCGGAAGCTGCCCACAGGGATTCACAATTTCATGAAACACTGTCAGTGGGTAATGCCAGACAATTCGGAACTGTGGATTGACAGTCTTTTCTTATGATGTTTATTTGTTTGCATTGCATCTTGAGGAAGCAAGGGTGGCATGTTTGAACATGTGGGCACTCAAAAATTTCAAACGCAATTTGATTGAAGTGGGTCTAAAGGAACTTAATTCCTCAGAACCCTTAAAGCGTGAGTGGCAGCAACTTTTTCCTTCAGATGCCAACAGTTCTCTTGTTGATGAATTGTTTTGGGGTGTTGTGTCTCGGTACATGAATATGGCATGCAAATGTAGAATGCTAAAAATAGTAAGTAGTCAATTTTTTTATCAACATACAGATCAGCTTTGTCATCACAGTTGTCTTCCTTGTCTCTGTTTCTGTCCGATCAGTCTCCATAGTCTCATCCGTTTCTGTCTCAGTGTCACCTGTGCCACCTCCGTCTTCATCAGACTCCTCATGCACATAGTCATACACATCATCATCACCATCCCTATTTGCATCCCCACCTTCGGCATGTACATGCAAGGTCGATTCATTTTCTTTGGTGATATGTCCAAAACTGCTTGCAAGAAAAAAATTTAAGTACACTTGATCAACTATCAATGATTTTTTATGATAGAAAGCTGGTAGTTAAGCTTTTCCTCATTCTTATACATCTACACATGAAACGATAAAAATATGTAGATTTGGAAAAATTCTCAGATGGTTGAGGGTACAAGAAAGATCTAACATTCAATTCTTCCATTTATTACAAATAAACCAGTGAAGTGTTGATAAATAAAGTGCTCACTTAGCTTCTGCTTAATCTTCTTCTCTTTTCGATGCTCAACCAATTTATCCTGAAACGACTTCACTTGATTTCATAACATCCGTATCTCATTTTGTACTTCACCACAGTTTCTACAACCCTCAATGTTGCTCTCAACTTCCACGGTGGATGCTTCTTCTTCAGGCAGTTCGACAGTTTTTATCTGCCTGACCTCAGAGACCTCTTCTTCTTCAGCAGCAACAGCAACACATTCAGAGGAGCTTTGATTTTCGACTTGCACATGCTCCTCTTCTCCGGAATTCTTGTCACCTTTCGCAGAATTTTCCTTGCCAGCAGAAGATGTTTTTGTGCTGCTTGACGCCTGCATCTCTTTGACAATCTACAAAAAGAAGGCTTATAAATAAACTGCCAAACTTCATCGATTTTGCAAAAGGTTGAAATTATGTATAAAGCTTAAGTATTTCCATAAGTAGTATACTACATGAATTTCTCATCTGTCTAGTGATTGACCTTTTGGCTCAAGCCAACTGAGGTTTGATAGCAGAGCTTTTGAATTCAGGGCTGTTTGCTGGTAGTTTCGAAAACGAAGACCGAAGCACAAGCACCCAAATCTCGAAAACGAAGCACCCAAAACTCGAAAACGAAGCACCTGAATCAGGTGGAGGCAGCGGATGTGTCCGCACCTCCAAAGGTCCACAAAATCCATCCCTAGGTTTTATAAGGGCCTGCCAACTGTTTAACTGAACTTTTCTAGATAGGATATACTGTATTAATTTTATTATTGGTCTCGCTATCCTTGATACATCTTACCTTAATATGCATTTTTTCGGTACACATACATGTTTATGTAGACTTCAAAACTGTCCGTCAGCAGATTTTACAACTTGAGTAGATTTCAACTGCATTCGATTCGTAATCGTGCTTGATTCCTGCTGTATTAGCGGAGCACCATGGGTAAGTAAATCTACCCATCTCAGAAAATTTGGTAATCACGTGACCGTACACAGAACGAACGACCGTCCGTCCGCACCACAGGTATACCAATAAAAAATTGGGGGTGGTGTGTAGGTGGTGTGTGATTGCAGTGAGGGGTTTGGATCCTGGGAACGAGGTTGTTTTTTTGGCGCGAAAAAGAATGGTCACCGCATTTTGTGAAGCTGATAAACAACCTAGAAGTTCAGCAAAGTCAACTCAGTTGGTTGACAGAAATTATTTTTAAATTCGCATTTTCTAGAATTTTCATTCATTATATCGTCTAGTTTGGAGTATAGAGAAAGAGAGAGGCAGAGAAAACGGGAAAGTAGGTGGCAGGCAAGCCAAGCTCAACGAGAGAGAGAGCGGCAGAGAGCCAGAGAAAGGAGGCGAAACTGCACTAACGAGCAACGGGAAATAGAGCAAGAAAGAAACAGAGAAAGGAGGAGCAATTTTACCGACGAGGAATGGGAGACAGAGCAAGAAAGAATCAGGGAATGGAGGCGCAATGTTACTGATGTGCAACGGGAGAGAGAGCGAGAAAGAATCAGAGAATGGAGGCAAAATTTTACTGACGAGCAACAGGCAAAAGAGCAAGAAAGAGCAAGGGAAAGGCGACACAATTTCACTGAAGAGCAACTGGAGAAGGAACGAGAGAGAGCAAGAGAAAATAGACGCCGAATTACCGACGAGCGGCGAAGAACGGAGCGAGAGGCAGCAAAGGAAATCAGGCGTCGTGTAAACGAGGACGAAGAGGAAGGGGAAGGTAAGTTCACTATCTTCAAATTTGAGCTTACTTTTTGCCGAGTTTAGCTTACTGTTCATATGTATCGGATGCAAGGCTTTTTGGCTTTTACGAAAACATTCTTTTCAAAAAACTTACACGGGTGCGTTAGTTGTAGTTTTCAGCTTAGTTTTGTTACAAAATCAAAAACATCTTCATGATGACATCAGTTTTTTTTGACGAACCACGCGTCACTTAATGTCACGCAGCGTTTGCAATTTAGTCACTTGAAAGAGGTAGAGTAAGCAGCTTGAAGTGCTCCTCGATGTATTTTCGTTCTTTCTGGTGCGGAAAAATAGGTAATCTTAAATGTGCAAGTTATGTAATTTCATCGAAAAGTATAACCATTGCCATTTTTTTTCTGTCCTATCCGACCATGCAATGAATCGCTGCAATGAATGTAAACTCCTCTTAAGACTGTTGCTTTTCATTAATGCCAGCTAAAATCCCGGGCTTAAATTTATTCATTGTCAGGAGTCGCTTATACAGAGGTAGTTACTTGTAGTTTTGTTTGTTTATAGTAGAGCAGATATGTGCTTCAATTGTTCACTTTCTGTTAAAAGCATGAAATTTGGCATGATGATAGTTTTCAAGGCCCTAAAAAAGATAGGATATGGTGCCATCGCCAAAAAGTCCATTAAGTGTGAAAAATAAGAGTTTTAAAATGGCGCCCATTTTGAACCGGAAGTGAAATTAACATTTTCTTTAAACGTCCGAATTTTAGCAACTTGGATAAGAAAATTTCAGCAAATGCCTAAGGCAGCTGTTTTTTTTATTCAAAGAGATATTATTTTAACGCAAATTGTCTAAAAAAGTAGAATAGACATGATATTAGTGGCCGCCAGCTAGACCGGAAGTAAAACTACCAGAGTCGGAACTTTTAAGGAATGAGCCTAAACTTCTGTTGTGCCTGCTAATTTTCATTACTTTAATATTTTCTTTAAATCTAATGTATACACTCAATTTAGTGTTTTCATCATATATAATCCATTACGTACTAAACTTGAGCCTACTTTGGCTATGATACAGAATATCGGAGAAGAACAGATGATATCTCGGTGACCTAATGACTTGATACTTCATGCAGACGAGTGCTTGTAATCGAAAAAAAGAGTTTGTGATTTGTCTTTCACGATTGTTACTCTTCTGGGCATAGCCCTTCTTACGCGAGCGTACTTGATTAGTTCCACCCTCAACTTTGTAATTACTGACAGTGGTGTGCAGGAGAGTCGCCACTCGCCTCTTAGAGATATCCAGCCCCAATCTTGCAGACTAGGAACCGAGATGCTTGGAACCAGTGCCTGCTGACTCCATATGAGGCCAGCATGGTTCGCCGTGCCCTTGAAATGTTTAAGTAATGCAGGCCGCCGGGTCAAAGAAACTACCTTTGGCTTCGTCAGTTGACAGTAAAGAACTACTTTTTCTATCGCATAGAAGAACGTGTAAGCGAAAGCAACTCCGATTATTTCTGGAGGTGACCGGAAGTATTCACCTTGTCACATCCTGTGAATGCATGGAACGGAGAAAGTGCAAGTGCAGCCTTTTTAGTAAATACGTTAGCAATCTCGTAGGTTGCAAGGTAGCGTCGATGTACATTAGTACCAAATATATGATAGGGAAGGTAACTTGGCTTCATGGTAGAGAAGCTTCATGGGTAGTTAGAATGGAGAGTGGACTCAACGAAAATGTCTTGGACACAAAGAACATAGAGACTTATAAGAAGGGAATCTGCTTTCTAGCTTTCTGGCGAATTGACTTCAAACGATGCAGGGAAAAGACTGGACATCTGGCCCTAGACGACATGCGTTGCTCAATATGCAAGGAATCTAAAATGCACCTGCTTGTTTCGATCTTTACAAAAGAACTAGCTTTTTCCAGTATCTTAGTATAGTTCCTGATACACGTTTACCCCAGATCTTAGTCTTCAAGCTGTTCTCGGCGCGACATATTTGTCACATACTATATCCAAGAGAATACGTTTTACATGCTCTGTGGATTAACGTAAGTGATGCACATTCGGAAAACGGTTTTTCCTTGTTTTCTTGCATGTGGACTTTAACATGATAATCAGTGCTGCTCAGTCCATGATAATTAAATGACATGGGAGTTACATTGAACTCTCACTTCTGTTAAGAGAGGCGCAGATTCACTTGATACTGTGAAATACAGCTGAATTAAGTAATGATCCAGGTAAGAAGGAGGCAATTTGTTTTGTTGTGGCGCAATACACTTTCCTCACATAGAAATGTTTTCAATTTTACGCAGAGAATGCATAAATCCACAGAAAGGCTGTTTAAGAAAGAAAATGTGTTTAAACTCCACTTTTAAAGGGTGTATTTTTGAGTTTAAACATTTCAACCAATCACAAGAGTTGCAAACAATGACCAAGAAATGTTCACAATTTTATATGATCCGCACATACGATTTCTGTGTTACTTTGACTCAGACGAGATTGTGTTATAAGGAAGTTGGATAGAAAAAAAGGGGATTAATATACATGCTGCTTTGCGAAGATTTCGTGAAATTTGATGTTTAAACCAATCAGAACCTTAGTAGAGACAATAGTAAAGTTAGCACCTTTTTGCATTCCGACGTGTTCACTGCGTTTTGGTCCTTTCCTTCATATCTGGACCATTACTTAAACCGCCGCCCGGTTAGCTCCAGGTGGATATAAACACCGGTCTACTGAGTGGGAAGCCGCGGTTTCAAACCCCGGCCGGACCAATCGTCGAACAGGATTTTTAAATAACTGACGTAAAGTGCTTTCCGATGTCATCTGTAAACGGTCACACTTTCTAGTCTTCTTGGAATAAAAAAAAAACCTGTAGGCCCGGTCTCACGGTCCTTGTTCATATAAAATGCTGTGGTAAGTTAAAGAACCTATACACTGTTTGTAAAGAGTAGGCTGAGTAGGCTGAGTAGGGGACCCATTGACCCATTTTTCCAAACGAATTTCCCGGAAGGTTCTTGAAAATGGTAAACTTTGAAATGAGTAGACGTTATCGTGAAAGCAATTTCAATCCAATATGTACATGCACAGTGTTATTTGTACTCCTCAATAACACAAAATGGTGGAGCTATTATACTTCAAATTA
The DNA here is from genome assembly GCA_964035705.1 of Porites rus. Classification (NCBI taxonomy): domain Eukaryota; kingdom Metazoa; phylum Cnidaria; class Anthozoa; order Scleractinia; family Poritidae; genus Porites; species Porites rus. Next base: position 17,074,253 of record OZ037995.1, read on the forward strand.
CTTTGAAAGCAGTAAAGCATTCTGCATTCTAATTAATAGTGGATCAACTCTTTTAACCCTTACAAATTCTTCAAACTGGTCTCTATACATTTCCTTAAAAGGATAAGTTGAGAGAATTTGATAAAAGATCAAAGTATTTTCTCTTGGGTGATAATTTTGTTAATTCTAAAACCTAATCTCTTGACCTTGTATCAGGGGATATTGTGAGTCAGAAGAAAATTGATGTTGGTCACTATTGGGACTTAAAGGGTTAAAACAAGTAAAAAGAAATAATTTGTTTTTTGCTAGTTTAATTTGTTCGTATGTTTGGCCTTTCCTATGCTTAAAAATGTGAATCATTGTTTCACATTTTTTTAAATTCACTACCGAAATGAATTGCTTTGAGTGAGTTGCATTTTCCATTTTATCCCGCTTTTACCTCCGGTTCTTTCATTTAAACCGCTAATTTGTAACACGGTTGACTTTTTTATATGACATAAAAATCCGGCAAAACATAGAACAAGCAATTTTGTCGTCATTTTGACCTTAACATGCTAAATTTCGTGTACTTTCGGTTAGGTGATGTTTACTTCCGGTCAAAATGGCGGCCATTTTAGTAATACTCCAAAAACCGGTTTAACAGGAAAAATTTGCGATAGCACCATATCACATATTAATAGCCACGATTAATTTATATAATAAACAATTTCATCGTTATTTTGGTGTAAAAAAGTGCTTAATTTTGTGTACTTTCGGTTAGATGATATTTACTTCTGGTCAAAATGGCGGCCAGTTTAATTTTCACTCCAAAAACCAGTTAAACAGGAAAAATTTGCGATGGCACCATATCACATGTTAATAGTCATAATTAGTTCTGTCATTCCTGAAAATTTGGTGCTTTTAACAAAAAGTGAGCAATCCGGCCCCAAATCTGCACATATCTGCCCCACTATTAATCAAGATTGCATCAGCTTTTTTGACCATACCACACGTCACTTGTCACACAGCGATGAAATTTAATTTCACTTTAACGAGATAAGCTTACCACGGTTTTCCTTGATACGCGACTTTTCAAATCGAAACACCCGCTGAAACGTTTCCAAAATTTCCGTCAATCATACACGTCAAACCATATATGGAAGTGTACGTGCTTCATAGTCTGCCGTGCTTCAATGACGTGATAAACTGTTTATCTTCTTTTTCAAATATAAGACATGCAATATGTACCTTTCTTCGTGTAAAGCCCATTTTCTTCAGTAGTTTAGCGATCGTGGACACGCGAATTGTCTTTCCCAGTGCGAACTGTATCCATTCCTGTATTTCATCCTCGTAAATCTCTGGATATTGCTGGATTACCCTTCTTATGAATAACACGTCCTGTGCTAAGTCCAGGTGAGAAAAACAATGGTTATGTATTCGTTTGATACAATTAGGCTCATCTAGAGAAGTGATTACAAAAACCTCAGTTCAAATCGTAAGCTTACTTACCTTCCAACTTTCTCACTCTACTCGGCCGTGATTGATAATGAACTGCTTTTGTGTTCTGGTAAAGATTTCGAATCTTTTTTACAAACATCTTCCCTACGTGAAGTAGTCTAGCAACACGTTCGACAGTAAATCCCTGAACGAGTAAATACACTACTCGCCAACGCAAATTTAACGAATAACTTGCCACCATGTTTACATGTAACTTCAACTGGCCGCCATATTTTAAATTTTCAGGCCCAGTCCAACACTTCCATATATGGTATGGCGAGTATGATTGACGGAAATTTTGGAAACGTTTCAGCGGGTGTTTTGATTTGGAAAGTCGCGTATCAAGGAAAACGGTGGTAAAGGGCACCTCGATGTATCGATGTATTTTCGTTCTTTCCAAGGCGGAAAATAAGGTAATCTTAAATATGCAAGTTATGTAATTTCACCGAAAAGTATGTAACCATTGCCATTTTTTATCCTATCCGACCGTGCAATGAATGACTTCGTTATGACTGATGTTTGTCATTCCTGTAAGCTAATGTAAGCTAAAATCCCGGACTTAAATTTATTCAGTGTTAGATGATCTTAAATTAACCGCTTGTGAAAGCGTCGTTATGTTTTCTTAAAAGTCTATGGGATGTCACTGTTTCTTCTTTGTATGCTCGGCGGTCTTCAGCTTGAATTTGAAGATGTTTTGGGCTGCCTTTTGCCTGGTTTTTCCAATGCCTCTGTAAAGATTTGATGCAGATTGTTCGGGTTCAACTCTATTTATTTTACTAAGGCTGTTTTAAGAAAATCTGAAGGAGCTATTCTTCCCTCTCGAATTGAAATAGCTATCCTCAAAGGCTTTTCCATTTTGTAGATTGCTATCTTCGAGTGTGTAAGAATAATATTATGTAAATAAGGAGGTCATTAAGCCAGTGCTTGAAATGATTTTTGAACAGTCGCTGGTCATGTTGATAGCGCAAACAAATTTTAACTTGGACCGGTCAAGATACATTAAAAACTTGTGTGTAAGAACCAGCATTTCCCTGGCTTGAACAGATTCTTGCAAAAATAGTTATTTGCAAAAAAATTTGGGTATTTTTCTAAAATAAATAGGTTTTTCTTAATTCTGATGGGAAAAAAAAAATTGTTGTAACTAAGGGTACTTAAAGTGGTCTTCAATGAGGTTCCTGAATATTTTTCAAGTGTGTGGAATTTTATTATATAAACACCAATGAAATTTAGCTAGGTTCTTAGTCACTAGTTTTTACTGTACTGAAAATGTTGTACTTTGCAGAAATAGCCAAATTAAGACAAAAATGTCCACAATAAATGCTAAAAAACACCTTTTATTATTCCACTATTATGTCATTTTACCATATAAGGTCAAGAGAATGCGCAAAATATGAGGCCCTAATACACTGTAGTGTCGTGGTTTAACGAGTTTGCAACAGGGTGAATACCAGTGGATGCAAAAGGAGCATTCGCACAGAATGAGGATGTTTTGGATACTCTTACCAGGAAAAAGAGGCCATAATAACATTTTTTTGCAGTAGGTAGAATAATTAACCTCCCATTCAATAGTTTAGCATATAATGCGCACAAACATTTAGCTCACTGTTATTGTTATTCTTACAGAGGGAATCAGCATGTTTTTTAATTTTCTTACAAAAGAAATTGAAGCCTTTCACAAAAGAACAATTTTTTTGTAGTGCAATAATAAACCTTTTATTTGATGGTTTAGCATATAATTATTCGAGCGGACATTTTGCTCATTGCTCGTATTTTTCTTCGCCCCTGTGGGGCTCAGAAAAATACTACGCAACTCGCAAAATATCTGCACTTATTATATGCTAAACCATCGAATAAGGTGTGTGTATTCCCTATTGTGAGATGGGGGAAATATTGAATTTCACGATGAACATATCATTGATTATTATTATGTACTAAAGATTTTTAAAATCTTATCTTCTTAGCCTTGGAAGAACATGAAAGTGAGGTCCTCCAAGTTGAATGTAGCATAGAATGCTCTCTGCTAGGTGAACAAGAGCAAAGTCATTCAGCAGGTACTGATATAATAATTATTGATTACAGATGATATTTATTATGAAAGATAATAATATACATGAAACCATTTGTTTAAACTGATTGTCTTAGAGCGGTCCAAATTTTAGTAAACAGAGTGCAAAAATGAGGAAAAATTATGCAAATAAGAATAAAAAAAATTTTATCCGAGAACGGAAAACTATGATTAGCTAATAAACAATAGAAATATATCAGAACCAATCAGGTGCCCCAATGTGCTGGTTACCCTGTGGGAAGCCAGGCAGGTAACTTGACAAGTGGAAAAATAGCTAGCATACAAAGCAAAATTTAGTTCTGTTATGACAAAATACTATTGAACAATTGAAAACAAAAACCAGATATAAACGTTGTAAACAGGACCATATATTGATTTCATGTTTGAAGCTATTATACAAAGAGAAAGGAATTCAGAGTTTCTCGCATGCCAGCCCCTACAAACTGCTTAGTCGAGTCCTTCTACACCAAGACTCATGAGTAATAAAAACAAACAAGTGGGCAACTATGAGCCCAAAATGGTCTGAAAATTAATTATTAGGACAGCTATGGATACGCATTGAAAGAGAAAGGATACACCTGTCCATAACTAGGGATAAACAATTCAGTTCCTTGATTTTGAGATGCTAAAATAAAAGCGAAACAACTAAGTATGTTGCAAAATTAAAGCATACAAAGGCAGGAAAGCACATGTAAATTATTGCATGTATATTATTAAAAAGTAATCATATGACTTTTCTCACTCAATGTGGATTTTAGTTGCACTCATGTGTTTTTCAAAAAGCTCAAACTGCATTTGCCCTTTATATTATTAAAAAGTAATCATTTGACTTTTCTCACTCAATGTGGATTTTAGTTCAAACTGCATTTGCCCTTTAAAGGGCTCATTCAGTTTTGATATTTTTGGAAAAACGCAAATTGAACTCAAAGGCGAGTTACTACTTATGCAAACACTCATGCCCCATTCACACGCTACCCATTCACACCAACGAAACGTATTAAAATGAAAAACAGACAGAAAATTGGACCTCAGATTCTCACACAGGATTCAAAATAATGACCTTCAACCATTCTGTTAATTTGCAAGAAACTTAGTCAGTTATAAGCAGTTATTATAAAGCAAACAATTTTAACTTTGTTTTAATAAACAACTTTGTTTAAGCTTTGGTGTGAATGGGGTTAAGTATTTTGTAGAATATAAATGAACAAGAAAAGGGGAAACAAATGATAACATAGGATAGCTCCATGGTGAGAATAGGTTCAAAATAGTTGTAGCACAGTATGAAGCTCCTTTCTACAAGTACAATTTGTAGCAGTTTTTTTTATAAAATGAGGTAATGTTAGTAAAGCATGTGATAGTCAAGATCGATACATTACATCACAAGACTGATGACTGATTTATGAAATCTCAGTCAGTAGTTATCACCACTTAGAAAACGATTTTCAAGCCTTGTTCTTTTATCTAAGCTTTGGAAAAATATTGTGTATTTCCTTTTTGAAATCAGGTTCTGAAATCAGTAACACAAGCACCATTAGGTAGGCAGGCTGTAGCCTGCATAGCCCAAGAGTCACAATTCTATTAATTCTTCTCCTGTAATTGAATACCCCAAACAACTTCACTTATCCGTCAGGCATGCTAAAAATAGAGTCCACTAGTGTCACTTAGCTTATATTGTGTAGTTGGTCAATACAGATAATTCATTTACTAGGAGAAGAGATGGAAAGGGACACCCTTGTAGTAGAAAATGCCCCAACTGAGGGAGCAAGCAACGTGCAGGAAACACAGCAACCTCTCCCAGAAGTAAATAATAGTAGCCACCTAGAAGATGACCGCCTTATTGCTAGAGCAAGGGCAGTTGGTGTGGACTATGAGTTTGGAAAGCCTGGTGAAGTGGAAACAAAGGATGACAGGAGAAAAAGACAGTGGCGAAACCAAAGAAGAATATCAGAACAAGAGAAAAGGTTGCGTGAAGCTGTTGGAGATCTACCGCCTCCTCCACCTGCAGGGTCAAGTCAGCAAGAGGATAATGCATACAGTGCTATTCGTGCATTTGAGGTGGAGCAGATGACTTATGCATTCTTTTTTTGTGAGGTCTGCAAGGAAAGGCGACTGGAGTGCAAGGGCACGAGAAACATGTGTACTCACTGCAGAAGAGATAAGAAGGTGCCAAAAGTTTGGTCTGGTGAGAATAACATGGATCCAATGGCTGTTCCTGAGATTTTGTCTAACATGTCAGATGCTGAACAGATGCTGATAGCCAGGCTGGCACCTACTGTGCATGTACACCTACTGAAGCATGGAGGTATTGCCTCAAAGGGACATTGCATTGCTTTCCCACAGGCTGTGCAAGAACCAGCCACTATTCTTCCATGCCTACCAGCAGAGGTGGATATCATACGCGTGAGAAGACAAGGAAAAGATGATACCCATAAGGACTTCAGGGTTAGAAGACACCGTGTTGAAGGAGCCCTTCATTGGCTCAAGGACAACAATCCTGCTTATGGTGATGTTGTTATTGATGGCGCTCGCATAGAGAATTTACCAGAAGCTGGTGAGTTGCCGAATTTGAGGATTGTTGAGTTCTCTGAAACAGAACGCATTGATGACCAAGGCCCTGCACCACAACAATTGGATGTTGGGGAAACAGACAGCACTGATGACTCAACAGTCTCTAGAATTATTCTTCCTGAGCCTGGAGTGAATGTGCAAGCACAAGTAGAAGCAGCCATAAATGAAGTTGTTTCTGAACCTCCGGAAGGTGAAGCTGTAGAAGCACAAGGAAATGTGCAACCACCAGTGATCCCTTGGCCGACCACGGGCACAACACCAGCATCAGAGTTTACCACTCCCTACTTTTTTACGATGGCATTTCCTTGCTTGTTTCCCTATGGAAAGGGTGATTTCCACATAAACCGTCCAATGACGTGTCCCACGCTGCATAACTGGGCAGAGCACCTGCTGTGGTACCAAGACGGAAGGTTTGCGAGGCATAAAGTCTGGAAGTTTGTTGTCCACAATATGATCATGAGGAAGTGTGCCCTGGAGCAGAGCCGGTTCTTTGTTGATCAGCAACTTGGTGACCCGCACATGTGACTTGCGAGAGGTGACACTTTTACCGACAAGTTGTTGTATTTTGGCGCAAATCTGCGTGGTACAGCTCAGTACTGGCACCAGAGACGCAGAGAGCTTCGTGCCCTTGTGGAGTTCATGGTCAATGAGAAGCATGGGTTGCCTTCATTTTTCATGACTGGAAGCTGCGCCGAGTTTTACTTTCCTCCTCTCAGAAGGCTACTGGAAGAGTACATTTTGCAGACCAAAGGCGAAGACGTCAACCTTGCTGAAGATAGCAATGCCCACTTCAAGGCAGTACAAGAAAATACCCATGTAGTGGAGAGTTACTTTGACCTGCGTACCCAGGCTTACCATGAGAAGGTACTGAAGCCGGTATTTGGTGTCTCTGATTATTGGTACCGCTATGAGTTTGCCAAGTCCTGCAGTCAAATTCATTGGCACCAACTCAGCTGAAGGGAAGACAGGCAACCACATCAGCTATGCATGAAGCTCATGAAGATGGTTGCGAAGAGGAAGAGTATGCAGCGAGACTTAGTCAGTGGGCAAATGAAACCTTTGCCATGACAGCATTACATCCAGCTGGCAATGACGAAGAAGGGCAGCCAAGAAAAGACCTCTGGCCACCACCTGAGGGAACGGCTGAGCCCATATCAGATGATAGGGATCCCTTAGTTAAGATGCTAATGCAGATAGCTGCAACACAAGATGCAATACTGGAGGATCATTTGCTGTTAGTAAACAGGGTTGGACTCCACAGTTGCTCTGATTTTACTGCTTGAGAACTCCTCGCCATGTGGAGCAAGGACTGCAGCCGAGAGAACGTGTATGTCGGATGGAGTTTGGAAGGGAGTTGCGCCCAGGGAAAAAAATTCACAGTAAGCCGGAAATTGTGGAAGGTCATAATGGAGCTCCCCGCCTGGAGATGCCTCGTGACCATCCACGTGTGGTTCAGCATTCTCGTTATCAGTTACAATCATGGAGAGCAAATGGGGATGTAAGCTTGATTCTTTCCAATTCCCCTCCAGACAATCCTAGCACTGATGATATCATAGCCATAGTCGACTATGTGTGTGGATATGCTTGCAAAGATAGCGAACCCACTGGTGCAACTTCTGATCTCTTTAAGGACATGGTAAATGCTGTTGATGCAGCTGATGCAGACCAAGTGCCAGGTAAGTCAATGTGTGCTAAGATGCTGATAAAGACCGCGGGAAGACGAGATATCAGTGGACTGGAGGCATCCTTTGAGCTGAGTGGCCTAGCACTTTGGTGATGTAGCCGTCCATTTACCTGTTTGTCAATGTCGGGGTCAAGGAGACTTGAACGTGATGGTGAAACTGCAACTCGCAGCACCCCACTGGATAAGTACCTTGCACGACCAAGAGATGGTACCACTTTGCATCGAAGAACGGTAATGTCCCTGTTGTAAGTGGTGGTTCTACACACGCAACATGGCCACTGAATAAGGACAACTGTAGGACTATGCTCCTGCTACACTGGCCAAGCTGGTTTGACATCCAAGAAGTGAAGGGGGATGCTGAATCTTGGATTGATCGCTTTAAGGACTTTTTTGCAAGTGATGACTGTCCAACATTTGTAAAGGCCCAAGTTGCTAAGGCACGGCATTTTGCAGACCACCCACAAGAACCAGTATTTGAAGAGGATGAGGAAAATGATGCTGTCGAAGCAGAAGAACAACCAGACTGGGTAGATGTATATGCAGGGCAGAACCAAATATATGAGGGTGTAGAGAGGGACTTTGATTATGATGATGGTGGGGAGGACTATGACTGGAGCAGTACCCGTATCATTCTTCCTGAAGGAGAAGACTCAACAAAATGGCTTCAAGAAAGTATTAAAGCAGATGATGAACAGCAGACAGAAAGAGCAGACCTTGATTTACCTCAGGTGTGTCCGTTATATCTAAATGAAAATCAGAAAGCCATAGTGAGTCTAGTTTTGCTTGCCCTGTACAACTTTGTTGAAAACACTGAATATTACCATCCACTGCGGCTTGTTGTCTCTGGAACTGCTGGTACAGGAAAGTCGTATGTCATCAAGTGTCTCCAGAGGTTAGTGCAGCAAGTTTTTGAAGCCAATGATGCAATACAGGTGATAACTCCAACAGGGAATGCTGCCTATCTTGTTCACGGCAGTACAGCTCACAGTTTTCTTGGAGTACCAACAGTTGGAAGGTCTGGCGATGAGTTGACTGTACCTACAGGTCCCTTACTAGAGAAAATTCAGAAAACGGGCGAAAATCTGAAAGTTCTGGTTGGTGATAAGCGATCAATGTTTGGACGTACAACAGTGGGCTGGATGGAACAGCATGCTCGTTATGCAGTGAACAAAGGAGCCAATGCAGATGAGTTATGGGGAGGGATTCCTGTGGCACTGTTTATGGGAGATGATGTTCAGCTTCCTCCTGTGTGTGACACCCCCGTGTACATCTCAGATTGTCGTAGTGCACCATCTAACCACGGTCGCTTGGTTTGGACAATGTTTGATAGTGCTGTTGAGCTTACTCAGAATATACGGCAGAATGAATCTGAACAACAGCTGAGAGACATGCTGATGTCACTAAGAAATTATACGACAACACCCCAGCAAATCGATTGGCTACAACAGTTTCAATGGCACAATCTCCGCATGTCACATGGCCCAGAACTCCTTGCTAGGATGGATGAGCAAGGACTGTATGTATTTCCCACGTACCGTCTTGAATGGCAGCGTAATAAAACAAAGCTGCTTGAGTGTAACAGACAGCCAAACCACCCAGTGGCAAAGATCAAGGCAGTTGACAATGGCAGACATGCAGTGAAGGCCGACAGTAATAAGGCGAGGAGATTGTTACCTCTACTGTATCTTAGCCGTGACAGCAAAGTCATGCTGGTGGTTAACTTAAAGGCTGATTGGGGTTTGTACAATGGGGCAGTAGGCACAGTCATAGATATTGTGTACAAAGATGGCCGCAGACCTACTGATGATCCTGCTCCTCTACCTGATGTGGTTCTGGTGAGGTTTCCAGGATACAGGGGGCCACCATACATTAATGAAAATCCGACAGTTGTGCCAATTGTACCGGTAAGTCATTCCACTGAATGCGCATGCCGATGCAAGTGTCTGCAGGTTCCATTGTGACTGGCATGGGGAACAACAATCCACAAATGCCAAGGGATGACTGTGGGCACCGGAGAAGCATTCAGGTATGTGGTGGTTCATCCTGGGGACCATGGCTTTGAAGCCAGAAACCCAGGAGCTCTATTTGTGGCATTGTCAAGAGCAAAATCGGCAGGTGGGGAAGGAAGAGATCCTGAGTTTACTTTTCATGAAGATGTTCTGATAAACAATGACAGATTCAGACCTGTGGACACTCCAACTACAAGAGCTAGAGCAGTGGAGATTGAGAGACTGCATGTCTTAGTAACTCAGTGTCGACAGAGAAGGGTGTTAGCCCCAGCATATAGGGAGGAAACATTTCTCAGACTCGTAGAGTGGGCTCAGTCTCAAGATCATCATTGAAACATGTGGTCTACTGTCGACAAATGTAATAATTGTTTTAGAGATGAAGGCCTTAGCATGGTGGTGTCTTGTTTGCAATCATAATTTATCTTTAAGACGTTTGCCCTAATGCCTATGTTGTAATGAATGATATCCAAGCATGGCCAATAACAGTGCAGTTATGCTGTAATCAGCCTGTGTGGCTGAGGGCTTTTGTGGCCATGCATAACAAATAACAGTGCCGTTATGCTGTAATCAGCCTGTGTGGCTGAGGGCCTTTGGGGCCATGCATAACAAATAAAAGTGTTGTTATGCTGTAATCAGCCTGACTGTGTGGCTGAGGGCCTTTGTGTCCATGCATAACAAATAACAGTGCCGTTATGCTGTAATTAGCCTGTGTGGCTGAGGGCCTTTGTGGCCATGCATAAAAAATGAACAGGCCGTTGCTGTAATCAACCTGTGTGGACAAGGGTCTACTATGTGGCGAGGCCTAACAAATATACATGCTCTTAAATTGATGTTGGGCTAAGGGCTTGTGTTGAATGGGTTATTACTCCAAAAGCTGAAAGAGCCATTTCTTCAGGCAAAAAGTAAGTGCTTGGAATTATTTCATTGTAGTAAATTGAATTGTTAAATCTGCTTACTCTATTAAACTTACAGTAAAACCAGCATGTTTGATGATCCTACTTTTGGAAATACAGTGAACTCTTGCCTTGCAGACACCTCGCTATAACTGAAAACTGAGACCGTGACGATACGGACAGTAGCTTAATCCCAAGCAAAAATAAATTACAGAAGTTTGACGATAATAAACTCCTACTGCTACAGACTCTCACTAATTAGGACACTAACTCAAGCCCGCTACATTTTCCCCTATAAAGGGAGTTGACTGTATGCCAAAGAAGGTTTTTTGTACTTTCAATGGCTATTGGCAATATTTACGCATACATGCAGTAGATTAATTAGATCCATTTTATTAAAGAGATGTAGTCTTCAAGCACCAGAAAAATAATTTCATGTGTTTGCTCCTAAAATCCTTAGTTCTCCCTGGTTGGAAAGTTAATCATATAATAACCTGCTTTTTATTTGTTGAGTTAAAACATGTAGGTTCTGGTGTTTTTGTTTGTTTAAAATATGAACCATTTCTACTGGAAGGGAGGGTTTTTAAAGTAAACCACTACTTTTACATGCATGTTGGTTTTTACTGTAGTTTATATATTACTGATTATTAAACTTCATTGTAGTGCCATTCCCTCAATAATTAAAATAGTGCTATGGCGTTTTGTTCATATGTTCAATGCCAAAGGTAGTCAAAATCCAAATAGACCATATTACAGTTGTGGGCTTAATAACCAGTAGACTAGTCTTCCAGTGAATGAGAATTAAGGTGAGTTTGACCGTGTTTTGATACAAACATGCTTCCTCTTCTTATGGAAATTATGCTTAAAAATACTAGTTTGCGGAAAACCGACTTAATAAGTAGCAAGGGTATACCAATACAAGGTAGACTCCAACCTTGTTTTCACCTGCAACTGTAAAATGGTCCATTGAAGTTAAAATTATAAGCTTCATTTTGTACAACGGTCAAACAGTCAATTTGCTAGTTTACACCTTGCATCTACAACAGGGTCAGTATTTATTTAACAAAATATAGTAAAGTTAAGTATCAGTCATTAGTAATAGATGAATATTGTAAACACCAGGGCGGGGTTGTTCACAGCTGGGTTAAGATAACCTAGGCTTAGTGCGAAATTTGAATTCAGATGTGAAAGCTTAAAAAGTAAATTCAGTTTAATTCTTGTTATCAACAAGTTGATGATTGAATGCTCTTTAGAATAACAGAGAAAACTATCCGAGAAAATGCTTTTCAACAAAGAAAAAGAAGCCCGGGTTAAATTTAACCCTGGGTTAAGCACTAATCGGCCTTCAAACAATTGGGCCCTGTTGTAAAAAATTTTATGTGATCGTTCTTGTAACTAATCAATAGCATATGGTAAATGTAAAGAATACCAACGACTTATTGAGGTAAAAAAATATTATGATAACAACTACAGAGAAATTAATTGCTCACAACTTCACAGTAAGTTTTTCAGCACATTGTATCTGTTCATCAAGCAGATGATCTTCTGGATTTATTCTCCTGAACTTCTGATTCCATAAACAATCTTTAGCATTCATCATCCTCGACTCCTAATTACGTAAACAATGATCACATACATACTAAGCATCCAGTGGTTATCCCCACATGAACAGCTTCAAGTGAAAAATCATGAAGTCTATGCCTTTGCTCAAAGTGACCAGTCCCAATGGTATTACTACAGAAATTCTAATGGCTGGTGCTCCAGGTATGTCATCATCATTACCAAGATTAATCAAGTATGTACTGTATCGAGAACAGTTTCATTTCATCAGCTTGGACGCTATAGACATTACATAGATTATGTGCGTGGCCACAGTTTCAAAAACTCATAATTGAGGAGTATATACATACTGAAATCAGAACCTACTGTGGCAATTGGGGAATGTTCACATGAATGGCTAACTACGTAAAACAGGCTTTCTTTTCACAAATTATGGCAAAGGTTGCATCATAACTCTGAGGATATATTCTCTGCAATTATCTACATTCTGCAGTTCCAGTATATGAAAATCATGAATTCATTATTTTCTTGTGTGCATTCTTTGGTACCATGGATAAATTAATCTCCCCTTGCTGGAAAACAGTATCGATGGTCATTGTCAATATCCCAGTCTTTAGCGATGGCATTCCATAAGGCTCAATTCTTGCAGTGTTATTATTCATGGATTTACAAAATGATCTTCCACCGTGTTTAAGTGATAAGTCAACTGTTAATAGTTATGATGATGACACACTGAATCATCCTCTTTGGCTTCTCCCACTATTCTGGAGAGTACTTTACAGAGAGAACATCACCAAGTCCTACAAGAATGTTATCATCCTCCAAAAGCAAAATGCTTATCAATATCCCAAAACCGTCTCTGTCCTGTTCCCTTTACATCACAACATCACGGAAAACCATATTGACGACTTAATCAACAGAATACTTACCTTGCAAAATTGGAATATTTTACACCATAACAATAAACCTCACCCAAATAGTGGAAGCTGTTGTATTCATTTTGGATTAATTGAATAATGTGATATATAGCTGCTGGGTTTTTGACTGCTGACCATTTGAAAACATAAACTGATTAGCAACTGATGCAGGGATGGAAGTAACGTTGAAAAGACTGATCCAGTTACTAATCACACAGGTGAAACTCAGCTGTGGTATATACAAGAAAGTCAATGGGGAGAACTTGGTTATTGGTGGTATCCTCACAAGATAAACAGAGCTAGCTGCATACAAAATACACAAAGAACGGACATAATCTTATGTGTCCAAAATACGAACAAGAGATAGATGGAGCATATACCCTGACAATATTATTTACTTTAAGACCACGGAATGGTATGCCAGTAGATATAAGGATAAAGGAGATGTTTACTTCCTTTTTAAGTTTTAACGTGATAAGATGAATGCAGTCACCAATGCTCTGAGTTTTATGACTCTTGTTTTTTTGCTTGTAGGGTAAAAAGTTACATCTAGATTTCCTTTTTTAGGTTATTTATGCTGCAAATGAGTTAATACCAGCTGTAGGCTGATTCATCATGCAGATTAAATATAGCTTTTATTAATATTATTACTATTTTTAATATATATAGTCATTTATAGTTAGTTTTGTACTTTGCATGTTTATTTTCTGATTTTATTATAACTGTTTATAACAAGAGTCACAAAAGGTAGCCTTTTTGTTTTAAGCCCGGTGACATGAGTGAAGGTGGGTCCCTTCATGACACCTCCGCCTTCCTGAGCAGCTAAAACACGGCGAGGTCTACCATATGATCTTTAAAAATGCTGCGGGGGACCGGGAACCCTCACACTTACCTCAGTCACGTTCAAATCTACATGAAATATAGGAATTTGAAATAGAATTACAAATGCTTCTTTATTGTTTTGCATTCACTTTGATCTTGTTGCTTAGAGATTGACCTATGTGCTAATAAAACTTAAGTGTTGAATTCTGTAAATTTCCTTTCTTACTGATGAGGAATACATGTTGGCAGACAATGATAATTGTGTCACCTTTTTTTCTGTCGACTGTTTTGCTTGATAAATGAATAAAGATCGCAGTTAAATGATGTTAAATCCCCTACCAACATAGCCTGAATTTCATCCGATTACTTTGAGTCATTATTACTCCCTCAGTAACATGTTGTTGAGAGGAGAAAACGACTCAAAGCAATTGGATGAATTTCAGGCTACTACAAACAAGTGCTAATATGAACTCAGTCTGTGTCATCAAAACACCGTTTTGGCTAAACATCAACTTAACACGTAGTGAGAGAAACTCTTCTTTCAAACATAATTGAAGTGCTACAGTAAAACTGGAACCATCATTTTATTCTATTAACAATTAAATGTTCGGGCTCTTAATTCGTTAACATTGTTATACTACTACATGAGAAATTTCTGCAATTTGATTGGCTTAGAGCAGTGGTATTTCAGCTTAATTTGAAATACCTACATGTGAAAATTACAAACCTTCTATAGGTAGTAGTATAAACAAATAACTTCTATAATTTAAAGGAATTATTTTGTTTCACTTGACATTTCGAACTAATGTACCACACAACAATGATAATGCAAGATTCGCAATCACTGCTAAATACTTCATTTTTTAAATCTGTGATGTTTTTGCTAACGACTGTTGCATCAACTTATAATTCACAACTTGCATGGAAAGCAGAGATACACATCTTGATAAAAGCCCTCTTTGTTGGAAACGGCTTGAACGTCCAGTAAAATTTGACGCAATAACACAAACATTGGTAGATACCTTAATTAGGGGGCGGCAGACGACTCATGAAGGAAATGTATAAGGTGTTTCCCTGAACGAAAAAAAAGCCTGATCAGATATTAAAAAGCTGCATTTTAATTAAATTTCAAATAATATATAAAATTTTATAAAATTTTTTGCAATAAAGGAATCGTGTCAAAAATTTAATTACTGTATAAAATTGTAGAAAACTTTTTCAAAATAAAGGAGTGTCAAAAGAAGTGTAAAAAATTAAAGGAACTGTGTCACGAAATTCA
Organism: Porites rus; assembly: GCA_964035705.1. NCBI lineage: Eukaryota > Metazoa > Cnidaria > Anthozoa > Scleractinia > Poritidae > Porites > Porites rus. The sequence goes on from OZ037995.1 coordinate 17,089,505, forward strand.
GCCAAATTAGGAAAATACAAAAGGCCCATTAAATTAAGAGAAACAAAAATCAACGTTTAAAACTTTAAAGGAAGGTTAAAATAACATAACAGAAACAACAGATGTCACAGATGGGCAAAACTGAAGAAGATTGAAACAGATTGAAATTAGGATTTTTGAAAACTGTTCAGCCTAGCAGTTTGTCATAGTAATAATAATAATAATAATAATAATAATAACGTCTTTATTAAAAAGCATCCGATAAAATTACATATCTGATGTTACAGTAAAAATATATATTGATAGAAAAAAAAAAAAAAAAGTTACAATGATTAAGGCGAATAAAAAAGATTAAATTGATTAAAAATACATATGGGGTATTTACACAGCTAGATTATATTTAAAAATTAATCTATTAAAAAAGCTATCTTTGAAACGTTCAGTGTTAATGCAGGGCCTGACAATGGATTTCCTTCGAAGGTTTGCAATACAGTCTTTGTACCTTGGGAGCAAGCTTTTTAATGGATGGTCATCGCGTTTGAGGTTATAAAAAGGCGTCTGTTGCTTTTCTCCAAAAGTTCATATATGTTGTAATTGACCGACGTATAACGCCTCTTATAGCATCTTTTTAAAAACCTTTGTATGACAGTAAGTTCGGAAACACTTGCAGCATAAACTGAAAGACCGTATAATAACTTAGGGATCACAATTGAATTAAAGAGGTGGTCTATTTCATCTTGTGTATATCCTTCTTTACGTAGGCTTCTGATGACAAATAAACACTTGTTGGCTTCATGGAGCTTGGCCTTGACATGCAAGCCAAACTTACAATTACCTTGAATTGTGACGCCTAATAAAGAAAGGTTATTATAGCGGAGCTCCTCGCGCGCGCGAAGCGCGCGCGGAGCGGAGCACCATGGGTAAGAAAATTTGATAAACTATCCTCCCCAGAAAATTTGGTTATGACGTAGCGTACGCCCGTCCGTACACACATTTCATGTAAGCCGATGTGAAATGTCACAATAGATCTTGCACCACTTGACTAGCCTTTCAGTTATTTAAGCCATCCGTATGAGTACGATTAGATTGACAGCTGTCAAAATCAGACATCCGCTGACAATTATCACATGACCATGTCGCGGGCTAAGATGAAAGACCAGTCGTTTTGCCCCTACATATAAGCTGTTATAATATGTCACACTTGCCAATTCAGCATAAAAACGAAACTACGCCGGGCAAGGCTGTCAGTTAGCTGACAGTCGTTTAAAGTTATATTGGCAAGCCAAATTAAGGTCAATTGACAGCTGTCAAAACAGGACATGTGCAGACCAGTATCAGAAAACTAATAACGTGGGCTCAGGTTCGCTGAGGTACACGATCTGGCATTTTCTACTACAAGCCGGACGGATATGCCTTACTCACACTCGTAGTCTGTTAATTCGAATATTCGCCAATCTAATTAAGGGTAATTGACAGCTGTCAAACTAGAGTATACGCTGACCATCATCACCTGAGTGTATCGCGGGCTCATTTTTCTATCCATTGAGTTCACGTAGTGTTTAAAGTTTTGCGCTGATATTTTATTTGATCACGTGCTCAACTCGAAGCCCCAGAGGCTAGAAAATCTATCCATCCTACAAAATTCGGCAATCACGTGTGACCTTACACCGACCATCCGACCTTCCGTCCGTCCGCGCCACAGTCATACCAATGTTTAACCTCACACTTTCTAGCTAATTTGGGAGCCTGCAACCTGATATTGTACATCCATGTTTTGATTTATTGACAGCTGTCAAAATAGCGTTTCTGCTCACCAGTATCGCCTGACCGTATCGCGGGCTCA
>OZ037995.1:17096326-17113826 GCA_964035705.1 Porites rus
AATTTTTGAAGTTTAAAGAAGCAGTGCAAGTATTTTCATCAGCACTGCAACATAGCTTGTTGTGAAAGACTAATTTTGTTAGTCTAGTTGTATAAGCCCAAAGTTTGTAATCTGAAGTTTACAGCATCCATGTACATGAAGATGTAACTTGAGTTTGGAGAAACCTGCAGGTCTACTCTCAGTATTTTAGTCATGGATAATTATCATATAACATAACTATTTTACCCTTGTTGCGCGGCTTGCGCCTTGGGGTGGGGCACACAGATTTCCTGTGGCCCCACCCCCCACAGTTGTAGCACTTAATATGAATGTCTACAAATTGAAACAAAGAACTGTATTAATAATAGCTTTAAAAACATTATCTACTTTGACTGAGCTGACTATCAGCTGTCTTAATTTTACCATTAATATAGGGATTGGAAGTACACATCATGCATTGTACTGAATTGGATGACAGTACAGGTCATTGTTACCATGCCCTCGAATGTGTTTTCTGTTCACTGTGAGCAAAAAGCTTTCAGAATATTTGTGAGGTCAGAGTCTTCAATAAGCTTTAAACATGATAACCTTTGGTATAGCCAACTCATGTACAGACAAAGTTGGACTCCACTTATTCCCATTACAATTATTATTATTTATCACTGGATAGCCCTAACAGTAACATAGGTCCCCACTAATACACCTCCTTACCCTGCAACTCATCATCTACCATGCGTGAGGGGCACACATGGGCTGTGTGCCCCTTACCTTCGCACCTGTAACACCCTGTTAAGAAACACAGATTATTACAGATTAAGGTTTGTAGAGGTTGTAACTAATAAAATGAACAAAAGAAGTTCTTGTCATATTCTGTTCTGACTTCAGTTCTACAAGCTGTTTTTAATGTATGACTGAGTGAAAGGTGCATAACATATAGATTATGCATTTGCGAAACATGTTCGAATTACCCTCCTTGGCGGAATTCCAATTGCTAAGGGCCTGTTCACAAGGAGAGAGGGTTACCTTCTGCTAGGGTTACCCTAGCAAGCAGGTCAGGTTTACCAGCAATTTTCACAGGTAGGGTTACCCTATCACCCGGTTCAACTTTACCAGCTTTGCTGACGTGTTTTGAGATGTGTGACATTCTTTGCAACGGTCTAAACTTTGAAATAATCTTGAAGTTCTCTATGGGAAAACACGTGAAATTCACTAAAAAAGGGAAAATATTATCATCGTAGACAGAAAATAACTTGTTATGATTCAGGTGTTACAATTAAGCTCAGAAATTGGATAATACCATTCACGTTGGAGCGATTACTGGTCACGCATGACAGCGGAAAGTTAACCTGGGTAGGCAAGTTATCCCTAGCTGAGCATCTACAAGGCAGGGAGGGTAACCCTCTTGCTAGGGTAACCCTAGCACCAGTACCCTACCACCTTGTAAACAGGGCCTAATACGATAATGGGCCCGCTGAAGTTGTGCCTTTTATTAAAGAGAAAATCAAGTGGTAGAAACAGTCTAAAGCAATTGTTGTAGTCAAAATAACGTGAAACTATTTATTTGTTGTACAACTAAAGAACAGTTAAATACAAGTAACATGAAGTAGAGGGAAAAACATGGTCAAGTGGCACAAGTTCACTTTGCAATTTCCCCCAAATATTGTTTAATACTAAAGTCAGGCCCGTGTCTCGTTGTATTAATATGCCTTGAAATTAAGAGTCTTAAACTGTTTTGGAGACTAATTTTCTGGAACTACTGCCTAAAGATGCACTAATCAACTTCCAGTTGATGTGCGTTGTTCAAAGGGGCCTAATTCTTTAAGGTAACATAAACCTCCGCACGTATCTATCACTTACTCCTTCCTCTTCTCCTTCTTAGTGGCCATGGTCTAGCATGCGCACTTGCGATTGAACTGGCTACGAAAACGTTTAAAAAAAAGGTCATTGATGAGAATTCTGCTAAAACATACATTATAACATAGCGGGCGTGCTTGCCCTGTATAAGTCCTATTGAGCCACTATGAACAAATCTTTATTTACGCACACGCTTGCGTAAATGAGATGACATCACCTGTGTTTTTCGTCTTTTTTTCTAAGTACCCAAAAATCGACGGCAATGATAATTTAGCTTCATTCTAGCCACTTAAACCAACAGCCAAAGCGGTGAAGATGCTTCGCAAATAAAAGAGACTGAATGATTCGTTGAAAAGTCTGCCGTAAAGACTGACATTTAAGTGGAAAAGGACCACAAATTGGTCTGTGTCGGAAAATGTGCAATTTGTATAAAGTGTCCTCCATTTTTAACGTTTGTTTTAATACCCTTAAAAAAACAAGTTAATTATAAAGTATTAAAGCGAAAAAGCGAAAAATTATGCACTTTTGTTATCGCCGAACAATCCTACTGAAGCAAATAAAATTTCTCTTGCCATAACAAGACAAATGACACAAGAAGACATGAATTTACTACTCACAAAAACAACGCTGCCAGGTCTTCTTCTCAAGAAGCCGTAATAACCAGGCATTGTTCGTCAATGAATTTAAGGTTAAAGTAGGATGACAGTCGTCTTCGCTAAAAAACAAGTTTTTTGGATTTCGCCGAGCAAAACATAAACATCTTTTAAGCAAATCCAAACCATATACTCCACAACTTCTCACGAACATGTGAGTATTTTAACTTTAGGTGGACTTTAAGACTCTTTTACCTTTGTTTCTTTTTAGTTTTCATTGATCATTAACGAATGAATAAGCAAATTTTCTTTCTCAGTTCAACAGAAAGAATTTTTATTCAAAAATCAGCCAATACAAGCATTTGGTATTGTGTTGCGCGTTACGAGAATTTTGTAGTTAATCAAAAAACAAGCATTTTTGTCAGCTATGTTATAGAAGAATTTGCTAATGCTTTTAGCTGTGCGTATATCGAGTTATGGGTGCACTTGGGAAGTTTGGAGAGCACTGAAGAAGCTAGAGTTGTACGCGGCTATCTCCTCATGCAACTCTTACGCATCTTTCGTGCTCTCCAAACTTCCCGAGTGCATCCATAATTCGATATACACAAGCTAAGCATGAACAAATCATTAATTTTACAGAAGTGTATACTAGAAAGAAAAGAAAACCCCTTTAACAAGTTAACAAAGACCAAAACAAAAGGAAGCTTATCTCTTACCGTCAGAGCCATCTTCAGCCGTCTAGTGGTAGGCACAACCAATTATGAAAAAAATATTTAAAAAAAAAAAACAGTAAGCTTAACAGGTGCGATGTCATTGAAAACACTCAAAGGGTAGTAAAAAACAAAGACAGCACACTATTAAATTCTCAAAACGTTATACTTTATGACTTTTATAAGGCAAAGAAATATTTGCCAGGAACGGTAGAAAGCCGGTTTTACGAAGTTATAATTGTCACTTACAGCTTCTTCAATAGGTCCACTTCGCTCACTAAAAAAATGCAAAAAAAATGTTTACATTGTATATAAATTGTAGAAAACTGTAAATGCAGAGAAGTAAGTGAAAAAGCGACAGTGAATTGTCATTTCTTCAAAATGACTTCGTGAAACAGACTTACCTTGCTTCAGCCATAGTTTGTTATCTAGAAGTGGAAAATGATAAGAAAGAGTTTCAGTTTTAGACTTCAATTCGTTTTAACAATCAACATACTTGTGGTAGCAGTCCAACAAATAGTTTTAAGCAAAGAAAGGAAGATGAATATTTAAAACAAAAACTGAGGTACAAGCCACCCACCTTAACCTGCTCAATAAGTTAAAGCCGCAACTGGCCTGGGCAGTAAAAACTAGGGCTTTTATACACGCGTTTTCCCGCCGTTTTCGCTGCTTCGAGTGCATCATCCTGCAATGGCGCGAAATGGTCTGTCGCATGCCACCCATCATGATGGTATAGTGAAAGTGTGATTCCACACACTGTTCCACATCTCCCCCTTCCCTCCAACATCTTCTCAATAGCCCGACTTTCAATTCCAGTAGTTGTGGCCGGTTTTCGGGTTATAGGATATTAAAAGAGGGGATCTTTATCTTTTTCAAGGTATTTTGGACAAGGAGTATACGAAGGTCAGTTCCTATGAAAATGACCGATGTCCTTTTAATGCATGGCCTGTGCTCTATGAGATTTTCAATAGTGATAGTGTTCATGAAGTATGTCCAGAGTAATTATCTAATTTCTTTATCTTTTTAGATTCAAAGCGATAAATTTCTGGTCCAATGACGTCTGCAGAAAAATTCTCGCCCAGGCAGTGGTCATCGTTGTGCCCCTTTTAGCCTTATGACTCTTAAATGAAGCATACATGAAGTCAAAACAACGAAACGGTCCGGGTTCTCAGTAGACGTTTGCTTACTGGAAGTAATCGGATGAAATTCAGGCTAACATTTGCTGGAAATTTTCTTCACGTTGTCTACCCCTTACTGGCCTTAGAGTCATATATCATAAAAAGCACGTTCAGAACATCCATCTCTACACAGAAGCGGCTTTTAGCGTAATAACTTGGAAGGTCCGCTTTAAGGTATGCTGGATGCTATTGCTATTGACGTTTCATGATGTTCCAGATTTGGATCCAACACACCGACAACACTAACAACCTATTTACTCGATTTCTTGCACTTGGAATATGCACAGGCTGCCCACGAACTCACAGAGAAGCTTATTGAAGCAATGATAATTAAATAATCATGACCATGAAGGAAATATTTAACTGTTGTGATGTAGTTGACTCAGTTACATAACATTTGGTTTCCAGATTTATATTCAAAGTGTTAAGCAAAGGATTTATAAATCCATTTTTTGGAAAGAAAGGGAAATTTGACACCATTTCCAAGGGGAAAACATCAGACTTTGATTAGTCTCCTAAGCAGCTATTTTTGACTCATCAAGCACCAAAACGCTTGACAAATGTGGTTGTGTGGTAGACTACAACTTGATACCAACTGGCAGGTATCAGTTAGGCTATATTGTATTATCGTTATTATTACGTAATGAAATCGGGAGCTCCGCTTTTAGGTTTGGCTAAATATATATATTAGCATTGGTCTCGTGTTTATAAAGGACAGACCGGTGTCGAGTTTTTGAGTGCTTCGTTTTCGAGTGTTGGGTGCTTCGTTTTCGATCTAGGGTGCTTCGTTTTCGAGTTTTGGGTGCTTCGTTTTCGAGATTTGGGTGCTTCGTGCTTCGGTCTTCATTTTCGAAACTACCGCTGTTTGCTTGTATACTGGGAAAGACGCAAGGCCCTAGATTGTTTTCCTTCAGGCGAGGACTAGATGGGATTTTCTCCCCTGGATGAAGGGTAAACATCCGAGCAAAATATTCCCTTTTAAAATGTAAGGAGCAGATCTTTGAATGCTTGGTTGGCTGCCATTTAGCTCTCCTCATTCACCCAAGTTCACCCATTTCCGTCGTCTTTTAACGCTTTTCTCGCGTGGATCATCAAAGAAAGGAATTCCATGAAGCCTGATACCTCTTTGGGGATCGGCTGTTCTGCTACAAGCGAAAATAACACAGGCATCGAGCATGATTCCAGGAGAAGATTTCAAGAGAAGTCTGTGTTGCTTGCAAAAGTTGAACTCCTTCAATGACGTCAAAATAACACTCGAACCCATTCTCCACAGAGCTCAGTGGTGGCCAAAAACTTACGTGAGTTTGGCATCGCTCACTTGGAGGAACTGGAGGTGAATCAGTGAATACTGCAGGATATTCACTGATTAAGTAGCCAATCAGAGCGTGCGAAAAACACTATCCACTGTTTTAGTATATACTAATATGTATGTTCCTGCCCTATTTGCTCAAGCAGCCAAATACTTTCTGGTGGAGGCTTAACATCGAAGTAAAAAGAAGGAAATATGAAAGATGTGCACATCATCACGGTGTGAAAATGATGTACCCGTGGAAATAAAAATAATAATTATTTATGAAACAACAGAAGGGAAATGTCAAAAGAACAGTATTACTACTTTCTCAATTCCAAAAGCCCTTTAAACTATTTTTTTTCACTAGCCAATAGAGAATCCTTGTGGTTGGCAGTATGATTACCAAGAGTTGCCAATAATTGTAGTGTATAATCCAAGTGTAAAATTATTTCCTTTCACATTTCAGTCAGTGTCATGAAGATTTTCAATGTACACAATCTTGTAAGCTTGTCCTACATACCTGCAACTTTCTCTAGTATCTGGGGAAACACATATGTGAATAAACAGATCCATTCAAGCTTGGATGTAAATGTACACTGCAAGCTGTTATAAACTACCACTACTCATTGGGTTAAAATATATGTTGAAAACAGATTTTCATGACGTGATAATTATGCAGGGCCTCGCTGTCAGTGCCCTTGGCCTGGTGCCAGTTAACGTGGTCAACCAAGCAAAATCCTTGGAATGATTCACTTCAAAATTTGATTTACGCCTTGTTAATACCATTTAAAAAATTGAGCGTAGCTTATTAACACATTAACGGACTTAGCTTACCTCTGCTAGAAGGTGGTGTGGTAAGATCTATAAGGATCCCTGAAGCTGACATGGGTGGCAATGTGGAAGTGGAGGTAGAAGATACAGATGGCAAGGTTGAGGTGGAGGTAGAATATACAGGTGTCACCGTGGAAGTGAATATAGGAGGAGGTGGAAACAAGGTGACTCACATGGCACTAAGGAGGTGGAGGTAGAGGTAGAAGATGGCATTGGTGACACTGCAAAGGTGGAGGTTGAGATAGAGTAACACATGGGTGGCACTGAGGAGATGTAAATGGAGATAGAAATTGCCATGCAGGACACTGGGGATGTGGAGGTAGATGACAAGGGTGCCACTGTGGAGGTAGAGGCAGAAATGGATAATGTGGATGGTGGTAATGCAAATGTCTAGGTGTGATATGAGGCTAGCGCTGTCGAAGACATTGGTATGGAAAATGCATGTTAATGTGGATGTCGAGATGGAAGATGTGTGTACTGTTGCACTTTGTAATAATCATCGCACTTTGTAATACCTGTCGCACTTTGTAATAAAATTGTCACACTTTGTAATACCTGTCACACTTTGTAATAAAAAAGCTGTCGCACTTTGTAATAACACTTGTCACACTTCGTAATAAACTTGAAATAGATGGTCGGAGGACAAGTAAACCCAGTAATAAGTGTCATCATCGACAACAACAACAACGACAATAATAATGATAAGTGTTCACATCAACTTCTGGCTTCAAGATCTTTCTAGCGAAGTACAACTCTTTAAATGCGGATGACCTTGATGGAGAGAAAGTGTCTACGCCTATGACAGGGAGAGTTGTTTGAAATGGGAGTTTTTATTGGAATTTCATTTAATTAATTGTTAGTAGAAGTAATTAAAGGTGTCCTTCAGGCGAAATGTGATCATATAAGCAAAATATTTTTAAAGTTTTACTACTAGCACAGGCAACTAGAAAACCTATGATTTCGTTACCTGCGAGGTATTACTTAAGACATATACAGATATTACTTGATTTGTATTTATTACCATGAATAAGCTATACTGTATTTCATAAAACCAAATGAAAATCACAAACTCAGAGCACAACCCGGTGCCACAATCATTGTCATCATCATCATTATTGTCACTGTTATTTTCGCACTAAAAAGTTTTTAAAACATTCCATATCACGTCATCGTGCCATTATGACCACTACTAATGAATGCTGTGGAAATTTCGAATACGCTGGAACCTACATGAAACGGCATTATTCATAATAATCAGAAAATGTGACATCACAAAGTATGGCCCAGCTAACATAACAAAATTTAAAGAAAATGTGAACACAAAAAGCAAATATTATAACAGTACAATGATACTAACAAAAACATATCAGTCTCAGATGTTTATGTTCAATTTCCATCTTCTTTGTAGGTTAGTATCGTACTTAATTCTTTTGCCAATATATGTCCATGATGAGGAACCGTCCAAGACCTATATAACGCAGGATGAGCCTAGCATTCACCCACTTTTTATTTGAAATTATTCGCCTTAATTCAAGCACAACACCGCTTGAAGGCCCAAACATTTTTAGGATTTTTTTTATGCTGGCTTTTCCCGCTAGACCAAGACTAGAGAAATAAATACGCAGCAGAGGCTTCAAAGCCAGCCTTTGGGTTATATTTTGAAAACGAGTATTAATGTTGCATAGTTGATTATAAACGTGGCATCTGTGGTTAGGCCACGAAAAGTTTGAAGAAATTAAGACCTGATCAATGATTATGTTTAGAATAACATTTGGAAGCCTATCCATGTGACAGGTCAAATCGTCGAAGTGATTGACCATCCCGACGCTGCCATCTCCAACAAAGCAGATCTCCACTGGTATAGGGGATTTGTCTGTAGGCACTGCTGATGTCTCTTCTCTATGTTTTGCAGGCACCACCTCTGCCTCTTGGGAACTTAATCAATTACCACCTTTTTCTTGGTTACATTCGTAACTTTTTGCCAGGTGTAGCGTCTTCCTAACATCTGTTGACTGTTCTTTGTCTGACAACTCCAACTTTTCTATGCCACATTCTTCACACTGTCGCATTAAACACTCCAAGCGATGGTGAGTGGCTTCTTTATCTTTCTCGCAAAGGGTTGAGACTACAGCTTCAGTTAAGAAGTTAAAATCAGGAACTGGTTGGATGCCGTTGCGTTATACTGACTTTTGAAACTTCATGCAACTGTCAAATAACATTTTACATTCGACATGTTGTCTACATAGACAGGACTGCCTATCCCTTTCACGGGCAGGTTTCACGGGCACCTTTCACCAAAAAGGGTTTCATTTGCTCAAATGTTCACTGTTTCATTCTGATCTCCGGGTGAAGCTGCTGAAACTCTTGAAAACTTTCTGTTTGTGTCTTTTCCAGAACATGCTTGGAGTGCTCCATGTATTCCCCCTTCTTCAACCGCTGGCAAATCTTATCCTTCTTAGATTCTGTTGGTCGACTTGCTTGATGGATCCAGTAGTCGTATATCAAACGTTTATCCTCCTCTTTGATCGCATCCATCCTCACTTTCCTCTTTGTCACGATCCAACATGCCTCAACCCCCTTAAAAACCTTTTCCCTTTGTGCAATTCCCCTTGATGCTTGCTTTCATTTCACCGCAACAAGATTTGCAACTCTGCTTTGTAATCTGTTCTTCTTCATAGAAGTTCCAAATGCTAATGACCGTGCCACACTGTAGGCTGCCCTTTGGTCAGTTGAATTTGCTGATTTCACTTGTGCTAGCCCTTGTTTCAAGTCTGCCATTACACTCTTCACGGCCTCTGTATTCTGCTAGTCAGAGAACGATTGCAAAAATCCTCGTTTTTCTAAAATCCGTCTTGTTGTTAGACTGTTTGCCAACTTTGAACCACCTCTGATTTTTTCCTGAGTGATTGTGGTAGGGTAGGGGTCACCTTCTCTTTGGCCCTTTTTTAGCCATCCACAAAGAAAATGCTGTTGGAGTCACACACTCTTCTTCCGATTCAGGTCTTCCTTGATGGTCCGCAAGTTTTCGTTTCTCCCGATAATTTTGCAGGCCATCCTTTGTTTGCCTTCTTCTGTTTGTTTTCTCAGTTCTTCTCTTCTCCTTTCCATTTTCCTAGCATGGACTTGGGCTGCTCTCTTTTCGCAAGAGTTTCTTTCTTTGGCAGAAGCACTTGTTGCCACGCTGCCACGATCTTTCAAATCTGTCTCACTTTGTAGCCTGCGCTTTTCGCGTAGTCTCTTCATTCTCTCTCGTGCTTTTTCAACAAGCTTTTCTTGATTTTTTTTTTTAGTACTCTCTTTTGCTAATATTCCTCTTTTCTTTGGCATTCTTTCTCCAAGCACTTATTGAGTATTTAGAAGTTTTTCCCTCCATTCCGAAAGACAAATGTCACGCTTCTAGTCACGTTCCACCTAACTGCACATGGCTTATTTCTTTTGTTTTCAGCTCTGAAACGTCTATTAGGACCTCCCAAATATTCTAGAGTGTTTTGTGCCAAAGCTGTAGCGATAAAATGGAGGCATTTTGGCTTCGATGAGCGGTGGAATTTTGCTCCAGAATTTGGTGTAGCGCTGGTTTCTTCTTGTTTGGTTCATGTTACGCAATGGCGGAACGTGCATTTGTGTTCGGGGTTTGAAAAAAATGGGAATATTTTGGTCTTAACTTGAAGAAAATAGATTCAGATTTCACTGCTGTACTAGTATACTTATGAGAATTGTGTGTGCACATTTGCATGCCTGAAGGCTGTTTCGCTTCTCTTGGAGATGAAAAAGAAATTAGCAAGTGACACTTATTTTGCTTGAAGTTGAGCTTGTCACAATGTGTTCGGGGTGGAACATATTTTGATTTAGCTCTAAAGCGGCTCAATTAAGTGAGATGAAATGTCTTGTACATAAACTGTCATATGAGAACTCATCAGAATTTTTTGTGGGATGAAATCATGTTTCGTTGCTGTTGTGTAGGATGATTTTCCTTTACTGTACCTGTTCAGGCATAACTGCGTTTAGGAGACCTCGTGGTATAAAATTCTTTATTTTTTGGTCTTTTGAAGTGTAATAGGCTTTATTTTGTAGTCAGCAATGTAAGTTTGATACAATTAAAGATGTTTTTGATAACGAAAGAAGTGTCTAGTTGATTTAGCTGAAACAGTGAACCAAAATTTGATGTCCGTGATGTATTTATGTTACGCGTTACATCACAAAATGGCGCTTTTTCGCTTTTTGAAAAAAAGTTAAGATTGAAATTTGTTTCCCTTTCCCTGTTTTTACATCCTTTGAATCACCATTTATTAGAAAATCTTCCTGCCAAGTTTCAGCGACTGTAGACGTTTCATTCCAGAGAGATTTGCATTTACGTGTGAGCTATATGGTTTGTACCCGTGGACTGTGCCACTGATCCAGCATCTATGCTTAAGTCCATGAGATCAACATAATGTTGAGCTTGAACAGATTTTGCGGTAACTGGTCTTGGCGTAGCTTTATTGGTAAACTTGACGTTATGAATGTGATACTTTCATTTTGCTGTTTGTCTCTCTCAGTATATTTCTCTCGCTCAGACTGCTCTCAAGCTGCGAAATCGAGCTGCTGCTAATATTTCGCAGCTTTTTGCATCCACCAGACTTTGCGTCATCACACGTTTTTGAGACAAGACCCAATATTGCTGACTTCTTTACCACCTTTTTGTCATCAAAGTACTGGGTTGGGGTTGCTTGAGGCCCAAGATGGAAGTGATCACAATTTTGCTAATAACGCACGACGGCATTCTTTTGTTCGCGTGTACGTTCTGCTATGGGCACGTTAAATTTTCCTGTCTTAGCAGCTAGAGAGTCTTATAAGCCTCTTCACTGAAAGGATGAAGATATTTTCCTTTCGCCTTTTCGCCACAAATACATTATTTTAACAAAAAGCAACTGATAAGGAATGCGATACATTTAAAAGCCATCTTGACAGTACAATTCTTGACAGTACAATAATGTAATTGTATCAGCCTTTCAAAATATAGGGTACCATCCAGACTTTTGGGCGTGAAAATTAACACCAAACTGGACAACACATATAACTACCCTTTGACTGATGAATGTCATGTGTACAAGTAGTGGGTCGAAGCTTATCGAATTAATCTCCAACGTTTTTCTTAAGTCTAGCTTTTCGGCATTTCACTCCTCAGGCTGGGCAATTTTTCGTGGGAAAAAAAGAGAAACCTAAAATTTTCGGATTGAAAGAAGAGAGGAATTAGTAAAATTTACACTATCGTAATACGTCAAATTAATTCTAAAATCTTGGTAAAATGAAACTGAAGCCCTTGATATTTCGAAAAAAACTGAACTTCTCCTAGGATGACTGAACAGATGAAAAATCTCATAAGCTACACTAGCTTAGAATGCATTTCTAGAGATCTAAAAGTGATAGCCTAAAAAGTGTTTTCAATGTATTTGGGTGCCACTGTGACATGTACACATCTCCCCTGGGTAGCATAAAAGAGAGATAACAAGTGTTGGTCCATGCAAGTCAGATGCCAAAGAACTGATTACTTCCTTTGCATCTCCAGTTGGCAGAAACATATTGGCCCATGGTTAACGTCATTAACCGTGACGTTAAAAAAAGAATTTAAAATGACCAACTGGCAGATGGGTTCAATAGTTTCACAGTGATAATTTCTCTCTTAATATTATAAGTTTCGGCTTTTTTTAGATATTTAAACATCTTTTTAAGCACAGATCAATTTTTCAATGACGATTGCCTCGATTTTTGTGGGTTTCAAGTAAAATGGAGTACACTTAATTTAAAATGGCGGATTGTTTCAGACTCTTCTTTAACAATGAATGATGTCATCATGATATCGCTGATATTTTTTTTAGATAATTAATGTGTTTTCCAACTTCTTGATTTTGTCAGACACCTTTTTCACTTTGAAGGAAAAATAATGGAATTGAATTTTGCCAATACCTACACTCATTAAATTACGTCATTGTGACAATCACATCTTTCCTTGTCGTTGGAAATTAAGGGCATATTATATTGTTCTGTGTTAATGTGGTGGCCGTCTCATGAGCGGCCTAAACAATCATCAGCATCATCTTAAAACATAAGAACTATTGTTATTGTTATAATATTGTTATAATTATTATTATTGTTATTATTATTATCATTATTATTGTCGTTGTTGTTGTTGTCAATGATGACACTTATTACTGGGTTTACTTGTCCTCCGACCATCTATTTCAAGTTTATTAGAAAGTACGACAAGTGTTATTACAAAGTGCGACAGGTATTACAAAGTGTGACAATTTTATTACAAAGTGCGACAGGTGTTACAAAGTGCAGCGATTATTACAAAGTGTGACAGTACAGATGTGGCTAATGACACTGTAGAAGATGTAGAGGTAAGGGTAGAGGATGACCTTGTTTACAACGCTGAAAGGGAGCAACAATCAATTGCAATTAAATTAATGTACTTGCAGTAAATTTTACACATTCTTTGTTTAATTTTTATTGAATTTAGGATGCCGTTTGTTATCCATGGTCTTGTTAGCTGTTTTTGATTAGTCTTAGAAATATATATTTTGGAGCATTCTTGTCTGCAGTTACTGTTATAGTTTCATTAGTTTTGGCAGCAAGTTTATGCAAGTTGGTACATTTGCTTTGAATAGTATTCCAGTCTATTGCTCTAATATCACGTTTACATAATTCTTCATTAAATACTCTGTAGTCTCTAAAAGTCATGGGAAGTGTTTGGGGCTTTACTGCTGTCTGGGATGTATCACCCTGATTTGGAATAAACAAAAGGATTTGTAATAAAAATCAACGTGATATGTAATACCAGCAGGATCTGTAATAAAATATACGCGATAAGTAATAAAATAACTAACCAGATTTGAAACTAACTTTCAACCAGATTTGTAATAACATACCAGGATTTGTCATAACCTATTCACAGGATTTGTAATGATGCTCTGAATGGTGAGCCACTTATTTTTATACTATTTTGATGTGCATTTCTTTAAGATACTCGCTATTCTCCCTCTTATAAAAGGGTTTGGATATTCCAAAAAGTTAGGAATAGAAAAGGCCACTTTGAGAGGAGTTTAGGGGAAAGGGTGTGGGTTTATGTATTCTACATATCTGCCTACACATGGGACCTCTGACATTCAAACCCAAAAAGGAAGGCACTCTACACCTAACACGGTTTATTATAAAACTATTAGATTTAGAGAGTACAGAAAACTATATTGTGCATGCACGTGCTAGGTCACTTTCAGTGGAGCCAAAATAATGCTTATTGTCTGGACTACAAAAACTTGTGTTGTGGTAAATCTTGACTTCAATATCAAAAAGGTTCAAATAGGCATGTGCAATTTGTATGAGGGTGTACTACTCGACATCTAACACCCACAGAATGGAAATGAAAACAAGCAGTACTGAAACCCAAAACGCAAATGGCAAGGCAAAAACGTCACACCTTTCACATTAGACGTCTCACTTCATGAAAGGTTATTTTCTGTTTATTTCCCTTTTCCTAACCAAAATAGAAACTTAGAATTCTAATGAGACCTGAATGGTGAGTTAAGAAAAGCAGTGCAAGGATAAAAACACTACTTACCACCAAATAGGTATACATTGTCCTGTAAATAATGGACCTTGTTATCGCTACAACCAGTTGCAAAGATGTTGAGACACTCTCACGACAAAACAACCTGTCTTGCATCAAATCGCTGCTAGTCACAGATCTGTGAGATAGAATACCGACCTCCCCCCTCTCCCCATTCAAAGTTGTTCCTCCAAGTTTTGAGCATGGTCTTGTATTGCTAGCAACTTTGAAAAGGGGTGGAGGGGGGGGGTCACAAGCACAAGATCATGGACAAGCCATTTAAGCCAAAATACGGTACAGTGTCTCAAGTACTTTTGCAACTGGTTGTAGCATCTTCTCTGAACATTGTTTTCGCGTCCGCGAGAAAGCTGACGTAGCGTGGCAAGGAAGAGACTCACATGCTGGCAAACAGTGCAACGCGCAAGGCCTAAGTTTTTTAATTCACTTGACAACAAGGTCATCAACTCTCAATCCCTTTCCTCTGTTAAGAAAAAACTGAAGATTTAATTATTGAGTCAATATGAAAACCGTTCATAAATCTTTCCATCTTCGACGTTTCGCCATCTTTTCTTCAATTGCTGAGAAACAGCTCTAGCCCTTAGTTCGAGGAGGTCTAACCTCTCATAAGCTACTATAGTTTCTGTTAGGTCTCCTCGCCACTTCTTTTTTTCTTCGTTTCCTATATTTTTTGTAATTATTGTGTGGCAAATAAAAATGAAATAAATAAATAAATCTTTGCGCGAACGCCATGAGGTTTCCTGCTGATATTTCTTCATGGGACATGTTCAGAGCATCTGCTGTCCGGTACTTGCTGCTGCAAATCCAACTTGGTGGATAAAAATGGCGATCTTCGCAACAGCAATGTAACCCCAATTTCAATTATGAAGGTTTTTTTATTTTTCATATTTTAGCCATACGTAAAAACCTAAGTTGTGCAGCAAAGCTCCTAGTTAGGTAGTGCATCTGTACTACTTCCTTGGTGTTGTTTTATTGATTAACCTGTGGCCTGAATATAACTGATTGATTTTGGAAGGGACTTTTTGATTACCCAGGTACCTTGAAATTCCTTGTCGTTGCTTGTAGCTTTAAAAGCTTGCTTGAAACTACCTTTCCCAAAGGGTTCTTTGTCGATACAGGAACCAAATGTAGATGGTGTCTTCGACCATTACATCTCCTTGAAATTGAACACATAAATGCGAACTGAAGTTGTTGATCACTTTACCAAGTGTAAGCATTTTAACCACTGAGTCCTTGGTACAAACTTGCTGGGGTTTATGCAGATTTTGTGGGCTCTAGTCGGTTTTTCGTCTTCATGTATTTCATCGTCGAGTTCCACAAGGGAACTCATTCTACAAGACGTACATGGATCACTCAAGAATCTGGAATTAACTTGCCCATATTAGAGGACGGCCCTTGTTCTCCAGCCAGAATGTCAGCTCATTGACTTGTCGACTGCGAAGTGTTTTTGCATGCTCTTCGAACGTTTTCAGTCATAAAATCTTCATACTCATTGGACACGAAGTCCTTTGCAGCAATTCCGGAATATTTTTGGGCTTTACAAGAGACCTCAGCACTTAATCGCTGTAAGACTAAAGTGTCATTTTCATCGTTAGAGGCACCAACAGTGTCATTCTTCTTTCCCTTACCCTTGTTAATTCTTTTCGCTTTCATTTTTGCGTTTAAATGTCTCAGTTAGGCAACCACTTTGCTGATTGCTCTGCACCTGGTTACTCATTGTGCAAAGCATCCTAGTATACCATCATAACACTAGGCTCATGCAAATCTAATTTTACTTTTGTTTTTCTTTTGCTTTTTTTTTTTGGCTTTTGTGTGCTTTTTTCATGTCACTTTCATTTCAGTTTATTTTTATTTCATTTTAGTTTTGATTTTCCACGAATAAATGGTTGGTTTGAGTATTACTTTTGTCTTACCTTTTCATGAAAAGATCGGTTCATTTTAGAAGTTTTTTGTAAAATCTTTGGTAAATTTCAAGTGATAGCTATAGGCCACGATATAGCATTATTTACACTGCAGTGTTCTGAATCTCAGCATCAAGTTTCATAACACAAACTCAGTCAGGGATACTAGTTTCAACCTTTGGTTTTGTTACTATTGTAGGTGAAACCTAGGTAAACTCTTTCCAGTTGTCTTCTTGTACTCTTTACCTGGGAACGCTTCCTCTTCCACTTTTCAGGCATTCATCATACTTGGTAGTCCTAATAATATCCACTGTGCAGTTCCCACTACCCTTTCCCTTGTTTATCTCTACATACTCGCCATTGCTTCCTCAACATTTTAATCACAACATACCTCTGCCAGTGTAGTATTAAAATTATTAGTCAAATTATCTGCGAACAAGGCCACGGGCCTCGATAACATTTCATGTGGCCTTCTAAAAGAAGCTGGTCCAATTATTGTCACTTCCTCAGGCTGTATAATAAATAAATCTACAGATACTGGGATTTTCCCTTGAAATGGAAAATAGCCAAAGTATTTCATTTATGTAAAAAGGATTAAGGCACAAAATTATAGTCCAACCCCTTTTTTGCCTGTCTTTTTTAAGATTTGTAAACGGTTAGTCTATGATCAGTTATGCAATTATTTAATTAAATTCACAAGGCCTATTATCTAAAAACTAGATAAAAACTAGATAATAACGTATCAAACGTTAATAACGTATCAAATACTGGGTAATGCAGCTGCTTCACACTGGAGCACATTTTAAAGTAAAAGAGGTTTGGTTCTGAAAAGAAATTTGAAATCTCCATCTTGACAATTTAAAGAACACTGCACTTTAACACAAATGTTGGGATAAGTGGGTATTTTATCAAGCTGAAAACTGCATCTTGCATACACCTGCGGAATTTTGGAACAATAGGTATCATTGAAGAAGGAAGAAGAGAGAGATAAATTAGTTTTTGGTTAGAAAATAGAAGATGTGGCAAATATTTGGATAACTGGATGAGAAATTTTTCTATTAAAGCAGCAAAATTCAGCATCAATATGAAAATGTGTCGAAAACGTTAATTCTGAACCACGTTGTGCCACAAGTTTTATTGCATAATTTGATAGAATACCTCTTTGTCTTTAACTAAAACATGTTTTTAAGTTTAGGTGAGGTGCCACTTTTAAGAATTTTGTGAAATTTCTGAGGCATATTTTGGTGCAGTTTCCTTACTTAATTGAATTACGAGAATAAAGATAACCTGTTTTTGCTGATTACAGTGAGATACAACTAAATCGTGTTGAAACAGTAAGAAGAAGCAATATACTTCCAAATGATCGTTAAAAAACCTGAATAACAGCATCTAAAATGTGCATATTTTAGCGGGTAACGGTCGTTCAGAGATGAAATGCTGATAATGGCAGTAAAATAAACTATTTTTTCATTCTAACTGCAATTTCGTTGTAAGGATGGATAGTGGTATTGATGATATAAATTAAAATATAAGGCAAAAGTGTTTTCGAGTCTGAAATCG
>OZ037995.1:17121326-17151326 GCA_964035705.1 Porites rus
TGACAATTCCTCCTTAAAAATAATGTGTAACGAGGGAGTTTGACATTTTAGTCGTACACAACAGCATTGTAGTCGTGCAAAAAAGCAGCAAGGGAAAGACAAAAAAGCGTGCTGCACATGCAAATTTGTTTTTTGCTAATTAGAAGAAAAAGTGTGCTGCACGTGCAATTTGTTTTTTTGCTAATTAGATCTATTAGTCTTGAAGCCATTTTCATTCTCGTTCCCATTTAGCATTACACGATTAAATTTTTTTTTGTTTACACGTATTATTAAGCAGGGCTTCGCTTTTAGCCCTAGCTAAATCTATATATTATGGCCTTAATACGACAATGGTAGCCTGGTTTTAATCTCAGTGACAGATATCCTCAAGTAAAAATTGATGTTTTGATCAATGCTAGGCCCTCTTTTATAATAATAATATTAATAATGATAATCTTTTAATAGGTACTTCTCAGAAAAGGCTATTATGTAACAATTTACTGATGGATAAGAAAAAATTAGATCTAATAAAGAGGAAAACTAATGGCTAATTTCAATAACATCAATGAAATTCTATGAATCGATAATCAAAGACAATAGGTAGTCCTTTATTGCGCTGTAAAAAGCGTCAAATGAAAAGGTCAAATGAACCAAAAAATTGAAATTATTTTTTTTCATCACTTTACCTTCACCAAACACTAAAAAGAACCATCCTAAGTGAGATTTGGGTAAAGATTTTTCTCCCCAAGCCTTTATAGAATGATAAAAGATCAAAATCCAAGTATTCCCGAAGACTTCACAAAAATGTTTCTGAAATGGCCGCGTGATAGACTGGAGACTGTGTGATGTCAATGTTGGTCTGTCAGGACGGAAAAACATTCTGCGCATGCTTCTGCACATCCTTTATTGCCTGCATTTGTTTGTCTCATTCTGTGAGGGTTCTGACTGAGACTGAATGAAATACACGATCACTTCGATCACTTTTCTGTTGCTCAAGTAATAATAGTCAGAGTATTTTGTTCTTTTTCATTTGTAATTATGTAATTTTGTTTTCTTTCTGTATCCAAATTTTCCTTTTCACTCGCTGGGAAGTAGCTGAGAATGACAACTGCCAGCAGTGGCTTCAAAACAATTGACTCTTTGCCCGTAAGCAATTGCTGGAGCTGGATATGACTGAAGGGAGCAAAACAAACCCTTATGTGCAGTTTTCTGTACTTTCTAATGATTTTGTTTGCTGAGTTTCATTTGCTTGGATGCCCCTGGATAAATATTGAATTAAATAAATAAATAAGACCCTCGCATGGACCAGTTTTTAAAAATAGCTAAATGGTGAATCATGGCTTGGGTGCGAAGCTTGCAACTAATCTTTTGCTTTTAAGATCTTTAGGTAGGTTATTTCGCACAGAAAATTCACTTCTTCATTGTCAGCAGATATAAGAGCCTTAAGCCTTATGTTTTTTAAGGGGAAATTTGTTGTTTTGCAACCTTATTGAAGCTTTTTTAAGTTCACATAAGCTGAATTTTATGTATGATGGAATTGTTCTTTGCTTGTCGCCTCTCTTTGCAAGCTTAAAGTGGCATCTATGGTCCTTAAAGTGACCTCAGTCAGTAATTAAATCATATACATAACTGGAGAGAAGTTTTTGCAATATATAATGTAACTTCAACTTTGTTTGAAGGAAAACTTACTTGGTTTTTGAGAAGCATTATGCATGTTCAATTTGTTAACACAAGGCAAACTTTATCTGCATGAAATGATCAAGTTGAAAAAATCTGTAGTTGCTTTGAAACCGATTTCAGGGAAGATTTTTGTAGAATTAGATTAACTCTTTTTCTGCCCACATATCAACACCAAAACTTCTACATTGACAATTTAGATTATATTTTATTGTTCTGCGAAGCACAAGCGTCCGATCGAGCGTGGGTTTTAAAATATCAGCTCAAGTGCAACAAAGTGACTTCAATATATATATATATCGCAGATGCCTGCTTCACATTTCTGTTCTTTCTTGTTTCCATTACGTTTCTAGTGACCCATGTCCAAGATCTCATGATAAATGTTTCAGAAATTTTGGCTTTGCGTACAATCAATGTTAATAAAGGTAAATTTACTCTCAAAATCGGGCCATTGAACGGTCAGACTCATGCATTAAATACTTGCGCGCATTGCACTATTATCCATGATACAACGACTGTGAAGTGTGCGAGGTTGCCACTGTTTTCGATTCTAAGTGATTAAAATGGCAGAGAACACCAACAGCTGTCGATAGTTGCCAGATTGATCTCAATCAGTACTGGCATAAAAATTTAATGATCTTAGACATCTTAGGCTGAGAAAACAAGACAGAATGGGGAGAATGGGGCCTAGAATAGAGCGGAGTGCTGGTCAGCAGACGTTTCTTTTGCTCATGCTCATTGCGGTCGTTCGTTTTGGCATCCATTTTGAAAGTGATTGTAACGGCTTCAAATTTGCCAGCTCCTGTAGGTTCAAGGAGCGTGGAGTCTGGAAATTTTTGCTTTCCAATTAAGGGTTGTTATGTATATTTGTCCACCCATCGGCCTTCAGTACTCGATTGCTTCCCTCGTAAAGCGACCCTTTTCTGACACAGTTGAGCAGGATGTGAGACAAAAACCTCGTGATGGCCAAGAGTAATTTGAAATTTGGAGTGTTTGATTGTGCTAAGGATATCCAAGACTGATAATTGTGATGGAGAATACAGATAGCACGAGGAGGTAAGCTGCCCTGATACCAAATCTAAGTTTCTTTAACCACACATGGTCAATAACTACTAGTACTAAGCAACTTAAAGGAGGAGTGTCACGAAAATTGTCAAAACTACAGCAGTGGAAACCGCCACCAATCTCAGTGAAACAAAAATACTGCTCAAAACATGAAAAGAAGTTTTCAGTAACAAAGCAAAAAGCAAGAGTGAGTACAAATAATGATTTTTGTTAGTTTAAAAATGAGGAACAGATAGACAGACTTAAAGAAAATTGAAAAGGATGGCAATTGGTCCTTTTGAAACTTGTTAGCCTGACAGTTTTCCAGATTTCATTTTTAACTCGTGGGTACGTGCGAGCGTACCACGAGTTATTGCAGGGACTGAGATATGCAAATGAGTCACTCACTCACTCGTAGTAGACGCACTTCGTAATTAATCGGGTCCAAACTCGGGAGCGCGAAGATCTATCGTTTCCAAAGAAGCACGTGCTCGCCGAAGTTCGGGAGCATCAAATTCCTCGCTGCGAGCGTGCATCGTGCGCTACAGCACGGTTAGGATAGAGGTCTTACCAAATTTAAGACGGGCAGGAATCTTTCAAATTAGTACGATTCAGAAGCCTTTGACCCGTCCAGACGTTAAACTTGACAAGAAGATGAGCATTTGCTCTTCGACTCCTTCAACTTCGACGCTGGCTTGATCTCCTACCTTGTAGTACTGTAGTAGGTTATGTGTATGAATGAATTTCTGGCGGTCAGTATAAAACACGGACTGCAAACTACTGATTGCGGACTGGGTATAAAATACGGACTATAAAATACGGACTGGTGAAATGTATGGTAAATAAGGGCACTTCTTCTTCTTCTTCTTCTTCTTCTTCTTAAGGACTCCCCAAGATCACGGGGGGAAATGGATGTGAGTTTGAGCATTACCTTTTTAAAATAACAGCGGAAATCGAGATAAGAAAACATAAGCTAATGTTTTGCGTCCTACTTTGCGGAGGAGTTGTGTCAGCTTTGTATCATAAGGTACCGGGTTCAAATCCTGCTAAGGACTTTCTTTTTCCCTTCTTCCTTTTTGTTTTTCTTTTTTGTTTTGTCTTGTTTGCTTATTTGTTTTGCTGGGTTTTTTTTTGTTTTGTTTTTAAATATATACTTAAATAACTGTTACTAAAGTGCAATAAACAGCAAGAAAAGTATTGTGTTTCCAGAACAAGGATAGTATATTTATAATATGAATTTCTATCATTTCTGAAAATTCACTGTGGGAAAACCAGAGGTGATAACTAATTGATTATTTTCTAAACAACGTACCCACGAGTTGACGATAGTCTTTCTTTGATTGTGGTCTTCAATGTTTGATATAATGCTTGGGAGACATTTGTTTGTTGACACAAAGCTGTGATTGATAAGTAATTTCTCAAGTTTCATGGCAAATGCGTTATGGGCATGTGTAAGTGTAATTACAGTTGATTTCACATGACCTTACTGCACCACGCTGCAAAGTTCATTGGTAAATTGGATACTACGTAGCAGAGTAGCCAATACCATGCCGAGTTAAGGAATCAAATTGCGAACTTTGAGATGTAGTTGTAAACTTTGGTGCTACTGAACTTCATAACTTCATATCTTTTTTTAAAAACAGGAAATTGCAACATAATGAACCCAAATCCTTTTACTAAATAGGGCAAGGGTTACCGTGTGAGGCCCGTGAAATGATTGACTGTAGACAAATGTTAAGAGGGTTCGAAACATTCCAAATAGTGCAACAGTTTAATTTACCGAGAAAGACAGTAACAAATATCGTTGATCAATTTGTACATACAGGAAGGCCCTACACAGAGTTTTGTGAATGGCAAAGATCAAGTACAGTATGTATACTACGGAAATACAAAAACAGTTTGTCAAAAATTAGGTTATTGACCCGCAAAGGTTCAATTAGTCGTGTAGTGACACTCGATTTGGTTTACTCAGACAAAAAGTTGACAATAGTTCCAAAGGAGTGCTTGTAATAAAATAATGCTTTACTGAGAATGCTCAAGAAAAACTTGAAGAATATTTAGATGTTTGCAATAACTGTGATCCCAGGAATTGGCACTTTTTGGACAAGAACTCAGTGATTAATGCAACTGGGAAAAGAAGTTACTGTAGACTGAGAGTAGTCAATCGATAAAACTTGGTATCGATAAAAATCAATGGCAATCAAGTGATTTTTATCGATTGATAACGGAATCGGTTAAAATCGATAGACTAAACTGCTGTGTCAAATTGATATTGATTTTTCATGATTTTAACAATTTATAACAGTACTTCCAACATTATTGTTTTCTGGCATAGGTGCAGCTGAGAAAACTCATCTACGAGTAACAACTGATCAACAAACATGAAAACAAGAAATGTGGAAACTATTACAGTCACAAGAGTCTCTCTAAAACCATGACCCTTTTGTACATAATAACAGGAACGGTTCGGTTTTATAATTATTAAATCAAAGGGATGCCCGAAATTCAGACTAGAATATTTCTCTGGATAGCTTTTCACCATTTTCTGTTATCAATCGATAAAATCACTTGATCGCTAACGATTTTTATCGATTTAGTTTTTTATCTATTGGCTACTCCGGGAAGTAACTACACGCGGAACTGAGGTTAAAAACTAGCAAAAACAACAAACCTGGCCAATATCGCCCATCCGAAGAAGACTTTAAAGCGGGTCTTAAAGAAAAGATACGGTTTTTTAGAACTTCTTTTTTAAAAGACTAGTGATAATAAATTGTTTGATCCTTCGAATCTCAATTTTTGCAACTCAATTGTCAACAAATTCACTGTTTGTGTGAAATCAGTTTTCATTTTTGGATGAGCAGGAGAACAGATGTATCTTCCGATAAAAAGCTATGGAATGGGTAAAATCTAGATAAATCGATAAACTAAATGAGTGTGTCACAGATTTCTACCAATTGATCGATTGATAAATTGATACCTACTTTTATGGATTGACTATTCTGGGTGTTGGTTAATTTCATGTAAGAATAAAGAAAAATTGCCATTGGAAAACCTGGTTTCGGCAAATATGAAACCTTTTGGACGTATTTAGGCAGTAACGGAAACAGACGGAAACACAGAAAAACAAGTCAGGTTGCCGGACCGTATCTTCACGTTTCCCACCAGTAGAACGAACCAAATAACAGGTTTCCGGTATGGAATATCGCGTTTCCGCAACATAAACACGTGTTAATGATTGTGGAAATACGTGATTCCTGAAACGGAAATCTGTTGGAAACATGTAAAAAAGTGTTCTGGTTCCCTCAAAAACACAGCGACGGAAACATGAGAAACCGTAATGTATCCGCTAACAGAAACACGCGTTTGCCGCTGTGTTTCTGCAATGGAGTCACGTGTTTCCACCATGTTTAAGTTTACCGATACTTGGTTTTTCGTCCTGTGTAAGAACTGCATCAATGAGGAGTTTTGATACTTTCTCCACTGGAACTGTGGCATGGTGAAGAATGAAAGTAAAGCTATTACTAGTACACTGTTTCCGTCTGTTAGATTCGATGAATTCTTTAGACTGTTCACTCATTGATCCCTGCACCACCCTCACTGGTGATGAGTCAATCTGTATATTGAGACTGAGGGCCTGCTATGGCTTGACTGTCTGGTTGAATTGGTTAGCTTTTTTATCTTCTTTACCACAGAAAGGAGGTCCTTGTGCTTTGTAAGGTTTGGTTGATATTTGTTTTGCTGTCATGGACTGGCTGTGCACCGAATGGCTCAGTTCATCTTCACCCTCTCAGATAGGAGATCCTTGCACCTTGGTTCTTGTAGTATTTCTTTTGACTGGACCTTTTCCTGTTTGTGGAAATGGCTTCCTAAGGAAAGGTTTGGTTGTTGTTTTTCTGCTGGTGTTAGTTTGGTGATGTTGACTTCAGTTGATCTTTTCACTGATGATGGTGATGTTTTGGCTTTTTTCAATTGCTTGACACCAGTTTTGATCCCAGTAAGCGTTTTGTTTTCACTTGCCTTTTTACCATGTCGTCCAACATATTTGGCCCTTTTTGGAGGTTGGGGTAAATCACAGAATTGATCTTTACTGATGGCATGTTTACTTTTAAAGGGCTTTTTTTCAGCTGGAACTTCCAGGTCTATGCCATCCTCATCTAACTTCAGATAGTGCTTGGACTAATTTAAGTTGTAGTGAAGTCAAAGCCTCTGAGTCGTGGACCAAGTGAGTAGCACATCTTAACTGGGCCAGTAGATCGCAGCCCCGAGCTCCCTCGTTCCTGTCATTTTTTGGGTGGGTAGGAAGGTCTTCTTCAACATCAAGAGTCGGAGGGGTTTTCGAATCTGAGGTGCATTGATCAACAGGTGAATGCTTTTCTGAGATGTTTTGTTGTTCTTGTGGTTCTTCTAGGTGTGGAGTTGTCAATGGTTCTTCAGCAGTTTGGGAGCTGGTCATGTTGCAGGGTGATTGTAGCTTTGTGATGAGCTCCTCATCCAATGAGAAGAAAGGAGAGTCAAGGTAGAGTGATGATAAGTTTTCCCATTGCAATGCTGGATAAGTATTGAATATGGCAATGAAGTTGCTTGCAGGGCAGCCACCACTTTTGCCAGTACGGACATCCACAATGGCACATGGTCTCAGAATCTCCAAAACTTAAGACATATCAGGAACCATCCTGGCTTTGACTCTTGATGTTAAGTGTTCCTTTAGAGATATCAATGCACTTGATGTGTTGGCTCTTAATATCCTTGGCTGCGAAAATCCTCTCTTTACAATGCAGAACTAATATTCTCGGCCTGTTCACTAAAAATGAAGGAATGTCTGATTTATACTTGCGATATCCTTGGGAGTACTTCACATTCATCTCCACATACCTTAAATAAAAATCAAAATAATTGCAGGGAAGTCAGATTTTTAAATGTCATTTAGGGTTTCCTGCAACATTTTGAATCTTTATTTTATTATTATTTTATATTTTTTATAGTGTGAGTTTATAATGTCAAATTTAAGGATTATTCCGCGTGAATTTTAGCACAGTTCTTGTCATTACTATATCATAATGAAATGTTTAATGCAGGCTGTTTAATTCCTACCTTTTGTAATTGTCAGGAAGGAACTCTTCACTGAGGATGGTCAACATTCAACTCAACCTGTTATTTTTGTGGTCGTGAAGGTATGCATACTTGAACACTTGTTTTTGTCTCTCCAGTCCATTGTTTGTGTTCACACCAAGAATGAAGTGTTCACACCGGAATACCCATACACGAAAATTTACTGTTGTTTAGTATTGAAACATCAGTTGTCAGTTTCTCTCATCCGTAGAAATCAAGTACTGATAATTCTTTTCTTTTTTTGTATACCTTGTAATGACTCGACCATGTTTTTTGAAACCAACATTGCAGCTTTGGGTTCTCAACTCAGACAGAACTTGCCATCAAAGCCTTGACTGCATCTTCATACTTTGGTGATGAGCTGGCATGGGCAACTCTTCGTATGTGAGAGAGGACCTCCTCTTTGCGGTCACTGACACCATTGGGTGCTTTGGACACCCATTGCTCCCATGCTTGTTCACGGTGGAAGTCACATAAATATAGTATAGTGCCTGGATAGGAATTAATAGATATTACTACAATGTAAAAATCAACTTTTTATTCCTTCCCATAAATATTTGTACTCATTTTGCTTCAGTGAAAAGTTTTTTTAATAAATATTATACCATCTAAGTCACAAGGGTGATGAACAGCAATTTTCTCATAATAATATCAATTCATTATAAAGTAGGTTATGATAATGAGTAAAATGATCTCCAAAGAGGAAATGTTTTGATCATTTAACACGTTCTATCCACTAGTTCTTTGAGGAAATGTGTGAAGATCAATGTGGAGAATTTGTATGTGGATATTGGGGGTTAAGGGGTTAATTCAAATATTGTATTATTTTAGATATCCTAACAGTTTTTTCGAAAATCCCTTTGGGAATTTAAATAATTACTACCGTTATATTAATATTTATAATAATATTTATTATTTCCATCATTGTTATTTCTATTATCACTGTTATTGTTTTTGGTCTACTTTTTGAAGCTGCGATGTATGAATAATTTATTCATTACATACCTGGGAAAATTTCTCAACAACATTAATTTCTTGCTCACTTAAGTCGGTCATAAAGAACTGTGGCTTCCATGATTTGTTCCACTGCTTAAATGTGTGTAGAGCCTTTGCTATTGCTTCAGTTGTCTCATGCTGAATGATCCAACCACCTGGTAATCTACATTAGTTTAAACAGCCAGGAAGAATAGCGGCAGTGAGTACCTGGTGGTGCGATAGGTTACATCCAGCAGGCAGATGTTGTCGCAATATTTCTTTAGAAGTCTTCTTTGCCAAGTGGTTTGGTGAGAAAAAGAAGAGACTGTTTGCAGGTGTTACTAGTCAGTTTAACGTCTTCGTCATAGTAATTATCATCTTTGACATTAGCACAATCAGGCACAGCAATATCACTTTCTGCCTGACCCTGTCTTGCTGCATAGAGGCGAAAGTAAAACAGGTCCTGTGGATGTTGCCTCTGCCACTCACAAACTTTCACAGACACATTAGTCAGGTCACATTTTGAAAATCTGTTTTGCACCATAGTCCTGTAGATGTGATTGTGTATGTCCTTTTTGGTCAGAAAGTAGCGTCAATTGTAAGTGGGCAGTATTTCTTGGCCACAAAACAGGTCATTAGCAAGGTACTCCCTCAGGTGGCGTCTCATTTCATGGACACTTAGATGCCACTTCCCACTAGATACTGGATTTTCTGAGCAACCATTTGTTCCATTTGTTGTTGAATACCACCTGCCTGAGATTTTTAAGAGAATGCATATATTAATGAGTTATTTTGGACTGTGAAACATTTCTAAGAATACAATACTATGAATCAATGAAAACAAGTTAATGTATTCCAACCTCCTCAATAATGTGGTTTCTGTGGCTGCCTTTTGCGGGAAAACGAGTGTAAATTCTCCCTTCACCACATTATTGCCTTTAATTGCAGCTCGTAGCATTGATGAAGTGGACTTTTGCTTTCTCTCACTATCTCCAGGAATCTTAAACAAAAGAAGACATTTCCAATCAATAAACATGTTGGGCTTTGAGTAATACTATTGTGTCACTTCCCTTAGACTTGACTTTGTATTTTGTTTCTGATTGTTTGGATTTCTAGTATTCTTACTTTAGTAGGGTGGTACATTTTTCCTTCTAATGGGTGTCT
The DNA here is from genome assembly GCA_964035705.1 of Porites rus. Classification (NCBI taxonomy): domain Eukaryota; kingdom Metazoa; phylum Cnidaria; class Anthozoa; order Scleractinia; family Poritidae; genus Porites; species Porites rus. The sequence continues at coordinate 17,131,275 of OZ037995.1, forward strand.
AGACGTTTTGTTGTGTGTTGCCAGCAGGAATAGGGAGGAAGGCTCACTCAACCAGGCATTTTATGTTTCAAATTAGGGGTGGGGCAAGGGGGGACACTCACAAATTTTATTTCCAATATTATGCAAATTCCTCTGTCCCCAACACACAAAGCCATTGATTACATAGTTATTAGTTCATTATTACCTTGAATGTTGGGAAGAACATGACCTCTTTTAAACATATTTGTGCTGGGCAGTCTAACTTCTTAGGGTTCTGCCCAAGTTGTTTCCTTTTCTTGTTGTACTTATGGTCACTTAATGACTCATTTTGTGAAGAGCGTATATTTGGTAAAATAACCTTTTGTTAAATCCTCATTTGGCCTTGTGAAAAAGGAAACATTCCATTCATCCTTCTTTACAAAACGTAAAAAAATACACTAAAAATATCCACCTGTTTTTGCTGATTTTTTTTTTTGCTCCTACAGTTCTGTCTTTTCCATGATGGCATTGCGACAACTTTTCACCTTGTTTTGTTGAGAGCCTATTCCAATCCTGAATCGATCAGAAATAACTATATCTTCTTAATATTTTATGTTGTTTCCTGGTTTATTAGAAATCAAATGCCCTTTTACATTTTGAAACTTGACACCTGACAAGGCAAGTTCTGATCCACGGTTTTATTGTCACATAGTTAATGGTAAGCCTGAGCTTGTGTACAGGGCATTTAAACACTGATCAAGGGGAAGCTGCACATTTTCCAATGCTACCGACCAGTATTAAACAACAACACAATACTTCCGAACTCATCATCCCCAAAATGAAAAGAACAGACGATTGTATGTTTCTGCCCGTAGTAAAAAAGCAATATTTGGGAGATGAATATAGCAGTACGAATGAGAACTCGCACACAAAAAGACCAAGTTACACACCTTTACGGTCGAGTACTCCTGCCTTTTAATTTGCTGCAGCCGTGCTAGCTTTTAATACATGCTGATCGCTTGGAATCTTATGTCACATTCTTAGTGTTGCATTTGCTATCCAACATGATATCGCTGTATGACTTGCAAAGACAAACCGCACAACTGCGATTACTTTAGTCTGGAAAAAGGATTCACTGGTATTTGTTAACGTTTATAGAGGAAAAGAATGAAATAAAGCAATTCATAGTGGCCTGACTTTGCCTCTCGTCCTGACATGGAAATGTCACGCGAGTCAAAACTCAAAGATGGCAGCTGAAGTCTTTTCACGAATGACGTCATAAATTAAAAATTCAAGATGGTGCCCAGACTTATTAAAATCGTGTATAGAAAAACGGTTGTCTGTTTTTTGTTTAGTGTTAAACTTTTCGATACAATTTCTTTGGAATTGTGCAAAACAACGTAGGCATATGGCATTTGCCAAGCTCTCTTTTAGACTTAAGTGTAATGCAACTTCGCCATCTGTGAAATATCCCTTTGTGTTTAGCACAAGACTTTTCCTGACAGATGTGACCTCGTTGACAATCTCGTAGGTTTGCTTTGATGTAGAGTGGTTGTAAGACTCTAGGGCCATTGAAAATAGGTGAAACTTGGGTTCTTTTAGACGTTAGGAACAAATGCCTGTAGCAGAAAGGGGTTACTTCTTACTTCCCAAGGGAAAATATGGGGTCGATGCTACACAGATGAGACATTAGTGCACTCAATCGATCGATCGAGATCTTTGCCCATTTGACCTGTGCCAAGGATCCATAGGTGCCTCAGAAAATGGTGATGTGGTTTTTTTTTTGTTGGTGACTTAAGTGGTATACTTGCCCTTGCTGTGCAAAAAAAAACTGTGTGATCACGAGTGTGATTTTTTCTTAGAAGTGTGGCTCACTCTTCAAATCACACTTCTAAGAAGTGTGATGAGTGAGAAGTGTGAACGTGTGATTTAAAAGTGTGAATCAAGAAATATTAAGTGTGATCACATGTGTGATAACACTTATGAATGTGTAAGTTAAGTAAAATCCAACATCTTTTTCACACCTTGTCAAACTTCTTTCTTGGTTTCAACAAAGTGTGATTTTAATACCTTTTAATTAAGTAGTTATAACTGCTGCTTAATCACACAACAAAATCATGAATTGTCATCAAAACTTTATATTTGCTACCACACTAATTTTCAGAAAAATACGTAAAATATTATCAACATTCTTGCAAAGCTTGTATTACAATTTTGTCGAAAATTAATGTAAAATAACCGTCAACAAATTCAGATTGTGGCACTCTTCTCCGGCTTTGCTTGTATCAGCCCTTTCTAAATGCCCTGCATTTGCAGTTTATGCTTTTTGCCAACTTGGCCCATTCAGCGTCAAGGCTTTCACCTGGCTGGAGTGGAACCTTTAAAAACAGATGGGCTGAAATAAAAATAGGGTGTATAGATTGAAACAATTGCCACACACGTAATAATGATAATATTATTATTAGCACAGTATCCTTTGACAGCAAAGTGAAGAATATATGTAGTATATTTGACTTCACACAATTATTTTAACTGACGTTTTTATATTTTAACTGACGTTTTTATGTGCATTCACAGGTGTTATCTTAAACCTGGGCAAAAACAATTAAATTATTTCTGAATTACCAGTGATACTTTTAGTTGTTAGTGAAAGAAAAGCTGGGGAATTGATCTTGTTTTGATAAACTGGGTTTCCTATTTTTATTTATTTATTTATTGAAACCATGCTGTTCCTATGCACCCCAATCAATATTACTCTTTGCCAGCACAATTTTCCTATGAAAATCATGCAGACAAATATTAAGTCTATTATACTGACGATGTCTGTCCAATGTAAGTGAACATTACTTAAGCAAAATGACGCTATATAGTGTTTAATTGGGCATTTAAAACAAGTGAAGAATATTCAGTAATACATATATTTCTAAAGGTATATGTTCCATTTGATGCTTAGTCTTGATGGCCATCAACACATTGGAGTCCAATGCGCTCTTCCTCTCACACGAAATGTTTGGTAATTCTCAGTTTGGTACAAAAATGGGATGTTTCAGGGATTCCTTTGGGTTTTTAGTGTTGATTTCCCAGATTCTGAAAATGCTACCAAAACCATGTATGGGACAACAATATTCCAATCATATCCAGATATGGGGTTTTTATGTCCCAGTAATAACCCTGTCGTGGGGTATTAATGTCCCATTTATTACCCTGTCATGGGGTTCTTATGTCCCAATAATCACCCTGATGTGGGGTATTTAAGTCCCATTTATTTTCCTGACATGGGTTCTTTTGTCTCAGTAAATTCCCGAAAATGGGGTTTTTGTCCCAGCATTTACCCTGACGTGGGTTTTTTACATCCCAGTATTTACCCTGTCATGGGGTTCTTATTTCCCAGTAATAAAGCTGACAAGGGGTTTTTATGACCCAATAATTATACTGACATAGGGTTTTTATGTCCCACAAATTACTCTAACATATTTTGTTAGGACAATGACATAGTTCTAGCTTTCAACAGACTGAAGAACCTTTAGATCTTTCCAATCCCTCTAAACCCATGCCCATATAAGAATCGAACAACAAAATGAATGGTCAGTCAAATAATCATCACAGTCGGAATTTTCAACAATAACTTTTATTAAAAACTCAAGTCTGAAAATGTTGAGAAGTGTCTAATTTGGTATCAGAACAAGGGGATAAGTTAACTTTCAATTCTTCTAAATGATCTTAGTGACAATCTCATAATCTATGCGTATATAATTAGTTCTTTATTGAAAACTGAGAGACTAGCGGCTGCAGAGTTAAATGACGGCTCAAGAGATTGTTTTGGTCCTTGATTTAGTCCAGTTTTAACTGTTATCTTGCAGTGGCCTTCATAAATAGCATAGTAATTATAATCAACAACATGGTTTGTTTTGAAGAATTAACAGCAGTTGTTTGTGTTACTTCCTAGCTTTCTTGTATTATTAAAGGAACAATAATATTCTACTAGTTTCTTTTGCAGATCTACAGAAGATGTCTGTTATCATGGTGTCAAGAAAACTATACTGACAACCAAGGATTTTTCTCCAAAAATGGACCTCAAATCTAAGCAAAAGCAATAAAGACCAACAAAGTCGTGAGCTGAACACAAACCAACAGCCCTTTTCATACTCCAACTGTGATGTATCAGAATCAAATATTTTTATAATTTAGTAATACTTCCAATGTTTATGAAAGAAAACAAAGAGAAAAATATTAAGGCATTGAAAACTGTTAAATAGGTAATAACAATAATTATTATTACTTCTATTAAAAATAATCAATTTACATCTGGGCTAGCCTGCGTTGCAGAAGTTGGAAATGGAAGGGGAAGGGAATTAGGACGTGAGACCATGCGCGAGGGAGGAGAGAAGAGGGGAACACCTGCAAGGAAGCCATTGTTTTCACCATCCCGCCTACTAATTAAAAAAATAACAAAAATAATGCAACTTTGAATAAGTAGCTGTCAAATAAGTCTAGCCGCGATGCATGTATTCTAGTCATATTTCTCGCACTGTTTTTCTTTTGTTTTCCTAAAACAAGATATCTAAAGTAAAGGTTGTCCATTGAAGGAATCTTTCTTGAAAGTTGCAACGATGTGTGTCGAGTTACATAAAATCCAGCATAAATCTATTCGACTTGTTGCTGAAGGAATCGGGCTGGAAAACTATTTAATAAGAAATGTAGCGGCTCTTTGCAACTTTCAATGAAATGTTTGTCTAAAAAATAAAACACTTTGCCATCACGCACTCTCTGAATTTCTATCAAGATGAATTGGATCCAGCGGAGCACAAAAAGAACGCTGGTGGCGGGGAAAGAAGAGCTGAACTTCAAAGATCTGCAAGAAGGCAACAAGTTATTATTAAAGTAAGTTCCTGGCAGTTTTATAACCAGCAAGAAGAAGTCCTCAACGAAAAATTGCCAAATGTTATAGATCACTTCGTCTTCAATTATCTTGCCGTTGATAATGCGGGTCAAAGAGCAGATAACAAGCACACAGGCAACTTGATTTTTCCTTTCTTTCCTCTGGCGAGTAAAACCAACAAGCGGTTGGGAGATGATACTTTTCAGAACCAGTCAGTAAAACTCATCTGCTGACAGACCTTTTCCTTCATACGGTTCTTTAACGGCTTTTTTCTTCTCTCTTTTTCAGCTGAAATTGATGCCTTCTAATGATGAATTCCTGTAGAGAAATCTCATCTCAGTTCACTAACAACATGTTTAGTTACTCAAATGGTGTGATGTTGATTTCAACCAGTCGAGAAAAAGAAATTAGTCAAAAATTGACAGTAAATTCTGACCAATCACTATTTTCATGCCTTTCCTTTCTCGCGCGCCCCAGGTGCTTTTGCATGCCCAAATTCCCCCTTCCCCTTTCTTCTCTTAACGCCAGCCATGCAGGTTACATCTGGGCCTCTTTAGTTGCTCTATACTTTACTCTCCCTTCACAAACTTTATCTTGAGACACTTGGTTATACTAAGATCTAACACCCTATAACCTGAACTAAAACCTGCTGGACTAAAATGCAGTTTCCTTTATAATGGTTAAGTCATCTTTGCTTTTAACTTCTGCGTGTTTTACTTTCAAACTGCAATATCCACTTCAGGTAAGTTTTTTAGCCAAGACAGACATAAGCTCTTAGGCTTTAACCTAGTCAGATTCTTCTGCCGTGCAGAAAACTTTTTTTTCAAGACGTCAATCTTTTTTCCCAGTTCAGCACTCTATTGAAAACATCCCTTACTATTAGCTGATTTGCGTTTAAGTTTGATTTCCATTCTTGAGTCAACTTACAGCAGGTAATGGGGGAACTTGAGAGGGAGGGGGTGACTTTAACATGTTTTCTTCCTCATCTTCATCCTAAACTGAATCTGTATCACCCCCGGGGGGGGGGGGGAGGGTTACTCCCATACATTACCTATACGGGTATGTGCGCCCCAACGGGGTCGTGATTTTGAAGCTCCTGATTTAGAACGGGGTATCCATTTCAGAGGCGTTTTCTAGAACGGGGTATAATATTTCGAACGCACGAAAGCTCCAGTTTTGTAAGCAGCCAACTGAAATTATTCAAGGACAGATTGCTTTTAAAAATACGGTTCAATGCGTTAACAAGCAAACTGTTGTACTCTTTGCACCTTAGAACAGAGTATTAAAAATTGGCCCATTTCTAGAACGGGGTATCAGTTTTAGGGCGAATTCTAGAACGGGGTATCAATTTTAGGGGAAATTTTTTTTAGAACAGGGTACCAATTTGGAGTCCCAGGCGGCACATACCCACCCAAAAAATACCCAAGTGCCCCCCCCCCCCCCCACGGAGTATCACCACCCTGGGTGCTATTTTCTGTTTCTGATGACCTTCCACTCATTTCCTCAAAAGATGACTGCAAAATAAATTATTCAATTTGTTAACTCTATAGACAACAAATATACAAGAACTGTTACAATGAGGTTTCTGAAACTGCTGTAAAAGAACTTTACACAACAGCAAGACTACATGTTAAACACAGGGTCAGTATGTGGGTGTGGAAGATGTACATAAAGGTGTATATGTCCTCAATAAAACTGACAACAAACAACAGAACATATACATACATTTCCCCCTTTTGGCTTCTTCCTTTGTCCAGCAGCTTCAATCTTTCGGGTTTCTGCTGCCTGAAGACAGTTAAACATTAATTATGCTTTAGTTTGCAGTCATCCTCAGTAAAATATCTGGCTGGGCTTAGCTGCTAAACTGGTAAAAGTTAAAGTGCTATATAAATATGCAGTAACACAGTCAAACACCATTGATGTAAACTCGCAGTTTCCCTGTTTAGAGACACCAATGAAAAGGATTTCATAGGATCTTAATAGCACTTCAAATTTGCAATCACTCAATTTTAGACAATTATTTTCAGATAAATACAAAACGAGAGGTCTTAACAAATAATTTTCGGAAAAAATGTATAGATTTGAGTGACTTACTAATTTTGTCTGATAACATACCTTTGCACTCAAAAGGCCATGCTTTTCATTTCGTTAGAGGGGTAATGCTCGATTACTTTTCAGTGTTCCATCGATCCAACTTATGAATCAGGCACCAAAGACGAGCATAAGTAGATGTGGCTCCACTAAGTTCCCTGGCCATGAGAACAAACTTGTAATATTCTCCCAGAAAAATTTCAATTTTCACTTCTTTCCCCATCAACCTCAATGAGCCAGCTTCCAAAACAGAGTGGATTTCTTTGATGGCTGATGAGAAAGAGTGTTCCATAGTGTCTTACTTTTCTGGACCATTAACAGCTGCTATTATTCTGTTTCCTTTTCTTCTTTTTTGAAGAAAAGGATCATGAAGTTATTGCTTCTGGACATTTATGCCCCATCACTTATCTTGATTTTGACACATTCACTAAGGTCATAAGACGGATCATTTTTTAAAAGCTCGCTCACATGTTCAATCAATGTCCCTGAGAAAGAGAGCTTGGCTCCTGGGTACTGTCCAAGAACCGGTTGAATTGTGAAAATCGTATTCAAGTCAGTTCGTTTTTGTTTAACTAAACAAGACTTTAAGAGGTCGTCACATATCATTGAAAGTTCATGATAAAGTTTGTCGCTTGCACATAATTTATCCAACAGAAAGGGAACTTGTTCCAGTTTATTACTGGTTGGAGTGGGTCCGGCGGAGTTTTCAATATCAAATTACATCGTGCAAGGGGTTCCATGTTTTGCATCCACACCTTTTGAGGCAGCTCAATTCCAATCCATATGACTTAACCAACCACATTGCCACTTCTGCGCTACTTTTAAGTTCTTTGAGTTTCCTGGATCTCTATCATTGGCTTAGATCACCCAGCTCTTTCCCAATGCACCTACCTCCCCTAGCCTGTTCTCAAGCTGATTAATGTGGTCAAACAACTCTTGGTTTTTGGGCTATCTCCTCATCTCTTTCTTTTAGGGTCTCATTCATTTCTTTTACTAGTTCTCGCTTTTGAGCTCCCAGGTCTTCAATTTTTCCCTTCCATTCCTGAATCTCTTGTCTTGAACCAACCAGTTCTTCCTCAGCACCTTCGAGTGATGCAAGTTTATGCTGAAAATTGCTAACTTTAAGGGTTTTCTGATCAATCTGACTCCTCTCTCTACTATTCTTCGAATTTCTGTTCTTAGTTCTAACAGGTCGTGCCTGTTTGCTACGTTGTTATTGATTCGTTGCCCTGACTCTTGCCTAATTCAGTGATGTAGTGGAGCTCAGTGATGGATGGTCAATTAGTGATATAGTGGGGAGTTTTAACTTTAGATGACTCTTGTCACTTTTCCCATGCCATTTTTTAGAAGATATTAAAGTATGTCAACTGACAAAGTTTCAATACTCAGCATTGTTCCAGTCAGGGTAACAGCCACCTTGGGTTTGAAAAGAGGTACAAGTGGCAGAACTAGAACAGCAGGATCAATTTGGATGGAAAGACTCCTCCTCTTGCATTTTTTCCTGCCAGGTCTAGTCTAGAAAAGATAGTAATTTAAGAAGACCAACTATTAATACATAGTTTGGAATTGATTTCTATTTCTTTGAAGCAACCAGCTTAGAGGATTATTACACTTATTGTTGTTGAGCATCATACATCTCGTTTTTAAATTAATTGTGGTACTTTTAATGTTATTATGTTCTGGCCACCACTCAGTATAAAAGAGTGAAAGAAAATGTTTTTGTTAATACTCTTTGTCAATTTCCTCGGGGCTCCATGTGGGGTCTTCATTATAGGAGTCATTGCGGTTGTCTTCCTCATTAATTTCCATATCCTACTCGGTTGGCTTCTCTTCAAACACAGCATTGCCAGAAACCACTTCTGGATCAGTTTGGACATCTGAATCATCATAACAGGAAATTACTATTAATATCGGGCCTACTGAACTGGAGAGGGTTTCAGAGTTTAAACTACTGGGTGTATATGTACAGAACGATCTCAAGTGGAATACACATGTCTCAAGTATTGTCAGCAAAGCGTGTAAACGGATCCACTATCTTAGGGTCTGTAGAACAGCCCATCTCCCCAGGGACATTGGTCTTACAACTTACATCACTAAGATTAGACCTGTTTTAGAATATGCCTCGCCTGTCTGGGGAGGGCTGCCCATTTACCTCGAAGAAGATCTACAGAGAGTGCAGAATAGATGTCTAAATGTCATTGGTCTCCCTAGGGATACTGTTGAGTCACTTGTAACTAGGCGTCAGAATTTGACGAGGGAAGAATTTAAACGTATCCTAGAATCTGAAGCACATCCTTGTAAACGTTTTTTAGAAAAGCCAGTGGATCATGGCCATAATCTAAGATCTTGTAAGACTAACCCAGCGCACCTCAGAATACCTGTATCACGCACTGTTAGGCATAAACAATCATTTATTTCTAGAGGTGCTAATCTTAACTTAATTTGATATGTATATACAAAATGTAGTGTTTTGAATTTTTTATTGTAATATTACCGTAATTCTTATCGCCAAAGGTAATAAATAAAGGTTATTATTATTATTATTTTACTACTATGCTACTATGCTATTACTACAGTGTTTTTGGGTGCGCATATGAGGCTATCAACACGATGTAAGATTTAGTTCACACTTGGGCTGTTTGTAAATTACTTTTCTCTAAAATCACTTAGCCTTTCCCTTAAAAGTCACATGAATCTGCTCTAAAGTTAACTGAATTGTGGAATACAAGTTTATTGTTTGATTTACGTTATAAATTTTTTAATGGGAGCCTCGCTTTTAGCCCTGGCTAAATCTGTACACTAGTAATCAGAACTTTTCGTCAAGTCCGTTTTTATGCACTGCTCTTCTACCCTTGTTATTTACTTGGATTTTTCCGTCTTATCCTTGTAAGTGACAATATGTTTTTGTGTTTCCGAAATTGCACAACATTCAAAAGCATTCCCATCATTTTGATTGTATTGACTAATAAAATCGTTGCATTAATTTATTCCCTAACAATTTGCCAAAAGAAAACAAAGGATTGTGCACCTTCAGGGAGCTTCGAACATAAACTGCAGCACTGTGGTTTTTATATTTGATGTTTGCCGCTTTTCGTGACCAGTCTCTAATAATTATGGTTGAACTATGATTGTTGTGATTCTAACAGTGTAATTGACGAGATAATTTGTTGAGTATATATCATAAGCTTAATAAAATTGTAGACCTCAAATGGTTATTGGTGATCCACGATGTTGTCACTTTTTTTCAAAACCACTACTTTATATTATTGCAACAGATAAGCAGTCTTACCTGTACCAACCATCAGTAGCCTATTTTGCTGATGAATTTCTGAGAATGTTTGCACCCAATGGTCCTGGTTGGTGCCCAGTTTTCTGTTTAGCCTAGTCACTTTTCCTTTCAATTGAATTATTTAATTTTTTAGGGTATTGCATGTTGCAAATTCATTCCTACATTGCTATAGTTCATTGGTCTGACATAGAAAAAAATAGAGAAGAAAAAGAAGCTTCCACAATTAACTTCCAAGCTCGTGTCAAAAGTGTTCTTTTTAATAACACTGTGCCTACCTTTACCTGTTCTAAATCAGAAATTTGCATCTCTTCTTGAGACTGCACGACTGCATCCACCTGTAGACCCTCACAACACACTCCCACATCCACCTGTAGAGCTTCACCCCCTTGTACATCCTTGTTTTGTGCCTCCATTAATATACCCGTCCCAGATGCCACTTCCCTTCGATGGTCCACTAGTCTTCTCACTTTTTTCTTGCTCATCCACCTGCATAGTTTGCCTCTCTTCATCAGTTGCCTGCATTGCTGTATCTACTTGTATTCTATTGCTAGTGTTTGCGTCATGTACTTCTGCTTCCTCAACTTTTGCCTCAACAACAGAGCATAACTAGCTGAATTTATTATTAGGTCTGATTAGTTCTTTAATCACTTGAGCCTTTAAATTATACCGTAAAATTCCGAAAATAAGCCCCTCCACATATAAGCGCCTCCAAATATAAGCCCCCCAAACCGGTAAAGCAAAAAACCCTCCGTTAAATCGCCCCTCCAAATATAAGTCTGCTGGGGGCTTGTACTTTGAAAATTGCCCTCAAAAACAAATAAAACAAAGCAAAAAGGGTACATTAACTTCCAACTGTAAGGCTAGCTCAATTGATTTTGAAATGCAAATTTCCCTCCATAGATAAGCCCCTCCAAAAATAAGCCCATCAGAAAGGGCTTTTGAAATATATATGCCCCGGGGCTTATTTTCGGAATTTTACAATATATTACGATGTCAACTGGGTAAACGATGCGGCAGTAACAATGTTTGAATTCTTTTTTTTTCATTACTGCACGCAGTGTTCGGATGGCTGCGACCCTAATGATGCAGGTTCTTGTTCAGGGTTGACAATGTTGACAGAACAACGCAGAGTAGCAAGTATTTCACCTTTCAGTCTGTAAAAGGAACAAAATTTTGGGTCAGTAATGAGTCAGGGAACGCATCTATGAGGAAGATAAAGGACCAAACAGGTGGACAGACTTATGACAGACAAGCCTGGTTTCAATTTATTTATTACTGTCACATGGTGAGTGAGAAAAGTGTGCACACGATCAGAGAAGATAAAATCCATGGTCGCTTGCGTCCTAGAAGTGCTGCAGTTGTACGGATGTGAGTTTCCCAACTGTGTGTGGCTTGTAGCACCTCTGGATCTTCAGTTTCTCCAAGGCTGCTTCTTCATCTTTCCCACTTATGACACAATGACTCAGGTACTGGATTGTCCTAGTAAGACCTATCTCTGCAGAGGCCCTGAGGAATTTGTCTTCCAGTCAGGATCACTGGTGCTATTAATCCCAGGGGGTCATGAATGGAACTAACGGTTGATAGCATTCCACGTCGTGTCAAGGGTCTGTCTCGCAAAACGATCTGAAATTGAAACGTGTCTGATTCCATGCACCATTGAACACCTAGTGTGCGCTCTATTGGTAGGATATCACCATGAAGGTTGAGATCTTTAACTCCTTTTGCTCCATCTTCAGGGGTAATCTTAAGTCTTGCCTTACTTTCTTTGGTGGAATAAATAAGCTTAAAACTAAATTTCATAGTTTTCTTTACAGAATGGTTTTAAATACAAAGAGACTATTGCGGACGAAATTTTCCCAAAAGAGCTAAACAAATGCTGTCAAAAGTTCTATTTGTTGGTAAGAACACGTGGCGGCTGTTTGGTCATTGTGTGCGAAAATTGCAATGGCTCACAAGAGTAAATGAGTTAAAAATCATCTTTTTTGTGCTCAATTATTTCACTGTTTTGGTACATACAGAAACATTGATTCACTTCAGTGTCCGTGGCTAGTGGTGGGAATTTACTGAGGCAGAAAGCGGCGAGGTAAGTAACCACCACTATCCACCTCCACTTTGGTGAATAACTGTTATATGTACATATTTTCAACTACCTGCGCTTGTCATTTTTCATGTCACACTGACAAGTGTTGACAATTACCAAGTGAATGTGATTCCCATTGTTTGGATGAACTTTTCCAAAATCTGCCTTCCCCACCCAAGCATTACATCATCTTTGATGTTTTGCCGATTTGCAAAGCTTTTGCCAACGTGGAAAACCTGGGGACGCCCTAGGTTAAGGCCCATGAAAAGAGATTTTCACCTCAAAGTAAACAAATTCTGCAAAGATTTACAAAGTGCGACCCATACGTAAGTTAGGTTTGGACTTTTCATCCTTAGTCTCTTGATACAATCAAGCTGTTGTTGGTTAATGATGCCTACTGACTACTGACTTAAAAGTGCACTTTACTTCTTCTTTTCTCATGATTATACAAGGTGTACTTACACGGAGTTGTTTACTGGCAATAATAGATCAGATGTTACCGCTGTATTGACTTCTGATATACCTTTACTTAACACTGAACTTTCAATGATTTCAGGACATCGTGAGGAAAATCAAAAGGGATGGTGTCATTGTTGTCAGCTTCTTCAAGACATCCACAGCCAGAGAAACTAATTTTGTCATTTCCCAGGCGAGGAGTAGCCTCACAAACCATAATAATTATAATAATAATATACACTTATATATCGCCTTCCTCTTAGTGATCCAAAGTACTTTACAATCAGTAAATACTTAGAAAACAAATAATTCAAACACAACATACCAGGATTTAAAACCCCAGCTGGCAGGAGGCAACCAGGTGGCTTTTTACAAGCGTGGCCGAGGATTTGAACTTGAGACGACCTAGAACAAATCCAGCAAGTGGCCAGAGCAGCACTCGAACCTGGGACTGCCTGGATTGCGAGTCCAAGGTGCTGACCACTGGCTGCGCTGCCTCCCTGCATGCTTAATGTTTAATGTTACATTTTGGATGTCCACAACTGATCTGATAAAAATACTTGCACTTGATAACTGGAAAGCTCTAAGTGGATAGGAAGAAGGCTTCTTTATCCAACCCAATCATACACAGAAATAATCTTCTCACAAGAAGGAAGGTGGCTTTTTATTATTACAAGGCTTACCTGGCAAACCTGTACAAGGACTGGATCTTCTCGTGGACCTGCCTCATTTTTTCCTGTTTCTCTGCCTCCTGCATTTCCAGCAGCAACTCTTCCTTTCTTTCTTCAGTCTTTTTTTGTCCTCATTCAAACCTTCTAGATAGGCTTTGTCTTGTTCAGCTTTGAGAGCTGTTGTTGTCTGCCCATCAAATGTTGGACTGAGTAGAATACGGGTGCAATGTAATGTTAAGCTTAGGCACACAAAGTAGAGTTATAAAGGGTGTCAATTTTTGTACCGAGGTTATGTAGTATTGGTTTGAGATGCAGCTGGGCTGGGATATCAGTCATTGTACCAAGGACTTTGTTATAATTACTTTCTATACAGCTTGAGGTTAATTATTAATTATACTGAGGTATGTTTCACTGTACAGCTGTGTGAAAAAGAAATACATTTACAAAGACCTCTCTACACTTCATTGTCAGCACTGACAACTTAGAATTGATTACATTTCTGATGAGATACCCTTTTTGGAAATATTCCCTGAATTCAAGAAGGATGTCCAGAGATATCATAGTTTTGTCAGAAACATTGAAAAGGCCTGCAGGGAGAAAGAAAAGGAAGGAAGGAAGGAATTATTTCCAAAGCTGATTCATGAACATGCGCTCTCTGGAATCAAAAGCAAAAAAATAAAATGGAATCTTAAGGTATCTGAAGAAAATGTTAGAATAGATCTGATAGTTTCTCAATAGCCCTTGATTATTCCCTAATCTGGCTGAAGCAGCATCAGAAGTATCCAGACTGGACATGTCAGATTTAGAGCTGCTTGTAATCAGGAACTGCAAATAACAATCAAGCACAAAATAAATTCTAGCCAATAAGATTCCCGTGCAAACGAAGAAAATTGAATACTTTGTAGCACTTTTATTGTGCAGTGTTTAATTTTGGCAGATGGTCCTTGATCTGCAACCTCAAGTTCCAGGAGAAAAAAATAAATAAAAAATAAAATACAGCAAAAATAAAACTGTAGAATTTAACTCCCGTTAACATGGTGGACGTTTTTCTAATAACATGTTATAGACACTTACCAATATCCACAGGAAAATGTTGATGCATGGCTAAGCAATCCTTGCTTGCACATGTTCTTTTGCTTTGACATCTATTCTCTTAAAGGCGTTTAGCTCTGTATTTAAACAACTGTCAGCACTTCGCTGTCCAGGATGAACTTGAAACAGAGGTCTTTCTGTTATTCTTTTGTAAGTCTCTGATCTGTCTTGTAAATAATTTTCTGTTTCGAGTGGAAGCTTGTTGTTTTTGTCAAGGGAAATATCCACCAAAAGGATACACGTTTTTGGTAATTGGTCCACACCTCCCCATTCTATATCCAAGGTGTCCATTCTTTGCACCACGACTGTTTCCAGTATTCGATCTCAAAGTTGGTCTCCATAACATATTTTAGCTTTCCTATTACTGGAAACCTTTTGTACTTTTGAAGGTAAACTGCTAAGTGTAGTATGGCAGTACGACTATCAAAATAATCCCTGATCTTCTAACAATAATTTGCAGATTCCTTATTATATGCAAACACTATATGCAACGTAATCATATCAGGAGTCCACTTATTTCTTCCAGCATGGAAGTGCAGCTCAGTTAACCTAGACACAAGGCATACAATTTCATATTCCAGGGGATTGGTAACTTGACTTTCCATGATACATTCTGCCATGGGAAAAGAGAACTTCTGGTAGCTTTCGGCGTACCATTATCTAATACCCTTGCTATGTTTTCCAAGTTATCTGGGAGCCTGCCATCCTTGAATTCACCAGTCCAAAATTGAGATTCCTCTGGGGTAGTTTTCTTGAAACCCTTCAATAAACCCATTGCAGAGATCTTTCATTAAAGTTTCCAAGAAAGGATCTAGTGACTGGTGTAGATTTGGAACTTCAAAGCAAGGCACAAATCCTACAAGATATACTTGGTCTACATGATTTCTATGAGTCTTCCTCATATTGGCAACTGTAACTTCAAAAGATCCTGATCCTCTATAACTTGTGCCAAATGGCTTCCAGCCAGAACCTTTAGCCATCGTAATAGAATGTTCAAAGTTTTCAAAGCAGACAAGACATTCAACAATTTTCAATGCCCCTTGTCTATCACACACAATCTGGCGAGTTTATCAAGTGGTCTGCAGATATAGTAATGTTACAGTGTACACATCGAGTTGGCAAAGCCCAAACACTTTCTGGGTCCCAAAACCACCATGCCATATTTCTTTCTTTAAATGCCAACTTTCCATATTCTCCAGCCAGTGTTCTTTTTCTAAACAGTGTCCAAGCATATTTGTACACATAGTTTTATTGTAAACCAGTTCCTCAGTTTATTCTCCAGACCTAAGTACATGTATTTTATGCAACATTTGTTACCACAGTGAAGACACCTGTCATCTTTGTTCTCCATGACACTGTATTTTTTATCGTAGGCAAACTTTTTGGTAGTCTTTCCATCCCTTGTGACTTCGTTTTCCTGACGACAGAAGCAAATAATGTACTGTTTGGCATCTTCATGGCGCTCTTCTTTCAAAAGCAACTGCACACCATTCCAACTCTTCAGCCGGAACGTAGTTAAAACGTCACGATCCACATCATCACCTAGAGATGTAAGTAACAATGTCTTTCCATACTCCAAGACATCTTCAAATGTACTCACTGACACCCCACTTTTATGCTTTATTCTCTGTGAATGACTGAAGTAAATGACTGGGGGCATTGGCTGGCACTCAAGGCCATTCATGTGAGAGTACATAACAATGCTCAAATAGTATGGTAAAAAGAGTAAATACGAATTTCTGAAATCACCGCCACATCTGAACCACATCACATGTCATGAGTACTAAGTGATGCGCAGTGCAAAAATAAAGCTTTTTGTTATGCAGGTGTCCTGCTGACAATTGATAAACAACCTGATAGTTTCTACACATGCATAACGATACGTCAAAGAGGTTAAGCTTATTTTTATATGGTATAAAAAAAGGATTTCTCTCGCAGGTCTGGAGGTGCTACAGTGAAAATTATCTCATGACAAACGTAAGTGTGGGCAGGAGCTATTTTTCTTGTAAATTACAGCTTCAGCTCTGGACAAAGTGTATGACACTTGATTTTTTTCCCGCTTGTTTATCTACTCTACATCTGATCACACTCTTCCGAAAAAAAAAAACAACAACAAAACGCAGCTGGATGCTAATCACCTTGTCACTGTTTGACTATGATAAAAATTTCCACACATTGAGGAATTGTTGATGGAACCAGGACAAGAGAGCTGTCTGGTCACTGGCTCCACACCTGGTTTGCACTGTGAACAAATACAACAACGTCAACAGAAATAAGCAAACAGGGGCCTGTGCGTATCTTGTAATTGCTGGCATTAGTTAGCACTACATTTGTATTCTTTCATTGTCACTCATGAGAACCCTTTCGATAATTTATGGACACCAAGCAGAATATAACTGATGAATACATGTACAGGGTGCAAAGAAATTCAGTGTTAAAGCCTGCCACTTAAGCAAGCTGCAACTAACATAAACTTGCCCAAGAGTCGTTTTGTTTATACCAAGAATAGTTTTTGATCAGCAGGATGAATTAGAGTTTTTGTGTAATGTGGACTGCCTAACAAACAGAATTCAATAGCCAGACAGATTAACGTATTTCTTAGTAAGGACCCCAAGAGGTTTTACCTACCTGTCAACCCTTCTTCCAACTGGCTGTCTGCAAGCCACGCCAGCCAAACAAGAAATCTCTCAGATTTTCTTCTCGTCATTTCTTTGTCTAATAAACTGAAGAACCACAGTATTGTCACTCAAAACAGAGTGTGAGCTGCATGTTATAATTGTCAAACATGACTTAGCCTGTTAAACGTTGAAATTTGATTTATTGACAGAAGTTATGGTGAAGGCATTTTCCGCAGCACGTTTTGCTTGCTATGTAAGAATGAGTTTTAGATACTGCTGTAATAGGAAATGAATTGCTTAATTGCAATTAATATGCTAGTTTTCAAAATGAAAATTAAAGACACAATTAACAATCCTGATCTGAAGTGGTGGCTTAATTACCTTCCAGTCAAAATTTCAAAAAAATTGTTATTGGGCACCAACTGTCACCTACCTGCACATTTGTTCCTTACTAGAAAGGCAGTCAACCGTCATAGTTTTGAGAGCAAAACAATCATTTCTCGATTGCTTTGAATATAATGATATTTATTTGGAACAAATTAAAGTACTCACTAAAAGAGAAAATTAATCTTATCCCCTAGATTGGACTCATTCCAGGTGGAGAGAAGGCACACAACCCCCTCTTGTCTGGCTTGCCACAACATGTGTTTAAAAATGAATGGACGTGATAAATTACCATCGTCCATGCAAGTATTTTCCAGATTTGGAAATATTGTTGTAGTCAACTAAAAAGTTACTTCAAAAGCTTTTGAATTCCCATACAACGTATCTGATTAAGTGGTATTTCGATGGCAAAACTGCATACCCAGTGAACTTTGTTAGCAAACATAAATAGAATATAAGTGCAATTATTGACCAGATGTATATTTAACAATTAATGAATGAGGCTGAGTATCGTATGAAGAATTATGGAGATCGAAGAGGGTGTTATCGGCTAAGGCGAATAACACCCTCCGAGATCTCCATAATTCTTCATATGATAAGAAAGCCAAAGTCAATAATTGTATCATTATTCATTCAAAATAATTATATAGGCATATATTATATAGACAGTATATAATATTTAGTAAATAAAAACCCTTCCGTTGGCTGGTATATTGGAGGATAATGCCTGCAGCTGAGAGATTGTCGTGACAGCCAGCCAAGGGCACTGTCATCGGATATACCAGGAAGCAAAACTGTGATTGGACGAGGGCTTGACAGGCTGTCATGTCAAATGAATTCTTCCAACGCCCCATAGATCACAACTTCAAAGCAGCACTTTTAGTTTATATTTCACCGACAGCACTGTTTGAAAATTTCTAAAAAAATAGTTTGTAATGGAAAAGTAAAGAGAATCCAACCATATCACTTGCTGCAATGGTGGATGCTGAGGAAGTCATACAAAGAAAAGGTAGAAGAAATAATAATGAGACATTTATAACGCGCCCTTTCCCATGGTCCAAAGGTGCTATTTACAAGGTTAAAAAAATTTAGAACTACTGTAAAAGTTTAAAAACCAGAATAAAAAACTACAAAAAGTAAAGATAAAATAGTTTGATACAAAAGCACCACATTCGAGTTGTCAATTTAAAAGAGCGTGTCTAAAAAGAGCAGTTTTGAACTGTCTTTTAAAAATGTCCAGTGATCCAGCATCCCTTATATTCTAAGGAAGACTGTTAAAAAAAAAACAGCGCTGCAACAGAAAAAGAACAACAGCCACAACTAAGATCCCGTGCTGGGTGGTAACTTTGAAGAAGATTTTTAATATACGGAAGAGGAAGTCCACAGAGGGTCTTGTAATGAACAGTAAGTATTTTAAATTCAATCCGGAGATCAATTGGGAGCCAGTGGAGATTTGTAAGAACAGGTGCAATGACAGAACTTGGGTGAAAGAGTAACAACACAAGCAGCTGCATTCTGCAAATGTTGGAGCTGTTTAATCACGTTCTTAGGTAAACCATATAGTAATGCATTACAATAGTCAAGCTTTGATGTAACAAGAGCTTGAACAAGAAGCTGGGCTGCATAAAAGGTGAGATGTTTATGAATGAGCCCAATTTTACAGAGATGATAGAATCCTGATTTGCACATTGCTGTCACCTGAAGAACTATACTCAAAGATTTGTTGAAGGAACTCCAATGTTACCCGCTCTTGGTGAAGCCAGCACTCTCTCATCACAAACATGAATATGTGACAAAGGAGGTGGAGCACGATGTAAAGATGATATCACAAGAAGTTCAGTTTTGTCTTTATTTAATTTTAGCTTATTCTGAAGCATCCAGGTGTCAATTTCTCGTACACATGCTTCTAACCTACACTTGCACAATTCCATATCATTAATTGAAGCCATGCCATACTCCCTAAACATTCTTAAAGTTGCAGGGTCATAAGAAGTTGTACAAAAAATCACTTGGCTGCTGATAGATTGACTAAAGGGTAAAGGATGATTAGACATACTGGCTTGGCTGCTGAGAGATTGACTGAAGGCTGCAGGATAATTGGATGTACTGGGTTGGCTGCTGATCGATTGACTGAAGGCTACAGGATGATTGGACATACTGGGT
Source organism: Porites rus (assembly GCA_964035705.1). Taxonomy (NCBI): domain Eukaryota; kingdom Metazoa; phylum Cnidaria; class Anthozoa; order Scleractinia; family Poritidae; genus Porites; species Porites rus. The sequence continues at coordinate 17,150,956 of OZ037995.1, forward strand.
TGGCTGCTGATAGATTGATTGAAAGCTAAAGGATGATTGGACATACTGGGTTGGCTGCTGATAGATTGACTGAAAGCTAAAGGATGATTGGACATACTGGGTTGGCTTCTGATAGATTAATTGAAAGCTAAAGGATGATTGGACATACTGGGTTGGCTTCTGATAGATTGACTGAAAGCTAAAGGATGATTGGATGTACCGGGTTGGCTGCTGATAGATTGCCTGAAAGCTACAGGACGACTTGACAGAGGGTGGCTGATGCCAGATGAAATGAGGGTTGATGCAGGGATGGACAAAGAAGGTTAGCTGAATGAAGGGGCAGATGCCATTGTATTGGTGGGCATAGAAGGTTGGGTTGTTGTAGATGGAAA
>OZ037995.1:17156326-17176326 GCA_964035705.1 Porites rus
TTGATAGCCTTATATGTACACCTAGAAAACAGCATAGCCATAATGGTTCTTGATCACAGTACATTAGGTAAACAAATCAGGCCGAATTTTTTGCGTTCAATAAGTTTGCTTTACAAAATCTTGCCAACAAGTCTGGGGACGTGTAAACCAGCCTTTTACACTTTTTATACATCACATCTGAGGTGAAATAGTACCATGAGACGCTGTTTTTATCATACAGACCTCAGACAGAATGCAGTATTTCACAATTTTGCAATACAAATTGCACTCATTCAATATTCAGGACGATCGAAGCACACCCTTGTTTATGTTTTAAGCCGGCTTCCCGGTGTTTGCGTTTTTCAAAGATAAACTCAAAGCAAGAAAATCGCTCAAAGCTTTCTTTTACAGCCAGAATTATAACTAAATATTCTTTGGAACATTTTCTTTCTATTTGCCGTGAGAAAATGTCTGAAGGCTTTTTAAAGTTCTATAATCTTATAATCAAACCTGATACTCGGTCAGATCATTATCTCAAATCTAACAAAGGTGTATAAACTAAATAGTCCCATAAACTACACTCGACTTCATTGAATTAGATATAAAAAACAAACATCAAATAAAATAATTACTCAGGCTTACCATTCGAGATGCACTGAAAACTATCAAGTAAGGCCAAAATCACTTCAGACTTTTCAACCCTCTTGCATCAAACAAGGTGAAAAACAAAAACGATGCCATCCAAAATCGGATTTCTCGCTTTGACAAGCGACGTATTTCTCAACCAAAAACCCGATAAACGAACTAGCCATGAATAACAGAATACTCTTGATAGCAGCTGAATTTCATTTTGTACAATGTTCAGTGGAAAAAGACAGTTAAAAACATCACAAGTTGACACAAAACTCTGTCAGCTTCAGCTGTCAAAGTAAACGAGTTTCAAGATGCTGCATAAATTTTCTGCATAAACTCACCTGTCAAATTTTGACCAATCAGAGCATAAAAATTGGACATAGAGCATGACCAACGTGTGACCTTGGTAAGAAAAGTCAAAAGCAACTGGCATGTCTTCCCTGCCTGTAAAAACTGGCTGAATCTTAGCTTCCGAGGTCAGTTTGAAATCAAAATTTTAATTGTGTGGCACATACAAAACACAACATATTTCATATGAATAAAGAAAATTCAACTTGAGCCTGCAATCATTTAAAACTAGTAACTTGTCAGTGGATAACTTCAAAAAATACTCGCCTGGATGAGTTGACACCTGAGCCTGCAATACAGTCAGGTGATACTGGTCAGTGGGACCCTGTTTTGACAGCTGTCAATTGATCACAACATTGATGTGCAATATGTGTGCAATGTCAGTCTTCCTGTGCTCCCAAAGAGGCAAGAAAGTGTGGGATTGAACATTGGTTGCCCCGTGGTGCAGACAGATGGGCAGCAGGCGGGCAGTGTACGGTCACGTGATTACCAAATTTTCTGGGATGGGTAGATTTAGTTACCCATGGCGCTCTGTAGGCGTGCTTTGCACGCCAGAGCTCTGCTAAAAAAAAGGATTAACACACAGTGCATATAGTCAATAGCAGTACCTCCAATTATGCTTAATACTTCAGAGCAGCCAGCCAGCATGGGCCTTTAATACCATTTATGGGTTTCCCGCAATCGATGGCTTGTTTAGCATCTTCCATAAAACCAGTTGATGTCCTTTTCTCACCCTTGATATCATCTACGTTAAATGGAAAAGCATGCATGTGTCCTCTTGCAGATGTTTTTATTTTTGCATTTACAACAACCGTAAAATCCATTATATTGAATGGTATTGCCAACCATACATTTAGCTGGCAAGTCACACGTTCCGCAAATGACAATAACCTTTGAGTTAAAGGAACTGGCTGTTTCACCAGGGATGGTTATGTTTATGCCCTCAGCTTCTAGTTTACTCAATCCTTCATAAAAAGGTGAGAAAAACAGTTTGTTTGTTCCAAAGCAAAAGCCAGCAAAAATCATATTTTCTCTTTGTATCCTCTTATTGTAGGGTAACTCCTTAACTATGAAATATAACGGCCATAATGCGAAAGATGAAGATTTGAATAATGGCACTCCATCAGTGTTCCAAGTCAGTGAAATGTTTTTTTGGGTCGCTCAATAAACTATTGTTTTCAAACAGAGACTTGTATATATGGCCATCATATATGTTGCTAATCTGCCCTGCATGCTGAGTGCACCTAAATCTATATTGAAGATCATCAAAAAAGCCATCTTTTGCAAATAGGCTTTAGATTTATTTTGCTACAGGAACTTCAATGAAAAATGATGTGGAGCCGTCTTTTGTTAAATCTTGTTGACAAAGATCGTTTGAACACACTCTGTGCTCATGCCCATCATGTAGGAGCAGCAAACAAAGTGAACAGTATCTATGGCAAATTATTGGGTTCTTTAGGTGGTGAAAGTACTTCATGAAGTCATGAAGCGATTGTAAGCCAGGGTGGACCTCAGCACAATCTACACTTAATTAATTTTAACAGATTTGGCATTGCCTCCCCAGACAATTGATACCGTGTATAGAAGGTAATAATCAGAATCATACTGACACCCACAGTAATTGTTGCTCCGGAATATTTAAACTGGTCTTGATCGGCTTGTTGTTGCTCGTAAACTTAATCCGAATTACTTTCAAAACCAGAAAAGTCAGTGTCCTGGGGTCCACTGATCAAACTTCCGAAATCACTCTCTTGCCTCAAGAAGTTTTTTTCCATATTGGAATGTTCTTTGGAAAAATAGTCTTGCACATTTGTTGCCACCTCCTCGTTCCATTTGTCCTTGCTTTCAGAAACGCCATCTGTACCTTTTCCAGTCGATAAATCTTTTACCATTTCTTAGTACAAGGTACTGTCCGTTAATTGATTTACTGTCTCCTCGTCATGACAAAAAACCATATCATTGCCACTTTGATTATCGTCGTCTTGTTTGTGTTGAAAATCTACACAGCACAAATCGTCTGTTAGTGCCACACCACCGTCTTCTGCCTCAGTATTGGATGGGGTATTCTCTACAGAACAAGAGCCAATGGAATGTTGTTGTTGTGTTGTGTGTTGTTGTATTCTTTGACTATTGACTCTACTGGTTCATCAATTTGCCTCTGGGAAGAAGCGATGAAAGTTTCAGCTATTTCATAGTGATAACTTGGCTGGTTCTGTATATATGAAATCTCATCATCATGGGAATTGGATGAAACTAGAAATAAGGTAGGTCTACTTCATGTGACAGTTGCTTTTGGGTGTCCTCTTCGCTTTGACATAGTGGATTTGTATTTGCAATTCTATAAGTGGAACTTTGAATGCTCTTATCTTGCAAGGTAACTGGATATGAAATCTTAGAGGTCGCCTTTTACGATCTCCTGATATCAAGTTACCTGCCAATCTAAAAAGGGACAGCTAGGAAACCTTATATTTTGACTCCACTACACAACATCAACAGACAAAACGTAATGGCAAATAACTTTGTTTTGGGACGGCTTGGCAAGAACCAACCCCATAAAGTACTTATGTAAATACAATAATAGGTGATTACTGGTGAATACCTAATGTACAACACTAGTACACTAGCTTTCACAAAAAGAAAAAACTTGTGCTACAAATGGTCGCTCTTGACCTGAATTCCCCAGTTAAGCACGCAGGCTTAGTGCCAGTTAGGCTACCAGTTGTTCTGGGAAAACTAATTAATAAAACTCTGACAACGGATTACTGGCACAGGGAACACAGGAGGAGTACACAGGCTAAGCAAAAAGAAAGAACTGCTACAACCGGTCGATCTCGACCTGAATCCCCCAAATAAGCACGCAAGCCTAGTGCCAGTTAGGCTGCCAGTTAGGCTGGGGAAACTAATTAATAAAACTTTGACAACGGATAACTGGCAAAGGGAACACGGTAGGAGCCCAGAGGCTAAGCAAAAAGAAAGAACTTCTACAACTGGTCAATCTCGACCTGAATCCCCCAAATAAGTACGCAGGCTTAGTGCCAGTTAGGCTAGGAAAATTTAATAAAACTCTGATCAACGGATAACTGGGACCGAGAACACTTCAGGAGCACAGAGGCTGAGTGCCAGGAAAACTGGGAATTATCTCCACTAATGTACCCAACCGTGAGGCAGGTAGCCCAATAACCTGTAAGGTTGCCATAAAAGGCTAGGGCAGGACATTGAGGGTATAAACAAATGGATAATGAATCCTGTCTAGAGGTCTGTAACATTGCCGGCAACCTAACTGCATGAAACGAGATTTATGTCGCCTCTTAAAAAGCGGTTCCAGGACAGCTGACCTAACATACATAGAAACTAAATATATCAAGTAAAGGAGCAGGCGTAAAACTGAGATAACTGTACAAGTACATAAAATAAGAAACGAGAAAAAAGCTGAAAACTAGCAGAGCTGAGCTACTGCTTACAAACTGAAGTAAATGCAGTCAGACAGAGGCCAGAAAAAACCTGCCCAAAAAAACCCTGAAGGGAAAAAATGCGGGCAGGGAATCTGAGTAGCAACCAAGACTCAAGCTCAAAGCCCTTCCTACGGGACTTTGCTCCTAAAAATAAATAAAGCAAAAAATTTAAGAAAAACCAAGGAGAGGTTGGTTCATAAGCCTAGATGATGCACACGTGATATATGCAGCCTTATGTACCCCCGACGTGGCTACCCATGGTACACCCGGCCTAGCCCCAGGCCCCATTGTATCTCATGCCATCAAAATATTTATTTCTGCCTTTTTTGTGGGCTCATTCGTCAGAAATAACATGTCTTAAATATCTTAGTTCTCTACCTGTGAGCTGGGAAAGCGTGGTTTTTTCAAGTGGGCAGTTTGACTCTGAAATTTAGCAGATGTCCTGTATTTTTTATGATTCAATTCTCGATCAATAGCTACTGCCATGTCCTCTGCAACGTGGGTCTTAGTCTTCTGCAAAAAAGATGAATCTTACACAGCAGTCGACGAAACCAAGGTTGATGGCTCACCAGAGCAAGGAAAAGAGCTACAAGCAGAATTGCAGTACTTTGACCCTATCCTCTCCAAGAACATTTCGCAGAAATGGCTTGTTACTGTTGTAGAAACAGGTACAGTTCACCTTAAATCATCGCTAAATATGTTTGCTTAGTTAATAGTAGCTAAGCTTTTCTGAAGTATTGCTTCATTGGAGCACATTTTCTCATGTATGCTTTAGTTGGGAAAAACGGTTTAACAATTCCATATTGCATCCACATACATATGTATAAAAATAAAACAAACATAAAATGTGTGTGAACTAAAATTAAATACAACGTAACACTATATATAAACTTATATCCAAAACTTAACTGAAGATGTTTCAAATAGTGAAAAGGTAATTACACAAATTAGCAATATTATTCACACTAGAAAATAAACTGAAGGCTGTCATAAACGTTGTTGTAACAATATGCTGCTGCTAATTTAGACACTAAGAAGATCTAGAGTTCTTCTCAAGGAAAAGAGACTCTGATCGGTTTTCGTAAAAGTTAAGTCCATAAAGTCCACAATACGTGTATGTTTGTCACGTCATAACCCTCGTGTGTAATAAAAACGTGTCACGCAATTTGCATATGTGCATGTTTTTGTTCATGATTATTTTCTTTGGACATCAGTAAACATTGCAGGCATAACACGTATCCTTAATCCATACATAGGGACAGAAAAAGAAATAAAGAGGAAAGTAGCTGAATTTGCTGCACGACTGAAGCAGGCGAAAGAGAGGACTTTCCTTGACCAGCCAAGACAGAGACAGCCCACAAAGAAGGCTTTGCAACTTCAAAGGAAAGAGGACTGAGAAATCACAAAACAGCCGGTGCAGAACGCAAAACCAAAACCAAAGAAAAAAGGAAGTGAGGCTGAGAAAGGGAAAGAGAATGCAAGTGAAAAAGAAAAAGCTGTTCCCATAGAAAGCAAAGACACAAAAGGCAAAGCCAAAAAATACAAGCAAAAGGAAAGCAACCACAGACAAGGACAAGTGTGAAAAGCAGGTCACAAAAGTAAAAAAGTCCCGGTCAAATGATGCGAAATTGGCGGCCTCAAAAGAGACGGCGATGCAGCTATTCAACTGCAGTGAGAACGATAAAGCTGAAGTTACCAATGTGGACAAAGAAAACCATGATTTAGGAGAACTAGTTCTGACTAATGTGCAGTCAACTGGTAATTGCCGGAGGGATGTTCCAAGACATGGTCAACAAGAAATACCCAAAATTCTCAGTAGGCCTGGAAAATGCAGTACAGCCAGTGTCACAGAGGCCGTTGCAGACAATGCAAACCTCTCAACTACAGCCACCAGCACATGCACAGCCAATGTTGCATTTGCAAAAAAATCCAGTGCCATCCCAGTCCCACCTACAGCGCCCAGATCACACCATATCAGCAAATATGGCCTAGTCTCGCAAATAGTTGGCACGCTAAAAACCATGATTGGAACTGCATGCAATGGACATGACAATGTTTGACAACAATGACAACTACCACATTAAAAAAGAACAAAACGCAAACATTAACCACCCATTCTGCGCTGAGGAAACTGATCAGTGTTGAAAGTGCAAGGCGATTATTGAAAAGCGGAAGCAAGAAATAAAAGAGCTTCGAAGTTCTCAAATGCCTGGTGAGTTAGTTACCTTATCTTGTAATGTTTTTATGATATTTTATATACTGTATGCAATATGAATATATAGAAGTTTGCTGATTATAGGAGCATTTTGATGCATTCAAGCAAGCTAAATGGATCCAGCTAGTAAAGTGTTTTCTTCTGCTTTTTTTTTATTTGATGGTCACATTTTAACATTTTACAATACTGACTGGCAAGTTGTAACCATTAAATTCCACGGTAATTAATGTTTGACTGAAGAGTTTGAAGTTGATTGCAGAAAGTATGGGACCATGAAGGACATACAATACTATTCCATGACTTAAAAGAACAGCTTTAATCAAAATACACTAACATCCAAAGAACCAACATTAACTTTATCTCCAATAGAACACATTGGCTCCTTTGAGGAGGGAAATGTTCTGCAATGGACATGCATTGAGCTATGTTGTTGCAAAGCTGTCCAAAGAAAAGACGAGTCCCTAGAGGCGAGCATGCTTGGACTAGCCTGAATGCATAAGGCAGCCACATGTTGAGGCGAGCGGACTGGGCCTACAAAACTGGTGGGCTTGCCCGCCCAGTTACACCACTTCTGCACTAGGTGGTGATTCACACAGCGTTAATTACAACTTTGTAAGGTCAAAAAGAAGTACACTGTCTTTGGAAGTTCCTTCACTGACCACAGTTAAAACAGACTCCCTGTTCTCTACAGCAGCCCATTGTAAGATGCCCCGAATGTAAGAGAACGAGGGTTGTGACAGATTCCATCTGGCATATGGATGGAAACCACTGGAACCCCGTTGTATGAACATCTTGGCTACAGAGGGGGGAACTTTACTCTCCTCTTCACTACAAATGAGACAAATAATGATATCTCCAGACTCCACTGAAGAGGAGGGTCTGGTCTGGTGAAGAATTGTTTCATGTCACGATGCCCTCTAGTCAACAGAAACCTGCACTTTGTCAGCCAGCTTCTGAAGGGCTACCAAAACGGCGTAGAGGGTCCCTTACGTGATGAAGAGCAGAAGCAAGCTTCTGAAGCACTTAGAGGTTAATCTTTACATCTGTACTTCCTCAAGGGCATTCAACTGTTCTCTCAGTTCTTTAATTTGCTGGGCGAACTACAAAACAACGTAACAAAGTAACCCTAATTAACAGGCGTAAATGAAAATAACTTACCAGCAGAGGGTAAGTAAACAAGTCCCACTGGTTGCTGACACTGAAACAAGAAAATGAGGAGGAATGGTGCTATAAGACATATCCTAGCGTGAAAACTCCCGTAATTAACATTTCAATTTCTTCCTTTTTTTTCCCCTAAACCTCCACATTCTTACATTGGAATAACCAATGAAATAAAATATTATGTCACCTGCAGTTCACAAAGGATGTAGCTAAAAAAGTAATCACTGAAAATATATACCAATTGGAAACTGCCAGGACACAATGAAACAAACATATCAAACCTTCAACTAAACAAGTACAGACAATTCCTCTCGGCCACAACCAAGCAAAACTGGCTGTAGTCGGTTTCAAGTGAGAAAGTGTAGGAGGCCGTGGAGAATCACAGAAAGAGATATGAGAGTCCACGTTCTTGCACGTTGAAGGCTGGGCATATGGCGTAGCCGATTTCTAACTTGTATCGCTTTGTTGTCACCCAGAAACCCTTTGGACTTTCCAGCTCGTTTTCCATGATACCGCAGTAATGCGTTCATTTCCAAATGGCTCAAAATTTGTGGGCATAGCTTCAATCTAGCAGATCCGAAGTGAGTAGAGAGTAACTCATCCCTGAACACAGTGGTGAGGATTGAGATATGTCCAGAAATGCACGCATTGGCGAAAATGGCAGAAATGGCAATTAATCGCCAAAATCGCCAAACTATAAACAAAATTCAAATGAGGTGGCAAAGGGGCCCTTTGCAAAGTGGCGATTTCGGCGAAAATGGCGTATTTGGTGAAAATGGCAGAAATGGCGCTTAATCGCCAAAATCGCCAAACTGTAAACAAAAATTCAAATGAGATGGCAAAGGGGCCCTTTGCAAAGTGGCGATTTCGGCGAAAATGGCGTATTTGGTGAAAATGGCAAAAATGGCAATTAATCGCCAAAATTGTCAAAATATAAACAAAAATTCAAATGAGATGGCAAAGGGGCCCTTTGCAAAGTGGCGATTTCGGCGAAAATGGCGTATTTGGCGAAAATGGCAGAAATGGTAATTAATCGCCAAAATACAAAGAGTCAATTGAGATGGCAAAGGGGCCCTTTGCAAAGTGGGGATTTCAGCGAAAATGGCGTATTTGGCGAAAATGGCAATTAATCGCCAAAATCGTCAAAATAAACAAAAATTCAAATGAGATGGCAAAGGGGCCCTTTGCAAAGTGGCGATTTCGGCGAAAATGGCGTATTTGGCGAAAATGGCAGAAATGGCAATTAATCGCCAAAATCGCCAAACTATAAACAAAAATTCAAATGAGATGGCAAAGGGGCCCTTTGCAAAGTGGCGATTTCAGCGAAAATGGCGTATTTGGCGAAAATGGCAGAAATGGCAATTAATCGCCAAAATCGCCAAACTATAAACAAAAATTCAAATGAGATGGCAAAGGGGCCCTTTGCAAAGTGGCGATTTCAGCGAAAATGGCAGAAATGGTAATTAATCGCCAAAATACAAACAAAGAGTCAATTGAGATGGCAAAGGGGCCCTTTGCAAAGTGGCGATTTCGGCGAAAATGGCGTATTTGGCGAAAATGGCAGAAATGGCAATTAATCGCCAAAATCGCCAAACTATAAACAAAAATTCAAATGAGATGGCAAAGGGGACCTTTGGAAAGTGGCAATATTAGCGAAAATGGCGTATTTGACGAAAATGGCAGAAATGGCGCTTAATCGCCAAAATTGCCAAACTGTCAACAAAAATTCAAATGAGATGACAAAGGGGCCCTTTGGAAAGTGGCGATTTCGGCGAAAATGGCGCGCACTAATTCTGTATCTTTTCATCAACCACAAATAAAAAAAAATATAGAGAGAGTGCATGTTGGCTTTGTTCTTAAAACGTGTTTTGGCAGAAATGGCAATTACTCGATGAAATACCTAATTTGTCAAGACAAATTGAAATGACATAGCAAAGGGTCCCTTTTGAAATGGCTATTTTAAAATTGCCAAATAGTTAACCACATATTAATATAAAAATGTTTCCAGTAGTATAATTGTATACTAATAATGACAACGCTACTGTAACTTAAGTGTCATTTTTTAATCCTTTTACCTTTAATTGATAACCTCTTGTGATTTGAAATTCGTCCCAGACTAGAGTGTTTGGTCGGGAATTACCACTTATAACTAATTTCTTGCTCAATTCAAATCGAATAGCCAACGAGTTGTATTCGATTATCAGTAAATGGTAATCTTCGTAATGTTCATGGCAACTTTCTTACCAAAAAATCCAAGATAGATATCCTTAATTTTCCAGGCTTGTAGGCATTGTTTGAATAGCAACAGTTCAACATTATATGTTATGAGGAATCCAGGTTGGTTCTTGGCTACGCATTCAGATAATTAGATGGTCCGTATTGCCTTGTATATCCATCCTGTTTGTTATAATGGCGTTCAATCGTACAAGTATATATAAACGAGGTGGTTCATTGCAGTTTCACAGAACATGAACGTGTAAGGTTTAGTATTTGTTATATAGACGCGGCAGCCATGTTGAAATAGTCGATTTTGGATAACTACTTTATGTAAGTAGAAACGATTAGTGTCATTCCCAGCCGACTTTGGTGGTCACTCTATGTAAGCGAAACGATTAATGTCGTTCACAGGGACTCTCAGGCAATTGTTAAAATAGAAGGTAAAAAGGCCGGGTGACGTGTTTCGACGAGCATTAGCATTAGCAATTTAATGGAACACATATTGTACTGAGAATTGGTTTGGTGGTCTCAGCGCAAAAAACAATACATTTTCTAAATTTCTGGCCCCATCTCATAAAGCAATAATGGGACACATTTTTTAAGAACGAGACAAACATGTACACTCTCTTTTTATATATCTAGTTGATGAAAAGATACAGAATTAGTTTGAATGGGATATGTTTTATGAAAGAGACAAACAAGTTATTACTTTGATCCAATGTTTATGTTTAATATATGCGGTGAAGTATTGGGCACAAGTGACATTTCGTGCAGGTTTACATAAATTGGAAATAAGCGAATTCACACATTTCAAAATGGCGCATACAAGCTGCTGGACTTTTTGGCTTTCGTTACTTTTAGGGGACCGTTTCTCTAAAGAGCAAAACAAGTAAGTGCGAGAAGAAAGTGAAGAGTTTAAAACGACGGAAGAAGATAATGTGTATAGTGGAGAACCAAAAAAGAATGAAGGGCACACAATGGTTATCGTGAAAGCATCTTTTAGCCAGGAACCATGCGTTTCGCAATCGCTTTTCATTTAAGGCTGCCTCACAATTTAATGGAACCAATGTGAAGAGAATTGTAACCAGTGAGGATTGTTAAGGTCTACATCGAACCTCAAAAGTTAGAGTGTCCATGGCAAGGAATTATTAAGATTTAAAGGACTTGGTAGTTCTCTCCTCGAGTAATTAGTGGACTTGTAAGTCTTTGAAAGGAATGAACCATACAAAAGCAAATGATGATAGTGTGATATCATCACATCACTTTTGGTAAGTCAAGCGACATCGAAAGTAAGGAAATGTTTACTTAACCTGTGAAATACAAGGCACAAATACATATTAGCTTAACTGAAACGACTTCCATTTGTTGTTTTCAGATATATTTGATTCAGTTGTATTTGATAAAATAATGTTGTTTGACAGTTAGGTAAAGCTGTTTTGTCATATATTTGATTCAGTTGTATTTAATAAATGTTGCCTCACAGTTATTGGGACCTCTTATTAGGCAAGTAATTTGAACTTTTTTTTAGTACTGTTGCCTCACAGTTATAAGGACCTCTCTAGTTATCTACTTTGAAGGGGCCACTTTTGGCATCCAATTTGAATATTTTGCCACATATCTCCAGCCCTCTGGCGATTTTTGCCAAAATCGCCAATTTCGCCAAAATCGCCAGCCTCCAAGGGGCCACTTTTGGCATCCAATTCAAATCACCAGAGGCTGGTGATTTTTCACCAGTTTCGCCATTGCATGCATGGCGATTTTTGCCAAAATGCCAATTTCGCCAAAATCGCCAGCCTCCAAGGGGCCACTTTTGGCATCCAATTCAAACCGCCAGAGGCTGGTGATTTTTCGCCAGTTTCGCCATTTTCGCTATTGCATGCATGGCGATTTTTGCCAAAATCGCCAAAATCGCCAGCCTCCAAGGGGCCACTTTTGGCATCCAATTCAAATCGCCAGCGGCTGGCGATTTTTCGCCAGTTTCGCCATTTCCGCCATTGCATGCATTTCTGGACATAAGTGTGAGGATTCGAAGTGACTGTTAAAATTTTCGATGCAGACATCCACCAAACCAAAGAAGCAACATCCATATCGACAGTATGTCTTTTTTTTTGGATTAAAAGGCAACTGTGGCCTTGCTTGTGCCATACAGAAATCGGTCAGCGTGGCAATATATTTGTTGATGAATTTGCTTGTTGTACAATCCGAGTACTGAAAATGCCGCTATTTAATATGCTGTAAATCCCTCAGCACAAACTTAACGTTGTTAGAAGAGACTGTTTCTATTATGATCACAGATGCCAATAAAAAACAGGAAAAAAATTAAATATTTCAGAACACAGTTCAAAGTGGCTGCCATCATGGTGCCTTACACATGAAAATAATGAGGCCCATATGTAAGAACTGGTTGAACTGACCGATATTTACTTGAGTTATAAATCGCCTGATAATTGAAGATGGCCTGAACTGTTGCTCTATAATTTAACACTTTCATGGCTTACTACGCTCTCTTTTCTCCATGCTGAAAGTAACGAAAAAGGCTTATTTTTGTTCAGCCAACTTTGCCAAAATATTTCTCTAGCTCGGAGTATTCCTTTTTTCCGTTCAATTGTCATATTCTTGATCAATAACGATTTCTTAAAACATAAGCAAGCGAATATTAATGTTAAAAGCTGACGTTTCGGTATCATCATGACACCATTCTCAAGGCAAAATGAATAAATAATGCGAAGATTTGATTTCTGTAGTGTCTCCAAATTATCATAATAACAAAGGATCCCAAGTTTTTCAACTGAATACCGTTGGGCGAAGCGAGTCCGCCTGCACGTTTAGGGATGGTTTGAGTTTTCATATAAAGAGCACCTCCTTAATTAGGCAATCAAATTTGTTAGAACCTTTAGTGAGCACGTGAAATTGTTCTGAAAGAAAAGGTGGTACGTCCGAGTTATGTTCTCTAAGATAATTTTTACAAATTGACGATGATTTCTGTTTGTGTCCATCAATGCATTCGTGAAGGTGGCCACGAGTATAACCAACATATCCTGCATCACACAGGTTACATGAGGGGGGCGTAAGGGGGGTCCGAAAACCGCAAAACCGCATGGAAATACGCCCAAAAACCGCAAACCGCATCGGATTTTTTCCCGAATACTGAAACCGCGCGTACATGTAGGCCACAATATGAAAGCTGACATCAGCAAGACTTGTGATATATTCTGATAACATTGTGCGTTAGTATTAAACATACCATTATAACACTAACGATATATTGTACTACACTATTACACTCTATTTACTACTAACCAAATGCCAAGTATGCTGGTCACGTACTTGAACGAGTATTGATATCTCCCTTGACTTTGAAAAACTCTGTCACTGATCCGGTACGTCTTACATTGGGTGACTGATTACTTTGGACGACCCTGTGCTAGTTGTCGAATGCGGAATAAATGTTTCTTCTGGAATTGTGACCTTCTTGTCTCGTAAAGAGTTCACATTCAGTGGAGAAGACGATTGTTAGAAAGACAGCTCTTCTGAAATTCTCCCCTTCCTTTCCTTCTTCATAAAAGATTGCCACGTAATTGATTATTATGTCCTCTTCACTTTCAGTTGCCACCTTGACGACCTCAGTTGCCATTGTTGCGCATTGAATCAAAGCAACGAGAACACAAGGCTGTACGGGCTGTACGAGCTAACATCAGGCATGGAATTTCACGAAGTCGACGCATCATCGGCCAAAACAGGTAATCAAATTAAGTATTAACTGGAAAAGGCCATAATTGCAAACCACAGAGTTAAATTGCGCTTGCTAAACAACCGGATGCCGACCGTTCTAAAGAGTGTTATCACCGCAGACACTTTTTTTTTACCGAAAACGGCGACTTAAAGGTTGTAATAACCACAAACCGCTTAGTGTTTTGAAACTGCAATACCGCGAGTTAAAATAAAAAAATTACCGCTAAACCGCACCAAAAATAATGCAAAACCGCATCACCGCAAACCCTTACGCCCTCCTCTTACATTGAAATTGATAAACTAAACATTGTTGGCTAACAATGGCTGGCTTTACTTCCCAAAAATTTAAGGTCTTCGTTGACTTTTCTGCCTATCAACACGGGCTGAATAGTGGTCTTGATTTTTAAGCTGAGGTCTGTGAGACGTTTTGTCACTATATTAGTACAGACCTGAATTTAATTTGTTCAATGATCATAATTGTAACGTCTTTGCCAAAGTCATGAGATTTGCTGTTGTGGAGAAAGTGCTCTGATAGTTCACAGCTGTTGACTCCTCTCTTAATATGGTTCCTGTGATTATCAAGTGGCAGGTTGAAAGCTGTCTCGCTCTTCCCTACATATTGTAATCTACAAATTCGACACTCAATTATATAAATCAGAAAGGTTGATTGACAATTCACTGTATGGAATACGTCAAACGCCTTGCCATCCTACCCCATGCCCGTAAAAGTAGAGGTCTTGTTTATAAGCACGCACCAACTACATTTATTGCAAGGACCACAGCTACCCATTGTGGTGGTATGTTCTTCAGGGGTTCTGCCTGTTAACTTGGTACTGACCAGTATGTCGCAAAGACTTTTTGATCGCCTATATGCGATAATTGGTCGTTCTCTAAATATGTGAGCCAGTCTTTCCTTTAATTGGAGGAAGAGCCATTTCCTGTTCGCCACTTCAGCAATGTATGAGCTGAGTGGATTGTATGTGGTTACTAAGGGTATGTGGTTGGTGGTGTGCCTCCCTCTCGCCCACAAACTCGTGTCTTGTGTCAGTGACAGAACTTTACACATTTCAGATAGCACCCTATCTCTTTTATACCCACATGAAACGGAAAAATTGGAATATTCCAGTATTCTTTGCTCTAGTACGTGCGTTGATGAGCATATCCTGGAAACGTCTAATGTCACGAGAATACTGTTCTCAGGAACTCTGCCCAAGTTTTTTAGTAGTACAATGAAATCTGTAGTATCTCTGATGTGAGAAGGTAGTGCTTGTGCCAAGGGTGTTAGAAACTCATTCACATATGCAGACAATTTCTCCGTATGGCTGTTAATGGAATAGATAACAGGTCGTCCTGGATTATTGGGTTTATGGATTTGGGGAAGCATGTAAAAAGATTGGTGTTCTTGAGTTTGCTGGTCTTAAAAGCTGGCCTGTATCCACATCTAAGTCACCATTATTTATCAGGTTGCTGATACATTGGTTAATCAATTGTTCGTGTTGTGAAGTCAGGTCTTCGTCTACTCTCTTGTAATACTCCTCATGGTTTAATTGCTGCGTGACTTCCGTAATGTAATCCCGTGTCGAGAATTACTGTGGCTCCACCCTATCACCAGTCACCATTATTTATCTGCAGGTTTTATTATTATATCCTTGTTACTTAGTCTTTTTAAAGCTACCCGTTCTTGTTGTTAAGATTGTCACGCTGAAATCAGTGGTTGTACGCTAACCTCTCCCTGATGTCCTGTCTCAATTTTGCCATGTAAGAGTTCAGATAAGGTTCTCTCGATGGTCTATAATACCCTTGGTGATCTCTTTTATTTTACTTTTCAAGCACTGAGTGGTGGTAACTCGAGTCTTCTTCTATTTCATTGATATTATCAGGAGCGTGGTATTCCTTAAGATTGATCCTTCTCTCCTTCTCTTTATATATATATATATATATGCAGATCCATAAGCCCAACAATCCGGGACAACCAGTGGTCTCCTCTGTTAATAGTCATATGGAGAAATTATCAACTTATGTGAATACATTTCTTAGACTGCTGGTAGAAAAACTGCTGTCACACATCATAACAAATACCACAGATTTTATCAGAAGATTGAAAGTGCTAGGATGAGTACCCGAAAACAGTATTTTAGTTACACTAGATGTCTCCAGTCTATAAACAAATATAGACACAGATGAGGGACTAACCATAGTCAAGGAGGAACTTCAAAAAAATGAGCCGAGCAATCCTTCAGCTGAGACATTAACTTGCCTCCTTGAGAAAGTCCCTAAACTGAACAGTTTTGCATTAAAAGATGAGAATTTCATTCAAGTCAAGGGTACCGCAATGGGCACTAGAGCTGTTCCCAATTTCGCAAACGTATACATTGGCCAACTAGAGGATAAATTTGTTTACCAGACAGAATGATTTAATTGTAATACTGACCGGGTACGTTTTGTTGATGATATATTTCTAATTTGGGAAGGAAGCAAAGACTCTCTTACAGCATTTATAGAGTATCTTAAGAGCGTGGTATCGCTGATTAAATTCATGCACGAAATCTTGTACAGTTCCGTGAACTTTCTTGATACTAAGGTCAAAGAATTCGATGGGTGACATCAACACATACTGATGTGTGCCAGAAACCCACAGACACCCACCCATACCTACACTGGACCTTGGCGCATCCCCATTATTTGAAATACAGCATTCCGTGCAGCTAGGCCTTAAGACTTAGGAGGATATGCTTTTCAATAGACATACTTGAACAGAGGATAACGTAATATTGCACTTTTTTGGTCTCTTGCGGCTAGATAAGAAATGGGGTTCTAACCGATATGTGAAGAGTTCTCTCTCTCATGCAGGAAGACATTTTGCACGCCAGGTATAGGGGAATGGCCAATCATATTCCCCTAGTAACAACACACAATCCCCATACCACATTTATCGCTGAAAGAGCGACTACATACTGGCACTTCCTGCAACTGAAAGAAAGGTTAGCTCGCATTTTCATGAACCATGAAAGTAATAGTATACAGACGAACCAAAAGCCTCCGAGATACACTTGTGAGCGCTAAACAGAGAAGCAAAACGCCTGGAGAGGGGGCCTCCACAACAGGTGGTTTTGGACCCTGCAATAAACTTAAATAGAATTTTTGATTTCATTATACCATGTAATGAATTGCCAATCAACGTGGGTGATTTACATTATCGAATGTAACATTCATGCTTTGCTTATATAAATTCAAGGAGTTTTCAAGGAGTATGCCAGGCCGTTGTGAACCACAAATGTAAAATACAATCATAACTTTTAACTACATACCCATTGCCAGCTTGACAGTTACAGTTTTTCAGGGGCTGTTGGGAAAAGGGCAAGGTTTAGATGAATACATTTGCCCTATCGCGCAGATTTTCATGGCTGAAATGTTTAATGTTGGTTGATTCTCAGTTTCCTTTATCTTCTAGGTTTAGGAGACAATAATAGAATAGGATAAACATCGCTGGTTAATTCAAAATTAACCTGAGATAAAAGTTCACTTGTACCATGTAGCTATCCTGAAATAAAAATGTCGCATAGAATTCCCGGTCCATTAAGGTCAAGAAAAAATTTCCCGTCTGGGTGGGGGTTAGTATTTTGCTGTTTTTATCCATGACACTTCTATATGAAGCATACATGGGTAAAAACAACAAAACGGTCAAAGAGAACTGGAAGCAAGTTTGAAAAAATAAAAAAGATGGTGGTCGCAACACGGATAATTTATTTTGGGTTTCAGTGACGTTTTCTGGAAATTTTCTTAGTACTGGCTACCCCTCACGGGTTAAGGTCAAATTCAAAGGAAAACAAAAAACCCAGTTTCTATCACATTCTTTGGTTTAAAAGACTGGTGGTATTAAAGACAGACGAGAGATGTCATGATATCAGGTGGTACTGTGCACGATTTTGGCAAACTTTGGTTGTAATCTTTTCGCGAAAGTCTACGCGAGTGAAAATCCATACAAAAATGGCGATTTTTTGGTTGGTTTTTAGCCCAAAAAAAACCAGTGAAATCCGATAAGCTGGCATTAATCGAAGGTAAGATTTTGAATTTGATGTTTTTTGATATTAATATTCCCGTGGTAGCCATTGAGATTTGTTTACCAGTAACTCACAATCAGAGACAAAAAACTCTCAAAGTCGCTTCAGTCTTATTATTCCGCCATATTTTAAAGACCAAATCGTGGCTCAAATGCGGCTTTAGCCTGTTAAATTCCTGGATGTGACTGGGCATTCCATGCAATGAGGCAAAAACTAAGAAAATTTCCGCATATTTACATTTTTGCTAATAATTCTAAAAACAATTCCGCAAAATTTAGAAGTTTTTCCAGCAAAAAGTTTGAACACCTGCATAGATGTAAGTAATTTTAATGGTTATTGTGTCAATCAACTTATAATAATATTACAATTTTCTGAAGTTATTATTATTCAAACATTGTACTTATAATGGTTGAAGTATGTATTCTTGTTATTTCGTTATAACATTAAAAAACTTTTTAAAAAATTGTTCGTTTACATGAAATATTCGATTTCAAACTTGTCCTGATCGTGCGTATAGAAAGCTCAATATAAAAAAAAAGCCAAGGAAATGTCTAGTTGATTTTAGAAACAATGAAAGTGTCTTTGTTGTAAGTGATAGAAACATTTTCAACAAAAGGCAACTTTTTTGCTAAAGTTTGTTCGTCTTGATTCAAGATTTTGTCAACGAGTTGGCCAAGGACCATCTTTACAGACAGTTTGTTGTCTTGATCATCCATGACAATTTTAGCGGTCATCCCCGTTGAACATTCATCGCTTTGCATGGTTCCGCACTGTTCACATTTAACAGTGTCTTGGCACATCCCAGCAAGGCGTCTACTACAGTCTGGGCATTTGCTGAACTTGTCGAACTTTTGAATTCTCTTGAAGCGTTTCACCCTGATAGTTTCTTGTGGTTCGGTGGTTTCTTGTGTTTGTATTTCTACATCGGTTATTCCCTGGTCTTCTTTTATTTGCGTAATGTTAGTGTTCTTTTGGGTTCCCAGTTTCGTTTTGTTGGACCATACCCTTACTTGCACAGGTTACATGAGGTAGATCTGTCCGATTTCAATGCGTTGAATATGTTCTTCCCATATATCTAAAGGGATCGAAGCAGTCGAGTCAGCCAAGGTGGCGATGGCCAGCTTAAGCTTCTTCGATCCGACTTGGATGGTGTCTTCTTTTTGGATTACTTTTGCTTTTAAGGAAACTCTGTCCCACTCTTTGCCTTCGATCAGTATGGCGATTATGTTCGTAGCAATTTGCTTTTCCTCTGGTATATTGACCTACGTATGTCATGTCATTGATTACTATTTTATTGTCACTTGTTCTTGCATAGTCTTTAATTTTGGTTTGCGTCTTCATTTGTTGGCTGTGAACTAAGATCTTGCATTTCTGAGGAGAGTACAGTAATGCTTGGCACGTTTTTACTGGCGACGTCTCGATTCTCATGGTTACATAATCCGTGGTATTGCTTCGGTTTCTTTTCACTTCTGATACGTCTTGTGCGTATCCTATGAGTGTCTCTTTGTTTTTACACTTACTGCTTGTCTTGTTGAGAGGGGACGACATTTTACAGCTTCCAAGTATCAGAGTTGTTACGGCTGTGAGCTTGCGTATGTGATCTTGGCTACTTATGTGCAGGAGCTTAGTTTTTCTCACCTTTTAGGATCAGGATACGTTTCAAGCTGATTGGTTGATACTGTGCACTTACCCATGAGGGAACTTTATGGGTTGTTCTGTGTCGACAAGGTGATTTGTTATTGGTCCATTACATCTGTGTTGTTAGTGGTCAGTTTTACGTAATTGCTGATTTTGATTGGTGCAGAATTCTTGATTTTGATCCGTTTTTGTGGTTATGGTCGTAGAAGAGATTTGTTGAATATACGTTTGCGTGATATCTTCACAAAATGTGAATATTTCTAGAGAAACCTTGTTTCTCATTGATATCCATATAATAAACTTATTTGTACTCATGAGTTTTGATAATTATATATACTTAATATTAAAGAAAGTAGATTCCTACCTTTCAATTTTGAATATTTGTGAAGTGGCTGTTTTGTTTGGATTATACTGTGTAATGTGCTGGACAGGTACATTTGTTATTTTCCTTCCTGAAATATATTATTGTGTTGTTATTTTATGGTGTCAAAGTCTTTGTTTAATGTATCATTGGTGTTCAAAGGGTATAATAAATGAAATTGGCAACAAACCTGTTTTTTTTTT
>OZ037995.1:17178826-17286326 GCA_964035705.1 Porites rus
GCACACTAGGAGTGTATCTGCTAGTATGAATCGATTCTATCAAGAACAAAATCAAATTTTCCATTGCTAATGACAAAACATAGACCACACTATCATGGCTTATTCTATTTTACGAAACAAAACGAAACAAAATATATGGGAGGGAGAAAACATGGTTATTAACCAAACACAGTTTAAGATAACATTGAGAATGTGTGTGGAAGTAATAGTTAACAGAAAGTGACAGATTTTTACCCTTTTCGCAAAGTAGTAATTTCAGTGGAATTACTATTTTGCGAAATGGCGTTTCACATCTATATAGCAAATATATCCTTGTCCGAAGCAAATTGTATCCACCAGTAAATTGATTAATGTTTTGAAGAGTCTGGCCATCTCTCATTTTATTGGCTGTACTAGAACTCATTTTGTGAAGTAGTAATTTTGCCAGAATTACTATTTAATTTAATTTTAATTTTTAATTTTTAATTTATTCCATTTTCACTGCATTAGTTAAAACAAAGGTATCACACATAAAACATATACATATATATATATAAAAAGAAAACTTAGCTAAATTGCATGAGAGAACAATTAACTACATACTAGGAAAAAAAATTATTGCAGTGTGGAAGGACTAGAAGGGAACATACGAACCATTCGAGCTAGTCCACCCAAAAACTACAACAGACACTTAAATAAGGAAAAAAAGTTAAAATTATATCTTAAATGTAAAAACTATAATTGCTAATATGTCATATCCTAGATTGATCTAATCAGAAAATAATTGTTACATCAATCACTACATCCAAGTGACATGTGGGTGGTCAGGGTCGAAGTTCTTCTTTTTATAGTTGTTACATTGTTTTTTAAATAATGATAGGCTTAAATTAGAGGTCCTGAGTTTATCAGGCAGGTTGTTCCATAAATATGGTAATCTATTGAAAAAAAGTGCCTTTGAATAATTCGGTTCTGACTTTGTTAATTGTTAACTTATTACTAGAATATGACCTTAATCTTTTGTCTGAGCAAAAGTCAAAATATCTTTTAACTGAATAGTTATAGTAACCACACCTCAGTTTATAAAATGTCGTTGTCTTTAACTTCTCTTTGGTACACCAATGGGAGAAGATTGAGCTGCTGAAGGCGTTCATTAAAAGTTAAATTAGGTACGAGAAGCCGCGTAGCATGTCGTTGGACACCCTCAAGCTTTATTAATGTGACAGACTTTGGACTCCAGATTTCAGAGGCATACTCCAAATGCGAACGCACAAGGGTCACATAGAGAGATCTAAATGTTGGCAGAAACTGATCGCTCCTGCTGCTGAGTGAACGACGGATAAAACCTAACATCCAATCCACTTCCGGTAAAGCGAAATTTTACACAAATTTCATTGACTGGTACGTCAAACCACAACTATTTGGCAGCCTTTGAAAAACACAAATAGTTTTTATGACCCTTTCTTTCTTATAAGACGATAAATTTGTGAAAGCTGTAAAAATTTTGATGTAGGCCAGACATCAATGACCTAGTCCAATGAAAACAGACTTTAAACAAGTACAGCGGTGTGTTTTATTAATTTAAGCATCCGTCAAAAGGTAACGAGCTTTTAATATGTCGAATATTCCTAAATAGACATCTATAGATCACTTGCATTGGCACTGGAAAAAACTCTCTGGCCCACGATGAACTAGCCTGTTCCAAGGGCAGTGGACAGTATCGCGAAATGGGTAACGGAGGAAAACAAACGTTGAAGAGAGTAAGAGGGAGAGAATAGGAGGATCTTTCGCCCTCTCTAGCTCACTTTTCTTTGCTTTTTCCCCAACTATCTGAAGGCCTGTTACAGGTTAAATACGTGCATTCCTTCGTTTCCAACTTTTTATGGTATATATTCAACTTGAGCGTCGAGCACTTTTGGCGCTTTGTTATTGATCAGCAGGAATGGATTTGGTAGTACTAACTTTTCAACTGCTTTTAATTAGATGGCGTAACTGTCTTTTTTTCTTTTCTTTCGTTCTTGTTTTCTTTATTTTATTTTTCTTTGCAGTTTCTATCGTATTTTTTAGACAAATTTGTCGCTTCCGCCTCCCCAGTCTAACTCAATCTCTCCCCCCCCCCTCCATCCTCCTTCTCTGCTCCAGACAATAGGGAACGACCATTCATTTTGCTTCAGACCATTCGTTCGACTATGCCGCATTCTTGGCTTACCCAAAAAGTACGGGCTTTTTTGTGGTATGAAAGTCTTTGCACTGATTGACGTTTTAGTCTCATGGAAACTCTAGCTGTAATACTGAACTGCAGATGACAGGGTAAAAGACTGAACGTTCCTTTCAACAGCGTTTAGAAAGAGAACATCGCCTTTTTCGCCAAAAAATAAAAATAAAAATAGGGAAACAAAATAGAGTATAATACTAAACGTAAGAAGAATATTGTAATGAACGAATGGGAACACCGAAAAAGGAAAGACAGACTTGACAATTTTTCTCATCCTCCACAGCCTTAGTCCATGAAACTTAGACGCCCATGGTATACCCTCTAAAACGTCTTTCCTCATGCTATATATCCTACGGATAAGCCCACTGGAAGGTCATTCATTACCCAATTGTGAGACAAACGACCATTGTTGATGACCCTCACTAGTCCATTTTTATTTTTCATACAGAATTAAGTAATAAAGGACACAGGAAAAAAATTAAACCAAGATTGACTTATGATATTTTTTAAATGTTTGTTGGTAGTCTGCACATGTAGACGGCGCATCGCCGATGTCTACCCCTTGTTCAAGGCCTTTCGTCTACAAAAATACCATGTCCCAGACGCTTGGAATTGTATAACCTGTTTAAGAATCAAGGCCTCCAAAACCATACCTTTGTCTTGTCACAAAACCAAATTAGACTGAGAGCCTTAGTCTGCTTTACGTAAGTACCGTGTAGATCTCCAGAAGAATTGTTTGCAGCCAGCCCTCGAAACCCAGGGACTTCGCCTGCTGCTGGTCAATATATAGGAAGGCGCTATTCCAAAGGACTGCTCCAGAAAAAACTATTTTTCTTGACATTTGTCTGTGGTAGAAGAATAGCGAGTTTGCTGATGCTGTCTCTTAAAAAGTAATTAGAGGTATTGCAACGATCTGCCATTGCTACGATCTACTGTGCACTTAACAAGGCCTCAAGGTACTTAAGATATATTACACATTGTCTTTGATACACCCGCCTCTCACGGCTCTTTGAAGAAATGTCCGTAGCAGCAGATAGCGATGAGAGGAAGCTGTACCGCAGGCTTTTGGACAAGGCTTTTCTACTTTTTTACATATAGGCTCCTCTTTGGCATCAACATAGCTATTTTTTCAGTTTTGAGAGCCCACAAGGGTAAAAACTTCGAAAAGAAACTATAATAATTGCATCAATACTTAGTCGAAAATTTTTAATTGCTTCAAGGAAATTAGTTTTTATAAACCAAATGGCATTGTTTGGGATGATTTAATTTGTAAATATCCCGCAATGCAAAAATTCATTCAGTAAACAGTTTTAGTTTTTACATTTTTTTTTCTGTTTATATACCATTTTTGAGGGGAATCTCCAGTCTGAAACTGGACATGAAAGTGTGTGACGCTATCCCGGGGACGCTGCATGTTGTATCTGAAGAAAATGCTACAATCAATGAGAAGAATAGGTTTACTAAACGATTTGATTTCGAATGGCTTTTAATATGCCTTTCAGTAAATTGTTTAAGGCTATCTATCGGTAACGCTGGCGTGACGGGCCGTGTAACGCTATTTCTGAACCACTGGAATGTCGCAACTTTTCGCAAAATTAGGGTATAACTCGTGGTCTTGCGGACTACTTAAAATCGTTTGCCCAGAGATTTGTTTCGATTTTCTGATAGATTGGGGCCTAGTCTAGCCGTAGGGAGTCAATTTGCAAAATTTTAAGTTATAGCGCATTGTAATAATTTGCATTATTTTATCCCTATAATTTAGAGTGGCAAAAATTGTCAATATGGCCTATTTTTAACAATACCTTTTTGGCCACAAATTTTTTACAGCTTTTACAAATTTATCGTCTTATAAGAAAGAAAGTGTCTTAAAAACTAGTCGTGTTTTTCAAAGGCTGCCAAATCGTTTGGTTTGACGTACGAGTCAA
This sequence comes from Porites rus, assembly GCA_964035705.1. Lineage (NCBI taxonomy): Eukaryota > Metazoa > Cnidaria > Anthozoa > Scleractinia > Poritidae > Porites > Porites rus. The sequence continues at coordinate 17,182,943 of OZ037995.1, forward strand.
TGAAATTTGTGTAAAATTTTGCTTTACCGGAAGTGGATTTTGAGCTCTAAATGGGCAAAATGAGTTTTCTCGAATTTTAACAAAAGAAGACGTTATTTGGGAAAACTAACTACAGCATGTTTCATTACTCATTCAAGGTTATCGATGAGCCAAAAATGAGCGAAATCCGACTTTTGAACTTGTGCCACAAAAAGTCGATTTTGGTCGATATTTACAGACAGTCGCTCTTAAAAGCCATCTTCCAAACATCACTCCAGTCAACCAGGTTATCAACATCACCTTGAGACAGCACACAGTCACTGGCAGATCTAATAGTGCGGAAGTATTTGGCATCATCGGAAACAATGCCAATGTGCTACACTGAGACACAGCACAAGGCATGTCATTGATGAATAACGCAAACAGAGCAGGACCAAGCAGGGAGCCTTGCGGGACTCCTGAGGTGACCGTTAACCACTCAGAGTTTTTGCCATCAATTACCACACCCTGTTATCCAGATAACTTGTGAACCACTGCAGAAGAGGGCCTTTAATTCCAATTTGATCTAACTTGCTGATCAAGACTGAGTCAAATGCTTTGGAGAAATCTAAAAAAGCAGCATCAGTTTGAACACCCTGGTCAATTGCGCTTGTTATCCGATGCACAGTGCCCAAAAGCTGGGTGATAATTGAGCGTCCCTTAGCAAAGCCATGCTGCAGCGGATAAATATTACCAGCGATGAAAGAATAGAAATGGGTGAATACGCAACGTTCAGCAATCTTGGAAACAAGACTTAATAAAGAAATGGGTCTGTAGTTGATAACCTCCTCTTTGTTATCTTTTTTAAAAACAGGAACAATGCTTGCACCCCTCCAATCCTTAGGGACGCAGCCAACACGCAAAGATAGATTAATTAAACGCGTGAGTGAGGGAGCAATCTCAGAAGTACATTCTTTTAGTCTCCTTGGGATTTGATCCGGTCCATAAGCTTTTGATTATTGTGGATCAGACATACAAAGAAAGCTCACTACCACGATCAGCAAGCAGTCAGGGGTGTAGCCAGCTATTCGAATAGTTGTAGGCCTGGCTGACTTTCATTTAACATACACATCCTGAAAATTGCACGCATTGCTAGTACGCACTGACCTCACCAACAGACTTAAGCTTTTTAGCTCACTCTAGCAATGCATAATTTATTACAAGCGGTAGTGTGATCAAACCAAAAACTTTTAGGCTTGGACGTACAGATCTCAGTATGGGCTGGTTATGCCCCTGGCAATTTTGCTAGGAATGAGACTTCAGAGGCGCAGTAACTGAAAAATGATGCACAATACCATCAAGCTGTGCCAGATGGATGCTCCCAATTACTTTTCTATCGTTCATAGGTGGCATCATATGACTAGCAATCAGACCAGTTGAATTAAGAAATGGTAAACGTGCAGCGTGCAACCATGGAGTTATGGATGCACGCGGGGGGTTGCTAGAGGCGATAGCCGAGTGCGACTCTAGCTTCTTGAGTGCTTAGCAAACCTCCCAAGTGCATCCATAACTCCATGGTTGCACAGCTGCAACGTTTACCATTTCTTTTATAACATAATCAAAAGAGAAAAACATTATTTTCCATTTGCCTTCAGTTGAGTCATCGGTTCTAGTTCATGTATGGTGCCATCTGCCCACGCGTAAACAAATCACGTTCTATGTTTTTCAAAAACTTGCCTTTTGAGTTTTTCTTTCGCTGAATCAACCGTTCTCCGTCTTCAGGTAAATTGCAAAAACGTTTTTCGTTGTTATTCTGAATGGCATCTGTCTACTTGCTCTTAATATTAGGGTAAAAACTTTGAGGGAAAACTATAGCTGCAACTATAAACAAAAAGACTCTAAAAACTAAGCTAAAACTAAATAAATGAAATAATTATCAAGCTTATATATGTGACAATTTTTGAAATAAACGTAAAGTAGAAATGAGAAAATTTGACCGTAATTCCTTAAGGATAAAAGGTAACACTAATTTTAAAAAGAAATTAACTAGCTTTGTATCGAAATCTGTCTGGGGAAATCCGGCTATGAAAGTCAAAGTTGCAACTGAAATTCGCCAACACACAGGCGGCGCTGAAGCTGTTGTTTTTAGACTGATATGAATGAACACTGAGGAACAAAATAATACGGACAGAATTTATTTTTTGAAAAATTTATTTGAAAACCCAAATGTTTCTGTACTCGAATGAAATTCGCTTATTCCAGCGTAATGTGCCCGTTTAAACTCAACTAAAATTTTTAATCGATGCGATGAAAACTTCACAACAAAGCTGTCTAGAATTTGAGCGTGTTTCCTAAAATATTTGCTTGAATTTAGCATCAGCTTGATCAAAAAGTCAATAACACAATGCTAATTGGTAAATTTACATTTCAAATAGAGTTCTCTTCTATAAAAAACACACAAAATGTACCTTAAATCTTCGCTCGCTCGATTTTCCTTCAGCCGATTCTAGCACGAGGAAAACAGTGATTCATTCATCCAGGGCAAATTTGCCGCTTGATCTTTTGTCTTTTTTCCTTCAAAACGACAGCTTAGTATTTTCTTCAACTTCCACTTTTCATCTGTGCATTTCATTGGTGTATTTTACCGTCAGGAGAGGAGATTTGTTGAATTTGCCTAAATTTTACCGCGCTAGCTCAGTTTCATGGCGTGCACCCATGGGCAAATGGTAGTGGCTGACTGACCAATCAGAGCGCGCGATTTACTTGAGTTATGTTATAAATCTTATTCCTCCTTTAGTTGAGTTTGCTTTGTGCATTATCCTGTTCTAATCTAAACTTTAGCATTGCATATAGAAGATCCTTGTGGCTCTCTTTCAAGCGCCCTTGGACATTAGTAGAGAAAGTTACCAAACCTCTCCAGAAATAAGGGTGCCTTTGAAGAATACACTCTTTATCTACACAGTAAAACCTCTTGGCCTTCTTTTTATGAGTTGGTACCATTTCAACATTCCCTTAATCATCTTTTTTTTTCGGTAGCAGTAATGCTCCTTGCAAAGCATGGCAATGTCGAAGGGTGCTATGTGTACTCGCTTGGGGAACTCATTTTTCTGCACCGATGCATTTTATTGCGTTTGCGTAGTCGTGAATGAATACTACATAGAAGGGCTCGTCATTTTGGTAATATTCGGTTTACCTCATGGGTTTTGGTGCCATCATGTTGCAATAGTCTTCCTCTAACAGGTCTGGTTCCTGACTCACATTGTTTTTCCCTCTTCTTGATTTCTTTTCTTGATTTGGTTTTCCCCCAAGCTGTTTAGGGAGAGTTGCGTTGATGTTGCCCAGTTTGTTACTAGATTTCTTGTAAGAATCTGTGAAGCTTCGGAGCTTTTCAATTTTCTCTGCAACAACAAGAACATGAGGGCACAAACCACCACTATCGCGAAAGGATTTGCAGCTCTTGTCACATTATATCTTTTCATTCTTGGTCTCCACCGTGTAGCTGCTATCAAACTCAAACTTTCCTGTTCTTAAAGAGATTCTCAAGCGTCCAAATAGGCGCTTTCCCCTCCTTTAGGGCTTCCTGAATTTTCCCGTAGTATGGGTACCTGATGCTACAATTAATAAGGACAGAGAAGGTCATGCCAAAAGACCGCTGATGTAACTGGCAATCGCATCTCTTCGACTAGCATCTCGGGGGCCATATACACGGGTGTACCTCGGTTTACGCGATTCATTTTGGACTGTAGATTGGAATTAGTCTGTATTTCACTAGAGCGGCTTTCGCCAAAATCAGCGACTTTACAAACTAATGGGGGGTGTTCCCAGGCTTGCTCTATATCATCGATTGCCAAATCACAATAATGTTAATTGCTGATCAGGATATTTGCTGGCTTAAGATCTCGGTGAGTGACACCATTTTTGTGCAGGTATTGTAGACCTGCTGCCATGTCCTTGCAAATGGTTGAGATAACGAAATGGTTTAAAATCAAAGTAGACGTACTCTAACACAAGGGCAAATGGATTATTGCAGATACCTTTGAAGTCTGCGATGTTTGAATGCTTTAGTCTTTGTAGTATTCTTGCTTCCTTGATAAAGGGTTTTCTTGTCCAAAACATCATCGCTTAGCATTTTCTTCACAACTGTTGTTTACACAGTTGCATTTGCTTTTCCATGTTTAATCGTGAATGGGATGTCAGTGGTAAAAACCGCACTGTACGCCCCATTACCAGTTATCTCCTTGTTGATAAAACACCTGGAGTCATACAGCGGCAGACCCGAGCAGTCTAGAGTCGTTTGGCTGATAACTGGAATTTTTAAAAATGCCATAGTCTTGACAGATTTTAAAAACCTCAAACACAGAGAAACATTTCTCAACACGCGTACACCAAGAAAACCTAAGCAAATGCAAGTTTCTCAATTTCTGGAATTGACACGTCAGCGAATTATGACTGACTTGCACTTTTCACACCACTAAAGGTTTTCATTAGTCAGGTATTTACGAATGCGCCCTATGGACCTGATGGCATTGGTTGCTTTTCTGAATGACTCATTAATGTGGTATGTCAGTGTTACATTTTTATCTAAAGTAACACCAACATCACAGACTTTCTCAGTTAGTTCAATGATGGTACTGTCAAAAAAGAGCTTCTCAATGTTAGGTGTCTTGGTAAATCGGGATGTGAATAAAATTACGTCTGTCTTTTCAGCATCACTTCTTAGCATATTTTGGGTATTCCATCACATTACATCCTCTGTGCAGGTTTGGAGGGCAGTCAAGGACAGGGCCTGATTTGCAGGATCAATAGCTATATATACCGTATTTTTTCGCTTATAAGGCACAGCATTTTTTCAACAAAAGTCTGCTTTATAGCCCTAAATCTGTTGTAATTTCGGATGTCTTATAACGGAGTATCTTTGGGAAACAAAACAAAATTGAGTCAAATCCTTGACTCTAAAATCTCTAGCTGCTCATCCACTTTTTTGTTATCGGTGTTCAATGACTTCTACATCTTCCAAAGCTGGTATTAAACGATCAATGAATCGTTTTGCATTCAAAACATCTCGTTTTCAACTGAATGTTGATACTTGGTAACCAGGCGAATATTTGAGCACATGCTTTACCCAAGATGGCAGTTTGTTTACAGTCATTTCCACACTGTGATCTTGCACTTGTTTCAGACCTTTATTTTCTGCAGAAAGCTCCAAAATCTGTTAATGGAACTGCGAGGGCTCTTTTATCACAGTTATTTTGATAAACAAGGGCTTAATTTTACCAGATGTGGTAGTTAATTAACAAAATATTAAGGCCCATGTATTAGGCGATCGATTTTATCTTGATACTACCAATGCATGCACTGATGTCAATATGCCGCAACCAAGACAACTGAAATGTTTACGGAACAAAAACGGAGTCCTTGAGTATTCACAGCTTTAGAAAACAATGCTTTTTGTGTTGATACGTGTGATTTTTTCACTTTTGATCGAAATATGTAACCTTTTTCGCTTTTGATCACAAAGGTGAATGGCCGTAATCAGCGTCGTTGGAAAGCATGTTATTCTAGGTAAGGTGAACATTGCTGAAGATCATGGTTGCGCCTTATAGCCGGGTATTTTGGCTTAATTTTCAGTTTGTCAACTTAGAAAAATCGTGTTGAAAAGTTTGGGGTGCGTCTTATAACCGAGTGCGCCTTATAACCGAAAAAATATGGTAATTGAGTGTCATCGGCATAAAACAAAGAGTTGAGGTTATGGGGAGCAATCACATCCTGCAGAGGGGCAATATACAGGGTGAAAAGTAGGGGTCCAAGTATGGAACCTTATGGGACACCATAACAGATCGCGAGGAGTGAACACTTGATGTCCAATAATTATAGATTGACAGCAGTTTTCAAGGTATGATATGAACCAGTTCATCCTAAGTAGGATAAAGTAGGACTCGAGTCTTTCCACCAGGATTACATGGTCAATGGTGTCATAGGCCGCTGATAGATCAAGGAGGACTAATACAACATCTTGACGGTGGTCAATTGTTCTCAGAATGTCGCTCGTCATACAGAGCACAATCATTTCTGTAGGAAATAACTAATTATTAAAGTCTCAGTATTTCACGCTCCATCAGTCAGGTAATTATTTGAGTTCACCAACTCATTGTTGCATACAAATTAGGTCTGCAGTAAAAACCCCAAGGGACAGTCTTGACATATTAGTATTAACAGAATAAATAACAAGGATCAATTGAAACAGGTGACTAATAATTGCTAGCAATAGAACCAGACAAAAGATACTGTTTTAAGAGGCTGTCTCAGTAAAAGCCACCCACTCAATTTCGCGCGTAAAATAATTTTGCCTGAAACTCGGGCGAGTGAAAGGCTTTATCGAGGCTATAACTAAAATAGGTTTGCTTTGATTCACAATAATTTTCTGGCCGCGCTGGGGAGCGCCGAGTATTTTGTCCCGTCACGGCCATTTTGCATGTCTTGAAAACTGAAAATTTGCCATTTTTTGCGGTGCTGTAAAATGTTTGATTTGCACCATTTACTAATCAATTTTATACCTATTTATAGTTAAACATCTCTAGTTTTTCCTGAAAGTAATAGTTATCCGCTAAATTTAGCTGGAAAGACGAAATCAAGCAAAATATGACCCCAACTAATCGCCTTGGAGCGAAAGGCCAAAAATGACTCTGTTTTAAAAGCTTATTTCTGACTTTTGGGACATAGTTGAAAGCTCTAGACTAAATAGACGCAAAGATAGACCACCTGTTATTAATAATATACAAAACCCCATGTACGTTTTCAGTATTTTAAAAGTTATGACCGTTTGTATCAACGCGTATGCGAGCTAATACGATATTTTCAGATTTAGCATAACGGATCTATCTCAAGCAGATTTTGTCAAAAGTACAGCTTACCTGATTCATTACTGGCACCAACTCACAAATTGAGCCATATTCCAATCCTTGAGATGGCGGACTCCAGAAAATTCCAGTAAGATGTGCTTTAGAAACTGCTGGTATGCGGCCGTTTTTGAATCTCAAGCTAACAATCCGAAGATCAAAACAGGTGAAACTCTGTCACGTTTCGAGCTAAATAACTCAGTAAAACAACCGTTCAGAGGTGAAACTTTGCTCGAGAATCAGAAAATTAACTGGGAAGGTCTCATTTTGGATCAGAAAATTGAGATTTCAGAGCTACAACCTCGAATAAATCTTCCATTCATCCGGCTCTGCAAGGTCAAATGCAGGTTGACGCGTACACCGGAAATGTTGAAACGCGGAAATATGGAAAACTGGAAATACGGAAATAGTGGGCGGTTTTTACTGAGACAGCCTCTTAAAAACTTTATTAAAAAACAATGACAAAAAGAGTCAAATACACAGCAATTTGTAAGGAATGGAAATTAATTCATCTTCACCCATACGAAACAAGCAGCGCTGCAGAATGACAATAATTATGATACGTAGTAGAGGAGTTGACAAGGCCTTAGTAGCAGAGTAAAAACCACTAGAAAGTCAAAATGTGACTGATACTTTATTAGTATCCACGCGTACATATTTTAAAAGCACGACATATACCAAATCTGCAAAAGTCTCGCATTGTAAATATTAAAATTCAGCGATCACGGTCACTTATCTAAATGTAAGAACATCCATTAACATGCAGACCTTGAAATTTTAAAGATTAAGAATAACAGCAATTGTTCTACGTAAAGTTTACACGCACAGTAGCCAAATGATATTTTGATACGTTGTAAGGGGTTAAGCCTGACTTTGTTCGCTTTCACGTTTTGTTCATGATCCATGAACGTTTTCTTCTAAGTGCATGCGAAACCCGACTGAGATTCTTGTATCTGTGTTGCTTGCTCCGGTTCGATTCGTCAGTACTTAGTGTAGAAGTCACCGTACAGTTCGTTGTTTACAAATACCTTTGAGCTGTTGCATCCAAAAACATCAATGGTACTTCCATCTCGAAACAGAGCTACAATCTTGGACAAAAGTGTTGAGAAAATGTCACATTCTCAGACCATTTTTCCTAACATTCTCACTATACCGCCTCCTCCCTTCCCCCCTCACCTTGGAAGCAATGTTGTTGTGTGTTCTAAAGCAACCCTGATCCTTAAACATTTGTAGGAAACAACATTGACCTGGGGGAAGGGGAATTTGGTACCGCAAATCAGTTGTTTTTGAAATAGTGTTGTTGCATTACATAGTGTGCATGGAGGGGTAAAAATTCTCAAGTAGTTTTGTCCGGGATTGTATTTCACTGAAGTTGTGGATTTGACGTATGTAGCGTGGTTATATAAGCCTCTCCTTTATATATTAGGTGCATTTTACAGTTAATGAGATAATTGATGAGAAATTAGTGACTTCACAGAAGTTAATCACTAAAAAAGTCTTTTGTACGTTGCATTGTATTCAAATCGTCAGTCGTGAACGCTCTTGAATTTGTTGGCTGACCATGGTTTTCACACGCTTTAAGCGCCGAGGAACGGGCATACATTGCATATTTAGTACATGATAAGAATGTCTCCGTTAAGGATATTAGCAGCAAAACAGGAGTTTCAGCGGCTACCATCTATAGGTTGAAGCAAACCAAAATAGGAGGGCGGAATCATTGTACGTGAACGCCTGTAAAACATCCAGGTGGGCGCCCGAAAAAACTGGCTACGTGAGATGAAAGACATCTACTGCGGTGTATTCCTGTTTTAAGGGAAGAAGAAGGAAATTTCTGCGCGAAAAGGTTAATGCAGAGAGCCGGGTTGAGTAAGAAGGTAAGCGATCGAACTGTACAGCGATGTTTGAACAAAAACGGCTATTACTATCTACAAGCACGCAAAAAGGGCCTGATGACTAAAAACGATCAGAGAAAACGGAGGATATTCGCAAAACAAGTACAGGGCAACTATTCTGCAGATGTGTGGACTTCGAAAGTGGCTTTTTACCTCGATGGTGTAAGTCTGTTTTATAAATGCAATCCCGCAGATCAAGTGAGAGCACCTAAGGGGCGTATATGGCGAAAGAAGTGCGAAGGACTGAGCCTGGGTTGTACCGCGAAAGGTTCAAAAGAACTGAAGATTCCTCCCCACAGTCCGGACATCAATCCCATTGAAAATTTATTTCATTCCATGAGAGAGAAGCTGAGGCAGCAAGCACTGAAACAAAACATAACACATGAAACATTCCGTGAATTTTCAGACCGTGTGACAACAAGTTTAAATAATTTTTCGATCGCAGAAATTGATAAGACAATCGAGTCTATGAATAACCGCTTACAATTGATAAAACAATCAAATGGACAGAGGATTAAATATTAACTAAACTCGAATGTTTACTTTACAAATTGAAATGTTTACTTTCTTTTAGACATTATAGCAAGTGCAAAAACTATAATGTCACGCGCAACAATGTGACAACATGCACTATCGCGTGACGTGTAACACTGCCACTATTTTCCTGTGCTTCATATTTACATTAGACCGAAAAAAATTACAACATAGATTCCTTATTTAGAAACAAACAGATAATAAATGTTGCTACAGTGGCCTCCTAACCTCTTTCTGTTCAGAAGATCCATGATTTGGAACGATTAACAGGACATTTGAAAGAGCCTATGAAAATTGGCAACGATTAACAACGAATAACAACGTCTTCTATAAAGAATTAGAAGGTCATTCACTTATTTCAGTGAAATTGTGTTAACCGTTTCAATGTTCTGTTAATCGTGATATTATTCCATGTATGGTATCGTCCTAAAAAGTTAACCGATTTTTACGAACAAAGTTTGTCTAACCCTGAAAGTTTAACCTAGTATCAGATAGGAGAAACATTTCCCACAAGATGAGATCACGCGCTGCGATTCCCGAGGGATTACGTAACTCAACTCAAACAAGTTCCACCGCACTTTCATCATCTCAGTCTCTCGCTGATCTAGCACACCATTTTTGAGAAAGAGAATTGGATACTTAGTAGTACAAAAAATCGGTGTATCGGACTTCACAGTAATGTCCTTAGAGAAATGGGTCTTCGGGGCGGGTAGATGTACAGTTTGACCCTCTAGTAGAAGCAAGAAATCATGCCATGGGATCAATTGAGGAGACCAGCGGAAGTCGTTGAGGAAAATGCATTCTGCTTTGTCAACCCCAACCCAAGCAAAGGTTCCTGTTGCAGGGTTGCTGAATGTGTCGTAGATAGTGGTCAGTGGGTTCAATAAAAATGTTCTCCCGCAATTTGCTGGACCTGTTAACATAATATTCTTGTACTTTCCACGCCCGTTGACCAGTAAATCCTTCACAGCAGTGCGGAAAAATTCCGGAGAAATGCCGTTGTTGTGTAAAATTTGTTGCGCACACGTTAACCACTCACCATTACAACCTGTTACACAGGAGCCAGTTTTAGCATCCTCTAGAAGGTCCATGCGACTTTTGCGCGACCGTCCCAACTTCTTGGGCGCATTCTCGATCTCCCAAGCAGTTTGTAATACATCGGCGACAACCTTTGGGTTGCGGTTAACTAAAAATTCCGCCAAATCCGTCTTGCCTTCTTTTTTTTGTTCAAATGCTAAGGCTTGAAGTTCTGTAAGAGTTGTGACATTTCTTTGAACAATTATTTCTCCCACCTCATACGCGGTAAGTCTCCTCCTTTTTTTCCTCCCGTTAGCGGTCGACTTCCCGTCGCTATCTTCCTCCTCATCGTCTGCGCTTGATATTTCCGAGTTAGTAGTATTTCCACGACTTATTTTCCGATGTTGACGTCTCGAACGGCTTGCAGAGCTTGTCTGTGGCTCCGTGTCATCTAGACGGGGATGTCCTTCACTCTCGATGTAGCATGCGTCGGACTTCGTAACATACTTCCACGCACTATAATAATTATAATGCCGATTTTAATAGTGAACGCTTATTCCGTACACATCAAGTAGATATGTTTTCGATGATATCCAACGTTGATTTCAGTCTAGTTTTATAGCTAGATGAAAGTGTAATCCTCCATCCTTGTGTTCTTCCAAACAACATGACCAGTGCTTTACTTTGGCACGTCCTTGAGAAAACGATTGTACTACTGCACTTGCAAAATCTTCCCATCTGGCAAATTTGTCCATATCGCCTTGACTGTATGTCACGAGATAAACACTCCTTACGTCTTGGCTACTAAGAGAAGAGCCATCCCGGTCTTCTTCGAACTCTTCTGACAACAATAAAATACTTTGCGAATTTTCTAAACCTTCCATCTCTGAACAACAGGACAAAAGGTAACAATGCGCACGCGTTATAGCACTTTTGCAAAATCTTTCTGTTTTCGCAAGGTACTCTAAAAAACCGAAAAAGAGCTCGTACTTTTCTATGAGAAGATCACGTGGTGTAAAACTTTGTGTCCAAAACAGCCTCTGTAAAGTGTTTTTTATTAATACCATTTCGTTTGGTCATTCATAATTTTCGTGCTGCAAAATGCAAAACACCGTACACACAATCTTGGACAAAACTGTTGAGAAAATGTCACATTCTCAGACCATTTTTCCTAACATTCTCGCTATACCGCCTCCTCCCTTCCCCCCTCCCCTTGAAAGCAATGTTGTTGTGTGTTCTAAAGCAACCCTGATCCTTAAACATTTGTAGGAAACAACATTGACCTGGGGGAAGGGGAATTTGGTACTGCAAATCAGTTGTTTTTGAAATAGTGTTGTTGCGTTACATAGTGTGCATGGAGGGGTAAAAATTCTCAAGTAGTTTTGTCCGGGATTGTAGATGCAAAAAAATTGTGAATGTTTGCGCCTTTCATTTAACGGTCGCAAATGTTTGTCTAGAGATGTAATGGGATCTCATGCAAAAGTGCCGACCAATTAGATTATGGCCTAGAATGTCTCCAGGGAATTAGCAATAACATTCCCACACTTGCCAGTCACAGAATGAAATTTATTGAACTCTATATTCCGAAAGCATGGAATTTGGAAGTTTATTCAATAAGTGATCTTTCCTGGGCACAAGCTTCCTCACTTTTCTTAGAGGTACAGTCAAAGTTCTCTCATTATGAAAGCAGTAATTTGTGGCAAGGCTTTTTAGGCGGTTCATGTTCCTGGCGCTCAAGAAAGTTGTGCTATCAGATCAACCGCAGCTCAATTATAGTGTTACGGCAGCTACTTCCCAGCGTTTGAAAGTCTGCAACTGCACTGCAAAACTGCTGCCGAGAGCTTTAAAGGCTGCACAGCGCTTTTGCATCCCGCTGCAACTTGAATTAAGCTGCTGTTTGGCTTCCAGAATGCTGCTAAACAGCTGTAATTTAGATGTACAGCTATTTTGAAGCTATTTTGTGGTTTTCCACAGCGCTGCATGGAGTACTTGTAAGGTTTGCCAACTTCGTTTTCTCAGCCAAACTGGAATGCGAATAAGAAAAATTTACATTTGGAGCTAAAAATGAGCTAAATTTCAATCCAAGGCACAGAAAAGCTCAAAAGATTATTTTATCCGCGAGATATGGTGACCCGTACGGGAGAGAGGGAGATCGGTGCCGTATCCAGGAGTCTGTCGGATAATCTGAGAGAGTTGGCACGTATGATAAACATCTTCTGACAGCAGTACATGAGTAATCAGTACGAGACTGTTATGCTGTTTTTGAAGCCTGATGTAAAAAAAAAATAGCGAATTCTTCTTTTCACTGTTTGTCTTGTTTGACTTGTTACTCACTGCCGGTAACCTCATATTTGACTTGGGTCTAAGCATTTAGACCCAAGTCAAATTTACAAGGATTTGTATGGAGTCGTCAGGGCGTAACTGGGCTTGAATATCTCAGAGACAATTAAATTTTGCCCCGAAATGCTAGTTTTTGGCAAGTCAGCCTCTTGGATATTGCTCTTTTCAGAACATCCTGACAAATCCCATTATTTCACAAATTGACACCTTATCATATATCACTATATTACTATTCCTCCGCAATTACAATTAATTCCACAACCACAGCGCCTAAGTAGACGCTCCATAGTGTCTTGTTGTGTTTATACTAATATGTCAAGACTTTCCCTAGGGGTTTTTACTGCAGATCTAATTTGTATGCAACAGTGAGTTAGTGAACCTGCATAATCACCTGATTAATGGTGTGTGAAACGCTGATACTTTAATAGAGTTAGCCATTTCCTTGAGATACAAAGGAGAAAACTGTTTTGTAATAAAATTGAAATAGAGAGTTTTCAGCTCCACTTTGTTTATATGTGGGTGTGTTTTGTTTATATAACCGAGTTTTAGCAATAAATAGGAAGACGCAAACTAACTTGACATAAAGACTTTTTAACTCCACTTTCTGTATGTGTTTTGTTTATATAGCCAACTGTTAGTACTAAATAAGATGTAGCAAGCTGTTTCTCGTGTTGCTAGGTGATTGCTCCTATATTCCTTTTAAAAGACGGTAAAAGATGAGCCCACATGTGAACTTTCAATGCTGTGGGAACGGGAATTTTGGCCCCGAAAGCGTTGGGCTGAGCGGAACGGGAAGCTAAGATGTGACGAATAATAGCAGATGTATCAGTGCTTGGAGCCATGGAATGAACAAAACAATGAGAAGAAGTTTCCGTGCGTGAGCGAGTGTCCTGTAAATCCTTGTCCATTGATAAGTCCGAGGTCCCTTCAGGGGAAAGAGGGAGTGGCTGTGGAACGTTATGTCAGAATGTTGCAGGAATAGGATTCCTTGGTTTGGGGCAGTGAAGCATGGGGTGATCCTGTTGGCAAACGCGGCACTTGTGCTGGCTAGAATAAATCTCCTTTTCCTTGTCACAGGTACAACTGCCAGTATAATTCCAAGGTTTACAGCCCCGATTATCCTGACCGGCATCCTGTTTCCCGCGCGATGTGGGCGGCGCGCGAGGAGGTGGTGCTTGACGAAAATCCGAGTGGTTGAAAAATGTGTTTGCACGATCACGAATTTTTGAGGTGTGGGACCATTCCAGGCGATATAATTCTACCTGTTTAGCGATGTGAGCGTGAAACGAGCACACACTGCTCCAAGTATAGCTGATTCCTTTAATCGTAAGCAGTTCTAGATGACAGAGCATGAGTTTGGTGGCTGCAGGATCATACGTTTCAATCATTGCAAGATACCCGGCAACAAATTCTGCTAATTCTAGCGTAATCGTAATCAAGGTTGGTGGACGTACCTGGTGTAAAATCTTGCGGCCAGTCTACAGTGTGCTTTTTCCTGGTGGTGGAAGGAAGAGCGATTGATCCCTGATTGCTGGGTGGAGTTGCTGGTGGAGGCTGTTCTCTTTTTAAGCGGAGAAGCTCTAATTCCAGAGCTAACTTTTCGCGCTCTGCCTGAACCAAAGAGATCCGTTGGGTCAAGTAATCTGGCGAAGCTGGGTCTCCGGTGCGCAGTTGCTGAGGAGTAAGAGCTTGAGCAGCACCCAAAGGTGTGCCCGACTTGTGGCTTTCTACCGGATCTGGAGGCAACTTTGGACCTAGCGCCAAAGACAGAGGGACGGTTGGAAGACTAAAATCATAAAGAAATGCGTCTTCGTCTCTGGTCGATTTGGTTTTTCAAGTGGGGCGCTTTCTAGTGACGGCTGGATCTTCGTGAGCCATGATGCAGGCGACTTAGCGTGCTTGCCCTTTGACAACGAGCTTATGACTGACCGACAGACGAAGCTGGGAGATTATTGGATAAGCTGAACGATGTCACATGATCGGATCGTAATTAGCAAGAATCACTAACGTAATTATTGCACCAAGTTACTTAACTGGCAAGCCGAGGCAAGCCTATTGCTCCTATTGTGTTCTTCCATATGAAAAGAAACAACTATCCACTTAATTAGATATGAAGGAAGACACATTACTTATGGAGGAATCCACTTTTTGCGAGGGAATCTAAAGGGAATCCACCAAATGGGGCTTATCTGGCAACATTGTAGACTACTTATTTAAATGCTATTTTGCGCCTTACAAATAATAAATTGTTATTATTATTGTTATTATTATTATACACCTATTTCAATTAAGGTTGCTCCCGTGAACCATGTTTCATAGCCTGCAATGCACTATGGTAAACCCTTTTGTAGCGGGATGTTTAGTCTTGTTCACGTTCATTGAAATGTGAAAAGGCTTGAAGAAATTCATCAGGCTAGTGAAGATAAACAGTCCATTTAAATCGAATGTGAAAAGGCGTTTAAGAGAGTTTTCAACTCAAATGGCTGCTAAAATTCTTAAGCATGAGTGAGCTGAAAAATTTCATTTTAAAATCTCATGGTAAAAAATTAGAAGCCTCTTCTTTTAACAACATTAAATGAATAGGGTTTTACCGCCTGATTACCTGCGTTTTTGTATTGGCCAGAATGCTGGTTATTTCAATAAAGCAAATCAACGCTATCCTTTTTTTTAATTCAGTTTTAAAAAATTGCCTCAAAATAGATAAAAACGTAATTTTAAGTTATTTATTGCTGTTCAACAAACGCCTTGACTTTAATTTTTTTATTTCCATCCAAAATTTCCACGTGCACGAGCGAGGCAAACTCCTTGAAAATTTGCAGCATTTGCATATTAACACAAAAAAAAACCTAACCTGCAATCACTGTCTTAAATTAAAAAGCCTGGGATTCAGTGTTTTGAAATACATTGTCTCAACGTTCTGCTGACATAGCATAGAAGAGTCAGCAGCCTTTGCTTCCTTGGTTTCTAGGCTCGTTGCGGGCACATAATTTACTAGACTTACTACAATAATGCACCGCGGGCTATGAAACATGGATCATGCATCATTCTTCTCAGAAGCAACCTTAATTGAAATAGGTGTATTTTTTACACATCTTTATGGCACAAAAACTTCACTGCATCACAAAAGAGCCTAGATAATCCTTTTTGCAAAATAGTAGTTTTGGCAAAGTGACTAATTTGCGAAATGAGTGCTAGTTAGTAAAATGAAAGGTGCCCAGACTCATCAAAATATTCATCATTTTATTGGTAGACAGAATTTGTCTCGGACGTAAAGGGCATATTTGCTGAACAAAGGTGTTGAGGCCTCAAATGTAATAAATGACCCTAAATGTAATAAGGGTCCTAAGTGTAATAACTTTTGGCCCTAAATGTAATAAAGGTCCTAAATGTAATAACTTTTGGCCCTAAATGTAATAAAGGGTCCGGTCTGATAATATTATATGTGTAATAGGTTTTAGTATATACTAAAACAGTGGATAGTGTTTTTCGGGTGCTCTGATTGGCTACTCAATCAGTGAATATCCTGCACTATTCACTGACTCCCCTCCAGTTCCTCCAAGCAAGCGACACCAAACTCGCGTAGGTTGCGAGCAAAATGCTTTCCCGGTTTGCTGCCGTAACAAACTAAGAAATTTAACAACTAATAGACTGTTCACAGTCCTCTATTTTCCCGTAAGATCATCGACATCGAGCACTTTGCGTTACGGGCTGCCATCTTGCATGAGTGTCAAAACTACTTAGGGGCGGGAGCGGTTTGGGAGGAGGCGAGATAAATAGAGGACTGTAATAACATCACTGCAGCTCGCGTTCAGAAGGAATGACAGGAATTTACCATTCATTCATTAAGAAACTCCACTGGTGATGAAAAACATGCCAGACACATGTAGCATCGATTACGCGTGTTTACGAATGTCTCCTTTTGAAACAGTGATTTTATATTGTTTGTAGGCCATTCCTCGAAACAATATCAGCAAACATACACAAGAAAACATTTTTCTAATCAAAATACCAAAAATCCTTCGTGTGTTTGCGCAAGATTTGCCTTATAGTATGAAAGCGTACGTTTTATGGAAACGTCGACTTGTCAGTGTCGGCAACTTAAACTAAACCCGTTGTGAATGCAAATTAACATCTCTTGTCTAATGACCAATCAAACGCCTACATTGCTGGTACAACGCGCTCTGTGAACGCGAGCTGCAGTGATGTTATTACAGTCCCTCTATTTTTCCCGGTTTGCTGCCATAACAAACTAAGAAATTTAACAACTAATAGACTGTTCACAGTCCTCTATTTTTCCGTAAGATCATTGAGATCAAGCGCTTTGCGTTACGGGCCGCCGTCTTGCATGAGTGTCAAAACTACTTAGGGGGCGGGAGCGGTTTGGGAGGAGGTGAGAAAAATAGAGGACTGTAATAACATCACTGCAGCTCGCGTTCAGAAGGTATGACAGGAATTTACCATTCATTCATTAAGAAACTCTACTGGTGATGAAAAACATGCCAGACACATTTAGCATCAATTACACGTGTTTATGAATGTCTCCTTTCGAAACAGTGATTTTATAATGTTTGTAGGCCATTCCTTGAAATAATATCAGCAAACATACACAAGAAAACATTTTTCTAATCAAAATACCAAAAATCCTTCGTGTGTTTGTGCAAGATTTGCCTTATAGTATGAAAGCGTACGTTTTATGGAAACGTCGACTTGTCATCGACTTGTCAGTGTCGGCAACTTAAACTAAACCCGTTGTCAACGCAAATTAACATCTATTGTCTAATGACCAATCAAACGCCTGCGTTGCTGGTACAACGTGCTCTGTGAACGCGAGCTGCAGTGATGTTATTACAGTCCCTCTATTTTTCTCGCCCAATCGTAGTAAATTAACTACTTTTGCCCATGGGGTTTTTTAATTTTGCACCAAAAAAAAAAATGGTTTATTTATTTATTTATTTTTTATCATTTTCCAAAAGAGTACATATACGTATGTCGGTCGGTCCATACAGAATGCTGTGAACACGAAGTTATATATAAACAGCAAGATATTAAGGGCAGTATATCTTGATAGTTTTTCTGACTTCCTGACTTTGATTTTAATTTCTACCAGGAGTACTTCTTGAAGTGAATTTTTATGCTAACTTTTTATTCCAACAACTTATTATTATTCATGTGGTGAAGTCCTACTCAAATGGCTATATAGGTGATCTACCTGAGGTATTTAGTGTTTGATATTCCCTAGACACATTGTTGCGCTCAGTTAACCTGTAATAAGGCTGAAAGCAAAAAGTATGAAATCTTCTTATGACCCTAAGCATAATAAGAGCTGAAAGAATTACACTTAGGACCTTTATTACACTTAGGGCCAAAAGTTATTACAATTAGGACCTTTATTACATTTAGGGTCATTTATTATATTTGAGGCCTCAACAAAGGCCAAAAAATGCCATTTCGCAAAATAATAATTCTGGAAAAATTACTACTTTGCGAAATGAGTTCTTGTACGGTCAATGAAGTGAGAAGTCCCCAGACTCTTCGAAATATTAATCTTTTTATCGGTGGACACAACTTGTTTCTGAAAAAAAGGACATATTTTGCTAAATAAAGGTGAAAAAATGTCATTTTGCAAAACAGTTATTATTATTGTTATTATTATTATATTATTACACATATTTTTATGGCACAAAAACAACTTCACTGCATCACGAAAGAGCCTAGATAATACTTTTCGCAAAATAGTACTTCTGGCAAAATTACTACTTTGCAAAATGAGTTCTAGTATGGTCAGTAAAGTGAGAGGTGCCCAGACTCGTCGAAATATTTATCATTTTAGTGGTGGACAGAATTTGTTTCGGATGAAAAGGACATTTGCTAAACAAAGGTGAAAAAACGCCACTTTGCAAAATAGTTATTCTGGCAACATTACTACTTTGCGAAGTGAGGTCTAGTACAGCCAATATGATGAGCGGCACCCAGACTCTTCAAAAATATTGATCAATTTATTAGTGGATACAATTTGTTTCGGACGAGAAGGACGTATTTGCTAAATAAAGGTGAAAAAACGCGATTTTGCAAAATGAAATTTCCTTTACAGAACTCACTGAAGCCTGGTATTCTGCCGTTTTGGGGTTCGGAGCTTTCAGAATTTCATTGCTTCTTTTGGCTGCTTTCTTATTCTGTGTTTTTTTTTTCACCTTTTTCGTTTTTGAGTTATTCGTCTCTCCTTGTGGTTTCTGTTTCCTGTTTTTCTTATCATTGTCTTCAGTTGGTGTGCCTTAATTCCTTTGCCTCACCCACTTGTCACGCTCTTCGCTAGGGTTGGACCGTGTGCCCTTTTTGTGGAGTGGCTTGCCTTTTCCAGGAGCAACTTGTGGATTAACGTTGGTATATTTTGTTTGACGTCATGGCTTCCTTCTATCTGTTCTTGTACATATTTGCTAGCCAAATTAGTGAACTGCTCAATTTATTCTTTTTGAGCTAAAAGGGCAAATATAAAATCATTGCCCCAGTTGTTGATAAATTTCCATTTCATTGAATGATTTGTCGAATTTAATTCGTTTGCCTTCTACTTGGCTTTGGGCATATGAAGCTGTAGTATCTGAGTCAAGCCTGAGGAAGGTTCTCATAGGTTTGGCTCCACTGGACTTTGATCCAGACCAAACGCCCATGGTTTGTGCGGTAAATACGGGGCCATGATTGCCCAGTCCAGTAGGCTGGCCATTTGTAGACGCGGCATCCCGATCCTGTGCATTCACTTCACTCAGAAAAGTACCTAATGACCGTGTCAACTGAGAGAAGGATTCTTCACTCATAACAAATCGAAAAGAAAGACCTCGTGGCAAAAAAATTGCTACAGCATATCAGTTTACTTTGGAAACGTCAAATCCTGTAATCTGATATGAGACGCGGCTTCCCAAGACAAAAACACTCAATCAACAAAATGGGACAATTCCGTAACTTTTCCTTCCATACTTTCGTTTGAAATTGTTACATACATAAATGCTATGGGAGTGTTTGTGAAGGGCACTATATTGAAAATGCAAGGTGCTCAACCGATGAAACTGAACATCTGACCACTACAACAAAGACCAGGTGTTAATCAATAGGTCGCACAAGGAAGGGAAAAAACACCAAGATATTTGGCGGGGCATACACACAAGCAGTAATATTAAAAAATAATAAATAAATAAAATTGATAAATATAATCGTACACACACACACACAAACCCGCACAAAATGTGCAACCCGAAAAGTCAGTACTATACATGTAAGTATAGAAAAAAAGCACGAAAAAGCCACACATGGCGAGCATAGAGAAAACCAAAATCATTACACGCAGTCACTCTGGCTTCTGTCTTAGTTGGGGTACACTGGATTTCAATGAAGTGACAGGGATGATCGAATGGGGGCAAAAATCAAAACCCAAAAAAATCCCGAGCGCTTCCAACAAAACCCCCAAAAAATCCCTGGACCAACATTAATCACCAAAAAAAATGCCATGCCGAATTTCCAACCCATAAAAATTTTCGGAAAGTATTAAATTATATTACACGAAAAATAGAACTGGCGAAACATTACTTTTGAATGCCCCAAAAACTCCCACTTAAATCAAGAAAATCCTTCGATCATCCCTGTCACTTGAAATCCAGAGCCCCCCCCGGCTGGGGTTTCTGCTCCCCATCTGATGGGTCTTCACCAATGGCAAGAGGGCAGCTCACTGCATGCTGCCTGATCGCGTTAAACATTAACAACTAACTTCCTAAGTGAATCCGGACTGCATATCACAAGTCACGGTCAACACACGTTTTAATGTGTACCCTGTGTATTTCATTTCCATTATTTACTTGGTGTTTTTATTCTAACCGTTGGGATTCAACCAAGAGCAGGTAAGAAGTACCTCTAAAAAAGAAAAATGAAAGACGTACTCGGTAAAGCATTCGGCTGTGCTGTAGTTGAATGTGGTGCTCAGATATCAGAAAAAATAAGTTAAATAGTTATAGTCATGATTGTTAAAAAGGACAAGCTACATTCCACACAAACTTCTTTCCTTCTTGTTGATTAATCATAGATGTCATGTGCGCCGTATGTTGCAGCTCTCCCCCTTTTCTTTTGAAATGAAATCCATACTGCATTTAACCTGTTCCCGGCGATCAGGTGGTGGGTTGTCTGCGTGGCAGCCAGCCCACGCACCAATCATATAGTCTTATACCAGGAAGGTTTAGAACATCTGCGACGCAGGCAACTTTTGGGGAACAGACCAAGAAATTGGGCTACTCCTTATGATGGCCTATACGAGGTGGCTCTGCCCGAAAGGGGTATCCTTTCAGGCTTCAGGTTTATGAAAGGGTAGGGATTCCACTTGTTGACGTATATGAAAGGGTAGGGAAATCTGTCATTTGGGTCCGTGAAAGGTCTCAATAGAGCTAACAGAGAAATTTATGGCTTAATAAAGTCGAGAAAACGTTCTCTTTTTGTGATTTAAAAGACAGTGCATTTACAGCAGTTTAATTTAGCAATTTAAAGATCAAGGTATGTGAAAAGGGTATGATTTGTCAGTAGAAGGTATAAGTAATCGGTTCCTGATGAAAGGGGTACTTTTTTCCATGAAAAACGATATGTAAGAGGTTAAGGGTTTGGACCACAGAGCGGAGCCTCCCCGTATAAACATTTGTTGAGTTACTTGAGTACCCCCTTCCCGGAATTTAACCGGAGGAGACGGATAATCAAAGAAGGATGAAGTTTAACACAGATAAATGCGAAGCGATGCGCATTTCTAAAAAAATGATTACTCAAGTCCTCAATACCATCTATGTGGTAACCAATTAAAAGCTGTATCTGAAGTTAAGGATCTCGGAATCTATATTACTTCGAACCTGTCATGGAGTATGCAAGCTAACAAATGCGCAAATAAGGCAAATAGTGTGCTTGGATTTATTAGGCAAACAGTGGGTCCTAAAAATCCTCAGTTGTTTTCAAAACTTTATAAGAGTCTAGTACGTCTGATACTCGAGTACTGCTCTCCAGTTTGGTGTCCACACCTTAAAAAAGACTTAAACACCTTGGAGAAAGTACAACGTAGAGCATCTAAATGCGCCCTTGGAAATGTTGGGCAAGACACGCCTTACGAAGAACGCCTAAAGCTCCTTAAATGGCCATCACTTGAACAAAGATTATTTTCGTTGCTTATCGAGTGTTATAAGACAATAAATAGACTTAATGGACTTGATCCCTCGGCATTTTTTACATTTGCACATGATTTTCGGCCCTTAAGAGCCAACCATCGTTTTAAACTTAAGCTTACATCAGCAACTTTAAATAGTTTTAAACATTCTTTTTTTATATGCATAATAGATAAGTGGAACAATCTCCCAAAGGAAGTTGCTGAGGCGGAGAATTTGAATATTTTCAAGAACAGACTGAGACGTTATCTTATAGATTTTTCTAGTGAACACTAAGTTCTTTTACTGTGTGATGTTTTATATACATATGTAGTTACTATTTTAAACAGTTGTAAATAATTTATTTCTTAATGTATTTTATTATCAGGGGATAAACTAGAAAGGGATAACCTCTTTTATCTCCTTTTCACTTTTATTTGTGAATAAACAATTATTATTTTTATTATTATAAGTTTTCCCGTCGAAATTTGAAAAAGGAATAAAACACACGAGTAGAATTAAGCCGATTCATAGGTGGTATTTGAAGGGTCCTTAAAAATAGGGTTGAAGTGCGCCCAGCGCCTAACACGTTTTCAAAACTGATAAATTAAACCCCCAGTTTCGGTTTAAAACGGCTGAAGGTTTTCTTGCAACCATCCTTGTTCCCAGGGTCCTCTCCTACCGAGAGGTACTAAAAAAAAAAAAAGAAAAGAAAACGTCAAGAAATAAAATAATGACTGGGTGTTGTGCTTTTCTTATCTCATAGTCACTTCTATTGATCCTGGATCAATAGAGTTGTTTGCAAGTGAAGTGAAAGAGCTGTATCTACATGAAAAAGCCTCATTAGAGAGGCCAAATGCAGACAGCGAGGACCTGGGCACCATCAAAATTAAGCTGGAGACTTCAGTGCAGCACTTAGGAAGACTGGAATGGGCATTGGACCTTACCAGACCTTGTGCAGGTGATCTCTTTGAGTTGATAATAAACCAGGTTAAACAATTGGAATGTAAAATCGGCGAGATGATAGAAACCTTTAATGGCTTAATACCGTTGTTGGCAGACGAGCTGCGATACAGGGCCCCGGTAACTGCTAACAGATCTGTTTGCCGGCCATCATTCATTATCACAAAAGAACAACTCGAAATTATGCACTCGTATGGTTTATTATGGACATAGCGAAGGCACTTGGTATGTAAAGATCTTTGTTTGTTATATTTCAAACACAAGAAAAAACGTTTCGTGGGTAGACTTTGTACGTAGGAAAGGGTGTGGGTTGGTATTGGTTTGGGTTTAGTTGAGACTTGAAGAGACCCAGTCAGCTAGATATATATATCATGCATGAATGATAAGGTTCTCACTATATTTCGTTTCAGTTTCAACCATCTCGAGGCGCTGAGAGTATTTGAAGGAAGGGCGTTTTGTAAAATTCCGCCCCTTTGGCGGGCAATAATATATATCCTGGCTAGCAAAAAATTTTGTCAGTTTACTTATTTTGAGGCACTATTTCAATCAGTGTTGCTTGAATTTTTCACCAGAATTAAACTTGAAAAAGGCTAGCCAACATTACAATCCATTTCCATCCAAAGACCGCATTAAGGACTTTACTGATTTTCTTTGCTCAGGCTTTATACAATCTTTTTCATTCACAACCCACGTACACATATAAACGGAATTTTTTTCCCTCCCTTTAGCTGCGTATCCGCCTGTATAACTTCTTATTAGTGTCTTACAACTCGATGAAGAAGAAACACATATTAGGGGAACAGAGGGCAAGAGCACTGGATTTCTTTACAAATAGTAATATGAATCAAATAAGTTGATATTGACTATACACATTGAATCATATGCAATAAATTCACATGACTATATTTTATTGATGTCAACCAGTAGGTGTTGGGCCCTAGCTAGGATAAACAGGTACACAAGTGTTACTGCTTAATGCCACCCCACCTTCCACTATGAAAAAAAAAAAAGAGCAAAAGAATGTAACTATAAAGGGGCAGCATGATTGTTGTCGTTTTTGTGGGAGGGGGGTGAAGTTGAGGTCAATGTAAGAATGAAAGAATATTGGGAAAACCGTTATACTCACAAACAAGTTAGTCGACTAAGTTTTCGTTGCGATAGAGGAATATTTGGTGTTTGTCTACCAATTATTTCTTTCCAGAATCTCAAAAACAGTAGCGACATTATCATTCGAGTATTTGTGCAGTTGTTCACAGCTATTAACACCTGCCCCAACCCTGCACCTCACACCAAAACAGGTATTTTGATTTGAAGCACATATTAAGCAACATTTTTTTGTAACAAGACAAGAGGCACAAGTCAAGATGTACATATTTAAAGACAATTTACAAGAAATTTAAACTTTAAAAGACAATTGCAAATTCTACATATTTAAAGATGAATGTTAAACAAAAAGAAGTATTTTCGTGATTTACATTTTTTTTTCCTTGCACTTTGCATGCGCTATATAGTAAGTGCTGAACCTAAGTCTTTTTTTAATTAGGAAAACAGGACTGAAATGATCTTTCAGCTGG
Organism: Porites rus; assembly: GCA_964035705.1. NCBI lineage: Eukaryota > Metazoa > Cnidaria > Anthozoa > Scleractinia > Poritidae > Porites > Porites rus. Next base: position 17,207,272 of record OZ037995.1, read on the forward strand.
CGCAACCACAAACCTCAAAGGAAAGAAGGAATCTCTTCTCAAACAGAAACCGAGTGTATTGGGCTTTATTAATTACTGAGTAAAAGGTATTGCACAAGGTGACATGCAACTGAAAAAAATGAACGAATAAGATTTTACAAAACAAAAACAAGTAAATTATATATAATAAAGGCAAGATTGACTGAGGGTGGGGATGCAAGTTTTAAAAGCTGTAAATGAGTAAAAGTACAAGTAATATATAATTATGTTTGTAGTTATTTTATATTTCCAGTTTATTTTTATTTTTCCATTGCGAAGATAACGTATGCTAATTTGAAACAAAGGGAAAGCAAAAACTAAATGAAATTAAAAATTTGACTGCTTCTTATATATGTACACAACTTAAAATGTGTATATTTAATAGCACTAAAAATGAATTTAGAACCAGTAAAGCATGTCAAAGAATGACATCATCATCATCATCATTATCATTATTAATATTAATTGTTGTTATATAATATTACTATTTATTACCATTACATTATTGTTATTAATATTATTATGATCGTTATTATTATTATTTTATTGATATACATTTCTTTATTAAACTATGCATACGCTATACAGTGACTGCTGAATCTAAGTCTTTTGTTTAACTATGGAATCAGGAATGAAAAGATATTTTGGCCGACACAACCATGGACATTTCGAGGGGACAGAAATCAGAAAAAACCGGACAGCGATGTGGGCATGGGTTTTGGATAGCAGGATAGTCCAGTTGCCGGTAGGAATTCAGACATCAGAAGTGAAACTCCTGGGCCACTGGTAAGAAATGAATTCGATAGAGATTTTCCCTTTGGAAGCCGTTCAGAAACTCACTTACTAAACATGACATAATTAATGAGAATGTAGATTTTCAATTTTATATCTAAGGCTACGAGCATTGTTATGAAAAGCTGAGAATCTTTCATTTCTTGAAATCTCTGTTTTTGTAGCTGTAGTTTTATTTCTTACGAGATCAAAGAAACTGTTAGGAAAAAATAACTTCAACTTGCGGATTGAAAATCTGGATTTTTCTCATCAACTGCTTCTGTCAGGTCGGTTTTAACTACAAAATCCAGCAACTCTTTTTGCAACTGAAAATCAGAGTATCATGGGAGTTCTCCAATTACCACACTCTCTTCACCTGGGGACACTCTTAGTATCTAAACGAGGTGTGCATCTGTTATCACTGATTTTCCTTTTCCGTTCCTGTGAAATGGGTTGTAACCAGAAGTGGTAAACTGTCTTTTAAGCTTGGTATGTGGGAAAGGCTGAAGGCATTAGAACTTCCAGAGGAAACTGCTTGATTGGGTGGATTACGGCCTGTTTTCTTAGTATTTACTGAGGATCGTGGTGATCGTCACTCGTTCTTTTGACCAAAGGAATTGTGTTTGTTGGCGCACTCCCTTATAATTTCCTCTCCTTGATCAGTGCACACCCGTTTTTGTTGACTTTCTACATAAAAATAGCATAACCATGCCTTTATACAAAGAATTAATTTATATGAAATAACCGTAGCATTTAAACATAGGATACGTAGGTCACTGGCGAATTAACAGGGGCACCCAACGAATGATTTCGGAAAAAAAATCTGTTCGGATGTAAGGTCGCCTCTAGGGAAAGAACAACGTTGTCTTGATTTTCGGAAAAAAAAAATTGCCCTAGAATTTTCGTTATTTAGGTGGTGTCGAGGAAAAGTTGTCCTAAACTTCGTAAATAGATAGTCAACAGAAAGTTACTCTAGAATTTTCGTTCGAGTTACAACTCGCATTAATTTTCGGACATCGTCCGGAAGTTAGGGATGTATATCGCATGGGTGCAGAAAATCGAGAAATAAGGGGCTTTACCACTCACTTGGACCCATCCAGAGCTAAATCTGCCCCTACGTTATGAGTTTTCATATACGGCCTGGTAATAAAACTAACTTTTGCTGTCCGGTTTGTTGCCATCAGGTGACATAATGAGCAATCTTCATGGAATACCCTATAAGAACATAAAATGGTGCACCGGATTATCAAAAAAGCCACTTATAAGGGAAATCCCTGTAGTCTGCTGTCTGTCTCTCTGTAGTTTATTGCTAAAGGATTTCCATTACAACAGACTTTTCTGGCCTTTCGAAGTCTCCCCATCTTTCTGTGGAATACTGGCTCCGCTTTATGTCCTCTCATCTGCTCGATATCCATTCAGTTTGCAACACGCTTATTAATATCCATGAAAGGCATCATTTTCAACCTGGGTCGTACATATTAGCTTAATTGAAATTGATTATGGCCCTCAAGGATCCCCTCCTATTGATTTAAAAAAAGAGAATGATATGGTTGTTTTAGTACATGTAGTTGCAGCATTAAACATTTTAGGCAAATAGAACCTGCTTTGAGTCTACTTGGTTGTCCAAATTTTGTCACAAAAGCAAATTAAACAAACAGTTTATAAAGGAAATGGATTCACTTGTTTGTGTTGTATGTGTGTCCCTAATCTGAGTCATAACAGCCTTTTTAAAGATCGCTACGACCAGCGGGGTTTGGGGGGGGAGGGGGAGGAGGAGGGGGTACTGGTACTTCGGATTTCAAGTGACAGGGATGATCAAATGGGGACAAAAATAAAAAGAAAAAAGTCCCTGGACCAAAATTTAACCCCCCCCCCCCCCACAAAAAAAGGAAAAAAATCCCATCTCGGGATACGTAGAAACTATCAGGAATCTTTAGATTGTTCTGAATACCCAAAAGAATTCCCTACTCAAATCAAGGTACCAAAAAACTACTTGCTAAAATTTTCCTCTCAAAATTTCAAACCCAAACAGTCCTTCAATCATTCCTGTCATATGAAATCTGGAGTAGCCCTCAGGGCCGCTACATACATCATTTATCAGGTATCAGGAGGTATATGCTCGGTAAATCTTACGATTTAAAAGAAAAAGACGCGATTATGTAATAAGACTGAGAAGTAAATTAATAGGAAAATGTTTATTTCGCATTTTTACAATTGCAGATAACTATGTCACAAAATCAATCATTTGTAGTGGACATCTTTTCAGCAGGCGTTAACTAAATGTTGATGTGTTGTTAACTAAACTGTTTCTTGTTCACGGCTTGAAGCTTAACTTCCTCCCTGTGTTTCGATAGCTAAGCATGACGGGAAAATGAAACAAAACGGGGGAGACTGGAGCTAGAGGCTGGTTCTAGCATATGGATTCTAGTGCATTGATCGACAACACCAATATTGCCAGAATCGTACATACCGCAACGGTCCCTTTAAAATAAAACAAACAGGGCCCAGTTGCTCGAAGCGTTGTTAGCGTTAACCAGCGTTTAATACCATGACAACGTATTGGTTTTGATACTGCTTAACCAATGGTTAAAGCTAACCATGCTTTGAGCAACTCAGCCCAGGCCTTAATCCCTCGACTTCATTTGACTATGCCTTACGAATGTCTTTGTTTTTGTCATTTTTGTTAGGAAGTCCAATCCTTGACAAATCACAAAATATAATCCTCCTCTTCACAGCTCCTTTCTGCCACATTTTGTTCCATTGAGTTTTCACACGTTTGCTCTTTCTGTCCTATTTCATCTTCCGTCACCGCTCTTCTCTTCACTTTTCACTTCTGCTTCAGTTTGTTCCATTGAGTTTTCACAAATTTGTGCTTTCAGTTCTATTTCATCTTCCCTGTCACCGCTCTTCTCTTCACTTTTTATTTCTGCTTCATTCTGTTCCACTGAGTTTTCACAAACTTGATCTTTTAGTTCTGTCATCTTCCCTTCAACTGCTCTTTTCTACGCTTTTCACTTCTACTTCATTCTGTTCCATTGAGTTTTCACAAATTTGTGCTTTCAGTTCTACTTTATCTTCCCTGCCACTACTCTTCTCTTCACGTTTCATTTCTGGTTCATTGTGTTCCATGGAGTTTTCACAAATTTGGCTTCTCAGTTCTATTTCATCTTCCCTGTCACTGCTCTTCTCTTCACGTTTCATTTCTGGTTCATTGTGTTCCATGGAATTTTCACAAATTTGTGCTTTCAGTTCTACTTTATCTTCCCTGCCACTACTCTTCTCTTCACGTTTCATTTCTGGTTCATTGTGTTCCATGGAGTTTTCACAAATTTGGCTTCTCAGTTCTATTTCATCTTCCCTGTCACTGCTCTTCTCTTTACTTTTCATTTCTGCTTCCTTCTGTTCCACTGAGTTTCCACAAACTTGATCTTTTAGTTCTATGTCATCTTCCCTACCACCGCTCTTTTCTACACTAAAACAAACAGGGCTTTAATCCCTCGACTTCATTTGACCATGCCTTACGAATGTCTTTATTTTTGTAATTTTCGTTAGGAAGTTCAATCCTTGACAAATCACAAACTTGTTGGTGTTCTTGTCCACTTCACTATTGCATTTGGGAGCATGGACGCAGCTTTGCATCATCTCAGTTGTTTTTCTTGGTAGATATTTCGTCCAGAATAGCGTGCTTTATTTCCTTGCGGAAGAAAATTACTTCATTATGGGAGAATTTTGGATTCCATGACAACCATTGTAAGTTTCTGTTGACAAAGTCAAGGAACTTTTCAAAACATTTCATAATGTACAAACCACAGTCTGTGTTGTTTGGTTGTGGTGGAATCGTTGGATACCTGATCTGTTTTACCTGTAGCGTTTTCTTTGCACGTTGTGGTAATTTTGCTGACCACACGTCTTGGAGGTACCTTGTTATCTTTAGTTATTTAATAAATAACCATTCTCGCCTTTGGTTATTTAGAAATGACCACTTTTTAATTTTTGTTTATTTGCTAAATAACTAAATTTCAGTTTTGGTTATTTGTAAATAACCGATTTTATATTTTGGTTATTTAGAAATAATAAAACTGTAATGTGGTTATTTGTAAATAACCACTCTTGTTTTGGTTATATACAAATAACCCCTCTAAATCATGAAGATACATTTGGCGCCCCATACCATCACTCAGGGAGTGAAATGATTAACATTTCATTTCCTCAATGGGACTGGACAGGAACTAAACACTAATGCATCTAAAATATTTAACTTCCAACACCGTATCTGGCCAAAATAAAAGCACTATTATAAATTTAAATACAATAATGGTGACTTTACCAAATTACATTGTCTTCTATTAATTCTATTTATAGTTATGGTATGTCACGTATGACAGAGTACAATGCACATATAAATGTTTGGCACCTGCCTTGGACCTGTTTACAGGAAGAGAGGATGTCCTTGACTAATAACAGGTCAACCTAGACAAGAGGGACAACTTTGTTTTAATCTTCACCCCCTCATCTTCCTCTCCAACAGCAACAACAACAACAACATCAAATAAAAAAGGGTCTTAAAAAGAGAGATTTGCAATCTAATAAAAATGTCCATTAGACACGATGCTATGAAGTTGTTTTCACAATAGCATCCCTGGAAGTGATGTTATTTCAATTCACCAATGAACAATTTTTACCTTTATGGCAGCCAAAATGAATAATTGAATTATTAAGGACTGTTATGAGATGAAAAGGAGGCTCAGGTGCTTTAATTTTCTGAAACCATGCTAATTTCTTGACAAATTCCAGGAAATTTCAATGAGAAAAGTCAATTTTGTGCCATGTTTGGGTGATGATTGTCTGTCTCTTTGAAAGTACATGTTGATCTACCATAACTCTTGTTTTCCAGGAAACAGGCAGTACCCAAATAGACACGAAGCTTGCCTTTAGAATCCTTTTTGAATACAGCAAAAATGGTGCATTCTTGAGAAAAAGACACTTGTGCTGTGCCCTCTAGGCATCACGCAACAGCCTCTAAAACTAAGTTACTCCACATGGTCACTGTATTGGTAACAAGGTCTAGTAGCTTCTCTGTGTTACAGACACTAAAAAAGGTTCTTACATTGTCACTGAATTGAAGGGTTAAGTGCACAACATCACTTTTCAGGCTGTTTTCCATTTCTTTCAGTCCAAAGTAGCTTTGCCATACACAGTTACAGCTGTTTTGTTTAAGTTCAAACCTTATGGTGATAGTGACACTTAACACACCAAACATGTATGCTGGCACTGACAGAACTGCCACATGCCCTGAAATGTTGTCACCTTTGAACTGTATTGTCTAACTTTGATGTATACCACACATCAAACTAACAATTTGAACTTTGGATTTTTTACAACATTGGCTGGTTTACAGGTACAGACAGTACATTTTTGACTATTCATCACTTGCACTCTGTCATCTCATCCTGTTGTGAATGTGTTTCCACCTATCACTGAATGCATTGCCGCCTCAAACAGCATAATTTCTGAAATGGATTGGAAGCTTTAGCCCCATCAAGCAAGTTGATGCAAAAATGCTGTTTATACTCTCACCAGAGACCGTTTTACGTCGTGAAATGGTGCTTTTTGGGGAGCACCTTGTCACCCAGTCACGAATCTCACGAAATCATCGAGGGCATCTGCATTACAATTCTTGATGAATGTCTGGAGCAACTAGAATACCCTTTGAGTATTCTTGTCCTCGGAGGCTGGGAAATGAAGGCTACCGGCCACAGAATCATTACTTAGTATGCCTTGGTAGACAAAGCATTCTTCAAACATCTCCGGCTTTCTTTGTATTTCATCTAACAAACCAGGGATTGACAGCCCTTTTCTAAATTGATCAAGGGTCGCCTTCTTCTCCACTAGAATGATGTGAAGCATTAGAGACTGGAGGACATCGATCTTGTTATCAACCTGCAAGAACACATCATTTTATTGCTTTATTACTGTAAATTATTTACAGCAACAGGTTACAATATCATTGTAACCTGTTGCTTGAATTATTTGTGACAAGCATGGTGCGGGGCACACTGCTTGACTACCAGTAATCGATCAGCATTTCTATATTTTAACAAAACTGCTTCTTTTCACAGTTAACCAACAATTTAACGGACCTCCAACCTGCCAAATAGAAATTTCTTTGGCTCTATTTAAACCATGTGGCACTTAGCTGAAAACACATACAGCTAATTGTAGTGTTAACTAAATGTGCCCTATCTAACTTGTTACTACATAATAAATTAGGTTAGACTATGTGAAATACACTGGCGTGGTTATATTTCCATCCAAATTTTGCAACCATAGGTAGGCTCCATCTTCCATTGTTACACAACCTTCAGTTTGTAAATCTATCTAGTCTTGCTTTCTTTCTTTTTTGGTTGATATTTTATCATTCCTATGGAATGCTGTGTAATCTGGTCATTCTGTTTCAAGCTGTGTAATGTTCTCTCGGTTGTAACTCCAATATCAACAGCTTTACTATTTTGTATTATCATTTGATATAACATAAATCTTTGCCAACTGTGGGACACTTTTTCAAGAATCTAGTCATTACTGACCTCAACAGCTCTGGATCAGATGCAAGAAATGGTATCATAGGCTTGTTTGTCTGGTATGTGGCAAGGAAAGGTTGGACATCTAGTGCCAAGGAGATCCAGAAATGGTGCTTCGCATTGAGCAACTTGTCAAAAGTGAGTGCTTTGGCAACATACTGATATCCTTCATGTTTCTTTGGTGCTGTGTTTTCTAGTTCTGCTTGTCTACAGTATTGTCTAATACGTGGGAGAAGTGTGAGTGACTTGCCGGGAATTAGGAGGTTCTCTAACCAACTACGGGCACCCAACAAAGGAGAATTGGAATGTAAGTAAACGCAGGTAAACGTGATTATAACTTGCCTATTAATTCCTTTTTATATTATCAATATCAACCTTATACATTCGTAACAATAGATGATCTATTTTCTCATTTGTTTGGTCTAGAGGTTTCAACTAGGTCCCAAGCTTCAGAAGAAAGCTTTAAAACCTGGGTCATTTTTGGCGTTTCACTCCAAGGCAAATAGTTTGGGTCATATTTTGCTTGATTTCGTCTTTGCAGCTACATCTAGCAACTAACTATTACTTTCAGGAAAAACAAGAGGTGTTTACCTATAACTAGATATACAATTCATTGGTATGTGTGGCAAATCAAACATTTGACAGCGCTGCAAAAAAATGCCTAATTTTCAATTTTCAAGACGTGCAAACTGGCCGTGGCAGGAGAAAATACTCAGCACCCCCCAGCGTGGACAGAAAATTATTGTAAATCAAAGCAAAGCTATTTTAGTTATAGTCTCGATAAAGCCTCTCACTTGCCAGAGTTTCAGGCAAAATTATTTTTCATGCGAAATTGAGTAGGCCATTTTTAATAGAATAATAGAAAAATGTATTTTTTTGCTAAGGGAAGCTACTCCACTAATATCATCCTGGGCCAAGTAACTACTCGAGGGCAGACTAGTAATAAAATTATAGTTAGGGTTGAGGTGACTGGAAAGTGTGTTGGATAACTCAGGTTGCTCTATAGGATTAAATAAGAGTGTTTCAAGACGGTTAAAGGGCCATAGGATAACTCGTAGGGGGGGGGGCTAGGTCAAAGGAACTATTATCTAAATGATTAAATGGAAAGGGAAAATTCCAAATGCGACTCGTCTACCATGAAGTGTTCATTGATTAGGAATTTGTGAAATAGAATAAGAATAAGAAATAGAACAAGGTTTCAATACAACTTAGCAATTTAACAATATAGTTATCCAATGTTTTATCAGGTTTTAGATAATACTTGTAAATGATCTGTGCGATTTTCATGATTTGTACACTTTTACTCTCGGTAACGTTTGTTATGTATTTTAATGAGCGAAATAAAGATATCTATTATTATTATTATTGTTATTATTATTATTATTGTGAGAGGTACTTAACTCATGGGTAAACCCTCCTGATTTGCAAAGTTCACAAGGTCGTTGTGGCACTTGATTTGGATCAGGCAAGAATCTTCGGCTCGTCAAGGATAAATGATAAAGTTCTTGTTCCAGGAGAACTTGAAGCCATTTCTCCTTTGAAATTTCTTTGAATCCGCCAAGAGTTACTGAAGCAGGGGAGTAAGGTGATCAAATAGCCTGACGTTTTTCCAAGGAATAACTGGACAGTAGTCTGATCGAATTGGCCGACACTCTGCTAGCTTCATTTCTTTAATAGTTTGCCAATACAAAATACACACTTAGTATTGACCAGGAAGTCCCAAACAGGAAACAACTTCCCTCCCTGAGGGGTTACCTTAATTCACAATAAATAAGAAATAAAAAACCATAAAAAGACAAAATCACAAATACCTAGACTAGAGGCAATCATGTACAATATTAAACTAGAATATAATTAAACTAGTAAGAAAAATAAGAGAATGTAGAAATATTCTTTATGTGTAAAAAGGATTTCAGTCTATCCTTAAAATCGTCTAAGGATTCAGTTTTTCTTGAATGTAGAGGCAGAGAGTTCCATGACTTCACTATTCTAAAGAAGTAAGAAAATTTTGAAACATTAGTTCTTACAAATCTAATTTTAAACTGGTAATTAGTATGTCTGAGGTTGTATTTAACAGGTTTCGCTATTTTTTTGTAGTGTTTGTATTTTTATGTAGTGAAATCTGCCAGGTTGATAACTACAAAGGCAGGCTTTGTAGTTATTAATTGTAAAGGACGTCATTTACGATTAATAATTGTAGTACATACTTAATAATCGTGAAAATCATGATTCATAACTACGTTTGACAGGCTTCGTAGTCAATCATTGTGAAATTTACAATTACTATCTTTGGCACATTTTATAGTTATTAATCATAAGGTTGTCAATTTCTCCAGTAAAGCTAACTCAAAAGCTAATTGTCGCCATTACAGAAAAGAAAACAAACTCAAAGTCTTTTTTTCAAGGTCTTTGTTTTCACTAAAATACATCACAGAAAACTGTTGGAGAGGTCAAAGTTTCAAATCAGGTTTTTTAATCGATTTTTCGTCTAAGAAAGCTAGTTTCCTTCGCTCTTTTTTATCGATAAACTGACATCACGGGTGGGCAGCCTGAGTTTGTGCACAAAATTATGATAACTGATAAGTGAAATGTTAATCCACACTTTTCAGTTCAAAATTACTCTCCCTGTGAATTTCAACTTGGAGAGTGACTTCTTAAACCTTCCAAAATGTAACGACAATGAGTTAGTGCAGAATAGTTCACTCAAATTCTTGACTAATTTCAACGCGTTGTTGGTAAACACTGGCGTGAACTACACTTGCTCTGAGACTTGTTATTATTAATGTTGACCATATTCCTGGACAAAATGATGGTTTTCAAGTTTAGTTTAACTCAAACGTTTTCCGAATTTTTTTTTATTGCCAGAGGGACAGCTTTGTTTCTGACATTTTTCCTTCCTTTGACTCATTAATCCGTTCAGAAATGCTTTCAGAAAACAGTCCTCGTGTTGAGAACAACTTTCACCTCCAGAAAAATATTATCCCCGGCCATCTTGCAGCATGAAAGATCGATTTTTTCACTGCCGTGCATTCGCAAAAATCGTCTTCAAAATGATAATTAAAATGGGAAACCCTTTTAGCATGTAAATTATGCTAAACTTACTTTGCCATACTTTTTTGTTAACAGGGTAGAAGATTACTTGGAATAAGGTCTGCAAATCCTGCACAAACTACAATCAACCATGCCGGTTGTCACGCTACGCTTGAGATTTTCCCTTCAGATCACTAGTGATATGAATTACAGAAAAGGCAAAAGAACTCTTATCAGGTTGTACAGAATAAAAACTAATGAGGAAGACTACAGTGCTTTCTCTTTCTTGTTGAAAACTTCTATTGCAGCAGCGTTTCAAAAACACATGCAGATTGCAGACAAATTTGAGAACACACCCATCAAACTTTTAGAGCCGAATCGGTATTTTCGCGGGAATGTTAAGCAAAGTACTTAACACAAACAAAAGTTTTTAAATTACTACCTGTTTAATTAACGCTAAAAGAAAATTAACGATCTAAAATCACCTCGGACTCAAAAGTCAAGATAAGGCTCTAAAAGTCAGAACAAAACTAACTCACCTAAATTGATGTTCTCCAGCTTCAGTAACCGCAGAACTACTTTATAAAACTCAAGTTCTGCTCTAACTCGTTGCACATGGAATTTTAGACTCATCCACTCATCAAGGCAGTCCTGCAGACTAAAGTTGTGATGCACTAGAAGTACCTGAAAATGACCATGTAGTGTCTGAATTTCGGTTTCTCCATGTAAGAGCAGCAGATGCCTGTCTGCAACTGGCCAACCTCGGTGGTCTGTCAGGACAGCTGCTGCTGACAAAACTGGATCTGTTGTCATCCCTTCAAACCTCTCTTGGATGAATGTTATGGCAGCATTCACCACAGATGCCTGGATAGCACTGATAGCCTGCCTGTCTGCAGGATCCCTTTCAAGCTCTATACCCTTAAATGTGTTAGCATCCCCTACTTCTGTGAGGAAATAGTTCAGGTGCTGACCAGGTCTCGTCTTGAAAGATTCAAGAGTAGCTGAAAGAGTGGTTAACTTATCTTGAACTCTTGAGATTGTTATTCCATCCTCCTGGAAGCTAAGACTCACTTTAGAAAGTGCATCTACGATGTCAAGCAACAGATGCATAACCGCAACAAATTTGTACCTTGTGAGTTTTTTGCTGTAATTCACAGCCCTTCCTTGCATCTGCGCACTGGCATCCCTGGCTTGTGAGGTATGTTGGAAGTGTAAAACTACAACTTGGAAGTTCTTTGACAAGAGAATGTTCAGTGCTCTTTGCAAATGAGGTACCCACCTCGTGCCATCTGCTTTGACTGCCTTATATGCTCATACTTCCATGCTTTCAGCTAGTTCTTTGAGCTCACGAACCGCCTTTGCAGAGTAATGGTAATGCTTCCAAATACCTTGAAGCATTTCCTTGACATCTTTAAGAACTGCAACTTCTGACAGTGTGTCTGCAAATGAAAGTTCCAACCTATGTGCAATGCAGTGTACCTTAATAATGTGAGGTATTTCTTGTTTAAGCAAGCCATAAACACCATTTCTTTCTCCGAGCATTACATTTGCTCCATCTGCTCCCAGGGACACTGTCTTCTCTTTCCAGTCCCTGCACACCTCTCTCATGGCAGACTCCACAGCTACTTTGATTCCAGGTGCTTTGCTGTTTTCACAAGCCTTCAGCCCCACAAATGAATTTGTTATTTCGCCTTTAACCAAATGACATGCATAGACATCTTCTACTTTGCGTACTCCAACATCACATGCACTATCTGCCATTACACTTATGAACTTTGATGACTGAAGCTTGCTTGAAAGCTCATGCTTTAACTGTTCTGCAATAGACGTCACAAAAGTTTTGCATGCTTTGTCATTTATATAGGTGTTTCCAAGCTCAACTCCATGTTTCATTTCTAGTTTGCACAGATGGGGAAAGGTTGTAAATGGCATCTCCCTCTTGGAAACAAAATAAGCTATATCGAACAGTCTTTCCATCTTCTGAGAGATTTCTTCTGACATTGACAACAGAGCTCGTGGTAAAGGAGCCAGCTGTGGATTCTCGGCAACTTTAGCAGCCGCAACACAACGAGTATGGCCAGTTGAAGATTCGTGGCTTTGCACAGATTCTATTTTAAAGTTCTGACTGCCAGACACCAAGGTAGAGGATGAGTCACTGCAAGTTGTATTGTCTCTACACAATTTGCAGAACATTTGGCTTGCTTCAACATCGTATGTGAGCCATGGAAAGTCTTTCAGCCAGGTCCGTACAAATTTTCTTTTCGATGAAGATTTACATGTAGACGTGCTGCCTCCAGCAGAATCATCGCTTGCTCTCTTTAGACCTTTAGTTGTTTTATTTGACGACAGAAATGCCCTAATATCCATGACAATCACGCGTGGACTGTGATCGTAGATTTGCATGTCAAGATGGGGGACATTTGTTTTTTGGCTAGCTTTGCATCATGGGTACGGCTCAGCCCATGCTCCCTGATCATACAAAATTTCAAGATCGCAGGGAATAAACGCGAAACTGAAAACCGAATTAACAGATATTATTCTTACGTAGAATTACTTTTCTTTCTTTTATTTATGCCAGTTGTTAATGGGGGAATGAAGTAAGAGGTTACTAGAAGGTGCAGATCAACTGGGAAAATGTTGAAAACATTTCAAGGCTTATGTTGTTTACAGGGGCGAAAATTAACTAGCCAAGATGGCTAGTAAATGAGCTAAATCCACTAGCCAAAAATCAAAATCTACTGGTATTTGGCTAGTAGACCACCGCCAAGTTCGAGCCCTGGTCTCCGTTTAACATCACACAATTTAATTCTTTTGTTTATAAGTTCTATTAACCAGAGCTTCACTTTTAGCCTTGGCTAAATCTATATATTAGTTTTACTTTTCATGATTGTCTTGATCCATCTCTTTTAAGTTGAAGTGATGGTCATACAACATACTTGGTGGATTGAATTGCTAGGAGGCAGTAACATGTAACGGTACCTGTATTTTCTGTATTTAAAAGTTAGAATATTCCCAGAGATACATATGTACACTTGAAATTAGAAAGAGCTTGTACCTGGTAACATGATCTCTTCTTGACGAAGTGGCTAATGCGCTCACCATTTGGCATTTTTACAATTACATGCCAACCATTTCTGTCTTCTTTTATCACTATTTTGCTCCTTGCCTCTCTAATAGCCCGCTGCAAAGGAAAAAAAAGTTTAATATTCTAATATTCGTGCAGTTTTCTGAGAGTTCCTACTCACAAAACATTTTTGTAAGAGAGCGGATAGTCCTATGGGCAAGCTCATTGAAAAAATTACCTTAATTCTTCTAAATGTTATTATTAGTCCGCACTTTCATTTGAAATACAGCTTTCCATGCTCATTCTATTCTTAAATGAAAAATTGAGTCCCTAGTTTTAAAAATGAATCTACAAATATTTTACTTGCCTCTTTACTCATATCTTCTTCCACCAAAAAAAAATAAAAGAAAGAAAGAAACTCATTTTATTTACATTATTTTTTTATAACTACAGTTTTACCCACGCTTCTTCTCCCGATCAACAGAGGTGAGGCTTGTATACCTCTTTAAGAACTCTACACTCATCATGAAAGCAACCACCTCAACATCACAGGCCCAACTACCACTGGTCAGTGGGTTCAAAGAAAAAATAATGGTAAGAAAAATACTTGGAGAGTAGGAAGAAGAAGGAAAAGGTTGCACAATTAATTCATAATCCGTAATTAATTAACAGAGTAAAGGTTGAACTTGTTTTATTAGGGAAAATCACAGAGACAAGTATTATTATTGCAGCATTAAGTGAAAATTTGTTACTGTTTCAATGCGTATACATTAAGACAGTAATGAAATGGCCAATATTAACACAACCTATGCTTTCAAGGGGGATCTCACGTGTTCCAGGCGTTTAGATAGTGGGGAGCAAATTTAATTGTAAGTGACGAGCACAAAAGAAACACAAGGGGAAACAAAAACAAGGGTAGACTGGGGTATCTTTTTCCCTCGTCAATTTTTCATCCGCGCCCAATTTCGCCCACTCTCCCCACTATCTAAACACCTGGAACAAGCTCAGGGGGATCAAACAATGTTAATATGGTCACGTTTATTTCTTACAAAACAAAAGTGCTGGGTTCAAAACCCTGCATCTGGGAATCACACATGCACTATTGTAGCTTTGTCAGTCCCAGCTGCTAGCTTATTATAATTGGATTCCTTAAGAGGGAGCGTTTTTCTGCACCAATTCCAAAATGATTGATTTTAAGCCTGTGATTGAAAATGATTTGAATTTTTCAACCTTTGTATATTTTGCAAGATATTGTCTTACCTCCGTAGTTCTAATGTCATTATGTTCTTCTTGCTGGAACTAAATAGAAAGTTAAAATTATTACTATAATGTATAACATTTTTTCATTCATTTCGAGGTCCTAAAGCTTCGCTTTCAAGATAACCACACAGTTGAATTTTTTCCATTTTGGGTTGCAAATCCAAAGAATTTTTGTTTGACAATAGTTAATAGATAGACAGCAGACAACAAGCTCACATATTTTGTTTTATTCCCACAGTTACTGATACATACTAACTTTTCATTGAAGGAATCAACTTCTGGTCAAGATATATATCGACTGTGGTCTGATCACAGTCATAAACTGAATTTGATAGTCCTATGTAACAATTATTGTCTCATTGTGATTAATGGAAATTCTTCAAAATTGCCTCAAAAATAGTGACTTATCTCACAAGTCTCCCCTTTTTCCTTCCAAAAGTAATAAAAAGACAAGAGTGATCCTTTTGTATTTTATTTGTTTTTGTTTGTTTGTTTGCAGTTTTTTTCAGTATCTACACTTGGGAACTCGGCTTAGTCAACAGAGGTGCATTTTCTATGCTGCAGTACTATCTGTAATTAATTTGTGTTTGGGAGTATGAACTAATGTGAAAATGGTCATTTGTAATTCATTAATTCTTGGTGCAACAAATGTTTACTCACGGCACTTCACCCTGTCTGTTTGAGGTGCCACAACAAGTAAAAAGAAATGATGCATCAATGTATTGTACTCTAGTTAAATAGTAGTGAAACCTTTACCAAAACTATCCGTTCCATCGTTCGGCAGACATCTACCACAGCATAGTTATTAAACTTTAAGCCTTTGTATATTTTATCCACAGGGATACAATCTTCTGATATTCAGCACGTCAACCAATAAACAACTTAAAAAAAATACAAGAGGTTGGATGGAATAACTCACTCACCTCATGAGTGTTCTCTTTTTCGTTCTAAAAGTAAAATTAACTATCAGAGTTATCAAATTAGGGACCTTAATTGGACGACGACAATGAGTAGAGTTGCTGAGGGACTAGGCTGAGGACGACCTTCGCGGCAGGAAAACTAAAATGTTAAGTGTGCACTTGAACATGGACGAGGACATGTAAACAAAACAGTGCTCATTTCTCGTGAAAATCGAGAAACAGTCCAATAATTTTATTGTGTATTCTTTTCACGAGGTCCAAGAGCAACTTCTTTTGAGTTATGAGGATGGTATTCTAGATGAAGATGAGTTTTTGCTACTACACGAGCAATTTATGCCGAAAAATCCCAATTTCTTGTACGAGGAATATGACAGGTGTTCCCTTGATAAGATGAATGATGCCGAGGGCTTGGCAGAGTTTAGATGTAGAACGCACAACTTGCAAATTGTCTCAGAGGTTCTTCAAATACCTGATAGCTTCAGATGTTGTCAAAGAAGTGTTGTTGATGGAATGGAAGGTCTCTGCATTCTTCTTAGAAGATTAAGTTATCCACGCCGATATAGTGACATGATTTCTCAATTCGGACTGCCAGTACCAGTTCTTAGTATGCTCAGTAGTGACGTCCTGGATTTTGCATGTAACACTCACAGACATCGCATAAAACAGTGGAACCACAATGTGCTTAATCCAGCTGTATTACAGATTTACAGTAACATTATTGCTGACAAAGGAGCTGCTTTACATAATTATTTGGGGTTCGTTGATGGGACCGTTCGACCCGTATGCAGACCAGGAGAGTACCAAAGAGTGATCTACAACAGCCATAAGAGGGTTCATGCTCTAAAATTCCAGTGTGTGGCTCTACCTAATGGTTTAATCTGTAGCCTATATGGTCCTGTGGGTAAGTTTTGCGGGGAGTGTTTGTACAAAGAGAGAGTGGGCGATTTCAATTTCACTATGTTTTTAACAAGAAATATTGGAAGAGTGTCAGCCGTAAAGAGTGAGAGGCTTATGCGACAAACCTGTACAAGAAGCTTTTCTAGTTCCTTACGTATTTTTTCCTTCCTTTTACTGTTTCAGAGGGTCGTAAACATGATGCTGGCATGCTAGCTGATTCAGGACTTCTTCAAGACCTGCAAGGCTTTGCAAATTCACCAGCTGGCAATCCATTTTGCTTGTACGGCGATCTGGCATACCCTCATAGAATTTACTTAGACACCATTCCGAAATAGAGCCCTTACTCCGCCAATAATTGCTTTTAACCAGTCTATCAGTAGAGTGCGAGAGTCCGTAGAATGGCTGTTTAATGACATTGTCAATTATTTTAAGGTTATGGACTTTAAAAAGAATCTAAAAATTAGTTTGAGTAGTGTAGGAAAGATGGATGTCATTTGTGCAATTCTCAGGGATGCTCTTACATGCCCATATCCAAATCAGACGTCGCAATACTTTAACTTAGATCCGCCAACACTACAAGATTACTTTGCTTGAAATCAAAGAGGAATGACATGTCATTGCAATAGTGAAAGTTTCGTGTGAATAGCAATGCATTGTTTCCTTGACTACTTTTTTATTTCAGGGTGTATCAAGAGAAGGCGGGTTAATTTGATATGGGAGTGTATTAATAATTGACAAACTGTTTTATAGCAGAGCTCTCACGCGCGAAGTGCGCACAGCGGAGCACCATGGGTAAGAAACTGTGGTAAACTACCCATCCGAGAAAATTTGGTAATCACATGACTGTACACCGCCCGATAGACTGTCCGCCTGCACCACAGGCATACCAAAGTAAAATAACTCAATCAACAGGTATGGCAACCCAAATGCAACTTGAGGTTATTTTGATGGGAAATCGCATAGCCACCCGCGTCTTGTAAAGCAGAAACAACTAAAGAGTCAATGAAGAGGAAAATGGGAAGCAGAAATTGTCTCTGTATCCGTGTTTTCTAAAGTATTAAGCTTAGATCAATTGTCATGTCCACAAATTTGGAATATAGAGCAAGAGAAACACAGAGAAAAGGAGAAAGTAGGCGGCAGACCAGCGAAGCTCAACGAGAAAAAGGGTGACAGAGGTTTAGAGTGAGAGATGAAAAACAAAGGAGACATTTTTTGTTGGAAGAACATGAAAATTTTGTAACGGCGGTGACAAAATGAGAAATGCAAGCGGCCACCAAAGCAAGTTGAAAATGAGCGGAACTGATAAAAAAGTGAATGAAAGAAACGTGTAACTAAGAAGTTTCTGGAAGTTTCAAGATGTAGTCATGCAAAACAATGACAAGGAAATGTACAAAAAAAGTGTGCTGCACGTGCAAAGTTGTTTTTTTACTAATTAGACCTATTATTGTTTTTCACAGTTCTCCGGCGTGTCCTTCGCTGCTTAGCATTACATGATTTTATACTTTGTTGAACAAACTATAAATATTATAGAGAGCTTCGCTTTTAGCCCTGGCTAAATATATATGTATTACAATTGTTTTGTTTTAACTTGAGTTCCAGCCAAGAGGCACAACATCTGGGATGCGTTCACTGGTGATAGGAGCCTGCTGGCGAATGTTCTAATCGTACCACAAAATTAGGAGTTAATTATTTACCAAGGGAGGGGAAGAGGAAAAATGTTGCCCCACCCCTTTCTGGTATTTTCTGACCCTTCTACCTTTCACAGATAACCCCTCAATTCTAACCGCTACAGGAGGCTTCATTTTCTAGCTAGTCAGGCAAGATGAGCATACACTGTATAATCATAAAACAAACTTGAGACTTTGAAACACAAAGCTTAAATTTAATCACTATAAAATATTGTAGCTTCAAATACAACACTGAAGATTGTAGCCAGTCAGACAAGATGTACAGAAATGCACATAAAATACACTTAAAACTTTGAAACGTGAATCTTGAATTTAATCAATTTAAGGTTTTGCAACAACACTAATCAATTAGAACTTTGCAGTCTCAAAATGTACCTTCAAATACAAACAGTGCGTTATTGCATGTCTGGGAAATATGCAAGCTGCCTCAGCACTTTTTCACGGTCAAACTTCCAGTAACAACAACATTGAGGGCCTCCCAGGGGTTTTAGGGAACAAGGGAACATCGCCATTTACTTTTAGGGAACAAGGGATACTTCAAAATAACTTTTAGGGAACAAGGGAACTGTTGAGGGATATTCGGGAACAAGGGAACATTGACTTTCGACCATTTTCTAACTTTTGGAGAGATTTCCATTAACTGTTTATGAAGACATTTCCGACATTTCTGTAATTTCACGCATTTCCGACGACTAAGCCTGGCGACTAATCTTTACAAGTGAACTGGTGACAACTGGGGACGAGTTTAGAACGCGTGGGAATGTTGGGAGAGACTCCGTCGGGTGGACCGCCATTTTTATGGTAATTTTCTCTTTGGTATTCCATGTCTAGAAACGCTAACCATTTATTAATAAATGGCAACAGAAACAGAAGGAATTCAAGCTCAATCTCGGATATATCAGACACAACGGTAATTGTACCGGTTACTGGTGCAATTTGTCACAAAGGAAATGAAAAGCCCACAGAAAGATGGTGTTTTGAACTCGGTATGAGGACTGTTTCAGATAAAGATTTTACGTTAGTTTTAAGCCGCTTGCAGAAAGGATTTGGCATCAAGGAGAAATGTGCAATGCTAAAATCGTTAAGTTCAAAATTCAGCTGTCTTCAAAAGACTTTCGGCCAAAACTACCTGAGTGGCCTAAAGGACGAATTTTTCAAATTGACATGCAAGAACAGTGGGAGACTGCTTTACCACAGATTATTAGTCATCAAAGGGAGATGATAGGTAAGTCATGCTCTGATTTTTCAATGCTACACTTATGAGCGTACATAAAAATATCTCCAAGTGAGACTTTCTTGACTTTATTCATACTACTGTACAGGTTAACCTGATTTCTCAGACAACCATCCAATAAGATGAATGAGAAAATATCACTTTTAAAATGAGAAGTATTTATTTTAATATTTTGTGGAACTGAAAATCGAGACACAATGTAGCACTATGATACCAAAAAAAATGTCTTCAATTATTCATTACTGGTTAGTGCAGTTCAGTAATATTTCAGTGTTTTCAGTGATGCGGCATTCATCAAGGAGACGAAAGAGGCGTTTTGCTGAGGATTATCTCTACTATGACTAACGAGGTAAAACTTACGAAAATACTGACCATCGAAAACTGAAATGTGATTGAAATTCTGGGGAACATTAATTAATATTTCTGGGGATCAAGGGAACATGCAACAGAATTTCTGGGAACAGGGGAACTTGATGAAAGCGAATTTCAGGGAACATCTTAATTTATTTTTGGGGAACAAGGGAAAAACTCCAATTTTTTCTAGGGAACAAGGGAACATGTACCCCCCTCCCCCCCTGGGAGGCCCTCGACATTGGAAATACCAACACTTGGATGGATAAAACAGCGGATACTTAACTGTTCTTGTTTTGGCCCTTTGCAAGCACTGGCAAAGCGTAAGCTGAGTCTGGTGCTGCTGTTGTTATGCTAGCATTTTCATCATATCCTCCTTTTGACTCAGCTCCTTTCGTCTCAACTACAAATCGTCCTTTCTCAGCACACTCTCTCTTTCTGACGTTTCTTTCAGAAATTGCACCACTTCCGACGTCGATCTTCTTCCTTTCTTTGTCATCTGGATTTTTTCGTCTTGTTTCTCAGCATTCCTTTTCTTGGTTTCACCCAAACGCTCAACTGCTCAGCCGCAGTGCTCTTCTGCTGCACCTTTTCGGTTTTCTTGTTATCATCTTGCAGGCTTCTCGCATCCGTGGCCGCTTTCTCTTTTTCTATGATTTCTTCTAACAATTTGTCTAGCTTTGTTTCCTGACAGTCTATTCCAGAGGCAGCTTCCTCCATTCTCATTTTCGCTTTGGAATTTTTGTTGAAGTAATGTCAATCTGTCTCTGACACTTCTCTTTGATACTTTAAACGTAGGATAACCAGAGGCATTTAAATTGTTTGCTATTTCGTTCCATGAATCTCCTCTGTCCTTACTAGGGTAAGGATGTTTCCAAGGTTCAACAACTAAAATGTCTTCGCAAAGATTCAAGTCATGCAGTTCTGTCCACTCCATTCTAAGGAAATTCACATCGAAATGTAAGTTAATTTTTCGGAAAAGTAGACTCTAAAATGACCTTAACGGCATGAAAATTTACTGCTCAAGTTAAAACAATTGTAAAAGATTACATATAGGTAAATAAAACAAAACAAGTAATCACTTTGCTAGTTCTCGATTTCATCTTCGTAACTTGAATGTTTTGCTGACAAGATGTAAATCCCACAAAGCCCGAATTTTTGACTGTTTACAAAGTTTTCATGTTTCAAAATCATAGTAAGATTCAATACTGTGCAAAGATTAGAAAGTAAGGAATATCTAACTTTCATTTCAAAAGCCAAACATAAATTCTCTTCCTAAACAAGATGAAAATACATAAATTTATACTCACGTTCTCACGATGTTTGGCCTGGTTGGCAAAGATGGCGTTTTCACTTTCTGAACTTCACGTGGATTGTAAGTGAAGCATGCGCAGTAGTGCGCTAAGTGGTATTTTCACTTGCGGTTGTTGTTCTCAGGGCTTCTCGTCGACCTTGCTTAAGGTCCCTATTATATGAGACTAAACACTAGGTAAACATAATAGTTTGTGCAATTATATAGCTGAAGAGCTGATTACTATATGTGTTCATGCTCCAGTTGGAACTAAGAGGTGATAAAAATTTCAAAAGAAGCTATTTCATTGAATTAACCTTATTCTCTGTCCCTTCTCATCGATTCGTCCAGTTCCTTCTTCTGTTGCAGGAGAAGGTCTCGCCTCTGATATTCGCTGTCACAGCTGTCATAAGGATGAGATAAAAATTACTCTTGACAAATATCATTAACTCTGGGTTGTAAATGGAATCAAACTTCTCCAGTGACTATAGCTGTACCACCCATTACATCTTCTTACTAGATGTACATGTATGTTTCTAAACTTGAGCCTTTGACATTGTCACAGATAATTAGAACAATAATAATAATAACGACACTAACAATCAACAAACCGGTCAGATCTTAATGAGACCAGTGCTGCCTCTCCCCTCTCTATTGCTTCTGTCATTCCTCTGATATCTTCAAGGGACTGCCCTGTAATTGCATAAAGGAAACTGACTTACAATCCTTATCATCCTTTCTTTACTGGATTCTCTTGTTAATTCACTGTGGTCGTGAAATTACATTTCCTGATATTTATGTAATAAGTTGTTTTGGAAGAAATTAAAATGACGTGTAAACTATGCTGTTTAGTTGCAGAAAATATTATAAGCTAGTCATGGTCTGTGAAGAAAACAGTTCGAAATGTCAATTAATTTATATACATGTAGTGATTTATTACATTAATCAAGATGCCACGTCACCTGGTTGCCCTTTGACTAGTTTCCAATTTACCTATATTCTTTATAATGTATATTTTTTGAAGGTGCAAGCTTTTGATCAGTAAGACAATCCATCGCTTTTGTCTACAGTTTCTGTGCACTAAAAAAATTGATTTTATATAAACGAAAAAAAGAAATAATAACAGATTTCTTCAACGTGATCAAACGCTTACTTGACCATAGACTTGACTACTTAATATGCACTGTGATAGGCAATGACCATTATTAGTTCATAGATAATTTGGAAGTTTATCACTACATGATACATGTATCTTTGATATGGACGATTTTGTATTTCTTTGCAATGAAACAAAAATTTGGGGACCACAATAAGGATTGTGAGGTGTTTGTTGTTGTCCCCTCAACAGCACCTCTGAATCCAGTTCTTATGGATTGCCTCGCAGGTGAGATTAGAAAAATTCCTCAACAAAAGATTATATGTTGTACCCTAGATAAGACACAAAAACCCCTCTTTCGATCATCTCTCTTTAACTAAAAATGGCAGCCATACATGTACAGTTTTACATGTCTTATTTAACATAAATTTATGTACTTACAATCTGAAAAATTAATTCTATTTTTCACTTGGTAAATACAATTGCAAACAGAGATAGAAATGAAGTTAATGTAATACAAAATGCTGAGGCACAAAATTGTAACACAAATTTCTTGACGACTTGATCTCAACCATATTAATCACCTTGTCTTCCATTTGTTGAGTCTGCCATCCCCAGCTAAAAATAGACAGCATTAGCTTTGGAGATGCCACTCAGCAGGGTGTAAAGGAAGGGGGGGTCTAGATCACGTTTCACGAAAAATAAAACGGTCCTTTAACATTTCACGAAAAATAAAATAGGCATTTCACGCTTCATGGAAAAAAAGGAGAACGTTTTTCCTTAAACAAAAGTTACCGTTTCATTTTGAAAAATTACGTCCAATAGCAAAGCCTTGTTTGTTTTTTTTCACTATTCCTCCACGTCGCATTCTGCGTGATGCAAAAAGGCAACCGAATTCCTCGTTCTGCATATCACGAGTGGCACCATCTTCCTCCACTCCAAAATTATCAGAGTTGTTGTCAGAGGAGTTGTCAACATATTCGGAGAGCTGGTCGTCTCCTGGGTCCCCCGATGTAGGCGCGCCTTCTCTTCGCTCTTCCTTTAAAAATTCAGGTTCTACTCTTTCAACTGGTGCAAACTCTAGCCATTCTCCCCGGTGGATAGCAGTCTGATACATGTTCAGAGGAAGAGTGCCAGCCTTATACTTGGTGGTTTCTTGTCGGATGGTGCATTGTCTAATACACTTACCGTGTGTGTTTGCCCAGTTTCTCATCAGATCTTGGTGAGCTGAACTCATGACAGGCAGGTTTTGTTGGGTCATCCTTGGAAAGTCTTGAAAGTGAATTTGTGTCGAGGGTGCAGGATAATATGATGTTGGGTTTGTGAAGTAAAAAGAGGACCACTGCGTCATTCTTTTTGCTGATTCCAGGGCTGTAGTCTCAAAATCCCTGGCGTAGTGTAACTGCTTACATATTTGATGTTTGAAATGGGAAACTGCTAGGAGGCTCTCGACTTTCACGGTGAGGAGAGCTTCAGGCTTAACTGTAAGTTCTGGATTTATTTTTGCGATGTTGCTCTGTAACCTTGCCAGTCCCTGATTTATCATGTTAACAGACGTAATTGTCTTGCTTGCAACTGTTCCTTCAGGTCCATTGGTCTCCTTGCTGGTGCCCAGTAATGTCTGCACTGATTGAACAGTGCCTTGAAGGTACCCAGAAACGGATTTCATCATCTCTCCAGCTTCTTGCAGTGTTGAGGTGTGAGTTCGCTTGTGCTTCTGGTGCACAATATCCCACTAGTTTCAGCTGAGATCCCTGAACAAACTTTAAGAATCTGTTATAAGTACCCTGTAAATACCTCAGCACTTGCTTAGCCATCCCATAATGTGATTTCATTGGCTTTGACAGATGTTGGGATAGGTTATGTCACAACATAACACAAATCAGGTCTTGTGCAAGTCATAAGATAAATAACTTCCAACAATTTCACGATACAGGTTTACGTTTTCAAATTTACTTTCATTGACTGTACTAGCTTTGTTTCCGCCAAATTCGCATGGGACTGCGTTTGGCCTGCAATCAGACATGTTGAACCTTTCCATAATCTTTTCAACAAACCTGCTTTGGCTCTTTTCAATAGTCATTTCCACACTTGAACTAGATACCTAGGATCCATGATAAAACACCTAGGTCTTTCATTTTGAAACTCATCATAAGAGACCCTTTGGCCTTTTTCAATTCATCTGTGTTACTACCTGCAATTTAATGTCTTCAACCCATACAACTGCAATCACTTGGCCAAATTCAGTACTCTTAACATATACACACGGATCACCTAAGGATTGTACAAACCCTTCTTGTGTTAAATAACCATGCAACAAACAGCTCCAATTCCGACCAGTCTGTTTCAGGCTATATAAGGATTTCTTTAGTTTACAAACAAGCTTTTCACCATTGGAGCCTCTCCTCTCATAACCTTCTGGTTGCTCTATGTATAACTCACAGTTGATGAGAGCATTTAAATAGGCCGTCTTAACATCCATCTGATGTACTACCATACCCTTCTGGATTGCTAACTGCATTAGCATACGAACTGAGGTTATTCGAGCAGTTGGTGAAAAAGTCTCATGCTAATCTATACCTGGGGCTTGGGAGTAGCCCTTAGCAACAAATCGTGCCTTGTACTTTTCCTCCTCATTGGGATCTAATTTTATTGCATAGACCCACTTTCCCTCGCAGAGGTTCTACCCTCTGGTAAAGGAGTGAGTTAAAATGTTTCATTATCCCATAATGCATCTAATTCTTCATTCATTGCATCTCTCCACTTACTGGACTCTGGGGATGAGATAGCATCTTGGTAGGACTCTCTAACATTACTCACTCTGTAACAGAAAACAACTGTGCAATTTGCAGCATCATCAACTGCATTGTCTAGTTCCTCCCCAGTTATATAGTCATCAAGATACTTTGGCTTAGCACGATCTCTAGTGGTGTTACCCCTGATACTTTCATGCCCATTTTCAGGTTTTGGCATTTCAGGTTCTGTTACTTCAACAGAATCAGGTAGTAAATCCGCACTTTCATCAACACTGTCAAACTTCTCAGGATAATAAACAAGAAAAGTAGGGCTAGATCTGTCGTAACCAGCAAAAATACCTTTCTCAGCCCTAGGATCTAATTTGGTTTTTTTTTCCTTGTTTGGCCTTCTCCAATCTCAAAGAAGTCTGATTCTCTTTATACTCACTCATACCTGATGTTCATAATAATTCATTCTTACACAGAGGCGCCTCTCTTGTACTCTAATGATTCTGTTATTGATCACACTTTATCGTATTCAAATTATGTTCGTAAATATATATATATTTTAAATTGGCATGAATTTTTATCCTTTCATTAGTATTAGGTAATAAATATTATAATTATTCCTTTTTCTTTCCTTTTTTTCTTTATAATTCAGCAGGGCTCCCGTGAAAATTGCTTTGTGTAATTCTAGTTTTCAGCGTGTCTAAATAAAGTCTTATTATTGTTGTTGTTCTTGTTGCTATATTCCTTTAGAAAGACAATTTACACTCAAGGTTGTCATGCTTTCAAAACAGATCTTGTCCAGAAGGTGATCCTGTCCAATCTCTATCATGGTATTGGCAAGGCGGTCTATTGATTCTACAGCTATGACAGCAGAGGTCGTCAGATGGGTAGACACTAAGGTATTTGATAGAATGCAGAGGATATCGTTAAGTAAAAATGCATATTCGCACTTAATTGGCTGCTTAATGTACATTAACTATACTTAAGAATGCACTTCTTCAATGTCTCCAATAAGATGCAAGTACATTGCGCTTGTTTAAAGTTGCTATTTGTGGATGATATATTATGAACATTTTATCGGTATTACATGAATTGCAATGTTTTGTGAGGTTTGAGTATGCCCTTGACCTTACGAGAATTTTCCATGAAAGTTCAAAGTCAACTTTCTCTTTTTTTAGTTGCCAGAGGTACTGCTGAGCTTGGTATCATTAAATTTGTTTTCATGGGTAAATGACATTTGGTAGTTTCGCCATCTTGCTTTAAATTCTTTGGCTGTAATACCTACATATGTCTTAGTTTTTTCCCCGGAACTATAGTAACAGGGGCTTAGTAAACAATTTTCTTCTGCAAGCGTTCACCTTTTAGCGGGCAGTCATTTTTGTTGTGTCATTTGCACATCCTTGTATTTGATCTTGTAATCGTAATCAGTTTTCAAACATTTTATTAAAATAACCGTTTAAACAACCACCCATTTGCATGAAGTAAAGGTACTAAATGTATGAAGTAGTTGAAAGTTTAATACATTATGTAATAATGCACAGTACGAGAATCTTCTGAATTAACATAAGTGGTGACCACTCTTATTGGGTGACACAATAAATGGTTCATGCATCAATTTGTACTGGGGTTAATATCAAGATACTAGCATCATGTATAGTCTTTGGATTTGATTTGGGGATACAAATCTTCCTTATTGCATACACCCTACAGGGATCAATGATTCCAATATTGGCGACTCAAGAGTCCAAAAGATTCCACGGATGACTAGTTGAAAACAAATCAACAATAGATGATGTGGGCTGTGTTATACGTGTTCGCTGATCAATTAATTGGCTATGCTGGTAAATATCACAGATATCTAGTAGTTTTTGTGCTGCAGTCTGGTGATGTTGCCTCAACATTACAATTTAGGTCACCGATAATGTCAACCTCCATATGATAAGGGTCCAATTTTGGCAATACATCTTCAAATCTGTTCATCATTAAAGTGGTGGTGAGTTGTCAGTTATGTTATTCATACCAAGGTGAATAACAACAGCCTTCTTACATTTGTAAGCTTTAAAATCAACTTTAGATGTACATTCTTCAACTTTGCCGGACGGAGGCATTGCCTTCTAATCGTATTCGAAAGCTGACTTCAAGCTAGGTTTGATATCTTTGATGATTGAGTCGCACACAAGAAGTGTGTCATTCTCTTGAAGCGGCTTTGATGGGTTTCTCACTTCATTCCATTCTCCCTCGAGACTTTGAACGCTGGCTTCATGATTGCCATTAACACTTGTGGCTTCGTAGATTTCATCATCTTGGTTTTCTACTTGATGAGTTTCTTCAGGTACAGATTAATTTAAAACTTATTGAACAACTTCACCCATCCGACATTCAAGGTTGCAAAGACTCTGTGCTATTCTTGCCTCAGATTTCCTAATTTCTGTGATAACATGTTCACTGCTGATTGCATTCTTGCCGTTTTCACGCGCCATGACTTCTACAGTCTGATTTGCATATGAGTTCCTTGCAAATGTTGAGTTGAGTTCATTTAAACGTTTTTTAAAACTTGACAGTTTGTTTTCCATCTTCTTCATGGCTTCTATGGGTTAGATACAACCTTTACACAATGTATCTCCGTTTGTATAAAGAGTAGATGATAATTCAGCCTCGGCAGTTACTTTCAACATTTCGTCTGCCTAGATTTCTGGTCTGTAGTAAACTGTGTAAGTTTGCTTCCCTTGGTTTAGGGGGCTAGACGTATGGCATTGAGTTCATTTTATTTGGCTTTCATCATGGCTGCCACAGTAAGCCTGTAATTTTGTGGTTGCCATGTTAACTCTTCGCTCTCACTACTTGCCCCATTTACAGTGTATTTGTTTCCATAAAGAACAGTTGTGAAGGAAGAGAAGTAGCAGCATTACTCAACTCAGCAGCAAATGTGGCCAGCCACTTCATATCAAAGGGAACCAAAGTGAACTTAAATTGCCCAGGGTACCCTGCCACAGTATACCTCTGTTTTTTTCCAACATAAGCAGTGTCAGAAATTAATTTTTATGCATAGAGCTTCATGACAACATGAGACTTGGGGCACTTTACTCCAGCGAGGAGGAAGTTCTCATTGTGGCTTGCAGTTCATTCTTCTACATTGATAAAAGAAGAAGCTACTCAGTCATCTGTCTTTCCAAATAGTGAGCCGTCAGCACCAATGGCTACTTTGAAATGGTATGGAGCCTCACTAAAATGATGTAAAAATGTTCATCCTTCCTTTCTTATCAACATGAATGTACAAATTGACAAGTTCAAGGAGAAAGTCCTCAAGGTACCTGATACCTTCTCCCACTTGTTCATCATCCCTTAAGTTTTTACAAAGGTCTGATTTCATATCAATTACTTCACCAACTTGAAAGAACCTTTTCGTAAGTTTGTATAGCCAAAACGATAAGCTTGTCAAAAAAAGGTGTCAATCCAATCTAAATATTTTCCTTAATAAGCAGTCCCACACTATCATTATCAAAGAGTAGACGATTTTACTAATCTGATGTTTAGTGTAGCCATACTAATACTACAATACTCGCATACTCTTAGAATATGCAGTCGACTTGCAGCTCTAGAAAGTAAGCTGTATATATGAAGATCCCAATTAAAAGGATCTCCATTGAAAGTAATTCCCAAAAGTTTCAGCCACTCTTTTTGCTCAATCCCAAGCATTGGAGGAGGAGAAGGCTTAGTACTTATACTACACAGTAGCATTTCCCATGTCTTTGCCAAATTCAGACATCCATTGTTGGCTGCCCAGCTCTCAAGGTTCTTAACTTCTGCAAGCACTATATCAGAGTTCCTTCTAAAAGGTACACTCATAGTGATGTCATCGGCATATTTTGAGATCCTATTGTTTGAATTGACTAGCTTTATATCGTTCCCCATCAGTGGGAATAAAAGTGGTCTAAGGACTGCACCCTGAGGCACCCACCTGTTAATATCAACATAATCAGTAATCTTTTCATTCATAAACGACTTTGTTTGCGATTTCCAAGGAAGCTGATAATCCAGTTGATGATATCTATCTACTTATCTATCTATCTGTGTGTCTATCTCTTTCAGGCACACCCCCACTGGTTTTGTAAGTCTGTCCCATTCACGTCTGTTGGCCATGATAGATGTAAGATCCTGCCTCAAAAGACTGCCGTCACTCTCTAGTTGGTCAAGACATGTTGTTGCTGGGCACCCCCCTTGGCCGTCGGCCGTGTTTTGGATCTTAAAGTATTAGTCGGGAAACAGTCTCACTCTTGCTTTTCTAACAGTGGCCACTAAACTGCAGCTGACGTATCTTGGAGTCAGATCCCCACAGAGCTTCTTGTCAGATATGTGATCTCTCCAGCTTATGTTTAGAGCAGCGTACAAAAGAGCAGATTCAACTGAAGCTCTAAAGGAATGTATCTTCAGATCTCTGCTGAGGTTTGATTTCCACCCCGCTGTTAGTTTTTTGCCAGTGGCCCAAGCTTTTCCTTTATGGATCTCAAGGTCTTTCGTTGTTTAATCTATCCAAAAGCCCACGTATTTGAAATCGTCCACTTGTCTTAGCTTTGAATTGTCTGGGGTAGTAAGGTCGCCCTGTTGTCGGAGGTTATAGGCCATGTACTCAGTCTTGCTGGTGCTAATCTGCAGACCAACCTCTGTGGCAGCATTTTGAACTCGCTCTAGCAGTGATTGGGCTTTAACCAAGTTGTCTGAAATCAATGCGATATCATCAGCAAAGTCTTTGTCAGTGATCATAACACTGGGAAAGCGATGACTTCTCTCAGTCATTGTAATTCCAAAGTCTTTGTAGCCTTCAATTGCAATATTGGATGTGGATTGAAATTAGCAGGCTGTAAAACGTTTCACAGACTTTTTTGTGAGAGACAGTGTCAAATGCTTTACTAAAGTCAAATGACAAGATTCGAACAAAGTCTACATCTAGTGCCATCGTGGTATTACAATGTTCCTTATAAATAGACTAATTTATACCAATCACAAACAGTCGCATGATAATGACAATGATAATAAAGATTCTTTGGGAATTGGTGATATGTTGGCAAGCTACCATGGAAAAGGAGCTGACTGGCTATTTTTTTTCCTCAGCAATAGCAGTAATATTTATCTGACATAGTCATTATCACATTGAAAACCTTGTAAACAGTAATAGTCTCTAATGTGTTTGAAGTAAATATCCATTTCCTAATTGTGGAAGTCCTCTGTAAAACCAATGGTACACTAAAGGTTCTCTTTCCATAATTTGATACAAACGGTTTTAATTATCTAATTGTATGGCGGCTGTGTAGGTGGATTTTTCAAAACTCAAATTTTTTGAGGTTGTATCAGCAATATTTAAAATTACCTTCTGATTATAAAGTGACTTTCATTTCTTCATATTGCTTCTAAGGTGTGATCATAATGACCTGTTAAGATTTGATCTCAAAAGTGGTAACTGTCGATTAAGATTACTAAGCGGTACCTTGCACTTTGTCGGTGTAAAATTTGCACTTGTCAGTATTGTGCCAAGTGGCTTACTGGCACCTCTTTTCACCCTTGTGTTTTTTGCACCTCGCATATGTTTTTCACTGACTGTGGGCCGTCTAAGCCAATAGGAACTGTCTGCCTTGCCAAAATTGATACGAAGCTTTCTTCGGCCCCCCTTGAGTAGAAATTATTCTTTTGGCCTTCAAAAGTCAGAAAAGTGAAAGTTCTGAAAGAAGAGCAGTGGTTTTGCCTGTGCCGCTTGGGCCATGGGCCACTGTCACAGGACAGTTCAAGTCTGTTTCGAGAATCGTACGGTAATGAAACAACATCGCAGTTGCTCCCAGCAAGAAAAAAGAGCTCATAGCCTTATGAATCCAGATACTCCTGTTGGGCTGTTCTCCCAGCACTGTCATTTAAATGTATTTCTACCTATCATCCGTACAATACCACTGAAAACGCATTTCAGTCTAAAATAAATTTTGTGTTCATCTGTAGGTTTTACATTAAACTAAAGCCCCATTCACACCAAAGCTTAAACATGTTTAAAAAAGTGTTTAATTAAACACAGTTTTAGTTTTCTTTCTTTCATAAAAGCTGCTAACTAACTTAAATGGGTTGCAAATTTAGTGCAAGTTACAAAACATGTTGAATTTCCTTTGGGAATCCTGTGTGAAATGCTGTGTCCAGTTTTCCAAGTCGGCTTTTCATTTTTCTAAAACTTGGTTTAATTAATCATGTTTAGTTAGCGTGGATGAGGCATAAGTAAGTCCTGATTTTATGATAGCTATCCTATCATTTCATTTAATGAAGGTTCGATCCGTTGATCTTAAAAAAAAACAATAACATTTTTGTTTTGTTTCAGCTGACGTCTAGGTGATGTTACGAAACAATATTTTTTAACATCTGAATATTAAATTTGCACACGTCATCAGTTACGAAACTAATTTGTCTGATCGCATAAATATCTGCTCAAACCCTTTCTAAATCCATCTTTGTTTCAGTTAATTATTCTTGATGAAGAATAGCAGTTTGTGTCATCCCCAGATCGTGTTGCTGCTGCTCCTACTGGTTCTGCTCTTTCTGCTGTCTTCTCATTAATCTGTGCGTTGACGTTCTCTGGTTCTGGTTTGCTTGATCCTTTGGCCCTAATTAATTAAATAAACGTAAACAGTTCCGATTATTTTCGAAAACGCATTATACCTGTTCTTCATTTTTAGCCTCACTGAGTTTTCAATTACTTAATGTTTTTAGGTGAGAACTTTTAGAGCCCATAGTGTAATTAGATTCTTTACTTAATTATGAGATATATAAGTGTTCCAAAAAATGGTTTCATTTCTTATTTTCTGTTTTATTCTTATTCTTATTTTTCTTCTTCTTATTATAATTATTCTTATCAATCGATATCTGCAATTTCCCGAAGCACAACCTTTGCTCTCTTTTCTTCCACGCTGCCACTTTCTCAGTAGTTACTGATAGTTACTAGTAGTTGTCGGTAAAAAATGGTTGATTCCTCAAATATTACGTCATCCGTTAGGATTTTTTACAATTTTATATAAACTTAAACCGTAATATGGACAAACATTTTTTTATTTACCATCATTTTATAACTTGCATCAAATTCCATTTTGTACGTTACTTAGTAGTGAATAAAAAAAGTGGTTCCAGTAATCGCTTTCAGCAACCTTGACGGTATTTTTGAAATTGTTTTAGTGAACCACTTTTCATCGTGCTAAATTTATACATAAAAAGGCCTGATCGACAAGTGGTAATATTATAAGTTGTTGATTTTTTTTATTAAAATCAGATAGTATCAGTTATAAAAAGAACTAGCAAGAAAATTCTAGAACATGACCACACATTTTTGTTTTTTGCTGCGAAATGAAATGCTTTCAGTGTGTATCAATTCTTAAACAAACCCCTCCAAAGGCTTACGTTTTCTTGCACGTTTCTCTGCCTTTTCACCTGTCTCCACCTTTCTTTTTTCTCTCAAACCATGGCTCACTACAACTAGTTCTGCTGATGTTTAATCCGCTTCCTGGGACGTGTTTTTCACCATCTCTATCTGCTCACTATCGTGCTCATTTATCTCAAACATTGTGATTGAAGGGAAACAAAAATGTATTTCTTTTAGTTGTTGATTAACTTTTCTAATTCAGTTCCCATTATTAAGGCCACCCATTGAGAAAAGCAAATCACTTCTGCGCAGACCAGTTTGCCCGTGGATGCTTGTTCGGTTTTCTTACGTTTAATTTGTACTTGTACTTTTGGAACAGTTATTTGAAATGATCTTACTTCGTTTACTTTGTTAATATTTTGCTGCGCATATCTTGTGAGTGCTTATCAGGGAATGTATCTTAAATCTAGCTATTCTTAGTAAGGTAAAGATAAACTTGAGGTCGACAGTACACTTAGTTTACGCTCTCTCTTCATCAATGCTCTTTTTTGTTTAATTTAAGGGTCATTAAAGCTAGTTGAAGCTATGGAGAAAGGGGAGAAGTTGAAAGAAGGATGTGATGTCACCGAGGATCGAAACTCTAAACCTCGCGCACTGAAGAAGCTCACTAACTATATGTGCCATCATGTTATCACAGGTGATTTGGGCATGTAACTGTTATATCGTGACTTAATTTTTGTTATTGTTGTGTTATATTGCACTAAGTTACGTCATAGTCGTGTTACGTGTACATGGATGTGCTTGCACAGTGAGTGAGAACTAGGAATAAAATAAGACCAGAATGCTCATGTTCAATGCTCGCGTCGTTTCATAATTTCGTCCTTGGATTTCTAAGTTATGACATCTGGCGACGAGGATGGGATCACTTTGTGTTGTACGGCTATTTCGTGCTATTTCCTACACCGTATGATCTTACTTCACTTCGTTTCGTTTGTTTGTGCTTTCGCACACGTGCTCGCTGGTACGTTTGGAAATCCCGCCATAGCTTCACCCTTGCTCGGTTCTGTTGGTGAATTTGATCCGTCCTCTGAGGCTTTTACTGCTTACCTCGAAAGACTTGACCAGTTCTTTGTAGCCAACGATATTGGAAAATGTGCTGATGATACCACTGCGACTGTTGTTCGGGCAGCTAATCAGAAAAAGGTCGCCGTGATGATCTCCGTCATTGGTAAGAAGACATACAGCACTCTCCGCGATTTGTGCAGCCCTGAGAACCCAAAGAAAAACCATTTGAGGTATTATGTGAACTACTACAACACTTCAAGCCCAAACGATTGGACATTGCCGAATCCTACAGATTTCATTGATGTTGTCAAGAAAAAAATGAGAGCGTGTCGGTTCACAGTGCTTGTTTAAGACATTTGGCCACCACTTGTAATTTTGCGAATTCTTCAACCTCTTGCTCTGCGATCAGTTTGTGTGTGGATTCGAAACCCTGCGACTTGAAAAAAACTATTGAGTGAAGATCGAACATTTCAAGAGGCTCTCTGAGTGGTTATTGCCGACAAAATCGCAGCTAAAAAAACTTTGCAAGTCCAATAGCAACAATTGCCTCAACCTGTTAATTTAGTTGCAAAAGAATTCTCAGCCCTACCGTCCTCTTCTCGTGGAAAGTCAGCTACCCAATCTACCTCGTGGCTGTCTCCTAGCCAGATTTCGTCCAGTTCCCAGCCAGCAGCTTCTTATGCTTGTTTTTCATGCGGTAATTCTGATCATGTTAGATCTAAATGCAAAGTTAGGAATGCTGTGTGTCGCCATTGCAAGTTACGAGGACATATTGCTCGAGTGTGTAAGAAAGGTGGAGTAAATGCTATGGGTTTTGAAGAAGATCCACCTCAGGAACAATTATCTGAAGAAGATGAGTTGTATGTGGTGTATGATGTTCATGCAATGTCCAGATCTAAAATTTCTGTACCTCTGAAGATTGAAGACCAGGATTGCCTGATGCAGTTAGACACTGGGTGTGCGTTATCCCTTGCCCTGATTACTTTCGTGAAACAAGTTTGCCCAGACATTGAAATGAAATCTACAAATGTTGTGCTGTCGACATACACAGGTGAGACTGTGCGTCCCATAGGAGAAGCACATGTGAAGGTTGAGTACATGGGATCACAACACACACTGCCTTTGCTAATTGTACACGAAGGGACAGGTGCTTTATTTGGTCGAAACTGGCTTACTGATGTCAAGCTGGATTGGAAGAATTTGCCAGGTTTGAATCACGTTGGACCTTTGCCATGCCGTCCCTCTACACACCCAAAAACCCTAGGAAACCAGACATTAGCATCAGTACTTGAGAAATACAGTGAATTATTTCAGCCCCAACTTGGATGTTGCACTGGGGATTCTGTTGTGTTGAATGAAAGTAAAGAAGCCAAATTCCATAAAGCCAGACCAGTTCCTTATGCATTACAGTCGAAAGTTGAGAGTGCACTGCTTAAGATGGAAAAAGATGGTGTGATCGAACGAGTGACATCTGCGAACAGTGCAGCTCCAATTGTAGTCGTTGGCAAGAAAGATTCTGAGGATGTCCGTGTTTGTGGAGATTTCAGTGTCACATATAATGCAAGTGTCCGTGTTGAAACCTACCTTATATCTCAGATTGAGGATATGCACTCAGCTTTTAGAGGATGCACGGTGTTCAGTGTCCTGGATATAAAGTAGGCCTATCATCAAGTACCGATTGCAAAAGAGACCCAGTCTTATCTTACAATAAACACTCACATCGGGTTGTTTGCATTCAAAAGATTGCTGAATGGCGTTCATTCTGGTCCTGCTATCTTTCAGAGCATCATGGATAATTTGTTGTCGGACATACCAAAGGCTGTGAGTCGTTTGGATGATATTCTTGTTGCTGGCACAGATGAAGAGGACCACCTTCATACACTTGCACTAGTGTTAGAGCGACTTCTTAATGCTGGATTCCGACTAAACAAGGCAAAGTGCAAGTTTTTTCAATCATCAGTTGTCTACCTGGGACATGTGATTGATGGAGAAGGCCTACACCCCACTCAGGATAAACTTAAAGCTATTTGGGATGCTCCCAGACCCAAAGATGTAACGGCTTTGAAATCTTTTCTGGGACTTATAATGTTCTATTTGTGGTTCATGCCTCATCATTCTACAGTCCTAGCCCCTTTACACCAACTACTTAAAAAGGTACTTCATGCAGATGGTTGAAGGCTGAAGAGGATGCATTTGTTGCAGCAAAACAGCTCATTCTGAACTCACAGACACTAGTAAATTATGATCATACCTTGCCCCTCTTTCTTTCATGTGATGCCTCATGTTATGGTGCTGGAGCAGTCGTGTCTCATCAAATCGATGGACAATTTCGACCAGTGGCTTTTGCTTCTTGCACTTTGACACCTGCTCAACAAAACTATTCTCAGCTAGAAAAGGAGGCCTTCAGTATCATCTTTGGATTAAAGAGATTCCAACAGTATCTCTATGGTCGCCCCTTTCAGGAGTCGAAATGTTCCCAGACTCTTTACCTGTGTCTGGTGACAGGTAGAATATTTTTTTACCTGTCTCCACCAACATCCAAGCTGAAAAATAATTTAAACATTTATTTTCCTTTTTTTAGCGATAACAAAATTGAACTGTGGTTTTACAATTGACAATATTAGTAATAAAATGATAGAAGCAATGACATGTCAGTTTATTTTGTCTCAGCCTGTTTAGGCCTTTGGTGCCCATAGGCATCCACTAGTCTCCTGGGTTTCTTTCCATCCTCCAATGACAACCACGGGCGCCTATCTTTCCATTTCTCATTGAACTTGAATACTCGTACATTATTATGTTTCGTTGTCGGTGCTGCCAAATTCTCTTCTACATGAACTTCTTCCACTTCCGCTTCGTTAGCACTTTTTCGCTTTAGCAGAAAGCGATCCATATCATTATCCGATTATAATGTTTCGATCGACGAAGAAGCAAAGCAAGTCATATGGCATTTGTTATCTCGTCATGCGCGCTACAAAGATTGCATCATCTCGTTTTTATTGAGTAGAGTCTGGTAACTACCGCATATACCGTGCGAGTCCCGTGCGAGAACTCCGATGAACTGAACCAGTGAGCACGCATGCTGGTGGAAAATGGATGGAAATATTATTCAAATTGATAAATTATGAATTATTGAGGTTTTTCTTGCCTGTCGCCAGCGACAGGCATCAATATTTTTTACCTGTCACTTCCTAAAATTACCTGAAATCAACAGGTAGACAGGTATTATTTCGAACCCTGCCCCTTTACAATTTTAACTGACCACCGACCTTTGCTAACTCTCTTGGGTCCTCAGTGACTGGTTCCTGCTCATGCTGCAGCTCGACTTCAACGATGGGCTATCATCCTTGCTTCATACAATTACAAGATTGAGTATCGTAGTACTGGAGCACATGTCGATGCAGATAGCATGTCTCGCCTTCCCTTGCCTCAGACATGGTCTTCCAAATGTAAAAATGTTGAATGCTACTTTTTGGACACTGAAGTTGTAACTAATGTGACCAGTCAGAGGATCAAGAAGGAGACTCAACTGGATCCAGTCTTATCCCAAGTGTACAATTACGTCATTAGTGGTTGGCCGCATGTAGTGGATCCCAGTCTGGTACCATATAAGACAAGACAAGACGAGTTAAGCACACGGCATGGTTTCTTATTATGGGGTGCTCGTGTTATTGTTCCTCCATCGCTCCAAGAGAAAGTGTTGCAAGAACTGCACGACACTCACCCTGGGATCTCTCGAATGAAAGCTTTTGCATGATCTTATGAGTGGTGGCCCAACATGGATTCTGACATTGAACTAACTGTTTCGGCATGTAGCACTTGCCAGTCTATGAGATCAAATCCTACCCCAGTTCAAATTCATCCTTGGACCTTTCCAGCAAGACCGTGGTGTCGCATTCATGTGGATTTTGCAGGGCCAATCTCTGGCTGTACCTACCTTGTGGTAGTAGATGCTTACAGTAAATTTCCCGAGGTAGTCAAAATGTCTACTACCGTATTTACCCGTGTATAATGTGCGCCCGTGTATAATACGCACCCTAATTTTTGACCACGTTATTCTAAGAAAAAAGATTTCAAGGTAAACACCAAGAATTAAACTTCCATGTTTCCATTTAATTAACAGGAGCTGGGAGTTCATTAATGACATGTTTACATGTTTACTTACTTACTTACTTACTTACTTAAACTACAAATATTGCATGCACCGAGCACCTATTTACACGCCTTTCTATTCAATAAAAGTCAAACGTTTTACAAATCTTGTAACTTGAAGTCCCTATTACCTAGTATACTTAAATTCATAAATAACAGCAATTCATAAACAGTACCGGTATTTCTCCTCATAGCTCTGCTGGTAGCTTGAGTATCATTACTGTATTGCATTCGATTCAAGTAAAATGTTCAGTGTCTTTAAACAACGCATTCCTAAACAGCGAAACCTTCAAATTCTGACTCAGAGTCTGATTCAAATAGGTTTTCGATGCTTGAATCATCAAGTTCATGAGTGTTCTCGGTTGAACTGTAAACCAGTTCATCTTCTGATCCATCCAAATTGTTTGTGATGCCACACTTCAGAAAAGAGGCAGCAATCATTTCTGATGGAATGGCATTCCACGCTTGCGAAATCCACGAACAGATCAGTTCCTCCAAAGCCTTCTTTTGTCGTCCACTGCATCCACTGCTTTCGGACTCGATCTTTAAACGGTTTGTTTAAAGATACATCGAGCAGTTGGAGAAGGGAGGTTAACCCGCCAGGAATAACAGCAAGTTCAGTGTTCTCGCGTTTGAAGGACGCTTTCACAGTATCTGTCACGTGAGCTTCAAATGAGTCGTAAACAAGCAAGCTCTTTCTTCTCCCCAGGCCATCGATCCGTGCACGCCATACTTTTTCGATCCACACTTTCATCTGCTCTGAATCCATCCATCCTTTCTGTTGGGCTGAAACAATGACTCCATGCTTGTCGTTGATCTTAGGGATGGTTTTCCTCTTGAAGATTAACATCGGTTTCAGTTTTGATCCATCGCCGCAGCACGCCAACACAACTGTTACTTGATTCTTCTCATTCCCCGTGGTACGTATTTTGATGGTTTTCTCGCCGGTGTTGTTTACAGTACGATTCGGTGGCATGTCAAAGGTCAATGGAGTTTCATCCATGTTAGCGATGAGATGCAGTGGGAAGTTGTGTTCTTTACGGCGATCAATGATATAGCGATGAAATCGGATTATCTTCTCCTCGTAATCATCTGGCAGACATTGTGCTAATGTTGTTTTCTGTCGAAGTGACAGACCATTCCTCTTCATGAAGCGCTGACACCAGTGATTACCAGCTTTGAAATGTCCTTCAGGAATTCCGTACTTCTCGTTCTTGGCTAGTTCGAGGGCTTTCAGTCGCACAATGGATGGCAGAATGGCAAGACCGTTATTTCTTTTCTGGGTAATCCAAGCCAGCAGATCGACCACCAACTCCGGCCATGCAGCTTTCTTTCCGCGGTTAGCACGTTTCAGTCGAGGCATCTTCTCGAGGTTTTCTTTACTTTTTCGCCAGAGTCTGACATTACTCTCGGAAACACCAAACTCACGCTCGGCAGCACGATTGCCATGTCGCTCTGCAAACTGGATTATTCTTAACTTGTCGGACACAGTGTAACTTTGACGTTTCACAGTGGTAAGTTTTGTAGCCATGATCGCTGTAGTGACAATCTCACATGTTGTTTTCCTCGATCAGCTGTTTCTTAAATAGGCATTTTAATTTAATCATGGATCAAATTGAAAACAGTTCATTGGTAGTTTACTTTACTGCGTTTATTAAACACCAACTACTGCAAAGTTTTTGTCTTCTTTTGTTTTCTTGACCAAACAATGGAATCCGTGTATAATACGCATCATCTTGACCAAACAATGGAATTTGTGTATAATACGCATCGTAAATTTGAAGGTCGATTTCAGGGAAAAAAAGTGCGCATTATACACGGGTAAATACGGTACATCAGCTAAAGCAACTGTGACCACCTTGCATGACATCTTCAGTAGGCATGGTTTGCCCGAAATTATTGTGTCAAACAATGGTTCCCAATGCACTGCTACAGAATTTGAACACTTTTGCACCAGCAATGGAATAGTGCACTGTACTTCAGCGGTGTACAAGCAATCTACAAATGGTCAAGCAGAACGTGTCGTACAGATTTTGAAATCAGCTATTAAACAAGCCCACCTTAGACACTTATTGCAAATCATTTATTTGTTTACTGGACCACGTCTCATTCCACCACAGGTGAACCACCCTCACTCCTTCTCATGGGCCGGAGACTGCACAACCGGCTTGATTTGCTGACACCTTCACTTGAAACACATGTTGAGGCTCGCCAATACAGTACCATGGTGAGTCGTACGGCAAATAGAGGTCTCTGCAAATTCAATGCTGGCGATTCTGTTCTGGCTCGAGATTTTGGAAGGGGAGGAAAATGGGTGCGTGGAGTAGTTACTGAAGTCCTTGGGTCTCGTCATTATATTGTCAAGGTGGCAGGTACTCTGTGGAAATGACACATAGACCAGCTGCTGAGACGCCCTGCAGATGTGGCTTTGACGCGTGGTTTTCCGGCATCCAACTACCAGTCTCTGCCACTTGATGTATCCCCTGATATGCATCAGCCTTATGAGATTGTTCCTGACTCAACTATACCGTCTACTTATATCCCTCCTACAGCAACACTGGATGAGTCCATTCTGGCCAGCACTGGAGATTCTCCTGTTCCAAACAAGCAACCAGCAGTGTCGATACCTGTTACTGATCCCCCCGTGATTTCTCAACCTGCTACCTTGCCGGAGACCTCGCCAGAGATTTCTGATGCTGCTAATGTTGATGACACTGTGGTAGTTCAACCGAATTCTTTATGGGAATATCCTGCGGATGCAGAAAAACAATATCCTACTCGGACAACCTGTAGGCCCCCAAGACACTTCAAAGATTACGAGTTAAAGTGATGGCTGTAACAGGCTCGGAACCTTATGCTTTTTTTTATTATGTATTTTCGCATTCCATTTTTCTCTTTAAAAAAAAGGGAGATGTTATGTCGTGACCTTGTTTTGTTATTCTTGTGTTACATTGCACTAAGTTACGTCATAGTCGTGTTACGTGTACATGGATGCACTTGCGCAGTGAGTGAGAACTAGGAATAAAACAAGACCAGAATGTTCATTTTCAATGCTCGCGTTGTTTCATAATTTCGTCCTTGGATTTCTAAGTTACAACAATAACAGCTGCTCTGAAGAGAAGACACCACTGAATTGCGCATAACCCTGACCCCAAACAATACTTAAACAATTGAAAGAATGACGTGTCATTGTTTTCTGTGACCAAGCAGGCAAGACGTTACGAGCAGCTCCTACACAACTAGTAATCTTTGTTTGTCTTTTATTTTGGGGTATGATAATATATGCTAATGAAGATAAAACAAAAGAAAAAAATTACCCGCGATGAAAAATTAACTACATCATATATCTGTGATATTTTCGGCCTTTTGTTGCAACTTTTATTGATATAGTAAACTCGATTGCTGGCGGCTCCCTCCAATTATCAGTGTTTGGTTTTGTCTGTTCATACTTACAGAATATTTTCTGTTCGGCTGAGCGTAGTGATAGAGGATAAAATTACCTTTTTTCTTGAGAGGCAAAACTCAAATTTCTCACTAACGCTGGATTATCTTGAGCCACCTTTGAACAATCCGGTTGTAAGATAAGTTATTTTAAAGTAATCTATTTTATTCAAAGATAAAAACAAGGAGTAACGATGATAAAAAGAACTGGCAAGAAAATTCTTAACATGACCACACATTTTTGTTTTTTGCTGCGAAATGAAATGCTTTCAGTCTGTATCAATTCTTAAACAAATCCTTCCAATGGCTTACCTTTTCTTTCACGTTTCTCTGCCTTTTCACCTGTCTCCACCTTTCTTTTTTCTCTCAAACCATCGCGCACTACAACTAGTTCTGCTGATGTTTCATCCACTTTCTGGGCCGTGTTTTCACCATGTCTGTCTGCTGACTATCTCGCTCATTTTCTTGTTCGCTTTCAACGTCGGAAGGTTTACGACCCGACATGGCTGAAATTACAGTGAGTTTACTTGAGTGAATTAAATCCAGTCGGTATTTATGATATCATGATAGATGCTACAATAAACCGTAATGACTGGTATAGGGGAAACAGTTAATTTGTTTCCCGTTAATCTCAAACATGGAGATTCGAGGGAAACAAAATGACCTTTTTATCGAGGGACCAAGAGAGTACTGTTGCCATTTGACGTCATAGATTTCCAATAGATGTCACGTGACCATGTGGAAAACATACTTTTCTTTGCTAGCAAATCATTGGAATCTTTCTCAGGGTGAGGACCCCCAGTGATCGTGATTTGTGAACACTTATATGTTTTACTGTGT
Organism: Porites rus; assembly: GCA_964035705.1. NCBI lineage: Eukaryota > Metazoa > Cnidaria > Anthozoa > Scleractinia > Poritidae > Porites > Porites rus. Next base: position 17,249,090 of record OZ037995.1, read on the forward strand.
TATATGTTATATGTTTTTAGAGGTAAACAAAATACAGAAACGGGATTTCATCATAGTTATCAAGTAGCAAAATATCTTGTTTTAAGCGGACTCTGTATTCCTCGGGGATGATATCCCAGCAGAGCAAGTCACATTTTTTTTGCTTCGAATCTTTTTGAGACCCGCTGATATAGACCTGCAAAAGACATTATTACACTTCTGGTCAGTGTGAGAAATTTTCAAACGCAAGTACACTGGTCTGAAAAAGACTTGAGTTCCAAACATGTCTAAAGTACCAAACGTAATGGGCTGACCCTTTTTCAATCAAGCACTTTAAAAAAAATAAAAATAACCGGTTTCTACTAGATCTGTTTTTCAATATTGTTACAATTATTCTTAAATATTAAAGGCAAAATATCTATTTCACTATTTTTTCTAATATCAAATCTTGAAGCTGAGGCACATTTTGATTTGAGGTTGTTGGCTGTTTTGATTCAAAATTCTGTTTTTGGAGGCCTACCTTTGTCGCTGTCTCGTTTTCAATGTAGGCTATGTCCAAGAAGTTTCTCGTACAGTTTACTTCCCCACACGTGTCGCTCTGCACCATCCATCTTATCGTCCCCATAAACGGAAGCACGAACTTCGCACATGGGTTGTAATAGTGCAAGGCAAAAGCATCTCTGCCTCTAAATTTATCACGGTCTTTGCGGAAAAATGCTAGTATCTGCAAATAATAATGATAGATGGATTATTGATGATAATAATAATAATTTTTTGATTTTGCATATTAATCTCGTAAAGGAGGGGCTTTAGACTGAAACAGAATTACATAAATAGATACATATATACATACTTTATGGCATTGCTCCCCTTGGGGGCTCTTCTGCCATACATACACAAATTAAAAAATAAAATAACAAAGAAAACTATTCACATTTCGATGATAACACCACCACTTTGTGTAACACCACCACTGCCTTTATGACCAGTAAACTAACGTATTTTGGTATTAATTAAACTGAACCAATCTGGGGTCTTGTTTGTTTGTGTTATTTTCTTAGATGTTCCTTTTTTTGTCTGGCTTGTAATTATTTTAACTTTCAGTCTCGGCAGGCTGAGATATTTCTTGCTATTGCAAATAAACAACAAAGGCAGCATCTTCCTAAAAAATGCTTCTGAAACATTATAGCAAAAGCAGTTAAGGCAACTCAGACAAAGCATGAAGTAAGAATGATGACACTGAGTCACAAGGTTAAAACATTTGCTGCCTGTCTCCCCGAGCAGCATCATCTCCATGGCATTGATGGGATTACAGGCTAAATGACAGAGAAAGAAGGCAATAAGATTCAAAAGTTCGAAGATATATTTCAACACTAAACGATCTCCTTTTAGGGCTTCTTTGTCATTCTTCTGATTCTTTTATGATCCTTGATCTCTCGACTTGAGCTCTACCAGTATATTATAATAATAATAATATGGGATAGAGCTCAAGTCTAGAGGTTGAGGAAGTCACGAAATTGAAGTCCTTAAAGGAAATTGAAAATACTTTTTGAAGAGCTACGGTGTAGATCATATGACTCAGGGCCTCAAAGGAGCTAAGTAAATAAATGTTATTATTCCTTGAACTTGAGGTCAAATTCTCTTTCCAGCACAACTTTATGATTCTCATCAAGACGTGACTCATCATCTACAAAAATTGCTCGTCCAGTAAAAGCATTTTTGGATAGGATGACATATCACATGGTAATATGCCCACTGAAACTTCACCTGAAGTTTCCCGTCACTTGAAAAGGAGCAGTGTTCCATTGTCGTTAAAGCAATGTTCTCTGTTGACTCTGGTGCTGCTGGTGGACATCGCATAGCACTATCACATCCATAGCACTTATAGGCAGTTGTTTCACTTAGGAATACAATTGTGTATCAATAGTGTTCAGACTTGTCCGTTGGAAGACTCTTTCTACGACTATCTGCTTTTTTCTGCACTTGCACAGTTGGTGTTTCCTTCTTTTTTCCGATCCCTTGGTAGCCTGTCCTTGGCTTTTCGTCCAAGTGCTTGCCTTTTGACATTCATGTTGACAATGTGTGTAAAGTTAGATTGATTCTTGCACACCAGTCGAGATACTTGGTTAGCATTCCTTTCTGTTGGGACACAGCTAGAGCATGCGCACAGCATTTCTGTGCATGCCACCCATACCTTTAACATCAACTTGGTGGGGTGATCTGCGGAAAAACTCCCCACTGAAAAACAGTGGGTTGAACCTTTCAGGGGGCCTTCAAAGACTTGCCCACTCTGGAGAATCTGGTTGGCTTTACTTATGATCCCTTGTCTAGTAAATGTTGGCAGGCCAGATAGCCGTGCATCATCAGCAACCTCTATCTTCTGGTGCTGATGGACCATAGGCTCTGGTTGTGGACCACTCGGTTCAGCACTACATGTAGCTGTTGACGTGATGTCGATGACGATTTTCTGGTTGTGTTGCCAGACAAGACTGAGGACAAATCTTCTGACGAAAGCTTACTTAAGCTCGTGTTGCATAGCTTGCAGAGGAACTTGTCTCTTTCCCTACTGGACAGTTCCAAAAAATCCGGACGTTTGAATTTTTCAAACTCTTTTCTTAATTGAAGATCTTCATGGAGGCCTGCAACAGCCATTGCAAAATCCTCTTGCTGCTCTGCATCAATCGCACGGATTGCTTCAATGGTTCCTAAGAAACCAGATGCCTTTCTTTGCTTTTTTGTCTTTATCCTGTTGTTAGTGTGTTCAGCCTCCGAAGTGTAGAACTTAACGGGAACATCGACACTTGAGGAAATGGAAGGGAGACCAGCCAGTCTTTGCACTTTTGCCATCATATGCTTCTTCATCATCTCAGATTTCTGTTTGATGTATTCAAAGACCTTGAACCCATTCTCTCGGACTGACCAAACAGGTTTGATTGAATCAAGCAATGTATCAAATTCAGCATCAGATTCACTGTCCAGAATACCAGTCTCGTAGCATCCATCTGACGACACTTTTCCAAAGATTTCCCATAGATACTGCTTTGCTGTTGCTCCTCTAATGCCCACCTTAATACGCATGGCCTCCACATTTTGTCTAAAATGGTGAAAACAACACAGGGATTTTCCTGCCCCTTTGGGAAAGCAGCTCTGTAAGGCATTCACGAGGGCCATTTCTCCATCTGTCCCAAAAGAAGCAATCTCCTGTAAACCAGGTCTCAACGATTTCAACTTGTTCAGGAAGTCCCTGTAACTGCGCTCATCCTTTTTGTAATGGATCAGCACGGGACCAACAAAAACTGGTGGTTTGCCAGTGGATTTTCGCTTGAGGAGAAGATTTTGGTACAAGACGGGGGTGCACTCATACGGGCCCAAGTTGAAAGTTGGGTCTATCTGCATCGCAGTAAACATTACCTCCTCTGTGCAAAATTTCTCCATCTCTGCAAGTTGTACATCAGAGGCGAGGACAATGGACAAGCTATCCCTCCCCATACTAACATCTCAGATTAACCCGCTGTTCTCCTCTTTCATGCAACACAAGACAGACAAAACTTTGTCACCATTCTTTCCATCGAATTGCTGTTCAGAGGAAGTCAATGTTTTCGTGACATACTTTGCTCGTCTTTCCCCTCTTTGCATTTGGGCAGATGATTCGACCTTTGTAACACCACCACCATTTGCTTTAGTCTGTGGCACAGCTTCCCTTGGCCCAAGTGATGCACATTTTTCCTTCAGTGCTGACATGGTTGAGGGTTGTGTGCAAGTGAAGCCTCGTGATCCATCTTTGGAGTTACCATGGGGCTTCAGATCAAAATCACGTTCCTCCTCTTCAAAACTGTATTGAAGAAGGGCCACATTATTGTCTCCTCTTCTGTCACAAATGTAAATTATATTATTCGGTGGTGGAAGTGGTTGCCATCTTTGAATGTTTTGGTGTGATAGACTTGATCAAGCACGTATTGGTCATCTCGGCTTAGATCCTCAGAATTCGAAGCAACTATAGTGAATGGACATTGACCTTCCTCATCATCATTCTTTGTTACTGCAATTGTCTTTTTACGGAATCCATCACACCTGTTACAATAACAAAAAATAAGAAAAAATCATTAACAGATGCCTCAACACATTTGTAACTTCACCATTTTAAATGACTTCCCAGGTCAATATTGCCTGAAATTGTTATTTCAACAATTACCAGTCGTTCTCAATACTCCTGATATCCCATGTTCTCTCTAAAGCCTCCACATTCAAGGAAAAACTTTTCTTACTAGAAATTTCATTGTTATAAGTTCCCCTTCTACCCAAGAGTAGCCAGAAGTATAATGTCATTTGGTCATGTGACTTGCTTCCATGGAAGCATCCAGGCTGCTTTAATTATATTGCAAACTATGGCCAAGTTTTAATTTAAATGTAAATAATGTTTATAAGAAATTGTACAAAAAATATTGTTTTTGTATATACTGCTTTTAAGACCAGTGTGGTTCCTCAAGGTTTCTGAGAACTGCAGCCATATTTTATTGATAAGAAGGAAAGCCATTATTATGTAAACTTCAAAATTAGTTAGACTATTGTCCATCACTTTATCACAGACCAATATTCAAAATGGTCTACTACACATCCAAAAAATTGAAAAATTTCTCTAACTACTGAACTTGGGCGAATGGCAATTGGCAGGTCTAAAATACTTAAGGTAACCATCTGTTTCTGGGCTCTGTATGTCTATACAAGTGTGTGTATGTGGAAATACTGAAGTATCAATACTGATTTATCAAGATGAAAGAGGTATCAAAAATTCACACCTGTAATATGGAGGGTTGCCATCTGCCCTAAGGTCCTTCAAACCTATCCGCCGCAAGTCAATCAGAAAGGAGCATTCCTTTTTAACTTTCAAAGGCTGCTTAGTAGACAACATCCCAGGGCCAGGATTAAAAAGTATCGAGACAATCTTACTGGTTGACAATGACTTCTCCAGGAAGAGCATTGGTTTTTCTGGGTCCCCGTCGAGGAATTTGAAATCTGCATGCAGCTTTTCTACTTTTTTCATGATTGGGGATTCTTCTATAACAACGGGAGAGGCTTTGACGGCTTTTCTGCCCTTGACAGGGCTGTCTGTGATATCAGTGAGTTCAATGCTTGTCTGAAAGTGGAAGCAAAAATTAAGGCGAGTTTAATTACCAAAGTAAAATCACAACTAATGCAGCAGTAAACTAAAAGCATACTATAAAACTACAGCACAGGTTAGAATTAAGTAAACAACGCAGATGCATGGATGCATCAGTGACAATGCGTACATGCATCAGACAAATGCGTCAGACAGGGAAAGATTTTTCTTTTGTTATGAACTACCACTATTATTTGGCAACGTGGGTTCAGTTGTCAAGAACTTTTTATTCTACATTCATATGTCAGAAGAACACCAGGTGTTTTTAGAGACTTAAAAATGGGAGCCAACATTATATTAAACAGCGATGAAATCGGCGTTAAAGAAATTGATGCACAAGAGAATCAATTATGTGTTTACGCTTAATGCTCACTAATGGTGAGTAAGAATTACTACTACTATCCCTATGATTAGAGAATGTTGTCATTGCATGATACAGAATACGGGTTGGTACTCTTTTTTAGGTTTTGGCTTGTCATGTGTACATGACAAATTGAAAATGAGAGCACTAGCCTGAGCCTGATCCGACAGTGCAACAATATTGTTTGAGCGTGACACTTAGCACTTATAAACTGCCTGTGAAAGTAGTTTATGCAACAAATATGAAATCATATGAAGGTGACCTAGTAAAGCAATAATCAAGTACCTGACAGTCTGTGTCATCCATTAGACGAGGCTCTCCAAATACTGAATGCTAAATAAAATAACAGTAGATATTTTCAGACCTTTGCCATGCTTTTTTCTTAAAGTTGTAATTTCTTTAATTATCATTTTTTTTGTTACAGGCTTATCATTAGAAACTAGATATTGTAGAAAATATGCATCAATAATGATAATTCCATGAACCTCTATACAAATGTAAAAATTAATACTATCAACTTATTCATATTGATTGGAGACTTGGTGTTTGAGGTACTAAATAAGGGGCTGTGCAATTTATACAAGGCAAATTCTCGGGCAAGATGAGCTTTATAACACCACTTTCAAACCAAATTCATGTGGGTAGAATCAGTCTTTGTGTGGACAAGATTTTTAATTTCCCCTTGACTTTTTGCGGTATTAGCACGGGAAGCCCAAGCCCACTATGAAAACTATGAATTATCCTACTTCTCCATAATTGAGCGAAACATGACATTAATTTTTTCCTTTTAGTATTTTGTTTTGTTTATATATTCAATGTACATTTTGCTAATTTAGTGAGCAAAGAATATTTCTCCATACAACGTCTTATAATTTTCTTGCTGTATGAATAATTATGTAGCTTAGATGGGTAGTGTTGTTTTTGGGTTGTTGGCATCCTAAGAGGCCATAAACACAGTCAACACACAAATAGATATAACAAAATACTAAAGGGAAAAGTAAAAGTTTTGCTCAATTATGGAGAAATAGGATAATTCTCATACAACGTCTTTTAGCCATTGTCATATGAATAATTAATTAGCTAAGTAGGATAATGTTAAGAGTTCTCATAGTGAGATTGGAGTACCTGTGGTATTAGGCTTAAGAGTGAGCCCATGGGTGCACCAGGCAGTCGTGCTACATGCCATCTCTCCGATTTTGCTGAAACTTGGCCAGTTTAAAGGGTCTACCCCAAAACTCAAAATGACCAACTGGTTTGTAGTTTGGATCTTTATGGTGAGAGATAGCCCACCCAACTGGTTTAATTCGATTTTTTACCAATAAAAGGGCATTAATAACAGGCAAAAGTAGGAAGCTCTCAGGACAACTGTTTTTAACCTTTGACTATGAGGGTTTGTGTATATGTTGATACGTCTTTAATAAATGCAAGAATATAAGTTTCAGTCAATTTGATTGACAGCTTGTCAATCACCGGCCTTGAGTATGGGACCACCTTTTTAGCCATTCAATTATTTGCTGATTTTGAGATCGAATATATCTCCTTGCCAGAAAGCTATGACAATAATTTTGTTATTCCCTGCTTAACAACCCTTTGGTCTATAATAAACACCAAAAAAATTTCTGGGCGCTGCCTTTTTTTGGCGTCAGATGCCAATTGAAAACTACACCTAAAACAGACTTATTTCCACTTCACCTTTCCTACAGTTCAACAGTTAATGGCTGTTTAATTTAATAAACCAACACTTTCTAGCCCGTTGTACAAGAATTGTAATGGAGGAGTTTAATACATGCTTAATGGAGGAGTTTAATACATGCTTAAAACGATCGAGATTTGGTGAGAAAATTAAAGATTTGACACTGATTAGTAATGCATGTCACCAAAATATTGAAGGCAAAATCGTAATCTCTGTGAGCTCGTTTAGAGGTTCTCGCAAAATCAGAGATTATTCTTCTTAGGAGTTAAAATAATAATAAGTCGTGTTATTCAAGTGTTTATTGTGTATTGTCTTTACTGTGAGAAAACCAGGCTGTTCTTAATTTCCTAGGGGAGATTTCAAGGCCACATGGCGCGCGGTTGTTGACAAACTTTGAGTCACGCCAGTACATGCCAGTCATAAAGCAATGTCAACTCGCACATCTAAAAATAACATTAAATGATGAGAAATTCTTCCTTCTAGCAATAAAGAAATTAAGGTTTTAAAAAATTTGTTTAACTTCTGGCTATGACCTCGGAAAAAAAAACAGTATTAGAAAGAAACATCATGTTATTTTCACTTACCGCCGTCAATGTATGCTGCGTGACCAGACAATATCTGTTCAAAATCAACTTCTTTGCCTTCAAGCAAGTCTTTCCGATTGGCCTACTTATCTCTATCACTATATTTGTCTCTTCCTATCAGCATTTTTGGAAAATACAAGTTGTTCGAAACTCTGTCACTCGATCACTCTCAATCAATATTACTCCCAAGTATTATGTGATCAAAAAAAGAGCCTGCGATGTTTTGTTCAGCGCATTTCCCACACCTACCCCGGAATCTAAACAATTTTCGGTTGTCTAGAGTGGAAGAAAGAATGAATTTTAAAAAACGAAACATGCCAAAAAAAATTAAACTGCCTTAAATCATTTAAGAATTTACTATCTTTTGATGGCGAAGTCCACACATTTTCACCTACAAAACAAGTTGTCGTTGCTTTTGAAAGATGACCGAATTATCTTGTTTTATTCGTGAATAACCAAAGTAGTATTTTGTAATCGGTATGATTCTGTGACTCTATACAAAACTATAATGTAAATTACTTAAATTCATTTAAAGAAATTCTATTTTGTTGCAAAATTAAGCTTTATTGTACAGGACTGTATCGGCCATGGTACATTTGTACCTCAAATTGTGCCAGACGAGACCAGACAGAATCATGACCTTGCCAGATTGCGCAATCAGCAAAATTGTAACAGCACGTGCCTGTCAAATTTCAGATCATGCAATTTATTTGACTAATTGTCCAAGCGGCATTCTTTTTAACCATGTGTTTGTGTTGTAAAGTCGCAATATGTCTCAGCTTTCCTGTTCATTTGTGATCTTCTGTGGAACGGAATGCGATTTCTCTTCGCGATGGCCCGAACGGCAACAACTTATACCACTAAATTCGTGTGCCGATGGCATAAAGGAGCATCTTAGAGATGTAAATGTATCTCAATCATGCGTTGTATCCGAGAAAAAGCTCATTTTAGCTCGCGTTGGTTTATTCGAAGATGATGACGGCCACAATTTCACGAGTCGACTGGGGACGAGTTAGACCGAGACAACTTCGAAGGTGCTAAGCAACCTACCAAGCTAAGATTGTTACTTCAGCTGTGTTTTTTTTACCTATATACTGTTAATTAACTATCCATTTTGAAAATTCTGCTATAAGACTTTTAAAAGTGTGTGAAAATGAAATTCGTGTCATCGCAAGCACCAATAGCTTACTACTTCGCGATGGCCCGAACGGCAACAACTTATACCACTAAATTCGTGTGCCGATGGCATAAAGGAGCATCTTAGAGATGTAAATGTATCTCAATCATGCGTTGTATCCGAGAAAAAGCTCATTTTAGCTCGCGTTGGTTTATTCGAAGATGATGACGGCCACAATTTCACGATCTGCCCCAAACATCGCGCAGTCCTTGGAGTAAGATTCCGACCATCAACAAAATGCCAGCATCCTCTTCATGGCAATCGAAAGGGCAAAGGTGACAGAGGAGTCAATCTGAAGACGGCAAAAGAAATCAAGGAAAAGTGGAACACTGTAGTTCCAGTCTGTGCAGGTAATTAAAAAGATTTTATTTTGCATAGGGTGTTGTTACTGACTTGCTTACTTCCTATGTGCATGGCAACTGATATGAAAGGCAGAGAGACAAACATTCTCAATTGGACCATGTGACCCGAAACGCATAGATCACGAGTGGAAGGGGAGGATAGGCAAGGAAGGCCTTCCCACGAGGCTTTGGGCAACGTGGGTTAGTCAGACCCGTCCCCAGTCGTCTCTCATTGAACCTCTACCTACTAGCATAGGCGCGCATGGTTTGATGGGTATGATGTCTTGCAAAGTCGACTGGGGACGAGTTAGACCGAGACAACTTCGAAGGTGCTAAGCAACCTACCAAGCTAAGATTGTTACTTCAGCTGTGTTTTTTTTACCTATATACTGTTAATTAACTATCCATTTTGAAAATTCTGCTATAAGACTTTTAAAAGTGTGTGAAAATGAAATTCGTGTCATCGCAAGCACCAATAGCTTACTCATCAGTACCAGGGCGTATAGGTGTGATAATCATACTAGTAACTCGCGGACGAATTTAATTAATTTTTCCTAAATTAAGTAGCCGGGATAACGGGGGTAGCAAGGGGAAAGGGGTTGGTAGTTAATTAATAGGGCACATGTCCAACTGTTTTTTACTTCGGCGGAACGCGAAGTAAAGGATTCGCGATGCTCAGGAATGTATCAAAGTTGCAATTTTTTGACAAGATTGGGCAAGCAAAGTCTGTAGGTTTTCGGCTCTATTTGGCTATTTGACGAAGTGAGAGCCGAATTAGTTCGAGATATCTCGAGATCACTTCCATTTCTTTGATTTATTCTTTAACTTTTTCGAGGAAGAAAGAATTACTATTTTGACCTTCCCGGGATTTGAACCGACTCACCTGTGTGACCCGTCAGATCAGAGGAGACTCTAAGTTGAGGGATTAGCCGATTGCGCTACTGCGACCCAAGGTAGTTTGGGATATGAAAAATAGTTATGAAATGATGCACTAGTTTCGGGACAAGATTGGGCGTGCAAGTTCGTGACTTTTCGGCTTGTTTCAACTATTTCATGAAAAGAGATCGGACTACTTCGTGATATCTTGAGATCACTTCGAGTTTAGTCTTTAATTACTCGAGGAATAAATAGAGGATATTTCGTGGCCGCGCAGAGACACGAAATTTCTCTTTGAGTGTTGAAAAACATTTCACAAGTGAGCCCTCCTTTCGAACTGTTTAATGATGAATTTAAAGTTACAAAATGCTGCACAAAGACATTTTGTCTTTGTTGAGTGTTACGTAGTAAAATTGCTTTCATGCGTTGCGTGACTTTCTCGAACGTTCTCAACGTTTTTGGATTAGCCATGAATAATTAATTAGGGCATGTTTACATTTCAGCATGAGTCAGCAGATTTGCATCAGTTGCTGAAATCATAAAATATGTCAAAAAGCTACTATTATTCGCCTGTTTAGTATTTTCTAGAACCTTATGTCAAACGGTATACAAGTTCCAAGCGAGTTCTTTTGACAAACTAAGTTTTTTTCCCACGAGCTGGACTGCTGTGTTTAGTCAAGTGTGACGAAGGTCGATTTTCAGGTTCTGTGTTGACAAGTTCGCGGAAGCTGTAAGATATCTGAAGTTCAAGTGAGAGTTTGTTATTATTGGTAGAGGCTGTTTAGTTTTACTCAAAGTTCAAGTCAAGTTTGTGTTGGCGGATGCTGTGTTTTAAAGCTCTGTAAAGGCTATGTTCCTTTGGTGTTAAACTTCCTTGTGTTAATCCGACATCCCTGCGTGCTGATAGTCAGTGAATAATTATCCTCAAAACATTCGAACTCGTGACTTTGAGTTTTAGCCAATTCCATGCTCAACATAATTGACTCCTTACCCATGCCTTACATATCTTTAATCAGTACATGAGACTGCTATGCTGTTTTTGAAACCTGATGTGACTAAGAAAAATAGAGAATTGTTTTTTAGAAGGATTTGTATGGAGTCATTGGAGCATAACTGGGCTAATATCGCGGAGACAATTTGTTTTTGGCAAGTAGGCCTCTTGGATGTTGCTCTTTTCAGAATATCCTGACAAATCCCATAATTTCACACCTAACTCTTACCATATTTGATTTCTTACTATTCCTCCGCATTTACAATAAATTAGTTCCACAACCACGACGCCGAAGTGTACACTAGCTCTGTAGCGTCTTGTTTATTCTAAAAACCCAATGAGTATACTATAAAATGAAGACTTTATATGTAAAATAATTCCTACTTACTAGGCATATGCAGATACTGTAGAGGTGCCCACTCTGACTTTATGAAAGAGTGTGAGCCACCCTCTGTGCTGGCTACCTTAACTGAGGGATCCCAAATTTCTGCCACGCAAGAGGAGGAGTTTGTGGGTCACACTCCAGCGCCATCAACAGAGCACGTTGCAACAGAGTCAACTGAGCCAGAAGAAGAGGAATTTGTGTTACCACGTTTGCGAGTGCAATTTCAAGATGAGATTTTGAACGAGGTAGGATTCATGTGCCTCTTAAATATGTTTGAATTAATAAATTTTAAAACTCCAAAAAAGAACTCCTAATATATTTAATAATGAGGTTATCATATTTTGTTCTACTTAATTTTTTACGTAATTCGACTGCGTGGTTTATACGTTCATGTAAAAGAGTAATTATAACCGCGTCTTTCCACTCACTCGCGGTTGCATATTTTGTGGATATTGTAGTAAATTATTACGGCAATGGTGGGCGACGAAAGGGGTAACATTATTTCCCATTCCCTACGCTGTGCTCGTTCTTGTCACCCCCAAACTCGTACTTCATGCTCATCTCCCAGCAGCCTACAGTTAACGTCCGCGCTCCGCATTACTGCACTTAGCCTTGTAAAGTCTATGGAAGAGGCAGAAGCAATTCTGACACCGAATGACATGTATTTCTAATTATTTAGGCACATTCGATGTATAGGTTCCTACCTTGCTAAAAAACTATTCCTTTTATTATAGCAAAGCGATCCGAATTCAGATATCTTCTCATCATCCTCCCAAGGCTCGTTGGTAGAGGAAGAGACGTCTAGAGAGTGGCAACCAACACCCCAAGTTGAGCATCAGTTGCAGCACCTCAACAGTTATCTCCTTAAGTCAACTGATAGCCGAATCAGTCCAGTCAGGTCGCAATGCAGGTCTGATGTTGTGACTATGTCGTCATCGACGCGGCACTATTATGGGAAAAAGGCAGAGCAAGTCGTTGATTCCGTGTTGGAGGCTATTGCACCGGGTAATTCATCATGGCTGCTTCAACAGGTGATTGCAAGGAACCAAAGCGGGCGTACTGTATCTGGTGCTGCCGAGGAAGACAGCCTGGTCTCTAGACTAGTAACGCTGTATAATGAAGCTAGATCCTGGAACATCCAGCAACAGATTCTCTCCCTCTTTGCTGGTGATTACAGCAACACAGAAAGTTTAGGATTGATGAGGCCAGAAAACATGCTTTTAAGACCAAGACTGGAGAGCCTATAGAGCCGCCAACCATTACCAGAACAAGGCTGGATCCCACTAAAGTCGACCATTTCGTAGATTTTGTATCCAGTCCTTCATTTCTTCAAGACGTTGCATATGGAACAAAAACTCTAAAGCTGTCAAGCGGAGAGAAAATTGACATACCAAACGTGGTGAGAACAGTCATTTCGTCCCGTCTCATCCAGCTGTATCAAGCCTATTGTACAGAATCCGGCTTCACATCCCTTGGAAGATCAACACTTTTCAATATCCTTAAGGTATAGATGGATATAAGGCCATGTGCTAGACGACAATTTTGGTTTTAATACACGCAAGTTATTCCGTACTGTCTTAAGCTTAGTGTGTGGGAAAGTGTGTGTGTATGTGTGAGTGGAGAAGGCCAGCACAAGCTGCAGATTTTGCTTGGTATGACAAGAGAATTTTTACTCTCTTATTTAAGCAGTACATTATTGACTACAATATAGTTTTATACTTCAGGTGTGCGCTGCTTCTCAGAAGAAGTCCTTGGCGGGTTTGGACAGCATGCAAACGGACGGTGTAACTGCAATTTCATCTCTTGAAGTAGTAACTAGCATACTACAGAAAAACGGTAAGAAGGAAAATCAGGTGAAGTCTAGCCTTTTGCCTTATTTCCTTGAATATGGGATGCAACGTGTTGGTGTTTTTGTGCTTGGTGGGTGGGCGCACTCATTTGAAGTGAGCTTTTTTGAGAGGGGCGTATGAGAAAGTTCATAGGAAAGGGAAACAAAAAAAAAAAGAGTAATTTGTCAATTGCAGGAACCGTTTTTATGTTTTAAGGTTAATTTTCTAGTATACACTTTTCTTCCAAACCACTGAGCATTTCTTTCCCGAGTGCACCTGTGAAATAGTTACAGCCTGCAAAACTGGGCTAAGAAAAAGAAAGGTACAATAAACGAGCTGCATTTCCTAATCGAGTTTCCCTTTTGTACATGCCGGTATCTTTGGTACGTCAAGGGTTTTAGCTAATGCAATTGTATCCATGTAGGTTTTCAAGATGAAGAGGCAAAGGGAGTTTTGTCCCGTCTCAAAGCTGGAAAAGGATATGTGTCAACAGAATACAAGCTGCACATCGCTACTGAGACTCCCTGTGCAGACCACTGCAGCATGTATGCAGTTTGCAGCAATGAAGCTGAGTACCGCGGGACATGTTCACACCAACACAACATCAACTGTGACCATTGCAGCGACTTAAGGAATGCTGTTTTAGATATTCAAGTCGCAGTGTCTGAGCTTCAATTAAGGTACTACCTTTTAGACCTCCAGAACAAAATGTTAGAATTTTCACCAATCTAAACATTTGTATTTATTTGTGACTGTTATCTCCCTTTCCCTTTCTCAAGCAACTATGAAAAGCGGGAGGAACTTCAGCATGATCTTGAGGCGGTAATCCCAAAACTCGAGATGTGGAAGTCACATGTTATAAGATCTGTGCATCAAGATGCCGCCAAGACTGCCGTGGTTGATGCCCTTACCGAAACTGAAGCATTGCTGATCATGGACTGGGCCATGAAGGTTTTACCAACAAGCTACCGAGAGACTCAGCGTGATTGGTTTGGGAAAAAGGGACTACCTTGGCACATAACCGTTGCCATTACCAAAGATGAAAACGAAGAAATTGAGGTACCATTTATATAAATGTTACAATCGAGTTAAAACTATACTTTATTTTCCTTAAAAGATATATCGGAAATAAGACCAGATGCTAAAAAATATTTATCTGTCTTTCTGAGGCATAACAGCTGATTAAAACAAACAAAACGTTTGTAAAAGAAGAGATTGTTTTGTATTGTGAAAGACCCATCTTCGGTTCCGGCCACAGTTGTAGGACGTACTAATTACGATGTGGAATAGTAATTTTATTGCGAGCCCTCAGTTTTTATCCATGCAATTTAATGCAATTTCTTTACAAAGATAACTGCTGCTACACAAGCCCCAGTGTTACTGAATGTCTGAAGTTAACCCATTCGCCCCTGAACCGCCCGTAACCGCCCATGCGGATCCAGGTCCTTTCTACCCTTTGTGACATCATCAGTTTTAACGGTCAAGGACAACTTTCTTCGCTAACTTGTGCAGAGTGAAGAGATCTTTCAAACCATACCAGAATGAGCACAAGTCAGTCAAGGACACCGGAGAAAGAAGCAAAAAACCTTGTGACATTGACCTAAAAATCTCCATGAAAATCTTCTTCCATTACCCACCTACCTTTCCTTTCACCTAATCCTAAGATCTTAAAAGCTTTCCTAAAAACTCTTCCCACCAAATTGAAGCCTACTAAATGCCCAGCAAGAGAAAAAAAAAATGAGGCAAGAAAAGCGAAAAAAGAAGGGAGGAGAGAAAGCAAAAAGTAAAAGTCAAGACTGCTGTGTCACTTTTAAACTCAAAAACTATGTCGAAATTTTGCTTTCTGCGCATGCCTGAACTTCGCAAGCTAATATTTTGCATCTGGATCAGAAGACGGTGAAGTGTACGACCTGTAAACCGGTTTGTGGTAAGTTTAAGCTCTTTATAGCACGACAGTGACCAGAAAACCACTCAACTAGCTTCAAAACGCGTTTTTCGGCAAAATGTCCAGGAGCGAATGGGTTAATATTTTGTTTGTTTGAGATCAATCGATTTTCTTTTACTCTTTAGACACGCACCTACGTCCATCTGTTTGATGAGTGCATTCAGAACTGGTTTGCAGTGGCCTCCATTATAGAAAATACGTTAGAACGCTGAAAGCACTGAAGCCAAACCTCAACCAGGTATATCTTAGGTCCGACAACGCCGGCTGTTACCACTGTGCCTACCTTCTTCTGTCGCTCCCCAGTATTCGTGATCGTACCGGAGTCACGATTGCACGATACGACTTCAGTGAGCCGCAGGCTGGTAAAGATATCTGCGATCGTCGCACTGCTGCAATTAAAAGCCACATTCGACGCTTTCGTAATGAAGGAAATGATGTCAAGTCGGCCAATGACATGAAAACCGCCATTGAGTCTTATGGAGGCGTCAAGGGTTGCTATGCGGCTGTGTTTCTAGTTCAACCATCTTCGCAGACAATGAGCAAGCATACCGGTAATATGGTTGGGATACAGTCGCTACATAACTTCTCTTGCGAGAGTGGAGGCATAAGGGTGTGGCGAGCCTATAAAGTGGGTCCTGGAAAGTTTTATAGTGCAGCTCAGCTTGCACGGTTTGGTACTCCCCAAGGTCCTACAAAGCTCGTCATAATTCATCCTTTTGGCAGACCACATGTAGAGGTGGGTACCTATCGCCAGCAAAGTGCCATGCCTGCAAGATCTTTGTCTTTGCCTGGGTCACATCAAGAACCTCCTGAATCCGCACAGGCAGACCAGGTAGGAGAGAAGGTTATGTTTCACTGTAAAGAGGAAGGGTGTATCAAGACCTTCCAGTCATTTGCCTCCCTCCAAAGGCACCTGGACGTTGGTACGCACATGGTGAGACTGGTAAAGGAGTCCACCTATGACGAGATCAGGCGAAAATGGGCAGAGGCATGCCATTCACTGGGTGGTGGCTATGTTCGGGGTGATTCAGCTACCTTCGACTCCAGTGACCAAGCAATGCCTGGTGAAGTCGTGGAGTTAGGATGGGCTCTTCAGAAAAATCGACAACCGGTAGCCTTTTCCGAGAAAGCGAAGAGCTATCTGGTAGAAGTGTTTTGGGCCGGGGAGGAGACAGGAAAGAAGGCAAACGTCTCCTTTGTCACCTCCAGAATGAAGTCTTTGAGAGACAAGAACGGGCAAAAGATGTTCACAAAGGCCGACTGGTTGACAGAACAACAGATTGCTCGATACTTTAGCCGACTATCCGCCCTCAATAAGGCTGGTCGATTACAGAGAAACCACTCTTCCTTAATAAATGAGGACGAAGAGACTGGTACCGATGATCTTGTTGTAGAAGCCGAGGCTGTCTGTAAAAGGCAGCAGATAAGGAGGGACCTTGAACTTTAATTTTTTCAAAAATTGGTAGGAGTGCAATTACCTTCTTACCTCGTGGCACGAAAGTTTAGTTTTGCGAATTGGCGATTTTTTTGTGTGTGTTTTGAGGGAACTAATTTTTGCAATTAGGACAGGTTTTCTTGCTGACAATTAACTTTTGCTATTTTTTTTAAAAAGTCCCAGGCAAATCAAAGATAACATTTTCTTTTTTATTGAATACATGCAATGGAAAAACATTCATCAACAATTCCACTGTGTGTATACCCCATTTAAAACCAGCAAGACATATTACTTTACTGTGGCATTAGATTGCAAACACGTACCGCAAAAATTTTATGCCACGATGTAACTCGAACAAACAATGCTCTGGAATAAAGGCCGATAGTATCCAATCATTGAACGTCGCGTTTATTCAAGGATTGTATTTCAGTTTCTTTTACAAGCCAGGAAAAATGACTGTGTTACATCCCAGCAAGAAAAAAAAATACCTGCATGTTTTACATAAAATTTTCAAATGATTGAGCCTTGTTGTCAACCTTCATAAGTAGAGTTTCAAAATAAATGTCGTCCTCGAATAAACACAGCATCGGGAACATGAAGTAAACACGGAATATTTAGTAAAAAAAAGTTCACGACATTTTTCTTTCAGTTTGGCTTTTTGGGAGACGAAAGCAAAAACGTAAATATTTATTTTTTGTTGCGTTTTGTTTTGTTTATGTTTATTTATTGTCTCTTCCTGTCTGGGCCACCGAAAATTGTTTAGAATTACTATGAAATTTCGAGGTAGGCACTGGAAATTCACTGAACAAAACATTGCAGGCTCTTTTTTTGTCACATAATACTTGGGCGTATAAATGTTGATCGAGAGTGATAGAACTCTGAAAAACTTGTATTTAAAAAAAATGCAGATAGGAGGAAACAAATAAGTCAAGGAGATAAGAAGGCCATTCTGAAAGCCTTCCTTGGAGGCAAAGAAGAAGATTTAAAACAAATATTGTCTGGTCACGCAGCATACATTAGTTTGGCTTAGATCGACGGCGGTAAGCGAAAATAACACCATTGTTTCTTCTAATACTCTTCTTTTTCCGAGTTCATAACCAGAAGTTAAATAAATTTTTTAAGAGCTTTATTTCTTTATCGCTAGAAGGAAGAATTTCTCATCATCATGTTGTTTTTAGATGTGCGAGTTGACATTGCTTTATGACTGGCGTGACTCAAAGTTTGTCAACAACCGCGCGCCATGTGGCCTTGAAATCTACCCTAGGAAATTAAAAGAACAGCCTGGTTTTCTCACAGTAAAGACAGTAGACAGTAAACACTTGAATAAGACGACTTATATATAGTTTAACTCGTAAGAAGAATAATCTCTGATTTTGCGAGAACATCTAAACGAGCTCACAAAGATTACGATTTTGCCTTCGATATTTTGGTGACATGCATTACTAATCAGTGTCAAATCTTTAAATTTCTCGCCAAATCTCGATCGTTTTAAGCATGTATTAAACTCCTCTATTACAATTGTTGTACAACCGGTCAGAAAGTGTCAGTTTATTAAATTAAACAGCCATTAACTGTTGAACTGTAGGAAAGGTGAAGTGGAAATAAGTCTGTTTTAGGTGTAGTTTTCAATTGGCATCTGACGCCAAAAAAAGGCAGTGCCCAGAAATTTTTTTTGTGTTTATTATAGACCAAAGGGCTGTTAAGCAGGGAATAACAAAATTATTGTCATAGCTTTCTGGCAAGGAGAGATATTCGACCTCAAAATCAGCAAATAATTGAATGGCTAAAAAGGTGGTCCCATATTCAAGAACGGTGATTGACAAGCTGTCAATCAAATTGACTGAAACTTATATTTTTGCATTTATTAAAGATGTATCAACATATACACAAAGCCTCATAGTCAAAGGTTAAAAACAGTTGTCCTGAGAATTTCCTACTTTTACTTGTTATTAATGCCCTTTTATTGGTAAAAAATCTAATTAAACCAGTTGAGTGGGCTATCTCCCACCATAAAGATCCAAACTACAAACCAGTTTGTCATTTTGAGTTTTGGGTAGACCCTTTAAACTGGCCAAGTTTCAGCGAAATTGGAGAGATGGCATGTAGCACACCTGCCTGGTGCACCCATGGACTCACTCTTAAGCACGAGGAGGGGTGGCTGACAAAAACATTAACATTAGGTGAGGGGGGGCCAAGGTTGAAATTCATTTTTTCTGGTGATGGGGGTCATGACTTATTTTAAGCCATATTTAATCAATTTGGTAACCCTCTCCCCACTGTCAGAGACCGGGTACTTACAGAAAAGTCCCTTCTTCAAATAAAGGGGCAAATCTGGTCAAGATAAGAGATAGCTTCGAAAAGGCTCTTCATGTGATATAAGCAATTCAACGCTTGAGCCAGAAACTGTAGATTTAGCAACATACATTAACGAATGAACACCCAGTGTTTGTGTTTGTAACACTAGAAAAAATCCCCTTTGTGAAACAATACATGTCTATGAGGAGGAAAAAAATGACAGAGACATGTTTCTCGAAAGTCTTAACCCTTTAAGCCCCAATATCAAAGTGCATATTCTCCTCACTGTCCTCTCATATCTCTTATGGTACTGCTTGGGAGAATTTGTTCAAATGTCAAGACATCCCATCTTTGGCAATCATTTCAATCATTCTCATGACCTGTATTTTTGATCAGGCAGTGATATTTTTAGGAGAAATTAGATACTGGTCACTACTGGGGCTTAAAGGGTTAATCAAGACTAGTTAATTTTTTATTTCTTGTTTAAAAGTAAGAAAAATAAGCATTTGTTGACTCACATTCAATTCAAAGTCCGAGTCACTATTGTTACTCTTATCTGGTAAATGGCCAAACATTTCATCAAAATCAGGTACTGATGCATGTGTCAAGCTGGAAAAAAGAAGATATTTTCTTAGATATCCTATTAAGAGTGTGTCTCCGTAAGAACTGACCAGTGATTTCAGATTAAAAAATTAATTTTCCTCATATTCTGGGATATTAAAAAATGCACTTTGTTTGACCGAAAATGTGATATGTAATTTTTTACGAATTTTGGAATTTTTCGGACGGTTAGCACCGGTGCCATAGCCTTTTAAACTACAAAAATCCCCTACATTGCTGGCGCTACAGAAAAGAAACAACTCATTCAAGAAGGCCCATTTTCTTTTTAATATACGGATACCACTCTAGATGTCCTAACTATATCACATTTCCAAATTATTCATTCATTTTAACGGCAAGAATATTTTTCCTGGCACGTGTTAGCGGCCTTCCATCAAAACATGAAAATAGCTCAACTTTGAGGGCAGTTTAAGAAAGTGTGGCACCTGTCTGAATTTTGCTATCTGTATTTATACAAACTAGAAATGATAGTAAAACGTAAAAAGGAATAAAATTTTTGTGCTCTTTACATTTTCGAACTTGACCGCCGTTTGAATTTCTAGAAATTATGAAGACAAGGGCACTTAGGTCGGGTAACGCTACCTCCCTCAGGTCAATGAATAGCGTGGGCCAGTGTTCAAGGTGCTTGATGCTGTCAGGGTTTCCATATGTGACGATCAATTCAAGAATAAAATCTGAAAGTATAAAAAATGTGAGTGAAATTTGATAATTACTTTGATTAATTACTGTTTACTGCAACATGTCTTACTTGCTTTTGAAGGTATTTCATTCTTCACGTTATCCACATGCTTGTTTCTTTTGACACGGATGAAGTGTCACAGCAAATTGTCACGTATCTCATTCTTTACTGTTTGCAAAAGGTTGTCGAAAAGTTGTATCACTTCCCTTTTGCATTCTTGGATGACCTTCAGTAAATCTTCTCGTTTGCTTATTTTAGCCGTCATGGATGCGGCATCGTTGGTTTGATCTTGTAGTAGAGAAAGGCAGACTTCTTCTATGGGATTCATTTTTGTCACTAAATTGAAGCAAAGAAATGAGACCAAAATTTAAGCAGACCGCATTTGATTGTGCGGGCGATGTATGCCGGGTTGTATTGAGAAGCTTTCAGAACTTATTGTTCTACATGGAATCTGAAAGTATAATTCAATGCGATAATGAACAGCACTTGTTTGCATTGCACTTTGTTTATCTTCCTAGAATTAATAGCAGTGGTTACACACACCTTGGGTTTGGGGTCTTCCGGAGGGTGGATGGCTTGGGTTTGGTTTAGCTCAGGTTTCACTTTACCCTTGGGGATGCGGTTACACATTAAAAGACACCCCTCAGGGTAAAATATAATTAGATATGAGCTAACTGACCTTGTGAATTGGCAGGAAAAGTGGAGATCAACATGGATGACACGAATCGAGATCTAGTAAGCTTAATTTCAGTGTTCTCCTGCTTATTATTCGACAGTCTTCCATAAACATAACAGTCCAGCAGTTTTTTTGCGAGAAGACACCAAAGAAGGCGCTTTCGATTACGCTACCTGCAAGGTTTGTCGGCATTGTATTTAAATTTACGAGCTCGTCGCCAATTTGCTTGCCGGCCTAGAAGAGCTTGGGTATTTCCACGACCACAGAACTGGTTTCAGGAACTTCTAAATAACAATGCACTGGATCACTGGTGGAAAGAAAACTTTAGAGTTTCGCATGATACCTTTGAATATATATGCCAGCTTGTTGGACCGGCGCTCCAGCGGCAAAACACTAGGATGCGAGATGCCATTCCAGTTCCAAACCGCGTCGGTGCAAGCCTCTGGTGACTAGCTACTGGGGAGTGCTACCGCTCGTGTGGACTGATGGTTGGGTTGGCAAAACTGACTGTTGTAAAGTGTTGCCATGAATTTGTTCAAGAAATATGCCGACTTCAAGATGAGTTTATCAAATTTCCTTCTACTGCAGCAGAGATAGCTAAAAAAATTAAAGGCTTCGACAAGAAAAGTAAATTACCTAATGTAGTTGGAGCAATAGATAGAAGCCATGTACCTGTTAAGGCCCCGAAAATTAACCATGAAGACTACTTTAACGGATGCTGCGTTTTACTGACGTTTATTGGGCTGCTGAAGATGAGAATATCCTAATGGAACCTACATTTGACTTAGGCGGAACTGTAGTGCGCCCACTTATCGTGGGAGACACTGCTTATCCAAACAAAACCTGGCTCATCCGACCTTTTAAGGATAACGGTGGGCTTACGCGCGACCAGAGGAATTTCAACCGAGAGGTATCCAAGGCGAGAATAGTATCCGAACATGCATTTGGTATGACCAAAGGAAGGTGGAGGGTATTACTTAAGCGCCTAGACGAAGACAGTGACAGAATACCTGACACTATCATCGCCTGCTGCGTGCTAGATAACATTTGTGTTATACGAGGAGATGAACTCGACATAGATGATAGTGATGATGATGATAGCGATGATGATGATAGCGATGATGATGATGATGACGACGGCGGCCCCCCCTCCCAGGCTGCAGCTGCGGTTCTACAAGCCCTTGTTCAATACGTTGCAAATCAATAGACATATATCCCCTTGATTTTGTCCTCTTTGCGTCCTAAATCATAGGTTACGAAATAATTATATTTTGCTTTGCAATTTATTTAAGCAATCATATATCTGATCCCATTGATCCAAACCTGAAAGTAACAGCAGATTGAATAAATATGTATATATATATATAGTAATATAAAATCAATCAAAAATGGTGTAGAATTTTACACAGGATAATTAGGGGAAATATAAAAATTCTGTTTGCTAAACAACTGTAACGTCTATTATACTTAAGAAACAGCGGTTGTAACCATTTTACAGCACTGTGTATTTTAGTGTCCAAAATACTATTCAAGATCAATTAAAATTTCTTTTTGCAGTTTTGCAACAATGATGTAAACAGTTCCTTTTTTTTTGGAATAAAAGCGCTGAGTTAAACCTATTTTTTGGAAGCAAATATGTCTCCAAGTTTTCCTAACACAGACACAACAAATTCTTGGTGTTGTCGCTGCGCTTCTGCCTGAAATTTGGGGAGAACTTCAAAAACTCTCTCGTCATTCTCTTCGGATCTTTGGATGGCTTCTTGCTGTGACTTCATCATGTCAAGGATAGCTAGCTCCATGTCATCGCCGCTAAGCCTTTTCTTCTTCTTCTTTGGTCCTTTTTCATCCTTTTGCCCAGTTTTTCCAGTTGTCTCTGCATCCACACTATCTCCTCCAGCAGAGCTGGGCGGCCGTTTCTCTGGTTTCTTACTGCAATCTTGATTTTCGGTCGATAAAATATCATCGGTATCATCAGAGCTACAATCCTGTCGGTGGGCTTTTGTTTCCTTGACAAATCTTGGATTCACTTTGTCTGATGAAGCCATAAATTCGTCAATGTCTTCATAGTGCTTGAACGTTTTCCGTTCCCTTCCCGTGCAATTGTTGTTATCACATACGCTTTTGTATTTATCCAAGAGTGCCCGCCACTTCTCCTTTAACTGGGCTACTGACTTTTCAGATTCCATGCCATTGTCAAAGCACATACTTTGAAACTGCTTCAAAATATCTTCCCATATTTTTTTTTTTGGCTTGACTGCTTTTTGTAGACTTAAATCTATCGTAGTACTCCTTAAAAGCGGCAATTAAGCATCTCTCTTGGGTCAACGACCAGCTACTGCGCTTGTTACGATCGTCGCTTCGGTTCGAGGATTCACTTGGAGTTGGACTAGCGCTGTCCCTGTCTGGTTCAAACTGAAGGTGATTGCTAGTACCAGGTACAGGGTTCTGGTAAATCGGGTAGGGATTTAACATCGCTGGATAATGCAGTGGAGGCTGATTTTGAGCCATGCTAACACCATACAGGGTATTACCGGTGTTGTTGATTCCCTGCGGCCTTGTTTGATTTCGTGCCGCAAATAAATATCCGTTGTAATAGGGATCTTCATTTTGACTAGCGTTCCTATAAACAGATAAACAGAAAGATTATAATTTAATCATCTTCGTAAGTGGCAGTCTGAAGGGCAAACTCATGAAAATAAATAAATAAAGAAATACTCACAGTGATGCACGAAACCCTCCTATGTTACCTCGTGCTAGAAGTAGGCGCGAAATTAGCCAAGTACTTCAGAGGTCACCTCAGAGCACCTCACGCAATTTCCTGTATTAGCTGCGTTCTGCTTTATGATTGGCCAAGCCACCTCAGGGAGCAGATAAACCGTACTTTTCAGTTCAGGAACTGTCATGGGAAGTTCTTTTGTTCTTTTTGATGTATCCATGGAAATAACCCTAGGGCAGTTTCGGTCCGGGAAAAGCGGTTACACACAAAAAAGTCTTTTCCCGTGGGCAAACGCTATTTACCCGTGGGTAAAAGGGCTAGTATAACCACGACTAATGTTGCCTTGGAGGATTTTGTTGCACAATGGAATAACCACAGTATAAGGACAAGAGGTGGCCTGTCACCACGGAAGCTTTATGTTAATGGAATCCTTGATGTTCACAACTCTAATTAGTCTGCTGTGGAAAATACTTATGGTCCTGATCAAGGTAACCTCATGTATGGAGTTGATGATGGTGACTACCTGTACCTTTAAAATGATGCTAGTTACTTAGGGACAGTTCATTATTTATGAGGATGACCGGGTCGGGGAAAAAAATAATAGCCTTCCTCTTTCTTTCTAAAGCCCGCCCAAAAGGCATTTTGTGTTTTTGCAGCCCGTTCAGTATTTGGGGTCAATTTTTTCAAAGCCCATTCAAATTGAAGTGAGTACCTTGTGAAAATCATTCAATGTTTATTTACGACTAGAGCAACTAGTGCATGTTCAGATCAAATACACAGCTGTTCGCCATTCGAGTCAGCAAACGGCTATCAAATGAGTTCAGCGATTACAAACAATAATTTATTAACATCTGTGAAAAGTGCACATTGACAAATGCCATTCAGCTTGAGGCATTTCATCGTTTGCCAAATAAGTGAAAAAGTCCTAAATATATCTTTGAACACAGATATATAACCGTTCGTATTAAATGACTTGCAAGAAGTGTTCAGAGTTTTCCAACCTCTCCAAATAGAACTTCTTGTGGAGTAACGTTTCCCTTGAAAGTTTTCAACATTTTGTTAAAGGAGTAAGTTTCCACAAACATGTTTTTAACAGGTTCGCAAGACATTCACGAGGACATTCAAAACTTTGTTCTAGGACTCTGTTGCAGCAGCAAGACATGGGAAGACTGGTAAGTAATGTCCACAGGGCATGAAAAAATGAAACGGATTTATAATATAGTGTTTCATATTAGGTTCTGTTATAGCGACGCGAATTAATTTTTTAAAAAGTCAACTGTTTGCAAACTCAATCAAAACCATTAAATTCCTCTTCATCTGAATCGCTTTGAAAGACAAACCATATCTTGTCACTTTCATCAATGCTATAACGTTCCCGTTCGTGTGATGAAGCCGTGATCGTGTCTTGGTCTGAGTCAGGCCCACTTAACAATTCTGCAAGGACAATAACCTCCTCACTTTCATCGTCCCCTGAGCTGTCAATTTCCTCGCTGTCATCTTCCGTTCCACATTCCTTCGTCTCCTCGTCAGTAAACTCATTCATATCTTCCTGTTGACCATGGTTCCTGCGAAGGACATGCAACAAGACTGTCTGTATCTTTTCAGCTTTGGTGCTGCTGCTTACGAGTTTGTAATGTTTAAGGTATTTATTCTGCTCAGATACAAGCAACTTTTTTAAATCTCCAGACTCTACGAGATCGCGCCAGGCATATTCTTCAAACGTTTTGGACATCATTTTACGCTTTTGTTCTGCGCGCCCCCTTGTTCTAATGCCGCTTTGTATTTTAAGATTTTCTAAATGGGCAATGTATGCCTTGATCAAGTGCGGCTCCACGGCAAATATCTCCGAAAACTGCTGGAGCTCTTCTTCCATTGTTAACATGCTGTCACTAAACATTTTCTTTATGTTTGCACGTGGCTTAAAATCATCGGGCACTCGAGGCTGCCCGTTTTCTGTGGTAGTTGGTGTGTCATTGATCGATTTAAAATGGGTAGGATTTTCAGGATCTGGCACAGGCTGGGGAATACGTTTCATGGGCACTGGACTTGTCCATCTTTTGTTAGAACAAAATGAACAACATTCAGTGACGGCTGTAGAACAGTCACCGAACAAGTACTCCATAAAGAGCTCACTGCCCAAATTAATTCGGGTCGCTATAACAAAACCTACCTGTCCCTGACCATCTCTGCCACTCGCCACGCATTTTTGGACATACGACATTTCTCGTACACTTCAAAGCCCTGTGGTGTCATTTCTGCAATCTCTTGATCAGTGAGGTCATCAAACCGTTAATAAAAGTTCCAATCAATAGTGCCACCATCGACCACACTATCACCAATGGCAGAGTTCGTCCTTTCTGCTTCGTTTTGCCCGCTGTCTGCACGAGAGCGATGGACATGAATACGATAATCACTTTTGTGTACACATGCTAATTCGGCGTCCCGAAATTTCATCTCAAAATTTGATACCCCTACGGCTGGTCCGGCGTCAGTTAAATCTGCCCAATTGGGTTTTACAGGGGGCAATTTCAGTTCAACAATGTTGTCGAGGACAAAGTTGGCTTTTGGAAGAACATATTTCGTGAAGTCTTCCCAAAGGCTTTTTTTTGACATTTCCTTGGGACAAAATTGCGACTGCAGCTGAAGAAAGATCTTTCTGTTTTTTAATCAGTTCATTTCCTTTCATTTTCTCGAATTCAGCACAGAGATGACAGTTAATGTTCCACTGCAATTCTGATATTTCTCCTCGCCTTATCAAATGCTGTAATCGATTATTTTCATACAAACGATGCTTGTAATTGTTATTCCCCGTTACCTTAAGTACGTCACCTTCTTCCGTCATGTCAGCATATAAGAAGACATCATCTTGAACAGCGGCACAAAGTGATCGAAAATATTTTGAAGAGTTTCCTAGATCTTTAGCCTCAAAATCATCAGGAAAAACCAGCCGTAGCCTTTCTGTTTCATTTTTCCAAGCGTTTCCTGATGAGTCAACATAGTCATATCATTTTCCAGTAACAATTTTTCTTCCTTGTCAATAGCAACTGGTTTTTGCGTAAAAACTCGATGGGTGGAGGGTGTTATGTACATTTTACTTTCCAGCCAGTCATATTTAGGGAGTTTTCGAGCTTTTTCTTCAGCAGATAAGGTTAGAATCCGTGAGTTTCTAGTTTCAGCGAAACCCTCTGAGCTTCCAGGCCTCAAATACGCTTTGTCGTCTATTGATCGCATAAAACTTAGTTCGCGGATATTGTCTGGTGTTGATGAGCCAAAAAAAGTAGTCTTTATATTACGAACATGCGCACATTGGTAATGGGTGCTTTCGTTCATTTGGTCTTGTGTCTTTGGTGGTTTTTTAGTACAAAATAAAGCATATCCCTTGTGCTTTGCGCTTTGTATGCTTCTTTTATTTGGTGGCCTCGAACGATTCCAAGCAGTAGCCGCTGATGAGATCAGTGCTTTATCGTGTTTTGGCGGGTCATAGTTTGCAATGTTTAACAAATCACGGATCTTTACCCTTCTGTTGGTAAACATTAGTTTCTTTGTGCCAACCATGATACGTTGCCTTTGATTCGATAGCTTTTGCAATAAACTCTTCACAAGCTTCGTCTACTTTTTCATTAGCCCCTGCTCCTAGGCGTCTTCTTTTCACTCTGTTTTCTTCAAGGAATTTGGTAGCTGTTCTTTTCTCCATCTGCTGAAGTCTCTGCTGTGAATATTTAGTCTCGCTGAGTTGGAGATTACAGAGCATTTACTTTGCTTTTTCTGCATTTTCAATCTTGTCTTCCAATTCCTTTAATCGTTCACTAGTCCAAGTATTTCTCTTTTTGGCATTGAGATCTTTCATGGAGACAATTTCCTGGGCAAGGTGTTTTACTTTAGAATCGATTCTCAAATTGACCATGTCTTTTGCTGCTAATTTTGCGTTCTCACATTCTTACACTCCATTCACAATCACTTTACTAGCACTGTGAACACTGTTTGCATCCAAACCGAGATTTTCTAGTTCAGAGTTCGATCTAGATGAGGTAAGGATTACACGCGCACATTTGCGATCCCATTTAGTATCCATCGACTCTAAAATCGCACTTGTGTTGCTAGCGTTTAGTGTAAGGCCCTTGTTTTCATCGACAATATCATCACTTGGTCGGTTGTGGTCTAAAAGTAACCACTGCAGCAAAGATTCTGTATGATGACTTCCATCAGGACGAATAGCAACAACATGAAAGTGATTAGGTTTGAACAAAACGTAAACGGGAAGCCCGTGCACAGGATGAAGAAGATGATCTCGAAATTCTAGCTTTCCTGCCAGCGTGTCCTGCCAATATGATTGATGCCCATCATAGGTTTCGAATGCTTCTTCAAAACTGATTGGGCTTTCTACAACAACCAAGAATTTAAGAAGTTCCAAGAGACCCTTGTATTTATCCACTTTCTGCCGATTCGGCTGCTTTTGCTGACTAAATCTCTGAAGTTCATTGACAAGAAATTCCATGTTGGCACTCGGGCCAAGTTCCTGTAATGATTTTCTTAAGTAACCACCCTCAGAGGTTTCTTCCATTTTGCTTTGTTTCCTAAAGGCAGAGCGAGTTGGCCTGGTATCCGTACACAACAAGGAGCTCCCAGTTTTTCTTTTATGGGGTCATTAGTGCAGAATGCTCGACGTTTTTGCACTGCCAAAACCACAGAAAAAGTCGCCACAGCTCCCCAAAACACGTTTCTACCCGTATCAGTGCTTTGCCAAGAATGATCATCTCTATACTGAGATTTTTCTTCATAGAACCATAAACTACCACTAGACATTTTCGTTGGTTGCATAAACGTGCGATTGATCGCTCTGAAGTAGCACCTAGCAATACGGGAAAACATTTGCAACACCATGTTGTTTTTAAACTGTTATCAGAAAACTTTCGCTTGTGTACATATTAACACATTGCGTGGCATCAGGCAAATCTTTAACATAGTAACAAAAACATGTTCGGTTGTTCAGATATCAAATGTTGCATGATTTGCTGTCAAACTTCAAAGTTTACATGTCAGAAAGCGTTCCCCGCGAGCGGTCAAATGACTAGCCACTGGCCGTAACTAGTCACTTTGGCGCCAACCCCCCAGTCACGCGAACCATTGCCTGCATTCTTTCAAAAGACTGAACCTATAAAACCATGTTTTTCCGCACCATGTGTTCACACTGTTGATAGATGGCTGTGTGTATGTAAAGTCAAACGCAGAATTCAGAAAGTCTTTGGTTAGCAAACTGGGATGGATGAAAGCCTTGAAACGTTTTTGAGCCGTTTAAATTTATCTCAGTACCTCGATAATTTTCGAGTATCAGGAGTTGATGATCTGGAGACAGTAGTTACTCTGTCCGAGGAAGAAATAGAGAAACATGTGGGAATTGTGCTACCAGGCCACAAGCGTAAACTTGTTTTAAACTTTGAGAAGCGCCTAAAGCGGCCTCCACTAGTACACATCCTCAGAAAGAGAACTCCAGGCGAGCACTGCAGACCAAACTAACATTTCAGAGTGGTAGTTTATCCATGGTTTTGCGACCAGAACCTGCAGATCCAGACGTACCGTGGAAACGACTTCTTATCCCACATCCGAGATTTCCTCAGCAGAAGTTTTTTAACAGCCTTCTCCCACAAACCTATGAGTCCACCTATCCTCATTTGCTGACTTGCTTTGAAGCCTATTGGATCAAAGAAAGGCGGGAAAGGTGGGAAAGAAAAGAGGTTTTGGAAAGTTTGAATGTTTCGGTGACGAGAATGATGGACATGTCAGACAAGAACTACATGGCTCGTGGGAGAACTTTGCCAAATCCATCAAGGCCTTAAGATGCCACAACATGTATCTCTGCGATTAAAGAGATTGACTCCAAATTAAATCAACTGGCACAGATTCACAAGTCATTAATGCACCAAAAGGAAGGATTCTTTGAACTGTCAAGTGTCACATTAAAGTCATGGGCAAAGAAGCAGTTCGCCTATTCTCAAAAAACATTAGCTACAACCTCCGATCTGAAAGACAAATTTCAATCCCTGAATGAAGAGATCTTAGAAACCCAAAAGAAGTTGGCCGATCAGCACAAATTCAGCCTTGCAAGTGCAGAAGCTAGGCGCAAACGGAAAGAAAACGGGACAATGCGAGTAGGACCAAACAACGCAAAATCTACGCCCAGCAAACCAGAACAAGAGATCTCCTTAAGTTGTTGTGTCAAGACGAAGAAGTCTTTACTGTGGTGGCTGACATTGATGACGGCGGCGAGTTGAAGTTAAAGAGCGCATTGGAATTGCAAGAAATAAATTTCTCTGTTTGAGAACCTTGCAACTGTGTTCGCATTATAACTCCCTCTTTTTTTTAAGGAAGGAAGGTTTTTTTGCCAAAGACACGGTCAAGATAGATGAACGACTCGAAATCAGGCGTGAGAAAGTAAAAACTTTTAAAGGATATACTTCCGCTTCCCAGGCTTTAGACAAAGATTCTGATTAGCTTTATCATTGTTCAATCAGTGAAAATTAACACAAGACGCTAGGCATCAAAGACTATGTGGACTGCTCAGTTGTTAAGTATGAATTAACAGCTTTATAATGTCACAGCTTGTCACATTTACAAGATACAAAAATTGTTCACGTTTTTAAATAATAAAAGTTTATTTCCGAGACAGATAAGAATGTAAACCTATTTTTGCATGAAATAAACGGAACTTGGCTGGCAGACTCCGCGGCACTGTGGTGCCTGCAGAAAAAATATTTTCAATTAGGTAGCAGTTGCAACTCAATGACAAATACAGTTTCCATGTGTTGTTCTCATCAAACGACTGCCGCGTTTCTACCACAGTTTTAGTTTATGTTGATTTTTTTAAAGCCCGGTCTCTTTGTTCAAGAAAAAACACAAAGCCCGTCGCCACGGCAAGAAAAATTTTCAAAGCCCGTTCGGTTTTTTCCTGACCTGGTCATTCCCATAAATAATGAACTGTCCCTTAGGGTAGCTTAGGTGTAGTGTTTTTCACAATCAATTTAGTTGCACTAAAACCATTATGTTGTGGGAATACCTTGGGGAAGTGACTCTTTATTGAAGCATTCCATGAAGAAAAACAAATGACTCTCTAAGTTCTCTATGTGATTTGAGGCCAAAATAAGTACTTTTTGCTTGAAATAGGAACATGTACAAAATACTTCTTTTTTTTTCTTTGCATGCTTGTATTTGTCTGGTTCACAATCATTAGTCAATGATGATAGAACTGAATGTTCATGGGCCACTGTTTAACTGAATAAGAACAGCAACAAATCAAAAGCATGGTAAACAATGTTCATTATTATCTCTTATGTAAACTTCACCCACGGCCATAACCTTGGTGCTGACAGCTGACAGCAATGTTCATTGAGGTCTCAAATGCCTGACAGTCGTTTCCATGGAGAGGCAGTTTAATAGTCGAAAAACAAGACTCTGGGTCAGAAAGTGTCAACTTGGTGAAACTGATCTTGAGCGGCCCATCGTTTGGGAGGAATAGACTGCCACAGATAAACTGCAGAAGGTCGTGCAACCTTGGCAGCTGGGTACACAGCTGTGTGGTATTTTTTGCTGGTTTATTTCGTTTGTCAGCTGAAACAAAGAAATGACTTTAACCATTAGGGACCAACCATTTGACTTTTGAGGATGGTTTGAGTGAGAATGAATATTTTTCTTCAAACCTCAGGTGATAGAATTTTTTTCCCTGACACACAACTCTGTAAAATAATATTTTCCATGATTGTAAGTCATAACAGATTTTTTTCAGTATAGGAAATTTTTTCCTCTCGAAATTAGTCAGCAGGATGTTTTTTTCTGAAATCACCCACCACCCCCTGTAAAGATCAGACCAGAAGTTTGGACAGAAGAATAGATTTATTCTATCGTGTCTAAACCTTTAACTACAAAACTGTAACCTGATATAAACGGTGTGATTGATTGGTTAATTAAGTAAACTACCTTTGACAACTACATAATTACATAATCATGACATCCCCCTTTTCCTATAACAGTTGAAAATATGTTGTATATATATGGTATACGACTATGAGGTTTATAGTATTTTATAACTATGTGTTCATACAAAGTCCTTAAATAGGATCAGTCTGATCACTTGTCAACCGGATCGTGTGTATATTGGAGAGGGTGTTGGCTGTGACTCCTCACCGTAGGTGGAGTGCGGGTCAGTGGAGTGTTGATCCTGTTCTACGGATGTGTTTGTTGAAGGCTGAGCGATGCCGATGGCTGGAGATGGAGTAAACTCCTCTTTGGTGCTTAAAAGGTCACGCCTGTTCCTGCCAAGTCTGTGTCCGCTTTCAGTTTCGATGGTGTAGGACCGAGGTGGATATTCAAGTGGTTCAATGACTTTGCCTTTGGTAGCCCATGAGGTTCCGTTCTGGAATCTGACAGTATCGTGTGCACTTAGGCTTGGTAGGGACTTTGCACCTTGATTGTAGTATGCTGATGAATAGTTAGGGGCTTTGACGCGGTATGGCTTTGCAGATGGTAGTAAGGTTCTTGGGTTTGGTTGCATGAGCTTGAAAGCTGGTGAAGGACCACCATCCACTGTAGGAGATGTGCGAACATTGAGGAACACCAAATATGGGTCTTCACCATCTTGCAGTGTTTTTTTGATGAGATTTTTGACTGTCTGCACAGTTTGTTCAGCCATACCATTCCTTTGTGGATATGTGGGACTTGATGTGACATGTTTGAAGTTCCACTGCTTTGCGAACGTGGCGAAGCCATAGGAGGAAAATTGAGGACCATTGTCAGAAACTACAATCTTTGGTATTCCTTGACGTGCAAAAATTGATTTCATGTGAGTTACAATAGTTGAACTTAAGGTGTCTGCTAACAAGCAAACCTCAAAAAACTTAGAGTGGTAGTCTACCACTAGTAGATAATTCTTATTCTTTAAGTTAAACAGATCAACACCAATTTTTATCCAGGGTTGATCGGGAATTTCGTGAGGGATTAAATGCTCTTTTTGTTGCTTGTTTCTATATTCTAGACAGATGCTACAACTTCCTATCATGTCTGTTATTTCAGTTGACATGCCTGGCCAAAAGAGAACTTCTCTTGCTCGTGCTTTAGATTTTTCAATGCAAGGTGGCCTGCCTGTATTTTTGTATGCATTTCTTGGCGCATTGTAGTAGGAACGATGATGCACTCGTTTCGCAGAAGCAGATCATTTGCAGCAGTGATTTCATCGCGATATTTGTAGTATGGATGTACAAGAGAATCAACATCTTTCTTCTCCTGGGGCCATCCTTTTTCTGTATACTCCCAGAGTTTTTCTAAAGCAGGATCGCGTCAGGTTTCGCGCTGAAACTCGAGAAGCTTGTCATCACTAATCGGAAGATTCAATATTACGAAATGAACATAGCATGTCATGTCAGAGGTATCAATCTCAGGTGTTGATGTGTTACTGAGATATGCACGACTTAGCGTGTCTGTGACCACCATGTCCTTGCCGGGAATGTAGGTCACTGTGAACTGGTACTTCTGTAAGCGAAGTAGGAATCGTTGAATTCAATGAGGAGATTTGAGCACTGGTTTTTGAAAGATATCTGTCAAAGGCTTGTGGTCGTTTTCGACTAAGAAACGCTGACCGTAGAGAAAATCATTGAAACGCTCGCAGGCAAAAACTATACTGAGAATCTCCTTTTCAATTTGGGCATAGTTGGTTTCCGACTAGGTCATTGATCGACTTGCAAATGCAACTGGATACTAGTTGTCGCCATGTTTTTGCTCTAGAGTGGCACCAAGACCACTTTTGCTCGCGTCAGATGATACCTTGATTCGCAGTTTTGGGTGGAAGTACTTGAGGACCGGGATGTTGGTTATTATCAATTTCAATTCTTGGAATGCCTGTTGCTGTGGAGTATCAAAAGACCATACTTTGTCTTTTTCCAACAATACTCTAAGTGGAGCAGAAACCTCTGAAACGCTGGGCTCAAATTTTCCGAGGTATGTGACCATGCCGAGAAATCTCTGAAGGTCGGACTTATTCTCCCGGGCGGGCATGTCGAGAATTGCAGATACTTTCTGTGGATCAGCTTTTACGCCTTCGGAGGTCAAGAGTTGACCGAGATACGTTATTTGGTTAGATCCAAAAATACACCTCGATCTATTCAATTTAAGACCAGAAAAGTGAATCCTTGAGAGAACATTCTTGAGCCGCCGATCATGGTTATCTTTTGTGTCGCCCCAGACCACAATGTCGTCTTGTGCGTTTGCACATCCCTCTAATCCCTCTAAGATTTCTGTCACTTCGGCTTGAAAGATTTCCTATGCACAGTTAACGCCAAACGGAAGACGCTTAAATTTGTAGCGACCGAACAGTGTGTGAAAAGCGAGCAGTTTTGAACTTTCTTCGTCAAGCTTTAATTGCCAGTAACCTGAAGACGCATCTAATTTTGAGAAGTACTTCGCGCCGGCAATTTGAGAAAGAATATCTTCGGCAGTGGGTAGCTGGTAGTGTTGCCTCTTATCACTTGATTGAGATCTCGAGGGTCAAGGCACACACGCAGTTTTCCATTAGGTTTCTCAACGATCACAAGATTAGAAACCCAATCAGAGGGCCTGTCAACCTTATCTATAATGCCAAGGCGCATCATGCGGTCAAGCTCATCTTTCAATTTCTCACGCAAGGCAAAGGGAACTTTCCTAGGCGCTTGTATAACAGGGGAGAAATTCCCATCCATGGTTCGGTGATGAACTTTAGATAAACTACCTATTTCACCAAAGCAATCGCTATACTCATTAATTAAACTAGAGTACTCACAATCTACAGTCATTACACGGTTAATGAGGTTGAGTTTCTTGCAAGTTTTCAGTCCTAGGAGTGGGACAGAATCCATTTCTGCCACAATGAAGAGAACTTTGTATTCTTGTTATCCGTTCTTCAGAGTGACGATGCACTTGCTGACGACTGGTATGTCGGTGCCATTGTAGGTGGTGAGTTTCACTTTTGCTGGATGTAGCTTAGGTTTGTGGATGAGGTTAGTGTATTCCTTTTTTGGAAGAATATTAACTTGACTGCCTGTGTCAAGTTTGTAGTTAATGTTGGTTCCATTTGATTCCAAAATGACAGACCATTCCAGTACCTCATCTTCTGCATTGTTTGAGTGTAGAGTCGTTTCGTTGACATCTTTCTAGGCTTTCCACAGTTATCGCACCAACAAAATTCTCCCATTCATCCTCGGGGTGGCAAGTGATTTCACGAATCGGCCTGTTGTGTGCTTGTTGAGGGTTGGATCGGTGTTGTTTTTTAGGGCAGCATTGTGTGAAGTGATTTGGAGCACCACAATCGTTGCATAGCTTTCCGTATGCTGGGCAATTTCCACGATTATGTCCACAACCACAAAATTTGCAGTTAGAAAGTACGCTGGTGTCGCACCTTTGTTTGTCTTGGGTATCGCCCCTTGGTCGACCATATCGACTGGAGTAGGTTTCGAGGCATGTTTGAGTTCTTCAGCATGTTTTCTCGATTCCTCAGCAGCGCGACCAAGTAAAATGGCCTTCTCCAACTTGAGATCTGTTTCTCGTAGGTAATGCTCACGAAGTTTGTTGTCAGTCATTCCACACACAATCCTGTCAGTGATCAGGGAGTCTTTCAGGCTGGCAAAAGCGCATTCCTCAGCACGTTTCTTCAGTTCAGTAACAAAATCATCAAAAGGCTGTCCATTTTGTTGGTTGTAGGAGAAGAATTGATAACGTAGAAAGGTTGTGTTCTTTCGCGGATTGCAGTACGCTGTGAATTTACTTAGGATCGGGCTGACTTTCATCTTGTCTTCCTCGGTCTGGAAGGTGAAGGTGTTGTAAATTTCACGAGCTCTTTTTCCAATACAAGTGAGTAGGATAGATGATTTAACTTTTTCGGATTTTCCATCACTCTCAGTGGCTGCTAGGTATAACTCAAACTCTTGTTTCCATCTTCTCCAGTTTTCTCATACATTTCCTTCAAACGAGAGTGGCTCTGGAGGGTCTAATTTATCCATTTTAGAGAGATCCCACTTCTGACACCATGTAAAGATCAAACCAGAAGTTTGGACAGAAGAATGGATTTATTCTATCGTGTCTAAACCTTTAAGTACAAAACTGTAACCTGATATAAACGGTGTGATTGATTGGTTAATTAAGTAAACTACCTTTGACAACTATATAATTACATAACAATCATGACACCCCCAACCCACCAGAAAAGTTCAACTATAATAATAATTCTCCTGTTGCTCTTGATTAATAACTTAAACACAAAAAGAATAACCCCCTTCTTCGTTTGGCACAATGAGAGGTTTATTCAGTGAAATAACAGAAGATAGAAATAAAAAAGCGAAAATCTGTCCGCCAAAGAACCTCTCGACCCAGATACAACTGGGTGGGAAGGGAGGGGAAAGGATTTGACTGTGCAAACTACAGATGTTATAATCACGATCTGCTAATAAACTGACAAATTCTGTTGTGACATTACTATATATACTGGCGTACAAATCAATCAACAGCTACTCTAATGCAATAACCTAAATACAGGGCACGTGGAATTAAATATTTTAAGCGAAGCTCAAAATAAAGCAATTCTCCCATTGCTCTTGATTAATAACTTAAACATAAAAAAATAACCACCTTTTTCGTTTGGTACAATGAGAGGTTTATTCAGTGAAATAACAGAAGATAGAAACAAAAAGGTGAAAATCTACCCACCAAAGAACCTCTTGACTGCCAAACCCCCAAGTGAAAAAGGAGCTTTTCATCAAAAGCACTTATCATACACTGCGCGTCGTGCAGCTTAGCATCCTCGGAAAACTCAAGATAAACTTTGTAGGCGTCAGACGTCCAATCACCATAAACCTGAATAAGTTTGTCTGGAACACCAGAACGAAAGGCCCACGTAGCTCCTCCTCTATGGAAGGAATGGCCTCTAAACTTAGAACAGTCAGAAACCCCAAGACGTTGAAGACGCGATCGAAAAACCAACACGAATTGTG
Source organism: Porites rus (assembly GCA_964035705.1). NCBI lineage: Eukaryota > Metazoa > Cnidaria > Anthozoa > Scleractinia > Poritidae > Porites > Porites rus. Next base: position 17,285,832 of record OZ037995.1, read on the forward strand.
ACTTGGTAATAATAGTATAATGTCCGGAACGGCCCTCGAGCATAAAAAAGACGGGCTGAACCGGGAGCCAGTAGAAAGGTACACATCTTCAAGGAAGCCCGAACTGGGCACAAAAGGTGGTCAGAATTACTAAGTAGGTGAAGGGCGAGTACTTTGGTGCCCCTGACGAACCTCGTCTGACTGTTCATAAAATTGTTCGAATGATAGAGTACGGTCAGTGGGCCGCAGGTTCACCAAACTTGTAGATGGACTTATGCCTTCACTGACCTCGCGCTCTGTTTGAGAGGAACCAAGCATTCGGGACACCTCCTCACGGAGTGCTGCACGAATTTTGTCTCAAACATAATTAGATGCCATCTGCATGTAACCCCAAGGAAAAAGCGTGCGAACTTGAGCATACTACTTGGTGTCAGGCCTTTACGCGTAAATGCGCATGCATAGATTACTTCCCTTTCATTTGCGGCATGCCTTGGCTGTTTGTTTGCAGTGAGTTTT
>OZ037995.1:17291326-17396326 GCA_964035705.1 Porites rus
TCTGCAATTAAATTATGTTTCATGCAAGGTCAAGGTTGATAGCCTCACATTTGTTAACTTCCAAGAAAATTATCAAACTGCCGAAATATATTTCTACTTATATCATGATTATTGTGTCAACTAGCTTCCTCCAATTTTATTCCCTAACGCCACTGTTTCTACTTAAGTTACGCATCTTTACTAAATAGAACGAAAAAGGTCGGTTGAACTTTGTTAGCGAGAGAATAATATTTTTAAAGCTTGTTTACAGGATTAACAATACTCGACACAGCTTTCAAAAAAATAAGCTGCCTTTTAAAACCACATTTTATAGGGTGCATACTTTCAAATAAAAGTCTATATCTAAATATCAATTATTGCTTCACTGGAAAAGCTTTGAAAATAAACGATCTTTTATACTCTACCTTGAAGCACGTGAAACACAACTCATAAATACGTGCGTTAATACCATTAACGATAGTCGAATTCGGTCAGAAATGTCTTGAAGTAGCTTCAACACTAAAATATGAACCCTTAAACAGCTGCATCACTGTACACAGCGTTTGAATAATGAAGATATTTAATATAATGTTTCCAAACACCTGTAGCCGTAATAAGAGACGAAAAAATTGTGAAGAATAAAGATGGCGATCTCAAAGTGCCCTTGTTCGACCTTTACCAATGTCATGTTTAAGTAGATGCTAAGATCTCATTGGATCCTAAGCATCAACTAATAGTACCTTCAACCTTATTGGCTCTTGCAACAAACATTCGAACATACAAAGTTACAAAGATACAAAGTTACAAAGCCACAAAGATACATACGCTCACACCACTGACATATGAGCTATTTGTTCAAAATAGCTCAACAAAACTAACTCACAGCAAATTTTAGCGATCTATTAATTCCCAATAATGCATCACGGGCATTTTCCCGCGTATTCCATTGAGTACCTGGACAAGATCAAAGTGATTTTCTTTCGTGATTTTTATTTCATCGCCAAAAAAGTGTCCCACACTATTAATCTTTCCACAAGGATAAAATTGAGAATATAAATGAAAGCTAAGCAACAAATCTCACTATGTTAATAAAACAACAAATTTGTACATGAATAATAACCTTTAAAAGTTTCTTTTTCTCAAAACACAAGGAGAACATTAAAGCTCACCTTTGTTTTACAGTTTTTACAATGTTAAATTAAGCGAGGTAGAATAATCAGGACAACGTTTGAATAACAAGTAAGTTCTTTTCATGGGTGATCGTTGACGTTCCACCGCGGGTCGAAGAATTCATCAACATCACTCTGATAGCAATTTTGACGCAACAAACTCAAGGTACTGATTATTAACTGCTGCAAATTATGAATGTTGTATTGCGTGAAGTGTATCGATTAAGAAACGTACAAAAATGACAAATAAGTTTTCAAAACGTGGTATCTGAATTACGCATGATTACGGTCAGGCTTGTGCATGAAGCTCAATAACATGTTTTGAACTGTGTACCTCGGATTCAGAATTTCTAACAAGCAAGAATACTGAAATAAAAAAGATCAACTACAAACAGAGGAGAAATTTTTTATTTTTTATTCCAAAACAACTAGAAAATTCAAGATAAAAATCATGTTGCTTACCCCAACAGAGATGTGTGCGTTGCGGTTCCATATTCACTCCGGCTGCGTCAAATGCTAATAAATAGCAATGGAAGAATTAGAACAAAAAAACGTTCGTAAATAAAATGGCTAATTTTTGCGTTCAAATGCAACAACAGCCTGAATGTCAGTTTTTCTCCAATAACACTCTCACCACTTCCTAACTGAAGGACACAGGTATATATTCTTTGGGATAAAATTAATGCCAACTTTTTAAAGAATGCTGTTCCCACACTGTAGGAACAGCATTTTTTAAAAAGTTGAAGAAAATACTGCTTCAAGTAAAAATTCACAATTCAAAACAATATGAAACGTTTCCTTGCTATCACGCGGCGTAACAACTTCAATATGAACTGCGCAACGTAAAATTTGCAACCGACTTTTTACACTTACTCATTTATCACCTTAAATATTATAAATTCCAACTAACTGTTACGTACAAAATAGCTTTAAAGTCAAAATAATTGATTAATGTTTCACTTACACATCTTCCTACTTCACACTGGTATCGACTGGTAGAAAAGACCAAGGAGAAGTAGACCTATTTTCCAGAGAGTTTGAAAGTCAATCACGCATCTTGTCTCTCAAAGTCACGTGGAAAGCATACTATTCGTTATCAAAAAGATTGATTGACAAAGTTTAAAAACAAGAATTTTTTATTGGCTCCTTTTTGTTTTAACATCAACTAATTGACAGGTTATCAAGTGCAGTATCCTGTCTATCCTGGCATCGAGTTGAAACATTTTCATCTTCTCTTCGCTGTTGTGTGATGATTATTTGACTTTTAATTTACAGTTTTCTTTAACGTGAGACACCACTGTACGATTTGCCGAATTTCCTACAAAAACGCCAAAATAATACCGTAAAATTCCGAAAATAAGCCTCGGGGCTTATATTTTTCAAAGGCCCTTTTTTAAGGGGCTTATCTACGGAGGGAAATTTGCGTTTACAAATCGATTGGGCTAGCCTTATTGGAAGTAAATTTGCCGTTTTTGTGTTGTTTTACTTTGTATTTGAGGGCAATTTTCCAAGTACAAGCCCCCAGGGGGCTTATATTTGAAGGGGCGATTTAATGGAGGGTTTTTTGCGTCACCGTTTTGGGGGGCTTATATTTAGAGGGGCTTATACATGGAGGGGCTTATTTTCGGAATTTTACGGTATCTCATTTCTTGCCCAAATTTCAGTGAATCTCGTTTTCCAAGTGCAGTTAAATCCTCTTTCTTGTCAAGATATTTCTTGCATTTTCCCCAATATCGCACTTTAATACCTCTCGGTAACCGATTCAGTCAAGCCCTAATTTAGCCTCCTTTGTATCTGGCGAATGATTTGTGCCTACACCTGGCTAATTTTTGGTTCCTTGTGACTTTCTATTGTAACTTCTATAAAACGAGTGTAATTCGTTATTCATATTTGTTTAAAAGAACCCAAAAATAGAAAACATTATTAGCGCCATCTATACAAGGAAAAAGAAGACACGAACTGTAATTTAAACGAGCATGTCTTATCTAAGACGAAAACAGCTAGTATAAATCGTTCGCGTCTTATTTCTGTTCTTGACTCGAAAACGAAAACAAAACTAAAACGCGTTGTAATTTCTAAACAACTTTTCCCTGCCAGTATAGCCTGCCAGTTCGCCGAGAGGCAAGCAAAAAATTTCCCGCCAAAAATTAACACATGCGTACTATGCGTTCGCGTCTTATGTAAGACGCGAAGGTCATTCCGTGGGATGCTTGTGGCACTCCCACGGTAAAAATCTGGTTCGGTTGTACTCAAAATTGCAAAGCCAGCCAATAGGATTGCCTAAAATCTTTATCGATTAGCTCTTCTTCCAAGCCGACCAATCAAATTGTACAAAATCTGTATCGATTTTTAATCGATTTGCTTCCTCTGAAGAACGTTGAAATCAGAACGTTGCTTGCCAAATTTGTCGCGCTAGAGTTTTCCCACTCATGCTTTAGGATGGCTTGTTAACCAGCGAAATCCTTCGGGATACTGACAAGTCACAAAGGCGACCTAAACCAAATTATTTCTTTCCTTCATGATTCTTTTTTGTTTAGGTCTAGCTTTTTTATCAGGTTTTAGTAGCGTCTGGTTGCGGGCCGTGATTTCCGATAGATTTTTCTATTCGGAGTTCGCCAGTTTTTGCCGATCACAGCTAGAGTTCAGTTTTTTTCTTTTCTTATCGAAAACACGTTGACGATGGGAGGTAAATCGCGTAAATTTCAACTCGTACCCTTGACGATTGCTGGTGAAATCGCGAAAATATTGTCCTCGTCGATCGACAACTCGCTTTCGGCATGGATTGGACTTCTGGATGGGACACGGATCAGGAGTGGACCTTAGTAAACTTATTATACCTTGGGATCAGGGATAATCATTGGAACTATGTTAACTTTGAGACCTTCGAAACACATTGCAATTAGTTTTTTAACCGTATCAAGAGCATCTTGGAATATTAAACTTTCATCTTGGATTAAAACATTGGAACTTTATCGAACTTTGTAAACCTGGGTTCGACCCTGGATAAAGCAAGCGGATGTTTTGTTTTGTTTTGTTCCATTAACCTAAAACTACAATGTTTATTTCTCTTTGAAAAAGTTAGCTGTGGCAACTTACTATGCAGATATGATGTATCTTTATACATATAGTTCCTGTTCAGGTTAATCAGAGAGCATTATGCACATGTTCTCCATTACTTGTTTCCGTTAACATTCCAATTTAAGTTACACGGGTAAACCTTGTTTTGATGCAAAATAACTTCTTTTTCTTATCCAAATCGTGCTATGAAAATAACTACATAGTGATAGATCAAAACAAGATTAACTGCATCTTTGCGACCACTGACAACTATAAATTTAGCTTGCATAGCAGGTGTCGAAAGGGGTAGGGGATAAGGAGGAAGCAAAAAGGGGATGTGGATTGGGGAGAAATAGTAGCCTGCCACGCAGGCTACTATAAATTCAGTCATAAGCATATTAAACCAACCCATACAGGTAACCTACTCGTCGATGCTCATAGCATGACACCACTGGGTGGTTTGGCTGTCTGTTACACTCAAGCAGCTTTGTTTTATTACGCTGCCATTCAAGACAGTGCGTGGGAAATACATATAGTCCTTGCTCATCCATCCTAGCAAGGAGTTCTGGGCCATGCGACATGCAGAGATTGTGCCATTGAAACTGTTGTAGCCAATGGATTTGGTGGGGTGTTGTATAATTTCTTAGTGACATTAGCATGTCTCTCAGCTGTTGTTCAGATTCATTCTGCCGTATAATCGGAGTAAGCTCAACAGCACTATCAAACATTGTCCAAACCAAGCGGCCGTGGTTAGATGGTGCACTACGACAATCTGAGATGTACACGGGGGTGTCACACACAGGAGGAAGCTGAACATCATCTCCCATAAACACTGCCACAGGAATCCCTCCCCATAACTCATCTGCATTGGCTCCTTTGTTCACTGCATAACGTGCATGCTGTTCCATCCAGCCCATTGTTGTACGTCCAAACATTGATCGCTCATCACCAACCAGAACTTTCAGATTTTCGCACTTTTTCTGAATTTTCTCTAGTAAGGGACCTGTGGGTAGAGTCAATTCATTGCCAGACCTTCCACCTGTTGGTACTCCAAGAAAACTGTGAGCTGTACAGCCGCGAACAAGATAGGCAGCATTCCCCGTTGGAGTTATCACCTGTATTGCATCATTGGCTTCAAAAACTTACCGCACTAACCTCTGGAGACACTTGATGGCATACGACTTTCCTGTACCAGCAGTTCCAGAGACAACAAGCCGCAGTGGATGGTAATATTCAGTGTTTTCAACAAAGTTGTACAGGGCAAGCAAACTAGACTCACTATGGCTTTCTGATTTTCATTTAGAGACAATGGACACACCTGAGGTAAATCAAGGTCTGCACTTTCTGTCTGCTGTTCATCATCTGCTTTAATACTTTCTTGAAGCCATTTTGTTGGGTCTTCTCCTTCAGGAAGAATGATACGGGTACTGCTCCAGTCATAGTCCTCCCCACCATCATCATAATCAAAGTCCCTCTCTACACCCTCATATATTTGGTTCTGCCCTGCATATACATCCACCCAGTCTGGTTGTTGTTCTGCTTCGACAGCATCATCTTCCTCATCCTCTTCAAATACTGGTTCTTGTGGGTGGTCTGCAAAACGCCGTGCCTTAGCAACTTGGGCCTTTACAAATGTTGGACAGTCATCACTTGCAAAAAAGTCCTTAAAGCGATCAATCCAAGATTCAGCATCCCCCTTCACTTCTTGGATGTCAAACCAGCTTGGTCAGTGTAGCAGGAGCATAGTCCTACAGTAGTCCTCATTCAGTGGCCATGTTGCGTGTGTAGAACCACCACTTACAACAGGGATATTACCGTTCCTCGATGCAAAGTGGTACCAAGAACAGTGCTCATCTCTTGGTCATGCAAGGTACTTATCCAGTGGGGTGCTGCGAGTTGCAGTTTCACCATCAGGTTCAAGTCTCCTTGACCCCGACATAGACAAATAGGTAAATGGACAGCTACATCACCAAAGTGCTAGGCCACTCAGCTGAAAGGATGCCTCCGGTACACTGATATCTCGTCTTCCCATGGTCTTTATCAGCATCTTAGCACACATTGACTTACCTGTCACTTGGTCTGCATCAGCTGCATCAACAGCATTTACAATGTCCTTAAAGAGATCAGAAGTTGCACCAGTGGGTTCGCTGTCTTTGCAAGCATATCCACACACATAGTCGATTATGGCTATGATATCATCAGTGCTAGGATTGTCTGGAGGGGAATTGGAAAGAATCAAGCTTACATCCCCATTTGCTCTCCATGATTGTAACTGATAACGAGAATGCTGAACCACACGTGGATGGTCACGAGGCATCTCCAGGCGGGGAGCTCTGTTATGATCTTCCACAATTTCGGGATTACTGTGCACTTTTTTCCCTGGGTGGAACTCGCTTCCACACTCCATCCGACATACACGTTCTCTCGGCTGCAGTCCTTGCTCCAGATGGCGAGGAGTTCTCAAGCAGTTATCAGAGCAACTGTGGAGTCCAACCCTGTTTACTAAAAGCAAATGATCCTCCAGTATTGCATCTTGTGTTGCAGCGATGTGCATTGGCATCTTAACTAAGGGATCCCTATCATCTGATATGGGCTCAGCCGTTCCCTCAGGTGGTGGCCACAAGTTTTTGCTTGGCTGCCCTTCTTCGTCATTGCCAGCTGAATGTAATGCTGTCATGGCAAAGGTTTCATCTGCCCACTGACTGAGTCTAGCTGCATACTCTTCCTTTTCGCAACCATCTTCACGAGTTCCATGCAATAGCGGATGTGGTTGCCTGTCTTCCCTCCAGCTGAGTTGGTGCCAATGAATTTGACCGTGGGACTTGGCAAACTCACAGCGGTACCAATAATCAGAGACACCAAATACCGGCTTCAGTACCTTCTCATGGTAAGCCAGGTGTTGTGCCCGTGGTCGGCCAAGGGATCACTGGTCGTTGCACATTTCCTTGTGCTTCTACAGCTTCACCTTCCGGAGGTTCAGAAACAACTTCATTTATGGCTGCTTCTACTTGTGCTTGCACATTCACTCCAGGCTCAGGAAGAATAATTCCAGAGACTGTTGAGTCATCAGTGCGTTCTGTTTCTGAGAACTCAACAGTCCTCAAATTCGGCAACTCACCATCTTCTGGTAAATTCTCTATACGAGTGCCATCAATAGCAACATCACCATAAGCAGGATTGTTGTCCTTGAGCCAACGAAGGGCTTCTTCAACACGGTGTCTTCTAACCCTGAAGTCCTTATGGGTATCATCTTTTCCTTGTCTTTTCACGCGTATGATATCCACCTCTGCTGGTAGGCGTGGAAGAATAGTGGCTGGTTCTTGCACAGCCTGTGGGAAAGCAATGCAATGTCCCTTTGAGGCAATACCTCCATGCTTCAGTAGGTGTACATGCACAGTAGGTTCTAGCCTGGGTATCAGCATCTGTTCAGCATCTGACATGTTAGACAAAATCTCAGGAACAGCCATTGGATCCATGTTATTCTCACCAGACCAAACTTTTGGCACCTTCTTATCTCTTCTGCAGCGAGTACACATGTTTCTCGTGCCCTTGCACTCCAGTTGCCTTTCCTTGCAGGCCTCACAAAAAAAGAATGCATAAGTCATCTCCTCCACCTCAAATGCACGAATAGCACTGTATGCATTATCTTCTTGCTGACTTGACCCTGCAGGTGGAGGAGGCGGTAGATCTCCAACAGCTTCACGCAACCTTTTCTCTTGTTCTGATATTCTTCTTTGGTTTCGCCTCTGTCTTTTTCTCCTGTCATCCTTCGTTTCCACTTCACCAGGCTTTGCAAACTCATAGTCCACACCAACTGCCCTTGCTCTAGCAATAAGGCGGTCATCTTCTAGGTGGCTACTTTTATTTACTTCTGGAAGAGGTTGCTGTGTTTCCTGCACGTTGCTTGCTCCCTCAATTGGGTCATTTTCTACTACAAGGGGTCCCTTTCCATCTCTTCTCCTAGTAAATGAATTATCTGTATTTACCAACTACACAATATAAGCTAAGTGGCACTAGTGGACTCTATTTTAAGCATGCCTGAGGGAAGTTGTTTGGGGTAATCAATTACAGGAGAAGAATTAATAGAATTGTGACTCTTGGGCTATGCAGGCTACAGCCTGCCTACCTAATGGTGCTTGTGTTACTGATTTCAGAACCTGATTTCAAAAAGGAAATACACAATATTTTTCCAAACCGTAGATAAAAGAACAAGGCTTGAAAATCGTTTTCTAAGTGGTGATAACTACTGACTGAGATTTCATAAATCAGTCATCAGTCTTGTGATGTAATGTATAGATCTTGACTATCACATGCTTTACTAACATTACCTCATTTTATAAAGAAAACTGCTACAAATTGTACTTGTAGAAAGGAGTTTCATGCTGTGCTACAACTATTTTGAACCTATTCTCACCATGGAGCTATCCTATGTTATCATTTGTTTCCGCTTTTCTTGTTCATTTATATTCTACAAAATACTTAACCCCATTCACACCAAAGCTTAAACAAAGTTGTTTATTAAAACAAAGTTAAAATTGTTTGCTTTATAATAGCTGCTTATAACTAAGTTTCTTGCAAATTAACAGAATGGTTGAAGGTCATTATTTTGGATCCTGTGTGAGAATCTGAGGTCCAATTTTCTGTGTCTGTTTTTCATTTTAATACAAGTTTCGTTGGTGTGAATGGGTAGCGTGTGAATGGGGCATGACTGTTTGCATAAGTAGTCACTCACCTTTGAGTTCAACTTGCGTTTTTCAAAAAATATCAAAACTGAATGAGCCCTTTAAAGGGCAAATGCAGTTTGAGCTTTTTGAAAAACACGAGTGCAAATAAAATCCACATTGAGTGAGAAAAGTCATATGATTACTTTTTAATAATATTCATGAAATAATTTACATATACTTTCCTGCCTTTGTATGCTTTAATTTTGCAACATACTTAGTTGTTTCGCTTTTATTTTAGCATCTCAAAATCAAGGAACTGAATTGTTTATCCCTAGTTATGGACAGGTGTATCCTTTCTCTTTCAATGCGTGTCCATAGCTGTCCTAATAATTAATTTGCAGACCATTTTGGACTCATAGTTGCCCACTTGTCTGTTTTTATTACTCATGAGTCTTGGTGTAGAGTTACTCGACTAAGCAGTATGTAGGGGTTGGCATGCTAGAAACTCTCAATTCCTTTCTTTTTGTACAATAGCTTCAAACATGAAATCAATATATGGTCCTGTTTACAACGTTTATATTTGGTTTTTGTTTTCAATTGTTCAATAGTATTTTGTCGTGACAGAACTAAATTTTGCTTTGTATGCCAGCTATTTTTCCACTCGTCAAGTTACCTGCCTGGCTTACCACGGGGTGAAAGCAGATTGTGGCACCTGATTGGTTCTGATATATTTCTATTGTTTATTAGCTAATCACAATTTTTCATTATCTGAGAAAAATTTTTTTGATTCTTATTTGCATAATTTTACCTCATTTTTGCACTGTGTTTACTAAAATTTGCACTGCTCTAAGACAATCACTTTAAACAAATTGTTCCATGTATATTATCTTTCATAATAAATATCATCTTCTGTCATCAATAATTATTATATCAGTACCTGCTGAATGACTTTGCTCTTGTTCACCGAGCAGAGAGCATTCTATGCTACATTCAACTTGGAGGACCTCACTTTCATGTTCTTCCAAGGCTAAGAAGATAAGATTTTAAAAATCTTTAGTTTATAATAATAATCAATGATTTTTTCATCACGAAATTCAATATTTCCCCTATATCACAATAGTGAATACACACACCTTATTCGATGGTTTAGCATAAAATATCATGGGTGACAAATTACTCCTTAATTTTGGGGCAAAATTTAAGCGTTAATTTATAATTTCACATGTGAAATTACCAAATTACCATAACAACCGTTCTGACGCAGCCAAAATGGCGTCCAGGTTTAAAGATGTTACAGATTCTGATGTGGCAGCATTAAAAGATGCTGCCGAAAACTTGAACACCCGTAAAAGCACAGTTAACTGGTTGAGAGTTTTTGAGAACTGGTGTGATGAAAATGCCCTCGACAAAAGTGCTGAGAAGCTTCCTCCTGAACAGCTGGATAACGTTCTTGAGCGGTTTTATGCCTCTGTCCGTAAACAAGACGGAACCGACTACGAACCTGGCCCCTTAAAAGTAATGCAAGCAGCACTTGGCCGCCACCTGAAGGAGAAAGGGTACTCTTTGTCAATTATAAAGGACAGAGAATTTTTGAGTTCTCGAAAAGTGCTGGAGGGAAAGGCGCGTAAGCTGCGAAACGAAGGTAAAGGAAATTGCCAAATAAGTCACAAAGCCTAACAAGAGAGGAAGAAGAAGTGCTGCGGGAATGTAGACAGCTTGGAAATTCATCTCCAAGGTCCCTTCTTTACACAATGTGGTGGCTCCTGTCACAGCATCTTGGTTTACGTGGCTGGCAAGAACACTACACAATGAATGTGGAGGATTTCACGCTTAATAAAGACGACAACGGCAACGAGTTCATAACATTCGCAGAAGGCCCCACAAAAACACGGCAAGGAGGATCACGACTACAACCAAGGTCTGTACTACCTAAAATGTTCGCAACTGGCGACTCACGATGCCCTGTCGCACTTTTTAAGAGTTACCTGGCCAAGAGGCCTGAAGGTTTAAAGTTATCTGGCCCCTTTTACTTGGCGTGCATTGACAACCCCACCAAAACAGATGTCTGGTACAAGAAAAGCCGAATGGGTAAAAATGATGGAAAAATCATGGCAACAATGATAGAAAACTTACCCTTACAGGAGATGTGTCCAGACAAAAGATTGTCTAACCACTCGGTCCGGAAAACTGTGGTGAGGAAGCTAAAAGCCAGTGGAGTCCCAAAATCCGAAATAATCACAATAACTGGCCATCGACAAGAACAGAGCGTGGAAGCATATGACTCCGGGAACGAAGAAGAGCAGCGTCAACTATCTAACATCATTGATGGCAAAGAACCCCAGTTCAACCAGACAACCAGCCAAGTTCCTCTTCAGCCGCTTATTCAGTCAAGTGCAGCGGTTAGCACTGGCCATGTATATAATTTCCACAACTGTAATGTGGTGATAAAGCAAGGACAAGCTTACGCGTTGTCTTCAATGCTATCTTCTAACACCGAGCTGTAAGCTTCAATAATTTTGTCCACATTGATTTCCAGCTATTTGAGTGACTTAACGTTCTTTTGCCTATATTATAACTTGGCCTGTTTGCTGTTTGTTATTAACAGTCTGAAAACATTTTCAAACACTAACATTAACTGGCATTTATAGCTTTAGCGGATTATTGATCGCATTTGACCCTAGCGGCGTTTTCAACTTCATTCATGAATTTTGGCCAATCATGAACAAAGAAGGGAGACATCAGTTGATTTAACTTTGAAACATTTGATGAAAACAAAAATGAAAAACAAAAACAGTTTAAAGGGCTTTTCCAAGTTGTCTGTACATTCTGAAAATTAAAACTTTCCGCACGGTACGTTTACTTTTTTTGGACTTTTTCAATACAATAAACAATTTAAAAAAATTGCTTCTTGTGAACGTAATTTGTCACCCAAAATATTAATAGGTAATCAAATGGTGAACTCGTGAAATTAGGGAATAATTTCACTTGTGTTTTGTCCAAATCCTAATAATTTCCCGAGCCTTTAGGCTCGGGAAGTTATTAGGATTTGGACAAAACGCGTGTGAAATTATTCCCTAATTTCACTCGTCACCATTTGATTACACATACTAATACGTGCAGATATTTTGCGAGTTGCGTAGTATTTTTCTGAGCCCCACAGGGGCGAGGAAAAATACGAGCAATGAACAAAATGCCCGCTCGAATAATTATATGCTAAACTATAAGATAAAAGGTTTATTATTCCACTACAAAAAAATTGTTCTTTTGTGAAAGGCTTCTATTTTTTTGGTAAGAGTATTAAAAAACATCCTGATTCCCTCTGTGAGAATAACAATAACAATGAGCTAAATGTTTGTGCGTATTACATGTTAAACTATTGAATGAGAGGTTAATTATTCTACCTACTGCAAAAAAATGTTATTTTGGCTTCTATTTCCTGGTAAGAGTATCCAAAACATCGTCATTCTGTGCGAATACTCCTTTTGCATCCACTGGTGCTAGCCCTGTTGTAAACTGGTTAAACCACGACACTACAGTGTATTACGGCCTCGTATTTTGCACGTTCTCTTTACCTTATATGGTAAAATGACATAATAGTGGAATAATAAAAGGTGTTTTTTAGCATTCATTGTGGACATTTTTGTCTTAATTTTGCTATTTCTGCAAAGTACAACATTTTCAATACAGTACAAACTAGTGACTAAGAACCTAGCTAAATTTCATTGGTGTTTATATAATAAAATCCCACACTCTTATAAAATATTCAGGAACCTCAATGAAGACCACTTTAAGTACTCTTAGTTACAATGATTTTTTTTTCCTTCAGAATTAAAAAAGGACCTATTTATTTTAGAAAAATACCCAAATTTTATGCGGGTTCTTACACGCGAGTTTTTAATGTATTTTGACTGGCACTGTTCAAAAATCATTTCGAGCACTGGCTTAATGACCTCCTTATTTCCATAATATTATTCTTACACAAGATAGGAATCTACAAAATGGAAAAGTCTTAAAGGAATAGCTATTTCAATTCGAGAGGGAGAATAGATCCTTCAGATCTTCTTAAAACAGCCTAAGTAAAATAAATAGAGGTGAACCCGAACCATCTGCATCAAATCAGCTCAAACCCCTTTACACAGGCATTGGAAAAACCAGGCAAAAGGCAGCGCAAAACATCTTCAAATTGAAGCTGAAGGCTGCCGAGCATACAAAGAAGAAACAGTGACATCCCAAAGACTTTTAAGAAAACATAACAATGCTTTCACAGGCCGTTAATTTACGATCATCTAACACGGAATCAATTTAAGTCCGGGATTTTAGCTTACAGGAATGACAAACAACAGTCATAAAGAGGAGTTTACAGTCGGATAGGATAAAAAATGGCAATGGTTATACTTTTTGATGAAATTACGTAACTTGCACATTTAAGATTACCTTATTTTCCGCCCCAGAAAGAACGAAAATACATAGGGAGCTGCTTATCCGTTCAAGTGAGGTTGAATTTCATCGCTGGGTGACAAGTGACGTGTGGTATGGTCATAAAAGCTGATGCAATCATGAAGAGGTTATTAATTAACAAACAAAACTACAACTAACGTCCCTCCGTATAAGCGTCATGACACTGAAAAAATTTAAGCCCGGCATTCAAGCTTACATAAGCTTACAGGAATGACAAACAACTGTCACAAGACGAGTTTACATTAATTCATTCAGCGATTCATTGCACGGTTGGTTAGGACAGAAAAAAATAACAATGCTGAAACTTTTCGATGGAATTACATAACTTGCACATTTAAGATTACCTTATTTTCCACATCAGAAAGAACGAAATAAATCGAGGAGCACTTCAAGCTTATACTCTATCTCATTCAAGTAAAATTACATTTCAACGCTGCGTGACAGCAATTGACATGTGGTTGGTCCTGATGCAATCATGAAGAGATTATTGATTTAACAACCAAACCTACAACTGACGTTCCACAACGCCTTGCATCCGATACATATTTACAGTAAGCTAACCTCGGCAAAAAGCAGGCTTAAATTTGATGATAGCCACTTACCTTCTCCTTCCCGTTCGTCTTCGTTCAGTCAACGCCTTTTTTGCTTTGCTGCTTCTCGCTCCGTTCTTCGCCGCTCGTCGCTAATTTGTTGTCTATTTTCTCTTGCTCTCTCTCATTCATCCTCCAGTTGCTCTTCAGTGACATGTTGTCGCCTTTCCCTTTCTCTTTCTTGCTCTTTCCCTCGTTGCTCGTCACTAAAATTTTGCTTCCTTTCCCTGTTTCTTTCTTGCTCTCTCTCGCGTTGCTCATCAGTTAAATTGCGCCTCCTTTCTCTATCCCTCTCCCGCTGCTTGTCAGTAAATTTTGCCTCCTTTCCCTGCCCTCTGCCGCTCTCACTCTCGTTGAGCTTGGCTTGCTTGCCGCCTACTTTCTCGTTTTCTTTGCCTCTCTCTATCTCTATATTCCAAACTAGAGGACATAGTTGATAAAATATGTAGAAAATACGGATGTAAAAACAATTTCCGTTAACCGATATGAAAAATTTCTTTTGTTCTGAGTTGATTTCGCTGGGCCAAGTTGTTTTTACTTCACAAAACGTGGGTGGCCATTCGTTTTCACGCCAAAACAAAACTTATTATGCACACAGACTACCCAAAATTCATTGGTATGCCTGCGTTGCGGACGGACGGCGGGCGGTCGGTCGGTGTACGTTCACGTGATTACCAAATTTTCTGGGATGGGTAGATTACCTTAGCGATGGGGCTCTGCCCATATTTCCTTAAGAATTAATGGCTCAAATCTTCTTTTAATTCATAACAGGGAATCTGAGCCATAAAATGCGTAAGAGAAAGATTTGACAACTGTTTAGAAATTTCAGAATTTACAAGGATTTGTTTGGAAAACCACTCAAATGTAGCTGGGTGGCAAGAGTTGTTTGTCTAGTACAAATCCTTCGGATTCTCGGTGTCCATTTTTCAGATATACGGCTCAAAAATTTACATGTTACCCGATCTTAATATGATCTGTTAGCTCCAGCAAACATACTTTTTCAAAAGCGAACTGTTGTTGTGTTTGCCAAAAATTGATAGTTGTTAACAGTTAGTTTGCTTAACTTAAAAACTAATGCAAAAGGCCTATTCTCATTGAAGTACATATAAACTTATCAAATAGTATACTGCAATTTCTCATTAGGTTGAAGGGTTAAAGAGCAAATTCAAAATATAGTTTTCTGAAATTGGTGAATGGCAAAATAATCCATAACAAGATAATAATTGGGGACCTTAAGATATACCTGTAGATATTGGTGGGTGAACTTGTTTCCCACACATTAACAAAAAAGGCCATCATGATTTTTCCGGGGCCATTCCCCCTTATACCCACCTCCCCCCCTCCCCTCGCCTGTATAAATGAGATTTTCTGAAGGGGTCAAAACTAGGAGAGGGGTTTTCCTGAGGGGGTTTGTCGTCCCAAATGTCATTTTCAAAAGAGTGCAAATACCAAGAATACATAAATCTCTGAAGAGGTAAAGGGAGAGGGTGATCATCAATATAGGCATGGTGAATGCAGTTTTTCTTGTAAAGAGTACTATAAACATATTTTCTGAAGGGTAAAGAACGAAAATAATATTATTTCTCTGGGTATCAAACAGTAAATGCTCATTTCTGAAGGAGGTAAGCCCAGAAACAATTTCTTGGTCAGACCAAAAACCCGTCATCAATAGTGGGGGGGGGGGGGGGGGGGGGGGTTGGATAATTAAATTGAATGGCCCCAGATGTTACAATAGCAACTTTTCCTGTTTTATTTGGACACGGCGGTTTTCCTTCTACCAGCATTTACAGTTTGGAGTGGGTATCTTAAGGTCTCTGATATGTCTTTGTCTTTTCACTAAAACATACTATCTTGGAGAAATTTAATCAGGAAAAGCAAAAAGAAGAAGTTATATGTCTGAAAATTAACTTATCTGAAGATACAACAGCTTTGGCAAATAAAAAAATGTATTCTTTTGATCTGTCTCTACCCATTACCTCAGTGAAACTCTAAAACCATAAACAAGATGCAACCTTAAGAACCCAGGGCACAAGAATTTGTCCCAATATACTAAAAAAAAACTACCAAATTAATAATAAGGAATAATACAAGATGGTAAACATGAACATAGAAATAAGTTTTATCCTCTTAATTAACTTACCATATAATTGTATAGAATTACTAACCACATGACTTATCCAAATAATAGCCCTTAGACCTATTCAGCTATCTCAATGTTGTACCCAATTCAAACCCTTTGGGAATAAAATGTCTTGTTTCAGGAATTTCCATATTTAAATGTGAATTCCACATTATAAAGCAAATACAATACACAAAGAATCTTAACCCTGGGAGATTTGAATTGGGTACAACATTGAGTTACCTGAATAGGTCTATAACACATTATCAGTATCCTTTCCTTAAGAATGTGAGGCTGAGGTTGACCTTGTTTTGATGCAAACCTCTTTTCTTTTTTAAAGGAAATTATACTTTAAAAATATCTTATTGCATAAGAGCAAAACGATTTTAAGTTGAATCAAATCAAGGTCTTCTCAATGCCGGCCTTATTTCTACCTAATGAAAATTGACTATCTGGGGCAGCATGAAAATGGAAATTATTTATAGTTGGGGCTTTGATAGTACTTTGTCTTGGCTGCATGCTGACTGGATCGTGTTTTGATGGGCACTCAGCCTGAATGTGCCCGTAAACTCTGCATTTGTGGCAACGAACTGAAATGACAAAATCATATATTTTTTTATGTAATAAATGAAAACAAAATTATGATGCATCATATTGTTGCACCAAGAGCCAGCAAACCTAACTGCCATCAAACACCTTGTTGGAGAATAGCATGAGTTATAAATTCATCTTATTCTTCAGACCCTAGTGGTTCTAATATTATTTTCCTTGAAGATTGTTAACATTTATCCTAGTTATTCCTTTTTTCAACCTACTATCCTCGGTGGCTTAGTTGGCCTATGCCAAGGTCTTTGCTGATAAGTCATAACACAATGAATATTTATATGATATTTACAAAAATAATTATGGTTTTATTAGTGTGTAGCTGATGTGCAAGTGTTTGGTTGCTTGTTTCAAAGAATGTCTTTCATACCATTATAAAAAAAAGCACTTGTCCTAAGCTGCCAAGGAACATGAAACTCGCTTATTGCTTATAGGCTCCAAACTTACCTATTCTGTTTTGTCTTCCGTTGAAGACTCTGTCCTCCCTCCTACTTTGTCCTCTTCTTATTTCCCTTCTTCTTCCTTCAGCTCTGCCAGCATCCCGTCTTTGCCTCTGATGCCTCCTTCCTCTTTCCCTTCTTACCTCTTCTTGTCTCCGTAGCCGTTCTCTTCTCTCCCTTTCTCTTCTCATCTCTCCCTCTCTCCGCCGTTCTCTTAAATCCCTTTCTCTTCTTTTTTGTTCCTCAGCCTCTCCTTCCCTTTCTAGCCTGTCTTCTCTATCTATTTCTTCGTCGAGCCAGTCCATGTCTATGACATGCTCTTCAAAAATAGTAAAACAAACGACACAGTAAAACAACCTTAAGTCTAATATCCTTGAATGGGTTTGTCTAGTGGTTTAAATGGGAGTTTATATTTAAACAAACCATCTCTCCTTGATTCCCAAGAGAGGAGAGAGGCATTTCGAGGTACATAAATCGGTAATTCAGGCCCAAAATTCCATACTGATGATTTAAATCTGTCCAAGATCTAGTCAGCAGTCCTGATTGATTGATGACACAGTAATATAAATAAATACCATACATTAGGTAGAAAAGATGTACACATACGCTATTAACACACATTATATTAGTGAATCATGTTATGATTGTTGTTAGTGCTAGCGAGGAGGGGGTGGAGGTGGGGTATTTGACTGCTTTGGCTGGAAGACTGAAACCATGTAAATTCAGGTTAGGCATTTTTAACCTAGGTTGATTCTTAATTTTCTTTGTCTAGAGGACAAAGAAAATAGAGAATCAACACAGGTTAAAAATTTTTAACCTGAATTTTTATTTTGACATATAACAGCTACACAAAAAAAGCAATGCTGCTGCAGTTCATTCATTTTAGATGATGAAAGAAAGTGTTTTACCATAACATTGACCAGTAAAAATTGGAAGGGTATATTTTGTTGGAAACAGTACTTTGAATGAGAAATGATTTTGTCTCACAATGGAGATCATGGGAGGTTTTCGTTAAGTCAGTAAATACGTAGATCCCTGGGTGGCGTGGAGATTTTAGCCATATTCAATCAACATATCCCTTTCTGACCTCCAGAAATTGAGTCAGCTATAAGTATATTTTTTATGATTATCCAATACAAAAATTTATAAGACATTTTTCCAGATGTATAATTGTATGTGAGAAAATGCTGTCATAGATTTTTTCGAACCTCCTCAAGGTAAAAATGTCAGTTTCAATATTAGCACACTAGATGGCTAGGTTTCCATTTTATTCAAACTTGTATATTTAATGCTACTGTTACATAATTTTTTTTGGATAGTGTTAGAGAGCAGGCATCTCTTGAGGTGGATTTTAGAAATCTTTTAATAATTTCCCTAGTTTTTTTGTAATGATGACATTATTTTCTTGCCAAAGACCTAACCTGCAAAGACCAGGTCTGAAAACGGGTGTGGAAAATGACTTTTTCTTTGCTCTGAAATAGCGTTAGGATTTGAAAAATCGGGCGGCAGACCCCCATCGATTCCGAGGAATACCCCCAGGTTTTTTGGGCATTAAAGTGCCAATAGGATAGCTAGAATTGCTGTACGTAGATTTGCTGCATATATAACTGCATCGACTTTGTCAACCACTCGTTAGAAGAAGTAAAGAATACATTTAACTACTTACCACGTGGTCGGCTACCTTCTCTATCCATATTGACAGAATGATAATTAAACTGTAAACCTATTTAACCTGGATTAAAAAGGAAAAAGAGAGAATTGAGGATAACCATGTTATTCCAGGTACATGTATGGCAATTCTGAGGACAATCATATAAAAGCAAGCACGCGAAACACTTCCATAGTTCAATGTCGAAGTTGTAGTATTGCTTCATTGTCATTGTGCAGGATACTCCAGACACTGTCCAGATTCAAGAAACATTAAAAATGCCTTGGATAATAGAAAGACCTTATTTCTATTATCTATGTGAATATAAGATTAAGGCTCTGTGTGGCGCCGCAAAACGCAAGGTCTGCGGCGTCCCCGACGATGTTTCAAGAAATATTCACAACTGCCTCCACTTGTTCGAAAGTTGGATAGCGATATCCACTGGATAAATCACTATCTCACAATCCAAGGGATAAGTGTTTATAGGGAAACCAATTGCACTATCCAGTGGATAGTGCTTTTGAACAACTGGTGCCAGGTTTTGTTCTTTTCTTAATAACATCAAGGGAGTTCATTCTCATTGTAACATTGAAAATGACATATAACGTCGTTCTCATGAAAAGAATTGCTAATGGGGACACTGACTCAAGGTTTCCAAAGTGTCCGCTGTAAAGGTAGTTGACTGTTAAGGTATTTGTTACGTAATTTCTTCAAATCGACCCTCTATATCAGTGATTGTGTTTCAATCCGTCCAACTATTCACATTTTATAAAGTATAAGCATAGCGTCTAATACCAACAAAATAACTGCTTTATCCATGCCACGGTATAGGGATACTAAAGGCTGCGTGTTTTGGAAGGAGTGAGTTGCGTACTGTTGATTTTACCACCCCTCTCCCACAAAGGTAACTTTCGCCAATTTTCCCTCTAAATGAATGTGATGCGATAGTTGTTGGAGTATAACCTGCATAACAGGCATTTATAAACCAAGCAAGGTAAATGCGGCATTTTGCGCAAAGGGCGAGACGAATTCTAAGGAGGAAGAAAATAAAGCGTCTGCAACCAGTCCATTCCACCCATGCTTATAATTTAATATTGACTGACGGCGGTGATGTCAAAAGGACCAATCAAAACACGATCCGTTGTTCGAACATTGTCACCTTTCTGGTTACCATAAACACTGACAGCAGCATAAACCTCAGGAAATGAAACATACGAGGGCAAAAATAAACTTCAACAAAGTAAGACTCAGTGCGGCAAAAGTAAGATTTGCTTAGTCAAATTGTTGTTTAATGTCCAAACACAGCGGTGGAAAAAACGAGGGAAAACCTGTTGTTGGCCTGCATAACAAGCGTGAGGCAAACGCGGCATTTCAGGCGTTCGCCTCGCTGGCTATTGAAATGTCGAATAATTTACGATTCCAAACACTCAGAAAATGGGACCCTGTAAAAATGTACAAACTGATATGGCTTGATACGGATCATGCTCACTCTGTTCCCTGGTAAAGATCGTTGCAAGCAAAAATCATTCCGGCATTAGTCAGATCGTTCCTCACTTTTTTGGGTTAGGTATACACAGTAACGCCCTTGTTTCAGCTGGCATGAAAAGTAATGATCGATCTGGATTGGAACGAAGTGAGCGAATACCCGTCACACGCAGCAAATGTACTCCAGTATCGAACATAATTAAGTTTGCAAGGAAGCAACTTTGCAAAGACGTTTTGGTTAACGCTGAGCCTGTAGACTCTGAATGCTGCTGCCGTGCAAAGAGTCCAAAAGACACTGACTTTAGGTAATTGCCCTTGCCATAACACTTTGAACTTCACTACCAGGCGTCACTAGCTAGTGTCCCTGGGTTTTCCACGGGACATTCATGTTTTTAAAACTGAATCGTTTTGAGAAAGTTGTGTCAGCAGCCTGTTTTTAAAAGCCCCGACCTGGATCTATGCCGTGCATTTGTGCTAAGTTTTGCTTCAAACGCCTTTACATGTACAAAACGTTAGAAAGTAATGATTGCATGGTTAATCAAAAACATGATAAAGAAGACGGTTCTTACCTATAAATAGGGTGTCCAAGCAGGGTTCGCCAGTAACTAAAAGCAGTTGCACGTACGTGAAGTGGTTCAGCTCTTGCACCAAATAACACTTAAGTGTGATTGCAAGTGGCTAATAAGGCAGATGCAGCAGAGATTAAGGGCCTTTTGGGAATAATTGGATAGCGACTTTTTAAATTTCTTCCCACGTTTACATAATCATAGGTGTTAGAAACTGTCAGATAGTGAAGTCGGCTGCTTCACTACCGAGTAAAAGGGAGACGGAATCCAGAAATATTTATTCATATGGTCCACATGTAGAACACTGCACACTCTGACTGAAGACGTTTGAATCGTAAACAACATTTTTTGTTGTTGCCTTATCTGCATTCCCATCCACATCATAACACACACAAATATTACACCAACAACAAAGCAAAGACAACATAAAGCACAGGAGTCGTGTGTTTCACATGCGATAGAGTATTCTATCGGCAATTAGTGTTACTTCCGTTTCATCTTTAATTAACCTGTGTTGTCAAATGAGCACATCAAAGGCAAAAATGTTGACAATTGACCGCTTGCCCGTAGATTGTCTCCTAGTATTATTCCACTTTCTCTCAACTTCAGATCTCGTAAATGTGTCGATGACGTGCACCAAATTTTACAATCTTTTGGTTTGTGCTAGAAGCGTATTCAGGCTTCTTGACTTCCGATGCTTCGACAGGAGAACGATCCACATTCCCTGTGAAGGTGTATGGATCAATATCATCCACGTGAAGTTCGTAAGCCTCAGATTCTGCGTGAAAATAAGGAATTTTGAACCGCTGAAGGAAATGTCAAAATTAGAAAGACTGCACCTATTTTGTACCAATGTCAGTGATGAAGATCTCGGCAAATTCATAACGAAAGGATTGAGTGGTATAAACATTGGTTGCTTTGATCGCCGGACAGCCCCCCAATTATTAAAGGACTTTAGAGGCCCAATTAAACGATGGTCGGACTAGCTGCCCTTGACAAGGCTGTAAATAATAAGGTAAGTGAATAACAGGAACATATGTTGTAGTATTGTGAGTGATATCGAGCATCAACAGTGGCAGGGAAGTAGGGGAAAAGCCCTGGGTGTACTCCTACAAATTCTAGGTAGGGGTGTGCCGCCTGGTTCTCCAAATCCTGACCCTATTTAAATGGCCTTGGCCTGGCCTTAATGCAGAAATCATGTCATCATGACTTAGATTAGAGCGCAAACTTCAAATGCATTTCGAATTTGCATATTTCTATTTCTTTCTTATTTGTTTGGAATTGAGACAATAATGCATCAGTCAATTCCAGCTGCACGAGGCCCCCTCCCCCTTGGGCATTCGAGTTTTTTTTGCCTTCAATGGCAAATTCCCGGGGATGGGGACTCTTGTGCTGTCACATCCCCAGGCGTAGTGACGAAAAAAAAGGGCTAAGGCCCCGTCCTCCATCAACACTGCAACATTTTTCATTGATCGCACAGTCGAATACTGCCGTTTTTAAACATTTTAACATTTTCAACACTAAGCAAAAAAACGTTGATTCACATCGATAGCTCCGAATTTCGTAATTCTGGCTTGATAAGCAATAAAGAAATGCATGCATAAAATCGAGAACATGCCTTTACAACCACCTGTCCTTGACAGATGATCCAATCTGCCTTTTTTTCCAGTAATATCCTCTGTGTAGCTATATTCTCATAGGAAACCGCGTGCGTGTCAAAAGCACGGGAATAGCCCCGAGGTTGGGAAATGCCCGACCACCACCCCACCCCCCTCCCCGCCCCTCTAGGTGAAAGGAGAAGAGATTGGCTTTTGTTTGTTGTTGTTGTTTTTTTTTTTGCGATCGCATCAATGAGAGACAATTTCCCTTTTTCCAAGTCCTTTATTTGAAACTAAAGCTGGGATAGACATTATGAAATGACCAGGTTCAATTTGACAGGACGCATGCATAGTTCAGTATTGGACAAGCTAGCCTCGTCTGCCACCGTTTCTTATGTGTCTGATTCCCTTTAAACCCCAGGCGATCTGTGTCTTTCTTTCGTTCTCTCTTTCTTTCAGAAAGAATTTCTTAGAAAAAGTCTTATTCGTCCTGCTTTCTCCAGCCTCCCGCATAGACGTTATTAGGGGTTCATCACGGACGCGTGGCAGACCCCCCTAAGAACGTCTGCGTGGAAGGCTGCGCTTTCTCATACTCACATGGCCTATCGTTTTTCAGGTGTTAGAATCGCTTTCAGGTCACGATTTGAAGTACTTGGATATCAGCGATTTTAAGAACGTTACGTCTGTTCAAGTG
Organism: Porites rus; assembly: GCA_964035705.1. Lineage (NCBI taxonomy): Eukaryota > Metazoa > Cnidaria > Anthozoa > Scleractinia > Poritidae > Porites > Porites rus. Next base: position 17,314,397 of record OZ037995.1, read on the forward strand.
TCAAAGTTGCTCGCTCAACAACCCAACTTTGAAGAGCTATCTCTGCAAGGAACGTTTACCTTTCCTGCGAGTCCTCAAGTGTTTGACACACTTAACCAGCTAAGGCTGAAGAGTCTTAGGTAGGTAATAATACAGTTTCTAGCGTCGATAAATTAGGGCCCGTTAACATGGAGGCGGGGGACTCCACGTAGGTAAGGTAAAATGTGGCGGGTCACCCCACCTATCATGTAAACGTGATCAAATTGAAATGAGAGATTATATGGATAGGCGGGTTACCCCCCTCCCCCCTACCTCCATATAAACAGGCCCAAAGAAACTTGTGAACATCAAACGCTGAAATGCCTGGACAACCCAGGTGTTTGAACTCTTGAGATTAACGTATTTCCTTGAATAATAGCCAGGGGCGATTATTAATTTTTCGCCCTAAAAGGTGACGATTATTCAAGGGAGGCGATTATTTAAAGTACATGTAATGCTCACTGTGAGAGGTTCCACTGCAAACAGATTTACAGTCGAATGTCTCCAAAACGACGAACACGGGGAACAAGGAAAGGGGACGAAGAGGAAGAACGGATAAATAAAATGAGAACAAAACCTAACCGAAAACCTAACACTATCAGCAACTTCATTTCCAGTTCTTCATATCTTTTATTTCCCAGTTCTGCTCCCTGTCTTAGTAACATTTAGTGACAAGTCGTCAGTATGGAATTTCTGCAGTCATTGCGCAGATGTCATAATAGTAGTGGTTGATGATGATGATGATGATGATGATGATAATAATAATAATATTAATATTAATAATAATAATAATAATGATAGTTTATAACAATAATAACATTAATAATGTTGATGATGATGACAATGATGAAGATGATGAAATTAACGCCTTCTCTTTTTTTTTTTTCAGGGTTCCGGAAATAGGAGGAAACGTGCATCTCCTAGTTCAACCATCAGTTGATCCCATACTGCAAATACTTGCTGCATATGAGAATCTGAGAGTTCTATCTCTTGTAAATTACAGCCTTGTATCAATAAGCGAGGATTACTTCAAGCATTTTATCAACCTTGAAACCTTGTTTCTTGGGCCAGTGTCACCCACTTTTGTTTGAGAATGCCAAAAACTCTTGTAATAAAAATTTCAAATGTGAAGTAAACCCGGTCTCCCCTTTGAGAGACATCAATATGACACAGGAGAAATCTAATGCAATGATCCGAGATATAGATACATCAAACGTTACAAGGATAATAGATAAATTGCACCTCTATTCCTTTCAATTTGTTTGCCTTGTTTTTGTTGTGTATTTAATTTCTGACACAGAGTTGCCTGCCCAAGAAACGAAAGCATGTATAAAAAGAGAGAACAAAAATCAAACAAATTCACATCTTTGCAAATTTTTATTCAACTGATTATTTTTCAAAACATTATCATCAAATATTGGCTGTACACAATAAAGCAACAGATAATAATCAGTTATTAAGGTTAAAGTTATGCTAATGGCCTACTTTTCACGAATCATAACGGTTTTTCTTACTGAATAGAAAAATATCTCAGAAAATAAAAGCTTGTATGGAAATGCAAGCTACAAGCTAATGGTCTTAATGTTTGATATATGTAATACACTATCGAGCGACATGAGTAACAATCCAATTTCAAATTCAAAGACGCTTAATTTACTATACATAAGTTGATACAAAAAATCCCGTGCTTAATCAAAAAGTAAGTCACTGGAACTATACACTGATTCAGTGCGTTCTTTTCATAAAGCGAAATTTCAACACAAAAATTCTGGAAAAAGAAAACAGATCCTGACTCAAAAAATCTAATTGATTAGTTAATTAAATTATAGTATAATTATTATCGGAATGGTATATGCTGTATAATTTTGCTGTTTCCGCTCATGTTTTGTACAAGTTGTTGTAGTAATGAAAAACTATACTGTAACTGGACCAATACCTCCCTTTGAGGAGTAAGGCGCAATAAAGATATGTTACTATTCCTACGACTGCAAAATCTTTTATCTCGAGGGAAAGGTAGAGATATAACAATTTTATGCACATCTGATTGTGCTTCAGTGGCTGTCGTGGCCGAAACACTTGTCACGTGGTTTCAATAAAATTTCCCATTTGTCGTTAAAAGATGGCAATTTGATACTGGGCTCCGATCCATGCTCAAAACTTTCATTCACTGGATGAATTTACATTATATATTATGTGTGTGCTACTGTCAACTTAAAACCAAAGGTTATTCTCTTGGGACTACTATATTGTAGCATAATGCCGGACAATGCGACTCAATTGTAATTTTTACTAACAAAATAAATTATAATCAATAAATCTAATACAAAAGGCCACTTCTGAGTTCCAAAAACCCTCACTTTCAAAATGACGCTAGGTGCACAACCTTTCTTGGAAAATGAGTTTTATTTCCATGAGAATGAAAAAGGATTCCTACGTCAAAGTCTTAGCACCTACCCTTGTTTTGAAACAGAGACCCGGAGGAACTCGCAAATTGCATATTTCTCTAGCAGGGGCACCTCGTGACTTGTATACGCAGCTGCTTGATTCTTCGCAAAGTGTTGTTGCAATTAACCACTCCAGAAGAGTTTATCTTGGGAGTTAAAATGGCCTCAAGAGAAACTGAAAACAATACTTATGCAACATTTTGGGGTGACAAACGAAGAGCATTATGATATGTTATGGTATTTTCTGGCCTGGTCAATAGCTTGTTGCTTGCTTGCCATTTTGTGCTGTGTTTTTACCTCCCTCTTTAGGTCTGGGGCAGGTAAGTTTTGGTTGGTAAGCATTCCACTGCAAGGCTGTGCTGTAGGAAAAATGGAAGGAGCCCAGTGCTCTGAACTTGTGAAATCCAGTGTGCCCAGCATAGAATTTGTATGAAAAAGCAAACATTTTCTAGTCACCTGAGAACAAAAGTTAGGTGCCATTAGCTACCAGGTTCTGCTAGAGCACAGCCTTGCACTGAATTGTTCAGTGTGACAATGCCGGGAGGGGGGAGGGGGGTTCTTGCAGGGTTGTCATGGATACCTCCTCCTAGTGCTAGAGCGCCCAAGCTTGTCTATTGGCGATTAGTTTATGCTAGCAAGAAGCAAGAACTTGTGTAAATATCTGCATTTATACAATTCAAATACTGTCAACATCTAATTTATCCTTGAAGCTCTAATGAGCACTACAGTAGACTCTCTAAGACCAAAACCCACATTCAAAATAGTCCAGCCTGATGTTTAAACATTTGCTAAATGAAAAGAATTGGCAAAGGGCATTCATATAAAGGTCAGTACACGTTTTCTCAATAGGTTAACAAGTCCTTAATTCTCAAAACTATCAATGTTGATTATGACTCTACTGGTAGAGGTTTACACTAGTAGGGGACAATTGTGGTTGGTCATTCTTGGAACTTAAAGGGTTAATAATAACGAGCAGTGGAGCAGTTTAAGACTGTAATATTGCCGGTCAATAATACCTAACCTAAATATGTAAAGGGCACCCCATCTAACCTTTTAGGTTGGTTTACGTGTTAATACTGCTCTCCTGGCATGCAAATAAATCACTTTAAAAGGACAGTTCAGCACTTGGCCTTGACTGCAAACCGCAACGGACAGAGAGAGAGAGAGAGAGCCATAAGAACCGGCACTTTTGTCAAGAAAAAAGGGCACTTCGGTAACATGGGGAACTTTTGTAACATTGATGGGGAACTTTTTTAACATAGCCAGTACAGGAAACTTTTTTCACTTTCTTCTTAAAGGTGAAGTCCACCTAGTTACCACCTAATGAGAACCCTGTGCTATTTAAATGAGCGAAAATTATTTGTTTCCATATCTTTTATAGACGTCTGAAAAATGAACATTGACAGTCTAGAAAGCACGACGAGTCAGGTTATGTTTTGTGGTGACTGGACATCCTGAGAAGCCTGAATTGCCTCGGTTTTGGGTAATTACTCACTGGGGTTTATTAAAAAAAAATATTTTGTCTTTTACTAGACTAGTCCATCCGACGCAACTAAAGCCAATCACATTTTTGCCACATAACATACAGAAAAGGAAATGAAATGTTAAAGTAGCTAGCAAAAAAAATAGTCAGTTTTCACTCAACGCCCGACCAATATGATCTATTTTAACAACTGTTTTTAACCCATTTGCTCATGGAATCTTTGTCAAAGGCACCTTCAGTTTTAAAGCTAGTGGGCAGGTTCATTTTTTCTGGCAAAACGTTTCATATAAAAAAGGGAGGACAGGCAAATCCTGCTGTTTTATCACTGTTTTATCCAAGACAAAAATATAGATGTCTATATCATTTAGCCCAAACGAAACTAAAATCACCTAAACGCTGTAGTTTGCAGCCTTTTGTTCTTGATGCTAAATGTCAGCTTTCGAGGTCCAGGCATTCGTAAAAAGCAAAATGTCGGGGTTGGGTCATCCTCTCTTTTTTTGCTTTTCTTGTCCCGTTTTCTCGTTTGCGGAACTTGTAAGAAAATTTATTTGGGAAGGTAGGATTAGATGCTGGTCCCAGTTGCTCAATGGGTGGATAATGCTATCCACTGAATAAATCTCCATCTACTGCATAACAGAATTGGTTTCCCTAATACTTATCCGGATTTATTCGTTGGATAGTGCTATTCGACGTTTGAACAACTGAAGCCTGATGGGTAGCGGGACAAAAAAAAAATTGCGTTCCTCTCCTGCTTAGCTTGTTTGATTGAATAGTGCTCATCTGGTTTTGGTTTGAAGGATCTCTTCCCCCTGTCAAAAATTTCTGTGATCCTTAAAATGGATGACACCACAAGCAGTACAAGAGGCATGGATCCGCGCAAGCAGTTATGGGTGGTTCAGGGTTGAATGACTCTTGAATGAGTTAACTAAAAGCATGTTTCCACCTTCCTAAGGACTGTGAATAAAGAAAAGACCAATGGGGATCGACGCATGTCTCCCAGTGACAACAACATTTCAGTTTATTCCTCGTCTTTCAAACTTCAAATTATGCCACATAACGGCATAGAGAGAGCAGAATGTAAAAACGTAACTTGAATAAATTTACTTTTTAACACAACATGGACAAAACTCTAGATAAAGTTGAGATTGCGAATTACAGCATAGGGCAATACTAAGATGAAGAACTATTCATAAATATTATAGTATTCAAACGGTGCAACTTAGTCAGCTGACTTAGTGTATAAATGCAAAGTCTACTAGTCTACATAGAAACTTGTCTGAATAATAGCATTGTAGCATAGAATTTTCAATAATGATATAAAACAGTTTATCAATCAAGGGGGCTCTTACAGCCGTAACACTATCAGATATTTTGAAACCCAACGTATTTATGCCTAAATTTAAGAATTCGATTACTTTTATTACATTGCAACCAACTCAACCAGGGCTACCGACACTTTGAAATTTAATACTTAAGAGTGAGTTAACGGAGCAACGGAGTTTTATAAGCATTGGTTATATAAGGCAATTTTCATAAAAGGCGCTTTTAACAAATAATTTTCATTAAATTTACAAAAGGGCCTTTGCCCAGTTATTGATAATGATGTTTGGGTGGCCCCTGCTGAGTTGTTTGCACAAGTGCAATATATAACATGGAACGGCAATGTTCATTATAAATACCTGTAAAAAGGGGGAAAACATTTTCACTGTTCTATTAAAAAAAAGTGCCTTCAAAGTGCCCGTATTCATATTATTGTTTTATGAAATTATTTGCCAATACAACCAAAACAGTGGTTACTTGGTTCGACGTCTTGTTTTTGCGAAATGAGCAAACAGTCCTTTATTTTTAACTATATTTTTGGAGATACCATAAAATCATTACATTGTGTGAAATGTTTTAGGTCACCTGGACACTGGCTTCATCGTCTTGCGACAAAAGTTGCCTATTTATTACGGTTTTTCAAAGTAATAAAGAGCGTAGTCGTATGCACTGTTTTTCTGGTGAGCTTAAGTTTATAGTTGTTCCCGAAGGAAGGGTTTTTCACAAGGTGTATTAGCAAGCATAAACTAGTATCCATGAAGGCAGTAGCATAACTGAAAAACCAAGAACAAGTTCGTGGGGTACAGCTAAACAGTGACGTTTTTTCACTTTAATTCGGGCCAGGCAAATGATAAGAGTGTTATACGGATAAAATGTTGTTTTCCTTAAGTTACCTTTCCCAACAAAGTCTCTTAAGGTTTCATTTTTTATATAACTTCGCCCTTCACCTAAGAAAGAAGACATTTGTATCAAATTTCGTCACTGTGGTTGTTCCTGCGCTAGGTTTAATATTGCTGGGATAATTACGATATTTTTTTTCCTGAGAGAAAATGATTTTAGGAATTTTTGATAAACAGATAAATCAGTATAAAATAAAAAAAATTGGTTTGGTCATACAGCCTATAAAAACACCAAACAAACGGACGATCATGACGTGAAGCCTTGGTAAACCGATACGATACGACACGCTCTTCCAACTTACCCAGCAATGTTGCATGGGTGAACACTATGTTTAGGATGATGTTGGATCAGATTATGCTTCTTACCAGACCTTGCTTTAAATAGAAGTAAGCACATAGGCGAATGTGTAAAAACGTACGAGGTAGCATTTGTTCTGCTATTTTTCTATATAGGCAGCTGGCAACGGCCTAGTTTATTTCCTGTGAATGCGCTTTTCATATTTAATTCAATTTACAATCGTATCCACGGACACTTTCTTGATCAGCTGTTTTCCCCAGGCGTCCTTTTCGAGGGCTTCCTTAATTATTTTCTTCACAATCGGAAATGACTCTTTAATCATGGCGAATTTTCTCTAGGTCACCGTCTGAAAATACATTCCTGACACTACTTCATAGAGTGGGCGGTATGATATCACTTGAACTTCACCCACATCAAGCAGTCCTCTCACTAAACGTTGCTCAAGGGTCTCCACTTCAGAGGGTGGACTTGCAGGTCGATCTGTGGACATCGATGGAAGCTTTCTGAATCGCCACTGTGACCTTATTTTTGTCCAATACTCTTTTTGGGTCTTCATTCTCCAGTTGTGGATGGTTGGAAATTTTGGACCTCACGTCTTCAACAGAAACAGCTTCTTTCTCGATTTCATCTTTGAAAACACTCTTTATTAATGCTTCCATACTGGCACTCCAAGAAACTTTTGAATTCAAGGTAGACGCACAATCTTCTGAAGCTGGTAGGCTGGGGTTGCTTTGAGAATCTTTTTTTTGCTGATCAAGGTTTCCTGAACTTGCCCATGCATGACGTTATGTAGCTGTTGCGAGGCTTTAACCGATGATTTCGACTCCTCCTGTAAACGGTAAAACTTGCGCGCTGTGTCAATATTGTGGGCCATCAAATCGGCAAGATTTCCTTGCGCTTCTTCACCTTGGCTGGTGTTGTGAACTTTCGACACAGCTGACTTTCTGAACAGAGTGGAAGAAGGACTTCCCGTCATTCCCGCTTTCTTCCAGACGGATTTTATGGCCTTGTTGACTTGACTGGATTTCAGGTCTTCTCCATTCCACCATACAAAAATCTTTTCGCTAGAGTTGCTAGAAACACCAGGAACTCTGGAACGTACTTCTCGGACGAATATGTTCATCCAGCTATGCAATTTTGGGCTCATAACAATTCTGGCTGGACCATGGGTAGCGACATGTTTTACTGGCCTTAACGAGGATGACATTTTCGTCATCATGTTTTGATGCTCTGTTGAATTCTTCCAAAAGCATATTTGCAATGACACCGGCTCTGTTGGCATTGTCTACTGATATCTCAACCATCAAAAAATCTCTAATAAGAGTGTACTGGGTTTGAATGCGCACCTGACAAGTGACCCAAGAGGCATATGGCGGCTCTAGAGGCTTCACTTCTCTCAAATTCTGCAATTTGTTCAGGAGAGATTAAGGAATGGAGGTCCTCTTCCACCTTCTCCCAGTGCCGTTTATCACACCCTTTTCGGAATGATGTAGACCATCTTGCGAGCTTCTCTTCTAAAGAAAGGAGTTTCTCTTTAGAGACTTCAATACCAATGGCTTCACTTAAGCAAAAAGAGTAAAAATAGCGAAGGCTCATCAGATACGATTTGGTAGTTTTCGGATAGTACTCTTTCTTTGCAACGCCTTCTATGAATTTTTCATTGATGATTCTTTTATTCAATAGACAAGCCAAATCTTGGTTGCTGTCAATCACTCTCAGAATCTTAAAAATCTGGACTCGATGCTTCTTAGATGTAATCTTGTCTAGGTTCCCTCCATCGGCCGACTGAAGCCAGGCTTCGAATTTGATAATAGCCGGTGGTATGATTGCCTCTGAATCAACTGAGCCATCGACATCTCCCACCTCTTCAGCCAGTGTTTCTTCATCGTCTTCGTCATTGATGACCACCACTTCAGGGTCAGACATTCTTAGTCTTTTATGATATGGAGCCATGTGTGATTCTTTTATCGGCCCTTGTACTCTTGACAATGCTCTGATGTAGGCATCAGAGCCTGCCTTCAAGTTGTGTACCTTCTTTAAGTGAGGTGTAATTCTCTTAACCAAGGAACTACACCCATCAACCGGGCAATAGCGATAATGATGATAATCTTTTGGCTTTGAATCTGCCTGAACTTTGTCATCAGTGTCATCTATCTTTTCTGTCTTTTTTTTCTTTTTAGGTGCTTTTCCTGGGTTTGTGAACGTGTACTTCTTCCTCATACCGAATTGCGTTAAAGCCGTTCACGCACGTTCCTTTGGCCAGCCATACACATCCTTTAGGTGCCGAGGGAGGTGGACAACTTGTGAAACAATTATTCCAGTGATTATAAAAAATAATCCTAATCAATTGAGAAATTAAAGCCATATTTATAAGTTTTAAAAAAGCAAAACAAACAAACCCAAATAAAACACAACAATAAATCTGATGATACTGTCTGGTGAACAGTAAACATGAATTTTAAACCCCAATTAAGCTTACTGTTATCTGTCCGCTGTTCACTTAAAAAAATTCTTTATGCCTCATGAAAAGTCTTAACAATATGCCTGAGAGCTTCGAAACAGTGACCATGGTCATTTAGGTAATCTATCTGCCATTTTCCTCAAGAACAATAGCTCCATGACATCACAACTGTCCCTTAATTTAGGGATAATCTGGAATGGTTATATATTAAGGTATCCATTTTGGCAGCTGATCAATTATTATTAAAACAAATTTCTGGATTCAGCGATAAATAATTAAATTATTATTAATCTTTCAGAAGATCACAAATTATGTCAATTGCAATGATCACCATACCACATGCATTTTTTTGCACTTGCCCTGATGGCAAAGGTGATTTTTTTCCTACTCCTTTCTAAAACACCTCGCCAAGTAACAGGATGTCACATATAAGTGAACATAATTAATCAGTATTCCTGCCAGTGGTCTTGATGGATTTCAAAGAGATATGTTGTAGGTAACAATATATTATTTTTATAAGAAGAAGGAGAAGAATAGTAATATTGATGACAATGTCTTTTTTTCAGGAAATCCCCTCTCTAAGGGTATGGTTCTCTCAAGCTCACCTCTTGAGCATGGCATGATCAAGAATAATATTTTACTTATAATATCTGTCCAAAAAATAATTAAGAATATAAGTATCAACTTACCTCACTGTGGCACTCATGAATTTGTGCTATTAATTCACTTGTCTGAATATTAGAATATAAAATGCATTCTGCTTCAGTAATCAGTGGATCTATTTAGCCATGGCACACATTTTCTAACAATAAAATCACCTTCAGTGGCTCCATTTTGGCATGATACCAGGTAATTGACATCTGTCTGTTGAGAATGGAGATTAAAATGATAAAAAGCTGGCATCATTTGTTCAAAAGGTGGATAGTGCTTAGATTCTGCCGGATAAATCTCTAAATTATACATGTACTTATGCACTGGATGATATTTAGAGTTACAATAACAACACAGTTGGTTAACTAATAAAAACTGTCCGGCTGACAAGATTCAAAAACCCTATTACATTCCGTTTCAGTGCTCTTCAAATATTGTCTGCCCATGTCTTTTTGTCTTTGCTTGCTTGACTGTTTCAAGCTGGAGGTTTTATAATTCACTCAATTTGGTGCTCTGACTTCTAATTGAAAATGTTTACAAAGGCACTGCTTTTAATTAATTATACAAGGAAAAATAAGACGCGTCTTACATAAGACGCGAACTTTCCATATAAACGGCAAATTTTGTCTAAAATAAGACGCGGCTTAGCTAAGACGCATCTTATTAGATAAGACATGCTCGTATAAATGGTACAGTTCGCGTCTTATTTTTCCTTGTATAAATGGCCCTATTGTTATAAGCACTGATCTCTTGGCTGAATAACATGAAAGCTTGGATCAGTTACATAGTTAATTGATTTGCTGTGTTCTGATTTTCTAACAGCAGTTAGCCTTTAAACATGCCGAAAAGACAAACGTATGATATTTGTCGCACTTAAATGAAAGAGCCGTTTCTTGTAGGGGATCTGAAGGAAGCTGTATAGACCATCAGGCCTTAAAATTATAAATGTAAACTGAAAGTGTACTTGAGCATATGTTTTCTTTTTTTCATTACCAGGAAATGTTTAGTGTTATAAATATTACAGTCTCGTTTCATGATGTCTTCTTCACTTAGGCTATAAAGTAGTTGTCGCATAAGTGTATCTCAAGCCACCCACATTTAAATGAATAAAGTACAAAAGTGTGATTTTTTTTTATTATTTCTGCTTTCTGAAATGAAAAGCAACATGAAGCAAATGTCTTATGTACCTTTAAATTAGGGAAAAAATCTTCAAGGACATGCGCGGATCCAGGGGTGGGGCCGAAGGGTCCGTGGCCCACAATTTTTCTGCGCAATTTTGTATTATTATTTTTAAAGAATTCTAAGTAAATAAAAAGTATCTATACAACCAGTACGTTTCCCGCCCTTCCATTTTTAATTTCCTTAATCCTCTTTCGATGAAGCAGATAAGGTGAAGTTGATGTTATCCTGGAACTAGATACCCCCTTCAGCTCGGAAAATGGATAGTTAGGTTGGGTCAGTAAACCACATCACATACAGCTTGCAGTTTTATAAAAGTGGAAAGAAAAAATGCTCTGCTTCCATTATCTCTTCATTAAACTACATATCCTTTACCTTTATACGACCGTTAATTATTGCATGGAGTTCACAGATTTTATTCGCAACCTTATATGTCCCCAGGGACGCCAAAAGCGTCGAGGCTCAAAAACACCTTTTCATATCTCTAACTCGTTTCCCTTTTAAAGCACAAAATTGAATCTTTGGTCACTTATTGCTGCCATGTTTGTCTTTAATTTGATTTTAATGATTTTTGTTTTCTCTTAAAAAATTAGGGGAATATCACTTATTGGAACCTTAGTGTAAATAGGGCGCTTTTGTAACGTAACTGATTTGAAGACATGGGTAACAGAAAAAAATCACAAAAAAATAACAAACCATAAAATTCTTACCAACTTTCCATCATTAGGTACCTAAGTGATTACTTTAACTGCCAGGAAAGTTTAATCACATTTTCGTTAATTAGAGTGCCATAATCGACTTTGCAATTAACGGGCTTTTTGCGAATCCTGAAAACTTTCATCGACATGAAAAGTCATACACATACACGGCAGATTTTTTTTGAGCGCAAACATCTCCAATTTAAAAGGCTGTGGTAGTGGAGGGAATCGTGTAGCATATAAATGGTTAGCCTGTGTACAGCCGCCCCTTACCTCAAAAAAATCGGAAAGGAGCGTCTGTGATTTATCGTTGATAATCGTGTTCAGGAATAATTTTGCATAAATTATTAAAAGTGACTTATGCTGACCAAAACTTCCGAGGCTCACATTTACGCTGACCAAAACTGCCGAGGCTCACATTTCTGTAGAGGATTCCAATATGGAGGTCGATGCAGGAGAGTTCCGTCGTGCATTAGAGAGTGTTTGTGACATTTTGAAAATTCCTTCGCTTTACAGCGAGCAAGAAAAATGCTTAGAAGCACTTTTCAAAGGAAAAGACGCGTATGCAAGTCTTCCAACCAGTTACGGAAAGTCCTTGATCTTCTATGCAGCTCCGATCATCGCCGATGAGCTGTTCTCGCGACCACGTGGAAGCAGCAAAATAATTATTTCACCTCTAAGAACGCTAATGGAAGACCAGGTAGCATATTTGCAGTCTTTCAGATTAGCAGCAATTGCTCTTCACGATGTGCAATCGGAAGAACGACTGAAGGAAGTGGAAAAAGGAGCGTTCACTTACTTGTTTGCATCACCGGAGAAAATGTTGAGCGTGGAATGATGGCGCAAGCTTCTTTTAACTGAACACTATCGGAAGTTTCTAGTGGCGATAACTGTCGATGAAGCCCACTGTATAAGCCAGTGGGGTCTTCCTGGATCTTCCCCAAAGCGCACAGCTGTCCCTTTCCGAATTTGGTATGGAAACCTGGGTGAACTCAAGTCACTAACTGTAAGTAATGTTCCTTCTATCATTGTGACGGCCACTGCTTCACTATCAACTAAAAGAGACATTTTCAGGGCTTTGAATTTAAACCAGTCCTCATCCTTCATCATGGATCACAGTCCAGAAAGGCCCAATGTGCAATTCAGTGTACGTTATTTGGATAAAAACTTACCTGTTTCTTCAATATTTAGTACCTTAATAGATGAGCTTAGAAGTAAAAACGTGTCCTGTGAAAGAACAATGATTTTCTGCCAAACTCGCAGGCAGTACGGTTTGGTGTACTCAGCATTTAAAGAAAGCCTCGGAGTTGATTTTTATGTTAATAAACACCTTGACAGTAAGACGAGAATGGTGGAAATATTTCATGCTGGAACATCCGAGGCTGTGAAAAAGCACATTTTTTGTAACATGTCTCAACCCAATGGCCACATTCGAATAGTAGCCTGTACTGTTGCGTTTGGAATGGGGTTGATTGCAAAGAAGTTCACCGTGTCATACATTTTGGCCCTTCTAAAAACCTTGAATGTTATGTCCAAGAATGTGGAAGGGCTGGTAGAGATGGACAGCCAAGTTCATGCCTTTTGCTGCACAATGGGCTACTTGGGGCATATTGCATGCATGACAAACAACATGCTAAAGCTCAATCAGGAGAAAACTGAACTGATTGTAATTAGTTCAAAATTCCGCCCAAAGCCTGCCATTTCATATGTGTCAGTTGGTGATAAACAAATACTCCCCAAATCTTCAGCTAGGAATCTTGGTGTCATATTTGATGAATGCTGTAATATGGTGGAACATGTAAATAAGATCTGCAAAACGTCGTACTACCACTTAAGGAACATTTCTAAAATTAGGAAGTACCTCACTGAGGAAACTACGGAAATTCTTGTTCATGCGTTTGTTACTTCTAAACTAGACTATTGTAACTCTTTATTGTATGGCCTCCCTAAGCATATGATAGGTAGTTTGCAGTCTGTGCAAAACACGGCTGCTCGTATCGTTACTTTAACCAAGAAATTTGATCATATAACCCCTGTATTGATTCAACTGCATTGGTTACCTGTTCACTTTCGGATTCTTTTTAAAGTTTTATTGTTAGTTTATAAGGCGCTAAATGGTATGGCACCATTATATATCACGGAATTACTTAGTTATCGTACATGTTCACGTACGCTACGCTCTACTGATCAAAAACATCTGGTAGTTCCGAAGTCAAGACTTAAAACATACGGAGACAGGACCTTTTCCGTTGCTGCACCTAAACTCTGGAATGAGCTGCCATTAGATCTTAGAAGTTTAGTTACAATTAATTTATTCAAGAAACACTTAAAGACTGATCTTTTTAAAAAAGCATATAATATTTAACTTTTTGATAATTTAGAATAGGATTTATTGTGATATTTTTATAAATTAGACTGCTAATAGGTTTTTAATTTATTCATATTTTATTACCAGTGGGATCTTTTTAATTATTTTAATATGATGAATTGTAAAGCGCTTTGGTCAATTAGTGGAGTTAGCGCTATATAAATTATGTTATGTAATTATGTATGTAATGACATCAAGGATTTTGTTGCTAATAGTACTGACTGTAGGCGTACTTATCTATACAGTCATTTTCCAGGGAAATTTACTTCTTCTGTGTCAGGTCACCAGTGCTGTGACATATGTGCTAAAGCATGTGGATGTCAACAAGAAATTTGCCAGGAACCTGCTATACTAGTTCTGGATGCGCCCGAAGATGAAAACCTTTCTTCTGAATCTGTTCGTTCAGTTGAAGAAAATGACAAGGTACACCTCAGGACTGAACTGTTCCACTACATGAAAAACCTGCTTCTTCAAAATTCTTCAGGGGCTGTGGTTTCTGTAAATATGATGCATGAATTCACCCCACTGCAAATTAAGCAAGTTCTGGATAATTGTGACAAAATTAAGACACTACAACATGTAGAAACTTTTGTTGAAGTTTGGAGAAGAGAACACAGCCGAGCACTTTTAAGTGCAATTCACCAGGTCTTTGGTGATGTACACAGCAGCGAATTGGAGGCACCAGAGAGTGAAGACGAGGACATAGAGGAATTTGCACAAGAATGGGCAGACATCAGAGATGACTCTGAACTGTGTCAGCTGTTAAGTGAAAGTGACTTACTTAATGTAGATGTTCATATGGAAGACATTGATCAGTCAGGTAATGAGGAAGTAAACATGAGCAGTGTGATTGCCAATCTTTTTAAACAGTAGATAATTGTAAACATCATTAGAGACCAAGGGGCACCTAATTGCAAATTTTTTTTTTGAATTTTTAAAAGTCATGTCTGCTTCAAATGTTAGTGACTGCCCTGAGTAATTGCACAAGTACAATCCAATTCATGTTATCTTTGAAACAATAACATCCCATGCTAGTGTTGCCTCTGAGTCTCTGAGGATGAATGGCAATTGCCTCATTAACTTAGACTATCTTTGGGATGGTTAAGTCCTTGGTAACATCTGTTCATGAAATTTTCATCTTCACCTGATTGGTTTTAGAAGCTTTTCCTGTACAATTACATTTGTAAATGTAATAAATTATCATCTTTCGTGTACCTTGTAAGTGATGGAGGCAAAATGTCTTCAATATTTCGTGGTCATGTCGCTTAATAGAAATGCTAAGAAGCCAATCTATAAAGCTTCATAGTCATCTTTCAGTCATTCGTAAAAAGCCAAAATTTTAAGTAAGAGTTTCATTCATACATACATTGAAAAAATAACTTTCATCAAGTGATTATTTTCTGTGAAGCAGGTCTTCTGTTGTGGTTCCTACTCATTTAGATTAATTAAGGGGCCGACCATTTAACTCTTGAGGGTGGGGGTGGGTAATTTCTGGACATCATGAATTTTTTTTTTCTAGCATTATAGTGGGCAGGATATTTTTTCCCTTTTTTCCCATAAGCTCTCTATTACATTTCTGCTGCATGCAATTTTTTTCTTCCAACAAGCGCTTGAAGGAAATTTTTTCTCAAAATCACCCCCCCCCCTCCTCAAGAGTTAAATGGTCGGCCCCTAAGGTGATGTCAGTGAAATAAAAAGCCCTCTTTATTACAACTCTTATCACAGTTCATGGAAAATACTAAGAACAGTTAAGAAAAATAAACAGGAAACAATCATTTGGAACTTAGAAATTGATCTGAGGTTGCAATGAGGGATTTCATTTGTGCACAATTTACTATAAATGCTGGTGTGAAACTTTTCATCACTACCTATCTGACCGGTTTCAGTACTTTTTCGATCAAATGTGTCCAAATTTGATCTAAAATTTCACTCTTGAAGGTTACATATGAATTGAAATACTGGATTGACCTTTCTGTCATAAAACATCATTCTAGCGTGCTCTTCTTTCTCTGACAATGTTTTTCTTGTGTTTGGTTATCTACCTGAACATGTCTTAAAGATCAAAGTCTGACAGGAGGGTGGAATTAATACCATTAAAGTGTTCATAGGCACGCCCTGGTGTCCAACAGAAAGCCCTCTGAGTGATGAGCTCTGTAACAATCTTGCGTAAGTCAGACACCACAGAGAGTTCATAGTGGTGTCCAGAACGGCGGATGACACAACACTCTTGATTAAAGTTGTCAAGTAATGCTTTAGTGAAATCAATTGCATGACAGTAGCGATCTATAGCCTTGTGATTGGTTGCATTAGGATTCAACTTTTTCCTGACTTCTTTCAGTAGTCGATTGAAAAACTCAAGGAGTAAATCAAGGGGAATGTTATGTCCCAAACCTGACTTAAGCAATGCAGTTCTGTTCCAAACAAGGTCATGGGTATGTTTTGGTGGAAGCAGTGCATAAACTTGAAAAATCATCCCCAGGGCTTCAAGGGCATACTTTGTACTTCCCGGGTCATTCCTAAGGTAAGGCAATTGAAACTTCCAGCATCTGAAAGTACGTTTACCATCACCCTCTTTGATGGCATGAAAGAAATTCAAAATTAGCATGCCATACTCGAGGAAAGAACACTGATAATTGAACATGTCATCCTTCTCAGGGACTTTCTCTGAATGGGCTGAGTCACTTGGGAAGAGTAACCCTTGTGAATCTTGAGGTGGGACTTGTTGGTTATGGGTGGCTTCATGATCACGCATTCGTTTTCCCCTTGATGCAAAAGTTTTGCCACAACCGGGAAAAAAACAAATGTATCTGCCATTGTCTGTTTGTTGCCTGACCTCTTCTTCCTCAGCTATGCAAGTGAATGAATGTGCATTATATTTATTGATATCATTATCATTATCATTATCATCATTATCATTATCATTATCATTATCATTATTATTATAATTATTACTATTATTGTTGGTGTCATTATTATCATCATCATCATCATTATTTGAATTACATTTACTTGTTTATGCAAGTGAACGAATGTGCAATATATTTGATATCATTGTTATTATTATCATAAGTTTTATTATTTCAATAAAGATATTTACAATATATTTAGTTTCACCCATCAACTGATGCATTTCCTTTCACACTGAGAGAGATGTCATACCTTATTGACTGACCTTTTTTATGTCAAATAAAACAATTATCATTTAACTGTGTGAAGTCAGACCATACCGCTTTTAGAGTGTAATTATGCAACTAATTTCCTGATATTTATCTCACAAGCTATCTTGCATTGGTGTTGTTCACTGAATATACTCTAATGAGTATGAACCCATTGGCAAAGCTACATATAATGTATATGACTCATAAAATATGGCTTGAAAGAAACACTAAATATTTTCATACCTTAAAAAACTTATTTCCTGCATGCCAGTCAGCAATTTCCAAGTGCAAACCCTATAGACATTCCTCTGGAGTAAAGCCATTCGAGAGCTCAAAGAGTGCATTCACACCACGCTCCACTGACAGTTGATCAGCCACTAAACCTTGGGAGGAATAAACTCTGTCATCTCCATCACCATAGTAGGATACATACTGATGCAGTGCTGTCAGTACTTGCTGAATACCATCTGAGTCATTTTCGTTGTGATACAACATTCCAAGAAAAGACTGCAAAGGGCAAACACATAATCCTGGTTATTTTCTCAATGGGTTACGTGGCTTTTGGTGGTAAAAGGGAAGGGTTGGGGGCAAAAAAAACTGGTGGGGGGTGGGGGGGCAAATTATACAATATCTCACTACTGCAAATTTTCAAACTGCAACCTTTACTGTTACTGGAACATGAGAACAACAATACTTCAAAACAAGGAAATAAAAATCATTTTTCCCATCTCTCCTTTTTCTGCCTGTTCTTTGACTTTGTGACTTTGATGGGCCTGAATTAATTTTTTTTGTTCAAAAGTAGGCTGTAAGTCATTTTCAATAAATTGTACTATGTAATACCATTTCTGATTTCTCAGCCATTTCCTTGCTGTACTGGTGTGGTATGTGCTTACAGACCACAGGCTTGAGACATGCCAAACAGGGTATTTCCACAATTGCTCTCTCGGTGAGAGTTATGTAGTTTTCCCTTTGCAGGTGGTGCTCATGGCGAGTTGGTAAACACACACCATTCTCCATCTGCATAACAGCATCTGCAGCAGGCTTCGCACGTGACAAGTGGTTTCCTGAGACACGATTTTCCACTGACAAGTGTGTAACCCAGTGGACATCTATATTTTGATGCTGTTCAGTCATACAGTGAACTTGCTGCTTGAAGTCGAAGTTATCGAACACCAACTTTCTTCCTTTGTCAGCAGTAATTACAGTTGACTGTTGAGACTGGCCTTCAGTCACTAGAGAAGGGGAACTGGCGCCGGATGGTGCCTCAGTCAGTGCTTGGTGATGTTTCTGAAGTCGTGCAGTCTCATCTTTTACCTTCTTCTCAACAGATGCAGCGTATTTTTTCCCAAATTCATCCAGCTTTCGGTAATAATATGAGTGTCCAGTGGTTACTCTGAGGGAACCCAGTCGGCAAAGAGAAGCCTGAAATAAATAATTAGTATATGATAAGACATTTTACCATAAAAGGGCAGTTGTAATGTTATTATTCAATGCATTAACAATTGCTAACTTCATTTTCTCACGAACTTTGGAATTATAATTGTCTGTACAACAGGGTAGGACATGTCAAAAAACAGATAAACCTTATTCTTATGATGTACATGTATATATTTTGAGCGAAAATGGCATATATTCACAAATTATTTACACAGGAAACATCTCATTCATAATACACTTACTTTCATAAAAATTCATAAAATTATGTTTTCTTTAATTTATTGAAAGGCAACAAACACATTTGAAGTTGACAGTCATAAATTCGAAGTTATTGATGTACCTACAAACTTAAACGAAAGAGTTGTAATTTTGCTAGAAATAAGAGGTAACAAAGTCTGAGAGTGAGATCAACAAAAGACAGTAGTAATTAACAATTCTCTTAAATTGGTTTTAAATCCAGCATAATAATTTCAACAATAAATTTTGGAGCTAATGACACACGCACAAATAGCCTGAGCAAAGACCAAGGATGCAACATTTAACATTATGCAGACGTCAGAAGGTAGGGAATTTAAGTGACTTTCCCCGTCCGATCCATTAATGATCAAGTGAAAAATATTCAGTTGAATACTAGGAAGAGAGCTTTGCAGTTTGGGTATCAGCTCATACCAAATTCTTCATAGCTTAGCACTACCAAAAACATTATCGTTGTCATCAGTACGTTATAATAGGTTTGGACGAATAGAATGCCAGGAAAACATCTTATAGAAACTGATTAAAAAAAATTACTCACAGTTATCCCTGAGTGATACAAAATGATGGTGTTTATCAGCTGCATTGCATTCATACATGGAGATCTGTTCTTCAGCAAGACAGCCGCGGACATACACACAGATGGCTGCCAGAATTCATCCTCTCTTTTGCTTTTTCTCACACTTGCAGTCCACAGTACCGCACTAAACAATGGTGCTTTCGATTCAAGTTCGCTGTTGAATTTCTTGAACGAAAAGCGCTGGAGGTCTTTTTTGCTGGGCAATCTCAGACAGCTTGGATTCTTTAATGAACACATCGCAGTACACTCACGATCGACCTCCTCCAGGTACAACTGCCGCATATATTTCCTTAAAATTGGATTCTTCCATACGGCTCCAGCAATTTGCTTGTATGTTCCGCGACAAAGCATCTTGCCGAGTGACTAATCCTTCGTGAAGAGTATTCACTTTTCTTGGACAGTGACTTGCACCCGAGTCTTCTTTTCCTTGGGTTCACGAGCAGGAATCGGCGAAACAGGTCCAACTACCGCAACAAAGGCGACAGGATGATTTTTCTCCGTACAAGGTGTTGACGTGAGAGTACTTGGCCATTGATCTACCGATGTTTTATTTGGCAACGTGCTGTTATCTTCTTCGATATCCACAGACGTCACAGACGCTCTAAAATCCTCTAAGGCAACACGCTTTGTGAATTTTCTGAATTGAGCTATTCACTTCGTAAAGATTGTTCAAGAGCGCCCTTCGTTTCTTCAGCGCACAAAGACAATTCCTACAAATGTACGTGGAATTGATTTCGACTTTACACGTCAAAGACAGCAGTTCCTCTCGAACTTTAAAAGAATTGCCCCTTGGACCATCAACAAGATTTTTATCCGTGTTTTTTGCGATGTCTACGCCACAAAGAACGCACGAACTCATTGTCAAAACCTCACATCATATTATTGTCGCGAACGAAAGTAAAAGATTCTGTATGGGAGGGTCCGATTGCAAAGTGCGCGAAAATGCAAAGCGCGCGAAAATGAAAGCCAATCAAAACTCGCTATTTCAGTGATGTAAT
Source organism: Porites rus (assembly GCA_964035705.1). Lineage (NCBI taxonomy): Eukaryota > Metazoa > Cnidaria > Anthozoa > Scleractinia > Poritidae > Porites > Porites rus. The sequence goes on from OZ037995.1 coordinate 17,334,641, forward strand.
GATGTATGGGAAATAACCAATCATATCATTTTCCACACATGAAAAAGTCACGTGGTCTTTGAACACGATTATCAACGCTAAATCACAGACGCTCCTTTCCGATTTTTTTGAGGTAAGGGGCGGCTGTACACAGGCTAATAAATAGTAAGGTATAAGCTACAATTTGCCGAAGAAATTGTTTTAAAAGCTTTTAAAAAAGTGCTTACCACGACATAGGACGCTTTTGTAACCTCTCGGTTACTTTTCGGTGGCTTATTCTATGCATTTTCAACGTAAGGACTTGCGATTTTCCGTGAATAATACTCAGTAAAGGAGGCATGTCCTACGTAGGTTAGTAGTAATAGACGGGGGGTTCTACGAAGTGGTGGAGGTGGTGGAGTGACGTCACAATAGCTCAGGGGATTAAAATGATGAGGTCATCACCTACAAATAGAAAGGTATTCTGTATAGCAATCTAGGGAGTTGACGTCATCAAAAAAGCGATGAGATCATCATCAAAATAATCATTTAATATGGTAACTGGTGAGATGACATCATCAGCTTAAATTAGAAAGGGTTTTTTGACATGATCAGCTATTTTATATACTCTATGACATCATTGTTTATTTTTATCGGTCCTTCAATTTATATAATGTGAAAAAAAGGTTACGAAAGGATTATTCTTGAAGACATTAAGTTTCTGAAGTACAAGTTGAAATCATGGTTGGATCAGACCAGATCATAATTGATGAAGTTGAATTGGGAGTACACCTCAGACGGAATAAAATAGGAGAGATTTTTCAAGATGCAATCGTTAGAGAAGTGAATCGTCTGATCTATGTGGCAGTGAATGAACACTGTGATGGTTGTAAAATGGATGATTTATCTCAACTGCACCACACTTGCTTGACCATGGACGTTCAGGAGGCGTGGGCAACATATTTTGAATACGTGAAAGGAACAGTAGACTTAAAAAAAGTATGGAAGCTTGCACAGCAGGAAGTGGAAAATAGACTAAATTTGCAGTTAAAAGAGACATGGATGAAATATTTAGTTTACCTTTGTAAGATGGATACTAGCACAGTCTATTTACTCTATATGGACTTTTTAAGAAGGGACGAATGCTATCAACTTGGGTGTTATGAATACATGTTTGAGAAAGATTTTTGACAATAAATGTATAACAATAAAGTGATTATCTTTTTAAATGTTTGTGTTATTGTTCTAAAGAATGAGATGCCAGAACAAACAAGGATAATTATCCTTTACGAGTGCATTGCAAAGAATGGTTTTACAACCATCTGGAAAAAAACTGTTTGGTGAATTCGGGATTTAAAAGTTTGTGAAAACTGTCAGAGGTATACTCACTGTTAAACAATTTTATCAAATAACGATGAAATATTTCGGGGAGAGACTCTTCGATAAAATCATTTAGTAAGCATATGTTAATAATCTCAATGAATAATCATTCAAGATGGATGTAATATTCTCAAGAGGGAGGGTATTGCCAAATCGACCTCTGTAAATATATGAAAAAAAAAGAATGAAAATGCACCTTAATTATGACTGACCACGTATATATCAGACATATGCAAGGTGCTCCGAGCGACTGTTCAGTGTTTAAATCAAAAGATGTTGAAGAGGTAAACGATATTATAAACAAAACTGTAAACTACCCGGATAAGATAAAAGCTCATAGGAGCAATATGAACAGGATAGTGTACATAAAAAAAATTTATAAAGTAGTTGGCCTTCACAGTCTAACAAATAAAGAATGCAAAAAAGTATTAGTAATCTGTAGTAAAACAGATAATAGTATTATAACCGCGTTTCCAATATTATAATCTTTAAATATCAATCATAAAGGGTAATTAAAAAGTAAAATAAAATTAAGGAGAAAAATTACCCCAAAAAAGCATGTATGTATCCTTAACGATTCGGGCGCCAAAATTTGGCGCCAAAGTTATTTCTTAAAGTTTCGTAAGTAAAAAAGAACACACGCACAAAAATTCACATCTTTTCATCATCTTTATTTATTTTCCATTCAAATTCTAGCAAAATGTACAAGAAAATTCACTCGATCGAAAAAAAAGAAACATGAGTTATCTCAAACGTAACATCAAACGCCATTTTTATCTTGTTGTGCCCTACTTAGTTTTAACAGTTCATTTATTACATCGTTGTTCAGCCTCTGAAGGTTATTTTCTCGCCGTCATCTTCACTCACCCCATTCTGTCTTTGATATGCTGGTTTTTGTAACTCATTTCCTTGAAACTGGAAGGCCATATTTGCATCTTCACTGTAGGTGTATGGGAGAGATAAATTTAACTGTTGTACTTCTTTCTGATGTTGGAAGCCAACTGGGTTATCATAAATGCAATTCCTCTGTTGGTATGACATTTCCTGCTCTTCTTGAAACTGGAACGGCATATTTGCATTGGCATGGTAGGCATCTTGTGGTTGCAACTGTCGTGCATTTCGTCTATTAAACTTTGGTTTCATTCTTCCTGCTTCCTCTTGCAGCATGTATTCACTGCATTCAATGCACTCGTCAATCACAGAAATTTGTTTTTTCAGATCTCTCCATTCTTGTACAGTCAAAGCTATACCTTGTTTGCTGGGGTATAATTTCTTACCATACTTGCTTTCGAAATATTTCCTAACATGTATTTGAACTTTACCTCTCCAGGTAGTCACATTTACTTTCGTGTCAGATGTACCAAGTTTAAACATATTGCTCACTTTAAATTGCCCTGTAACATGTGTAGAAATAAGAGAGCTATTTGAAGAGGTCATCGAGGGGGCTGATCAGAAATTGCAGGTAAACAAATGAGGTTATTTATTGCTGTATTATTTACTCAAATAGTAGTAAATAATTTGACCCGCAATCCTGAACCACACTTCAGAAGTAATTGCCAGCGGTTATTAAACTTAGATGAACTACCAGAGCAGTACCTGGCCTGTGTAGAGAAGGTGAAAGAATCTTTCCAAAGCTATCAGCGTGAAGGGAGTGGATGGCAGCTGAAGGAGGTAAAATTGGTTCTTTGTTTGTAGTAAACCTTTCTCATAAAGTTCTAAAATATGTAAATTGCACACGGATGTTATTTTGAATATCAAGTATCTCGCTCGACCTGACTGGTTCTCTAGGGATTTTTTCTTTCCAAATCATCAGCGTGAAGGGAGTGGATGGCAGCTGAAGGAGGTAAAATTGGTTCTTTGTTTGTAGTAAACCTTTCTCATAAAGTTCTAAAATATGTAAATTGCACACGGATGTTATTTTGAATATCAAGTATCTCGCTTGACCTGACTGGTTCTCTAGGGATTTTCGTGTTTAATTTACTAAGTGTAATAAAATTGAACTTTTGAATTCTTTCGTAGGTGTTAAAATTGGACCTTGGTTGTGTTGTATACGTTCCACTGCAAGGGTCTAGCTATCTGAGGCTTCCTAGAGAACTGGTAGATAAAAAGGCAGTACTGAACATAAAAAATGACGATGAAGGATGCCTTGTGTGGAGTGTTTTGGCGGCCTTGCACCCTGTCCATTGGAAGGATCACCCAGAACACCGATATCACTATAAGAAGTATGTTAATGAATTAAATTTAGATGGTTTAGAATTTCCCATGAAAGTTAGTCAGATAGCGAAATTTAAACGGCAAAACACGGCTATAAGTGTTAACGTCTTTGGTTATGGACAAAAAGAACTCTTTCCTGTTTATATTACGAAAGAGAAAAAAGAAAATCACGTCAATTTATTACTCATAGCAAATAATGAAACAAGGCATTATTGCTTAATCAGAAATCTTAATCGGTTACTTTCTTCATTAACGAAAAAGGAAAGCTCAAAAATATTTCTGCCAATATTGTTTACACGGGTTTATCAGAGAAGACTTATTGTTAGACCATGAACCTCACTGTAGCAAACATGGGCCGCAAAAAATCAAATTACCGAATGAAGACAAAAATTATGTATTATATTTCATGGATGTTCAAAAACAACTGAAAGTACCATTTGTCATTTATGCAGATTTTGAATCATATTTAGTGAAGTGTGACCAGCAACCTTTAAACCCCAGTATTTCGTTTACGCAAAAAACGCAAGAACATAAACCGAGTGGTTTTTGTTATACGGTAGTTTCTGAAGTAGAGAATTATGATAGACCACCTATTGTGTATCGTGGAGAAGATGCAGTAGACACATTTTTAGACCATTTATTACGAGAAGAAAAACGTATCAAGGGAATACTAAAACACGTTGTACCTATGGAAATAAGTAAGGCAGATGAACAAGCTTTTCAAGAGAGCACTAACTGTCATATTTGTGGGGAGGCACTTTTCACAGATCATGTTAGGGATCATTGTCACCTTACCGGAAAGTATCGCGGGGCGGCTCACAGTGACTGTAATTTGAACTACAAGTTTTCGAATCATATCCCTGTTGTGCTGCATAACTTGAGAGGCTATGACTCTCATCTCATTATGCAGGGATTGGGAAAGTTAAGAGCGACGGTCAGGAAATATTGACCAAAATCTCAATTTCGTGGCAAGAGTTGAAAAATCGATTTCTTTCATTTTTTGTCCATAGATAGCTTTTAGGTAGATAAGATACCTGATGTGGATTGTTCCCGCCAAAAGCTTTTTATTTTTTAGGAAAATTAGAACATCGGTTTTTGTGGTGGGAGTCACAAAATTGGCTAATTATTTACGTGAAATTTGCATACATCAACTTGCCTCTCGTTCGCAAACAAAATCGCCCGGAGAAATTTGGACACTTTCTTTCAACAGAACCACTGTTCTTCTTTTACTAGAAGATTCTTTTAGAGCAAAAGCGACACTCACCGAGCAGAAATAATTCAAAAATGAGGAATAGGTTTTGTGGATAACAAAAACTCCGTTTTGTTATTGATTTTCGACAGCAATATTGCACATGTGGTATAACTCCAAATTGACTTCATTCTAGTTAAATCCCACATTTAGAAATGTATATAAAACATACCTGGGAATTAACTTGGGTTATTGAAGGAAGTCTCTATAAGGCGGTATCGAAGTTCAGGAATTTTCATGGTGGGTCGGCGGTAATTGTGTAAACACTTCCAGTTTCGAAACATGAAAGTGGATATTTGATCTCCAAATACTCATTTTTCTTAATCCTTGTAGGTTTTATAGTTGCAAAGTTGTGTTTCTACTTAAAGAGTGAGATAGAAAAGCCAAACTGGGTGAATTTTAGCCATTTTGAAATGCTAAACTCTATCGACCGGAGACTCCACGTGACGAATTGTTTCGTGACTAAACGTGATATTGGGGAGTCGATCAGTCACGGAATCACAATATTAACAATGCATTTCTTGACGGCGAGTGAGAACAGTGTTTGTTTTGAGGAAGAAAAAATCGATCGTCCTAGACAAGTAAACAGAAAGGTAAAAGATTCAAACCAGAAGGGGCTCCTGATTCAAGCTTATGTCTTGACATCTGTTGAGTGAAGGCGAACATGGAAATTATATGCGCAAAGCGCAAGCTGTGGGGTGGGGGACGGGGAGGGGATCAAGGCAGCCAGAAAAATAGTCTTTCATGGAATACATTGACGACGTAATAATCGCTAAAAAGACTGTAACAAAGTTATGGCTTTATTTTTCAACTTCTCTAAACAAAACTACTTATACCATTACCAGGATACAGGACTCGAGTATCGGCTCCTAGAAAACCATATCCGAGTCTTACTCCATACAACTTCATTCTTTCACTTTAAAAGACGAGCAAAACATAAAAGGAAATAATGCGAAATATTTGTTATCAACCATTTTAAGCACGCAACTTGTGCTGCACCCATCTTTTTAGCCACTATTGTGAAATACTGCGCAAAAATTGACTTCTCGGTGGAAAAACAGCGTAACACATAAGACACAAAATGTACCCCCTGTTTCAAAACCTCAAAACAATTTTCTGCTCTGCCTCGTCAAAATCGGGTAGGGAAATTACGCTAGCTAATAACAATGGTCTCCTAAGAAGATAATAAAGCGACTCAACGGATCATCATATTGACAATTCTACATGTATTTATGAAGCAGATAACAACTTAAGCAATTGATTTTGGTCCGATAACAGCACTCACTCATTTTGGTGTTAACAGGGTGTGCCGCTGAAGAGTATATGACTGGGGAAGCATTAAACAGGGTAAACGTTGCGGTGCGCAGTCTGAATGCGAAATAACAAAAATTTCTGAAATCTTACTCTATCTAACTCTAAAAAAAATCTGGATTCGGTTTGTGAATTAAATGAATCATGGCCAGAAATCGAGGACAGCCAACGGTTTTGACCGTACGCTAATTTTTAGGGATTTTGAATAGCTAATGAGGAGTTATACATTCGCAAAATGGCGCGGAAGCGAAGGTATACTTTTTACCGTACTAGGATGTACAACTTACTAGACTCAAGTAATTCTACTTGACACTATGTAAAAACAAATAAATGCGAAACCTAACACTGGTTCTAAAGTCGAAGCTGTGCAAAATCTAGATTGAAAAACCTGCGCAGCGTAGTACTTATAAATGTTAATTTAAAAATGGTAAAACGGACGCTGTTATTATAAGAATCTTAACCGACGTTTCGGCAATGCTGCCTTCTTCAGGGTATACAAGACCAAATACCGTTAAAAAGTTTTTAACGGTATTTAGTCTTGTATACCCTGAAGAAGGCAGCATTGCCGAAACGTCGGTTAAGATTCTTATAATAACAGCGTCCGTTTACCATTTTTAAATTAACATGTGCAAAATCTAGCCTGAGTCCCTATCAGACAAGCACCAACCCTTCGCTGATGCTTTCCTGTGATCGTTCGATTGTGACAAAACGGGGCGCCCTGTGTCACTCTGGCTTGGTAACCTCTCAGTTTTGAAAATGGCGGCTGATCGAAGGAGTTATCGTTTGAAAAAGTCTCCAATTTGCCTTCTTTTTCCATCGCTTCGTACAGTAATGGCGCAGAGATTCACTCTATGGAATTTCTATATGTCAGGGAAAAAACGAACTGGTTTAGCAAAGAGGTGAAGCCTCTAAAACCGTACAAAAATGAAGATAAACATATCCTTCAAGAACCAGGACGTGGTGAAGGAGGAAACACCGACATCTAATGACCTTTTTTCTTGCTTAAAGAGAAGCGCTTAGGCAATATTACAGACTCTTGTATGGCAAGGAAAGCCATCTATTTATGGTGACTCACGGACCAACTTTGCCAAAACAACATGACTGAAAGCCACGATCGCCTTGCGAAGGTTTTCACTTGGGGAGGTGAGCGATTCTTCGTCTAACTTTATTTATCCTTAAAAGTTTCTTTTCTCCCCATTAATCCTTCATATGGTCGCCATATTTAAAGAACGGGAAAAGTAAATGACGTGCATGCTCCAGCGCCATGTTGTCCTCAATTTCTGGCCATGATGGGAATTCTGTTATGAGTCATAACGAGTTGGGTCCTGTCTTGATTAAAGGATGGCAAAATGAATGTCCTTTTTTGTCTTAAAAAGGTAAGTGACTCAGCGGCATATCCCCACCCATTGTTCCCATAAGAACCTTCAATTCCCCAGGTTAAGATCTCTTTTAAGGTAAATACGAAAAACATCATCCCAATAAAAGAAGATTCCCGTCAGAGCAGGGAAATCACGCGAAAACCTGATCATGTCATTTTACTGTTGACACGAGCAGTTGCTACAAAACGTGGACAGTTTGTCGACGTAAGGCCTCTTCAGTCTGACTGTTATATGATTGACGTCTAAATCAAAGTGCTCGCACAATCTCTTCAGCATTTTTATGCTAAATTTGTTCAGTTTACCTTGCTTAACAAGGTCACACATATTATGACAGTCAAACACGATTGGATGTTGTAATGAAACTTCCCTCCGTACTTGATTTGTTAGGTCCTCAAGGGAACTCTCGAACTCCGCGGCTTCATCATTTTCTTCTGTGTCATCCTTGTCAAGTAAACTCTTTTTGGTAGCAAGGCGACTGAAAAAGCTGCTTATTTGTTGGCTGGTAAGGAACTCATCGCTGCTGAATAAGCGTTCTCCATCATTTCCTCTGGCGTGCATCATTTCTTTTGCAACAACTACTGGGTCAGCTTTGCGTCCCGTGGTCTCACCAATATTGAACTTTGTGGATAGGTACTCCTGCTTTACATTAAAACGTGTTCTTCGGTTCTGGGATGATCTTAATGCCCAGCCCATAGGGAGAGTAGACTGTAGTGGCACTTGTTCTGGCACTTCCTGAACATTTCGTACACAGGGGACGCCCACCGTTTGAACCTCCAGTCTCTCCGCATATCCATAAACAGCTTGGTCTAGGAGTGTTTCTCGTTCGAGAGCACGTGTGTGTTTTCCGGAGTCTAGGTGTTGCTGCAGATTCGAGTAACGTTGGTAACATTTGATACATCCTTCTTCCGGACATGAAAAAAGACGAGCGTTGGAGGTTTCCGTTTCTGTTTCGTCACTCGAGTGTTCACTGGAAGTTTCTTCCTCGCTCTCCTGTCTCGGAACAGTATCTTTACGCTTGGATTTTACAGGGGCAAAACTTGCTGTGACACCTTCCTTATTTACGTCCGTTAAGTACGGAACTTCCGAATTTTCCGAGACGTTCAGCTTATCCCAAGGAGTGTATTTCCCTCTGCCAATTCTGTATGCTCTCCAAACTCGTAATCCATCGTCATCGTACTGTACATTCGAAATTGAACCCACTCCATCAAGCTTGATGTTCAAAGAAGCTGGAGCTTCAGGGGGTCCACACGAAGTCACCCTCACCGAGGACATTCCACCGGCTGACAAACTGGCTTCTTTCATTTCTTCTGACGTTTCAATGTTGTTTCCAGAATTCAGGTAAATCTTCATGTGGGATTTTATAGCTGCAGACCTTCTGTCGCAAGCCCCTTTTCCTCCTTGAGGATCGCAAAAATCCATGCGCTTCACATTCACGCCGTGATGTTTACCAACCATGTGAGCAAGGCTGATTGTGTTACCACAATGGTAACACCCGGCGTTGTCCTGCCAATAGTATAATCGCTGTAGGTGTAGCATGACGTCCTTTAAATCTTTGAGTACGTCAGACATGACGGACAGTACCGCACAGCTATCTTGACTGCAGCTTCTGAAGACATGGCACATGGTAAGGGTTTCGTACTTCCCAGCATTACTTGTGCTTTCCTTTCTCATGGCAACAGACACGTGCCAGGGAATTCCCCGTTTCCCAAACCAATCGCGTTGGCTTTCACGATATTTTCGAGGAATAAACTTCATGGCCCAATCTTGTACAAGTAGAACTGATGTGTCGTCCAAGTCTCGGAGGATGTCTAGTCTTGCTTTATCTTGGTTCACCGAACGCAACAAATGAGATTTCCAGGCAATTATATCACGTTTTGCTTTCTCGGTCATGAATGCGAGCTCTTCGTGTATTTGGCCTTTGGAAAGATGTTCAAGATTCATCACCATCATCTCGATTGCTTTCTCTATCTTCTCTATAGTAACGACAAGGGAATTACACTGCCCACAAACGTCGCTATGATCATGGGCACATGTAGCCTGGTAGTCAACATCTTTAGGGTCGCTCAGAGCAAAAACGATGCAGTGATCTGGAATACTTGAACTCTCTGATACGTGAACCTAAGTGATTGAAATGTGCACAATAATGATCACATCCTCAATTCTGAGGAATATTTACGTAATGCTATCTTCTAAAAGATTTCAGAACCTAAATATTGTGAAGCTGAATGCCGTATTACAACCCCCCACCCCCCATATTTTATCTTAGGGTGGACTTCCACTTTTGCATATCGCGTAAACTTCACTGGCATGCCGCACGCACGTAAATGTTAACTCTATTCAGACCGGGCTTTTTTTGCCTCCTGGTTCCGGGGGGTGGAGCTCAGAGGCCCCCCTCTATAACTACAAAACCGCTCATGGTATGGTGAGCAACATATCACAGAACAATGTACTCGTCATTTCCAAAGTCTAGGCATTTTTAGATTGACACAATTACGTAATATGACGTCATATTGTTGATTCTATGGGCAGAATCCAAATTGCATCAGCTTCCCCTTCAAAGCGAAAAGTACTTACATCATAATGTGTCTGACAAAATCAAGAAGTTAGTTGACACATTAATGACTTTTAACACTAGCAGTGACGTCATGATGACGTCATTTATGGTTAAAGAGGGATCTGGAACCATCCGCCATCTTGGATCCGCCATTTTTAATTTTTCAAATGTATCCAATTTTACTTATAACAGGTAGAAATGGAGATAACCGTGATAGAAAAAAGGATCTGTTCATAAAAGGATGCTTATGAAACCAAAAAAAAATCCGCAACTTGTGAAATCCCGAGAGAAATTAAGACTGTTAGAAACTGAACCCAAGTATCTGCCACTGGGCCATTTTAAATTCATGTTTTCTTCTCAAATCAGTCGCTAAATGGCCGGATTACACAAACAGGTATAATAAATTTGATAAAACATCACTAAATTAAGTGTAAGGGTATAAGTGAATGAGTAAAACTGCAAGTTTTGGGAAATATGGCTCTCAAACCTCGGTTGCCATGGTAACGTCAATGCTGACGTACAAGTCACGACGACTTTAAAATGTCCCCAGATAATTTTCAGGAAAAATCGCTAGGTTTGGTGCTCAAAGCTTGAGCGGTTTTGAAGTTATTCAACTTTTAAGCGAAGGGGGGCTTCAAACCCTTCCCGGTCTAAATAAGGTAAAGGGTGTGAATAAAATAGAAGCAACGTATGGAATGCCACGAGTAAACGTAAAAGCTAAACCTCGGTCAACGTTTACGTTTACGAGCGACCTTTCAAACATTGCCTCTATTTAAATTACGCGCCTAAAAGTTCTTGTGTATGCACATGAAATTTTTAGTGGGAATCCACCATTATTCACCTACCAAGACGCGAGCAGTAGCCAATTAGAGAGCACTCATGTAGTAGGTAGTCGAGTAACATTCATAATACACCTACGCCAGGCGCGCAACAAAATTATTTCCCTTTTTCACTTTCTTATTTTACCTTGAAATCAGTCTTGAGGTACCGCTTTGCCTCCTTTAAAGCTTCGTTTTGTGTTTTTGCCCATGTAAGACCCATTCCGTTTTCCCCGAGCTGGTGCACAACGTTCACAAGATCTTCAAATGCCTGCGCACCAGAACAGCTTACGTAATCTAGCCCTTGCAATGACTTGCGAGTCGAAGCAGAACAAACATGCAGAATTCTTAGCAGTGTACTGCGACTCATGGGTGTGAAATCATGCTCGGCAGAATATTTTTGGTACTGGCAAACGATTCGTTCAGGTATCATGTTCCGGACCACATTTGGAACTTGGATGACCTCGTTAGTTGACAATGTTATTGTCTTGGCTCCGAATGGAAGATCTTGAATTACATGGGAGCTTCTGATAAAGTCTAGGAAATGCGCTAATTTTGCTTCAGGTATAAATGACTTCGTTTGTGCATTGGTAGGCACCAGTTTTCCACTGCCATGGACTGCAGCATGCTGCCTGGCGACCTTGAACCGATAACTTGTCAGGCCTGGAATCCACTGTTGAATTGTTGCCAAGCTAACCTTATCCGCCATTATGGACAATATCTGCCTGCGAGAATCCCACTCGTTTGTATTTTTGTAGCAGTTTGCCAGCGTGTACATTAAGGTATCAGCCACCCTTCAGGACCGTCCGCGCGCGGATCGCTGTAGCATTAGTTGTTTTTGTAAAAACCCCTATAAACCATATATTTTTAAAAAGCTTAATAATTCCAGATTATGGATTTGAACTAACAAAAACGATTTACTTAAATGTGTTTCGAAATTGGAACGCTTTGTGCAAAAGTACATGTCTGTATAAATCATGTTCCACTCCCGCCTGAAATAAACAGAAGAAAACAATTAGCACCGTATTCGCTTCTCAACACGTTCCACCAAAAAACCGTGTCTCAGATTTTTGACAAGTGCGTTTGTTTTTCTTTTATTAGCAAATGAAGTTGGGGAAGGCAATTAGTCAACACTCCCTGTGGAAAAATAGCTCTGGCTTTAAAATGAAAAGGAGTATTAAAATTCGCAGACACGGTTTTGTAGAAGAGATATATGGCATCAGTCTGGCCAAATTTTAGCCAAATTTATTGAAAGGCTGCCGACTTGGAGTTCAAAATGTACGAGTCGATCGGCAAAATTTGCGTTCGGAGATAAAATAGAAAATACACTTTTGGCGGCATCCTACCTGGAATGAGATTATAACACCTAAATGTTTATTCTGTTTGATATCAGAGAGGGATCAATTTTCTCTAACAATAGGACTTTGACAGGTAAAATGTAACAGGAAAACTTCCACTCTCACACCACGAGAAGCACGGTTTAATTCTTTCTCGAGCAAAAGTTTTGCCTCTCCTTTGATCTTTTTTGTATGATCCGCCCAGGCGTTTTTGTTGATCGGCGCCAGGCCAAGGAAACTAAAAAACTTTGAAGCCGCCGAATGTCCACCACCGATTGCTCGAAGGCCAAGAACTGAGGCCCGGGTTATTTCAAACGCTCTGCTCTTCTCGGAAGAATTAAGAACAGAATTTGTCTTGTGCGACGGACAGCTTTCATTCTCGCACTGGATTCTCCAGGTAGAACCAAGTCCATGCTTAGTCGCTACATTTTCCATGACTTGGACTCTTCCCTGGCAAAATCGACAAGATACAGACTCGTCCAGTTTCTCAAGCAGCTGTTCGGTCGATACGATAGTTCGACCGCTTATTGTTTTCCACGTTCCATCAGCAGATGGGGTCGATGACCTTAACTGGCTTTCTTCATCTGGCTCTTCAAGCTGGATTTTGGAGCGGTTTGCACTCTCAGCAACTGCAGCATTTTCGCTTTTATGAATATCCAACTCCTCGAGCCACTTCTCTTGCTGATAAAATGAGCCTTTGTCGTTCTCTGCCAATTTTGCGGCCCATTCTTTGTCAAACTTGCTCTTCGATTTCTTTTTCGCTCTCGGTTTCGATGACGAAAACGGACACGACCTTTTCTTTTTTTTTTGCGGCATTTTCACCGAAGCAAACGCTAAATATCCACGGAGAATACTAAAGGCTATAAACAACGCGAAGAGAATTCGCACGGGTTGTGTCAAAGCACGCACTCGTTCACAGGCAAGTTAATTGATATATGACACGGGTATGACAGATCTTGTCAACGAGCAATTAAGATAATTAACGAGAAAAAATCTTTTACCCCCGATATCTTTGGACAGAAATAATATTTTCTTCTGATTTTTTTTTTAAAGAAAGCTGTCAAGCATATCTATTTGAAAACGTTGAAACCTCAAATATGGAAAAATGGCAATTTTAAGGGTGGCTGATACCTTAATTCTTTATCCAAACCACTAGAACAAGTGTGATTTCCAGTTTCATTTTGTTTTGAGGACATAATAGATTCCCAGAGAAGATCTGGATCATTAGGCGCTATTTCACCAAGAACAGCTGAAATCGCTTGCTTGGCTTTGCGCTCATGCAGTCGTCTGGTCCTTCCACTGGCATCGTTCCAAGGTGTCTTTAGGGTGTACCTAATAGGACTAACGTCTCGACTTCTTAAGAAACTGTTAAGGTGGTCAATAGGTTCTTCCGACTTCATTCCTGTAGGGCTTGTCTCGGTTTCTTCTAGGAGGGTTGATGGTAAATATAATGACGTTTCTTGCTCTAGTTAGTCATGTGCTACCACTGAACAAGGAGTACTTGCAGCAATTGGAAGGTTACACATCACGCCCTAGACAAGGACCCAAAATAAATATAACGTAAACTGTATTAAAAAAATTAATTGGGTACATAATTATCAAAGTTGACCAACACTCAGACAAAGATCAATAATCCTGCTTGATCTTTGTTGCCTTTATTATGTACTAAAAATAAAACCTTTTTTGCCGCCTTCATTTATGATAAAAAGTGCCTAATTCATTACATAAAATACCTTTCATTATGACAAAGAAGTACGAACTTTAAAGCGAGTAGTAAAGGAACCTGGAGTGGTATATTGGTAACCCGAAACGTTTTTCTGAGCGTTATTCACCGTATCCTTAACCTTGAGAAAATCACATGAACTCGTATCCCTGGCGGTATAAGGTGGAGGGATGCGTGTGTGTAGGTGGGGGCAAGTGGAAGCAAAAAACCTGTCTGAGAAATAATTAAGTTATAATGCAGTTTTCTTTTAAATGAACCGTTTATTCTTAAAAGAACAATTTGGCCTCAGCTTACCATTGCGGACTACGTGGTCTTTAACTTGTTGCCACTGCTTCAAGTTCTCAGATTTTGGTGAGAATAAAAATAGAAAATCCGCTGAATAAATTTCAACTGTGTGCAGACGCAAGGGCGACATAAAATGCACGGGGTATTAAACCTCTTCATTATCTGCGGAACTCAGGAAAAACTGACGTAGAAGGCACAAAAAATGCATATGGCATTGTTAGTCTTGGATACCAGCACACAGTCTGAGGTCTACGAAATCGGTTAATTTGTGCTCTCTATCCCTGTTCGTTACATTTTAAGGAAACGCAGCAAGGAAATGGGGCCCGCTCATGCAGACTTTGTGATGATAAAGTCCCTATCCATTTTTTTTTTTATCTTTTTTACCCCGCGGGCCTTGTTTGGTGCCACTGTTAATAACACTATTTTCACTGAGTGCCAGTTCAGAACTTACAGAAGTCTCAATGGTCTCAGTTTCCTCGTAAGAAAGGTTCTTGGTCTCCGGAAGCTTTGTGGGCAGCTCCCTATTTTCTGCATGTCAAGATTAACCCGGCAGTTGCGACAAATACCTGTTGAGTGGATCGATGGAAAATGTAGGTTTTTGATGATACGATATAATCACTATTCTGAACAACTACGATCTTAATTTACACAAGTAAGGGAACCTGTTTTAAAAAACTTAAATGATAGATTTTCCTACCCTTTGATATACTTCAACTCTTTAATTCCCTACCCTTTGATATTAGGACGAATGAGTGATAATGAAGTCCCAAGTACTGCCTACAAATCCCAGTTGTCAGGTGCATCACTTGGAGAGAAGAAGATAACATTTGAGAAGAAATCTTCGTGTGGCTACTTTCATGAAAAGCTGTTAGAGAGCTACCCAAAACTAAAGGAAGGAGGGGGTTACGAGCTGATGCGTACAAAGTTCAGATCAACCAGCAAATTGGAAATTTTGCAACCTAAAGGGAATGGTGGGCATAATGTGTTAGACCTTAAAGAAATGGTGTCATCAGCTAAAATCTATGTTCGACCCCTTCAAAAAGATTTAAGTCTTGAGCAAACAGGACAGCCATCATTGGTGAGTTCTCTACTCATTATGACCAGTTTTCTTCTTTACCACAATATTCTGACCAATGTCCTTCTTTTGATACATTGACATTAAGCTTGGCAGTGAGGGTTAGAGTGTGTTTATGTCTTCTACTTTTACTAAATGCCTTTCTATCAAGATGGATGTTACTGTTAATTTGTTTACTTTTTTATGTTATTGTTTATTACTGTTTTGAAAGTTCTTGAGCACATCTTGTTATAGTGGAAGAGCTTACATGTATGTGTCACTCTGCCATTTAGCTGCCTCCTCAGGCTTGCTCTGGGCTTGTCCCCAGTTTTCCCTGAAAAGCACTTTTTTTTCAATTTTTCACCAGAGCGAGTGTGAGTGACTTGTGACAAGGCATTTGGAACTACTGTTGAATTGTTGTTTATTAGTAAACAGAACAGGCTAAGATACACTATGGTCATCTGTGTTTGTATTAGTCTTTTGACACTGGCCCATTGGAGATGTGTGTGAAGTGTGGGATCAAGATTCAGCTTTCAAGAATGAGGCAGCACATGCAAGATTGTGGTGGTGGATCAAGTTCAAGTGCAAGTACAAGTAGTGAAAATGACCCTGACATGTTGGATTTTAGTGGATCAAGTAAAGTAACCACTGTTGTGAATGATGACTCAAGTGATGAGGATAAAGACCCTGTGCCCATCAAGACAGGTACATAAAAAGAACAGTGAAATGCTACATAAAAGACAAGACCTGTAACACTAAAACCTACAACACTGGCTACATTATAAAAAGCGAACTGAGAAAATAAAGTGTGGAGTGCAGTGTGGCTAGTTTTGCACAACTCTTCTTACTAGGAAATTGTGTGCATTGGTGTTTGATGGTGAGCTGAAATTTCTGACAAGACATGACCTTTAAATCTCTTCTAATAAAGTGTAAATTATACACAGCTAGGTCTGTCCCTCCCCTGGAACAGAAAGCCATCAGTGTGATGACTATGGTGCAGTGGGCTAATAATTATTTGTAGAAATTCTCTTTTTCTTTTCAATGTTTTCTTATGTATAAAATTTGATTTCTCTCACTGCACAAATATAAAAATGTTTTACATGTTGATCCTGGGGATGAAAACGAAAAGGTGCAATGCAAGTGTTGCTTGGTTGTAATCATGCTTTAAATATCTTACATTTTAAGGATGGCAGGAAAAGAGTGCAATCAGTCCCACTGCCCTTGCAGATTTACAAGGAATTTTTCCTGTTAAATCAAGCTCTGACCTGCAGTCAGCTCTGGACATTGGTGGTAGTCTTGAGGAAGCAATAGATCTACTTTTGGAATCGGGTCAGTATTAGGAACCCACAACACCTTATTTTGTTGTGAATGTTTATAAAAATGTTTTTCCTTGAAGAGGATGAAATTTTAGTTGAATTTCTTATAAGCAGTCAAAAGCTTGCA
This sequence comes from Porites rus, assembly GCA_964035705.1. NCBI lineage: Eukaryota > Metazoa > Cnidaria > Anthozoa > Scleractinia > Poritidae > Porites > Porites rus. The sequence continues at coordinate 17,351,346 of OZ037995.1, forward strand.
ACATTTCATCTCCTTTGTTTGTAAAATAATGGAGCTGTCAAATTGAGGCCTAGTAGCATTCGAACTTCACTGAATGTTTTTTTCCTGACATGCAGCTTCTTAAGTTGTTGCATAACATGCAACATAAATATTTCTCCTAGATTTATAATGGGTCTACTTGATTGTACAGGTATGCAATCAAAATTATATTTTACTGTTTGGGTCATTAGTATTTTGTCATATGATTAATTGTAAGGTTCAAATGCTGGTGACAGGGATAGTAGCTCTACTGAAACTGGTAAGCCCAAACTTCAGGTACCTTCAACCTTGAGAGATTATTAGAATGATAGACGACATGTATGGGTAATAGACTCGTAATATCACTGTTTTCTTTTCTTCCAAGTCAATATAGTCAATAGTATTCACATTTATGTCAATCAGAGAAGTTCCTTAAAAAAAACACAACAACAATGACCAAAAATCAAGGAGGAGGATTTATTAGAAAAAGGGCATTCATTGGAAGGATTGCCCAAAACGGAATCATTGCAGTGTGCAATGTTAATTCAATATACTATTGACAGTTATTGTACAATTTGTCTCTTTCGTAGGCAAGCCATCCATTACCACACGTGCACCCACAGCTGTGGAAATTATGCAGTCCTACAGATGCCAGACAGAGCAAGGCACAGCATATATTGATGTTAACAGAATGCAGTTGTCTATGCTCCGCCAGATAATGACAATTTACAAGAACCCTCAATTTAACTTAAAGAAACGTGTGAATGTAAACTTCCACGGAGAGCAAGGTGCTGACTTGGGAGGCCCAACTAAAGAATTCTTTCACAGTGCCATTAGTTCCTTGAGTAAAGTTGATCCTGTATTTAATATGCAGTTGTTTGGTGGTCGAGGGACATCTAATCCCCTTTTATGGAGTAGATGCTGTTTCTTCAGGGTGTTTTCAAGTAGCAGGGAAACTTGTGGGACATAGTTTGAAGCATGATGGCCCAGGATTGGTAGGCCTATCTCCTGCTGTAGTTAAATACCTTAACACTGGTTCCTTGGAGGAGGCTGCGACCCTTGTTACAATGGATGATCTAACCGATCTTGAGCTCAAGGGACTCCTGGAAGAAAAGGTTAGATAGGCTACAATAAAAGTTTTGTTGTTACAATGCTTAAACTTATGAATCTTACTGTAACACTTGCCATGTATCAAGCAGCTTGCAAAATCCAGATCAATATCAGTTTCTGGGCAACTGTGCACCTACCCCTCCCCTAACCCAACAGCAACACTAACTTATTAACTTATTATAACATGTTCTCACACAACTTTCAAATTTCCATTGCCTCAGTTTCTAGAGAGGTATCCATCACTTTCTCCTTTCTACTTCCAGCCTATTACAATATTAAAATTGGAAAACATAGTGATTCCACCCAATTTTCTTTAAGACTGCCAATTATTACATACTGTACCTATTTCAAAACGTATTAAGCCAATACTGTGCACTTGTGTTGTTACTAAACAGAATGAACATTGCTTCACCATGTCCTTTAGGTTTTAAAAGAACAGGCTATGCATCAGGTAGATGATGAAGCAAAAGATAAGGTTGAGGAGTTGCTGGTCCGACATGGATTAACAGATGCAGTACCACTGAGTGATGTTAACAAAGAGACGGCTATCAAGGATCTCCTTGTTGCCGAAGTGTTGGTTACGAGAACAATTGCCCTTGACTCATTCTTCCGAGGTCTTAACACACTTGGACTGGGTGATTTGCTTCGCAAGCATCCCTCCATAACTAAATTTGTATTTCCCACAATGGAAGAAGCTTCAGTTGACATGGACATACTGAAAAGCAAGTTACTTCAAGCACATCCCATCCATGAAATTGTTGGTGAAGCTCAAGCACAGGCTTGGGAATGGTTTCTTGAGTATGTCGACAACACTAGCTCAAATGTAGGTGAGTAATGTGCTTGCACTGTACTATTCCCATCTGAGGGTAAAATCATTCAGTTCTTTTGTTACATTTGGAGTTATGGTTTTGAGACTGAATTCTAATCACAAATGCAGACAGCTGCTAGATGCTAGAATGTGAACATGTGGAGTGTCAAAATAAGTTTTTAGAAACATGGACAAGTATATCAAGTGACATGATTCCCATGGAAGCAGTGAAACCTCACCATGTCTGCCTTTACATGTGTACTTGCCATATACATGTAAATAAGCAGTTTGCCTAAAAAAGTCCCTGGCAGTGTTTTGAACACCTATATGGCATTTCTAAATAGAAAAACGAAATAGAAATGGTCCACTAGTAATGCCATTGACATTAAGTGAAAAGAGTCATTTGTATGTAGCAATATTGATTGAAGTCAATATCCACCATATCTCAAAGTAAAAGGTTGGAGAGACATGGCAACAATTCAATATTAATTTTCTTATGCACTTTGTTTTGGGGCTTAACCTTGCAGATGAAAACACGGGATACCCACTAAGTAACTCACTGGTGATGTTCATTACTGGCAGAACAGTTCTTGACCCACAAGAGGATTTGGAAGTTGCATTTCAGACTGATACCAGAAGGAAACTTCTTGAGGCAGGCAGTTGTTTTCGTAAAGTGATACTACCAATCTCACATAGTTGCTATGAGGAGTTCAAGGCGGCATGCAATCTTTCGTTACTATCAGGAGCTGTAGGATATGGTAGATTCTGAAAATCTGATTCCTGTTGTCATATTCCTAAGCACTTTCAGTTGTGTTTTACTGAAGAGCATTATTCATACCTTAAGGGAACATGTTGCATTCAAAGTGAGGAGTACCACTGAATGTTCACTCCTTGCGTTGTTGTTGTTTTTTTGAGTGCAAAAAAAATATTGTTGCCAGTTGAAACAAAAAGAAAATATGATTTCATGATTATAATAACAATTTTATTCACATTTCAAGTCCATCAAGAAGAGATGACACAGCTGAAAGTTTGATTCAGATCTCGGCTATTATACATGTATTTTTATACCTGATTGCCATGTAATAGAACATTTTCCTATTCTTGTTCAGCTATTGACCCAATGACTGTATTTCATTGGTGAAAAACCGTTCTGTTACAGATATTGACCATGGAGACAAAGATAAAGTTGATGTTGGGTCAAGTAATAAGTTTGTTTTCAATCCCAGGAGTTATCATAGCTGTTTATGCTCATTCCTGTGCATTAAAAGTTAGATTGTTGTATCCTCTTTCTATGACTGCTTTCATTGCATGTTTACTTATTGAAGCAATTTTCAGTTAGCTTTAAGGTCAGCACACATGAGGGGACTGGTCCCCAAAATTCAAACTGGCTTGAATTCGTGGGACTAGTTGCAGGGACCAAAGATGGTCACTGCGACTAGATTTTGAAGCAAAAATGGCCAGTTCAGACAATGGGACTTGTCCCCGCGACTTGTTGCAGGGACTAGTCGCAGGGACTAGTCCCCTCATGTGTGCTGACCTTAACTATTTAAATTATGCATAACATATACTATGCACAGGATATCTTTTTACTAAGCAATCAGCATCTCTGGTGATAAATTTACATTTTAAGACCAGTTTACTCAATTTAGTGATACCTTCTTTATTGGGTAAGTTTACACCCAGTGGGAGTATTGCATACAGTTCTTGTATTAAGTCAGTGAGTGCAGAAAGTTACGTGCCTGAATACATAAATCAATGCCATAACAATCGCTGTCACTAAGTGGATCAACCAATAAACTTAGTTGTTGCTGTTGCTCTTCCCTAACGTTGACTTCAATGTTTGGAATTTCCACTAGCTCAAAGTCATCAGAGGGAGAAGACTCATTGGGAATGGGTCCATCCCAGTCGATCCCATATGAGGAGACTTCTTCCTGTTGAATAATAATTCAAATAATATAAAAACCTCTCTAAAAATACTGTTTTCATCATAAATTTGGGATCTTCATATTTCAAGTTTATGAAGAGTCTGTACTTGTTAAATACATAGACAACATTCTTTGTTACATGTACTTGCCTCATCTAGTTGACAAAACATTTCCTTGGCTACTTCCAAACCAGAACCACGTAATTGTAGCATTCCAATGACAAACTGCTGGAGAGGAGAAAGGCTTCCTGCAGTTCTCATGCTATGATTGTTCCAACCTCCTTTCCAAATGTCCAGGTGACGGTTAACACGGGGTAAAAATACTGTGTGAAGAGCAAGCAGATCAACCTCATTTAGTGGGTCAAGAACACCTTGTTCCTCAAGATGATAAAATAGTGTTTGATACAAACACAAGACACCACTAAAAACATCCCTCCACAGCCTCTCAATTCTTTGGTTGTGGGTGCTACTGCCAGCTATCACACTCCCTCGTCCAGTTCCCCTCAAAGGATGTTGCAGCATGTACAAAGCAGCTGCTGTGTTCTCACCACCTTTATCAGTACGCAATCGAGATGGCAAGCCAAACTCAGTAACTGCTTTCATAAACATCTGTAGCACTGTTTCAGCACGATTGTTATTTGAACAATGAAGAAAGACAACCAAACGAGAGTATCCATCAATTGCACCATGCAGAACCATTCGCCACCTATGAAAATGGATAATAAATTATAATGTAATTTTTTTTCACACAAGTCTTTGATCCGCCATAACAAGGTGAGGGAAGCGAACTTTCACTATGGACTGCTTCCCCTAACCCTGTTGGTGTTCTAGTCTAAATTCTCTTGTATGTGCAGCAACTTCAGAAAATCTTACCTAGTTTTGTTTGAAAAATACACGAGGTCAGTGGGTTTTCTATGGGGTATGCAAACTTGGCTACCTGTATGATATTTCTCTGCATTTTGTTTGTTTGGAAAATAGTCACCTCCTGATACAAACAACGGTGCAAGTTTGGGATAACTTGGAAAATATTCCCATCAAGACTCCTATTTTCCCTCACTTTCTCTGGTATTTGCATGAGGGTCGGTCAGTAAAAAGCATGAACAGAACAGTTGCCTTTGATTATAAACCTTGGCAATGCCTCGGAGAAAAACTGCATTTTAGGTCATATAATGTACTGCACATTCACCTGATCAGCTTATGGTTCCCATCCATATGCCATAGCTCTAAAGGCCCCCGGACACTGTATTGTCGCCTTTCAATTGTGGCAAACCATCTTAGGGAGGTACCCAAAGGATCACATCATTGAACGCTGTCTCTTAATTCATGTTCCCGCACAAAAACACCATGGGATTTTAGAATTGCAAGAACCTGTCGATATCCAGCTCGAGGAAATTGCTCTTTAATTTCTGTCACCATACGATCCAGTTCTTCTTCTGAAAGGTCAGAATAGTTATTGCTTGACAAGCCATACTCTGCCATTCGACGCTGAATGGTACGCGCAGACATACCCAGCATTTCTGACAACTGGGTCTTGTTGAATCCCAAAGACAACAGGAATTCTAACTGATCCCTACTAAGGAAGTATTTAGGTCTCCCTAGGGGTTTTTCTCGATACAGGTGCATGTTCGAACCCGGTGCAAGAATTAAATCTTCAGGCATTCCGCTGTCTCGAAGGCCGCTAAGAGCATCTTGCAAAATCCTCACAGAATGTGCTGTTACAAAACCACTTTCGCTTAATCGAAGAAGATGACGATGAAAATGTTCCAGGCAGTTTATGACATACTGTATATCATCAGATGTGACAACCGCCCTGTTAGCTACTTCGTTTACAGCAGCATACAGCCGAGTCAATTCGTTCGTTATTCTCTGAGAAACGACTTCCGCCATATTGGATATTTGAGATCCGCTCATGTCCTTGACTCATGCCCATTATGGGTAGCCGCTGTTTTCTGAACCACAGGCCTATGCTCACTTTAAAGGTGCACCTCGTCTCTTTAAAGGTGCACCTCGTCTCTTCAAAGGTGTACCTCGTCAATTTAAAGCAAAACTTTTTGACTTGAACATGTTCCTTGTCATTTTAGAGATCATTTCGTTCAGCTTCACTTCAACGCAGGGTAGGTCTTCAGTTTCAAGATGTATCTCGTCACTTTAAAGGTGTAGGTCTTCACTTTAAAGGTGTTTGTATTCACTTTAACGGAATGCCTCATCACTTTAAAGGGGTAGGTCTTCACTTTAAAGGTGTAGGTATTCATTTTAACGGAATACCTCGTCACTTTAAAGGTGTTGGTCTTCGCTTTAAAGGTGTTGCTATTCACTTTAAAGGCCACACACTTCGATTTGTCCTATTTGCCGCGCCATACGTTTTCGCGTGAGAGGTCACAGATAGTTGACTGAGTAGATGTTGGTCACGTGCTAGGCAACGAGTTTTGCGAGTGACTCAAATTTCATTCGCGATCAGAAAGTGTTACTGGTAAAACCCTTTTCTCTTCGTTTGGTAGACTGTTTCCCGTGATTCTGGCAGCGGGTCATTAAACGAGTTAAATCGCCACTTCCACCAATAGTTTCTTAGTAGTTTACCTGGGATCAGAGGAACACGTTTTCGACTCAACAATTGCGGTGAAACAGTTGTTTACACAAGACAGTATTAATTTTTGTCGCTCTGTCAGACCTTTTTCGGTCGGTTCTGAATTTCACGCTTGGTTCAAGATCAATGTTACGTTACGGCAAGAAAGCAACGAAGCACGGCTAGAACAAGATTTCGCAAACTACCATTTCGTGTCTTCGTTTCGCAAACGATCGCCCACAAGGCACTGCATAAGGCCATCTGAACAGCGTAAAGTCTATTTATTATGATCCAAGACGTTTGAATAAACGGTTCCAACTGATTGAAGCTGTTTTGAACGGGTGGATAATTTTTCTGAATGGATGACCAAGTCGTTCGAACGGATTCAAATTTTTCTGAACGGGTGCCACAGCCGTTTGAACGGATAGACAATTTTTCTGAACAGATGGATGATTTTTGTGAACGGATGACCAAACCGCTCGAACGGATGCAAATTTTTCCGAACGAGTACACTAGCCGTTCAAACGGTTGGGCAATTTTTGTGAACGGATGACACAGCCGTTCGAACGGCTTGACTTCCTTTTTAAACGGATCGCCCAAGCCGTTCGAACGGATGCAAATTTTTTCTGAACGGATGAGAAACGGCTTGTGAACGGATTTCCGTTCGAAAACGGGAAGCCGTTAGTGTACGTTTTCGCGTGAGAGGTCACAATTTCATAGAAATGTGAAAGTAAGTGCCATGGGAAAGTGCCAATGGTTTTAACTACTGCCAACATCTGTTTAGAACAGTTTCCATGCCGCTTTTCACTGACATTGAGTACACGGTGAAACGTAGAAAGCGGCCTTTCCATTTTCTCGAACAATCCTTCAATGTTATTGAAAATCATTTATGCTGCGTAGTCGCAGATACATAACAAGGAAATTTGATTTCGCATTTTAAAATTTTTGGCCTCATAAAAAAAGTTTTTCACGATTAAAAAGAGGACAAGAAAAGCATGTGCTACTCACCTCGTGGTTCGTTTTACGGTCACTTCAAATATGCATCACAAAGTGTCATACCGTAAACGTTGCTGAAATCACTCGTAACCAAGCAATTACACATGCTATACATTACAAATCCGATAGCGAAGAATGGAATAAATGTACGACAGCTCTTTTTCTGTTTCGTTTTTGAAAATCGATTGATAAAATTTTCTACCAAGCATGACCAGGTCTGTATCAGCGGGAATGGGTAAAGGGGGGCGGGTGGAGGCTGAAAGGGCACAAAAGACCCTCGTACTTACAGATCCGATAGTGAGAACTGAAAAGTAAAATGTATGACAGCTGTTTTTCGTGTTTCGTTTTTGGAAATTAATTGATTAAATTTTCTACTAAGCTTGACCAAGTTTATATCCGTGGGAATGAGTCAAGGGGGTGGTCGAATAATTTCTGTAAAATGGCTTTTCTGAAAAAAAAATGAATTGTGAACTAACGCTTTGCTCCTAAGGATTCTACTACAACAAAACAAATTGAGGGCGTTACATGTGCTAGAAGACCTAAAATCACTTTTAAAATTTTTTACGAATTTGTCTGTAAAAATTTCCCGCAAAAAATTGCAGACAAACGTTGAAAATCTAAAGCAAGCCTCTGGAAAAATCTAAGCACAGGTACCGCCCCCAAAACTTATTAATAGAATCCTTTGCTGTGTAGCTTTAGTTTACAATTGATATGTTTTTAGAACAGCCGTTTTACATAAATTATTCGACATGAGAATCTCATACAAACACTGATGGCTTCCAAAACCGCGACAAGGTCTATGCTACCGCGATATTTCCAGGGCGGGAATGTACAATAAAACAATTTCAAAGTCTTTTTTAAGCGACCAGGATGTCTAGTTTGTTGGGGTGGTGCAATAGAGCCTGCTCGTGGGCTAATGACTAACTAATTCCAGTAACTTTCTTCACAAGGAACCAAAGAAGACATGGAAACGATCATTAAATTGCAATACCAGACAGGTCAACGCGTCACAGCAGGTGAGGTTCGGTTGCTATAAGGTTCTACATAAGAAAAACTTTGGTGAAATCCTATGAAGATGATTACATCCTCGGGGTATAAGAAATATTTATGCATTTTTGTAGGGTGCGCTACCTTGCATTGTGGTCATGTTATATGCACTGTTAGTATATACACACTCAGTGATCTTGGTGATTTAAGCAATCTGATTGGTTCGCTATCTCGGACTATTCAACAATATTCACCTCCTAGCGAGTGGATAATGTGTGAGCTCAGTGTTTTTCCCATTTTTTAGAGAACGATCTTTTAAAAGTCGACAGAATCCTAGGGCTGACTTTTTTTAAGGCAAGAAAAGACTTGGAAGGATTCAATACGGCGTTTTTCAATTTTCTGTAGCAGGAGTTTTGTGCTCGATGGATTGTTTACAACTCCCGTGTATTCGCGTAGAAGAAGCCGTTGCGTGAACTCAGCATTTTCTAAGAAGACAATTTTGGCTCAAAAATCGAAGTTTATTTATGACAAACAAATTTAAAAGGAAATGTTTGCAGAAATTCTACGTTTCAAGTAAACAGGAAAAAGAATGATACAGAAAGACGACGTCTTACCTCGAGCAACTGAGCCGCCATTTTTGTCAGCACTTCATGCGAAGAACGACACAACAAACCCTTTTGGCTATAAACTTGGCGAGTCAACAGAAAACAACACAGCTCTACTTTTCTTCTCAGGTAAGGAAACAGTTCAAACTTTTAGCGGTTCCATTTAAGCCATTACGCTGTTGTTTGCGAAATGATAAACTTGTGAATTGCCATGTTTGAAATTTCTGCAAAGATCTATTTTTAAACTTACGCGTGATTTGATCTGTCAATCAAATCGTACTTTTGAATGGTTTCCTCTCTGATTTTGTTGAGATCACTTCGTGTGTATATACTAAAACAATTATTCTTTTCAATCTCGGTGAATAGTGGCTTTGGGAATATTTACCTCGTCGCTTTCGCGTCTCGGTAAATATTTTGCCACTATTCACCTCGATTTCAAAGAATAATTGTTAATTCACATCAAATGGTTCCCAAAAAACTGGTTAGAGGAAATGTCTGTCATGTATGTTATGCTATTGTAGCTAGCTAGCATTATAGGCTACCTAGGATCATAAATGTTATGGTTAACATACCGTAAAATTCCGAAAATAAGCCCCGGGGCTTATATTTTTCAAAGGCCCTTTTTGAGGGGCTTATTTTTGGAGGGGCTTATAGTCGGAGGGGCTTATCTATGGAGGGAAATTTGCGTTTCAAAATCGATTGGGCTACCCTTATAGTTGAAGGGAAATTTACCGTTTTTGCTTCGTTTTAATTTGTATTTCAGGGCAATTTTCAAGTACAAGCCCCCAGGGTCTTATATTTGGAGGGTTTTTTATTTAACGGAGGGTTTTTTGCGTTACAAGTTTGGGGGGCTTATATTTGGAGGGGCTTATTTTCGGAATTTTACAGTATCTTTGCTTTTGCTCCGCTTTCTTTGCTCATAAAGTTCAGTAAAAATTTTAGTACCAGATAAAGAAGAACCAGTGAAAGGCAAAGGGGAACCAATGAAGTGTGCAGCTTCAGATCAAGCTGATCTACAATCCAGGAAACGCAAGGCACAAGCACAACCAGATTTTGTCGAAGATAGCAGTGACGATAGTGGAGATGAATTCATGAAGGCGGAACAACACAAAGTTGCGAAACTACTCTTAACCCTATTCAGACTGGGGGGGGCTTTTCGGACCCCCCCTCCGGCAAAATCGTGATAACTCCTACACCGAAAGAGCTATGACGTTCAAATTTTCTGACTTTTCCTAAAATTTATCTAGGAACATTTTGGTATAATTACCATGTCCATGTGATTTATCATGTTGCCATGGCAACCAGTTTCTGACACATAGGTTTTGGAAAATTTAAAAAATGGTGATTTTTTTGTTTTAAGATCGCGTTTTTACGCTTATAGTGCTTTTTGTTGTTAAAATGGTCTTTGCTTGGGACTAGTTTTTGAATTACATCAAAATGTTTCAACGTCGAATATTTGGGGGGGAGGGGTGGGGTAAAATTTGTCACTTTTTTGCTTTGACAAATATGCTGCTCTATTTTCCAAATAACACTTCCAAAGTCATTTGTTTGGGTAATAAACATTAGTTTGATACTTCTTTTATACATTCTGAGCTTTTTCTGAGCTTTTGAAAGTTGCTTTAAATTATAATTTTAACAAGAAAACGGAAATCCAAGATGGCGGACAACCATTTCAAATTTTAAATTTTATTGCTTCCTATTGCTTTTTCTCGCTGTACAAGTGTTTCCTTGTTACTAGTTCATAAGAAAGGATAACAAAGAGATGACTTTACCAGTATTATTGATATTTTACGTATCTAAGTGGAAAAATAAAAAGAAACATTGAAAAATCGGAATATGACGTCACTGTGACGTCATCATTGGGCGTGGCAAGTCAAAACTGCGTGTGGGGCTTTTTTGTACGGAGATGATCATTGTGTGTAAATTTCATGACCTTAGCATTATTGGTTCCAGAGATACAGAGGGGGGGTCCGAGGAGCCCCCCCCAGTCACAGATTGACCAAAAAAGCCCAGTCTGAATAGGGTTAAAGCTTGGAAAGAAGGCAAGTACCGTATATGATATAAATATATCTACTGGTACGTGTTTAAGGAAAGAAAAGCTGCCTTGAAAAATTGAAACAGCTAGCTGATCAACCCCCCTTCTTAAGTATGTAATCTGACCTTGTAGGGTATTTGGCCTAAGATCGCGATCCCCCTTTTATCCGGAACACTGGTTTTAAGGAAAGGGTGAAGTTAAATTGCAATTTCCAGAACCTTGGGGTTGACTTGAGGGTTTAAATAAAAAAATATATATTTTTTTATGGACGGCATGCAATGTTAATTAGTTCATGAGAGAGGTTGAATTAAAACAAAAAGTTTAAATTTTTGCAATTCATACAGCCAATCACCAACATACCTGCTCGGCCAACGTGCACAGCCCCTGCAGCTAGTCAACTGGAGAAAAAATTCTACATTTGGAACGGGAAGTGCAAGAAATGAAAGCATCACTGGAAAACATCAAAGAAAAACTCTCCAGTACTGTCCCAGCTGCTAATTGTTCTCCAAACCATGGAGGTTCAAACTCTTGGCTTCAATAAAATAGCCTGCTTAGTTTAACTTGATTATTGTATAGTTTATTATACCCAAGTGAAACTGCAATTCTTACAAACAAAGGTTATAACCCCATTCTAATGTGACAGTACACATGGAAGCTATGTAAAAGTAACAAGCATTCTTATGTACCACTTACTATTTGTTGAAGAGTTTTAAAAGTAGAACACACCAACAGTAACGTTATAATTTTAACTGCAGCTAACTATGTTTGTTCACTTCTATTTTAGTCTCCATCTGGTTCAAACCTTCATGGTAACGAGGCTCCTGCTCTAAATACAGCTCTCAGTAAACCAGAAATTGTAAGAAAAGTTAAATTAATTTGTTTTCCCCAAAATGTTCATACCTACCTGGCAACCATCTTGGAAATTCGAGTTTACTACCAGTTTAATGTCAACAAACTTTTTAAAACATATCAAGATAAGTCTGACGCTTTGTTTCTTAAAAATTCATACTTTCCTTGGAACAATATAACAATTTGTTTTAATTTTGAGACTCTGCCCCCTCAGAATTTCCATAATTTTTGAACTTCTATCCATGGATGGTGATTATGTGGACAAATTATATATAATTTCACTAAATTATAGTTGACATGGTGATCCATATAAATGATTACTGAAACTTAAATTGTGTCAACAGTTAGTATAAAACAAGGACTGCGACCACAGCAGTGGAGAAAGAGCCAGGGGGAATTTAAAATGTCACAAAATGTTATTATCATTAAATGTTACAGGATAATAAACGTATTATACACCTGTAGACTACACTACTATTAATCAAGAAAAAGTGCACATATGCAGATATATGTATAATGACATGCACCTTCTCTAAATAATAGAAGCAGGAAATTTCCTCTTGAAGGATTAATGACATGTTAAATTTCTTTCAGTGGCATAATGGCATTAACCTGATGAATGCCAAGGCACTCCCCAAGGAGCCCCACAAGTGTGCTCTGAACCTCCTAGACATGTTATTCCAGAAACAAGAGCTGGGTGAGGGAATATTATTCCAGTCAAAAAGATCAAACCACCTCTGGATGAGGCTAGAGTGAGCAAAATGTTTGGTAAGTTTATACCTGAAACACATAGTTGTAATGTGGTTAACAACATCAACAATAACAAAACTTTATTTCAAGAATTAAAATCCAATTATGCATTTGCATCTGACCACCAGTAGGACACACAGTGGGCCATGGGGTAGGCCATGGACATTACCATGTTTGTGCACAGGGAACACACACTATCTGTTTGTGTAACCAATGTAATTTTATGGTAAATTGTATTTACCGTTTGCTTCATCTGTAGAGTTGCATCGCTAAATATGTGCAAAGTCAAAGCTAAATAAATGTTATGTTACCTTACCTTTGCCTGAGAAGTGGTAATTTGAGTGATTTTGAAGGATTTTGAGTTCGCTGTTTACTTTTCCTCTTAATAGAAATGACTTTCATATTAAGAGGAACAGTAAAAAGCTAACTCAAAACCTTCAAAAATCGCTCAATCGCTTCTCAGGGAAAAAGGACAACAATTTACCAAAGGTAAGCTGACGCAACCTTTAATTATTTCGCTTTGATACGTGTACATATTTAGCACCACTACAGATGACGCAAATGGCAAATACAGTACATTCACCATAAAATTACATCGGTTACACAACAGATTGCTTGGGCAGCTTGTGGTTTGTCTCGTTGGCTTTCATAAAGAATACAATAACGGATGACATGACTTTTTATAACACAAAATACTGTTAAGTCAATTGATCTGGTCAGGCATGACTTAAATTTGCGTGCGGGATATGTTGAAATTAATACAATTGTACAGTTGAAACAAATTTATCCATTTATTTTCCTAGATGCTCTCAATGCTCTCTACAGTGCTGAAAAAGTCCAGAAGTACAGACAAGCCATAACAGATGCCTGTAACCAAAAATGCGGGGATGTGGCCAGGAAGCTATGAAACTGAACACAAAAATTTTGTGTTCAGCTTCATACCTTCCTTGAAAAAGGATGCAAACAAAGTGAACTTTACAAAAAGGTTATATTACTAATCACTGGTATTTAAAAGAAAAGTGCACTTTACGACTTAAAATATACATTGCATGAATGCATGGCCAGCTCGTTTAATAAGGCATTTTTAAGTTACCTGTGAACTTAATTACTACATTAATGATAATTCTCGAAGTTCTTTAGTTGTTTGCAAAGTATTTTACCACCATTGCAATATAACAATGTTAGAGAAAATACAAAAGTACATGTACCGGCAATCTATGCATGCAACCGGAAATGCAGGGATGTGGCAAGGAAACTATGAAACTGATAGAAAAAGGATGAAAATTAACTTATGTTTACAAAAAGGTAAGAACTAGTCACTGGTATTTAAGAGAAAAGTGCACTTTATGATTTAAAAAATACATTGCATGAATGCAGCTGGCTTGTTATATTATAAGGCATTTTTAAGTTACTTGTGAACTTGATTACAAAATAATGATAATTTTCAAATTTCTTTAGTTGTTTGCAAAGTATTTTACTACCACTGTTAGTGAGAAAATACAAAAGTACAGGCAAGCTATGCATGCAACCGGAAATGCAGGGATGTGGCAAGGCAACTATGAAACTGATAGAAAAAGCATGAAAATTAAGTTACGTTTACAAAAGGGTTAGAACTGGTCACTGGTATTTAAGAGCAATTCTCCAGGATCTAAAGCAATGTCTCCTCGTGAGAATAATGTGAACATGGACATGAAATAGATAAATCATTTCTGATTCCCTTGGGACAGAGAGTAACCAGAAAACACATCAACAACTTCTGTAGGCTGAGAAGGTATTTTTTTTGACGTACAGCTGTAGCATGAGAAAATGAAACATTTTATTAATATATCGTATGTTAAAAATGGGAAAAATATGTATTAATGGAGCTTACCGGGTGATCAGTGCCTTGGTTCTCTTCATTAACAGTCTCGTTACTTTCTTCCATGCCTTTCCAGAGGAACAAAATAAAGTACCGATACTACAAGTAGTTTACTACCAGCACTTTACACAGTGTAGTCACCTTAACAAAGAAAAACAGGACTAACTATATTATTGATCTTTACTTTTACTTCACTGATGTTATCTTACTTTGTTTTTATGACCTCTAGACTGCTATACAATTACTGCAATCCAAAACGTAAGCAAACAAGCATTGTTTGCAGATGTTTATGCATATTGACTGTTGTTATTTTGATATACGTTGTCCTTAATCATCTCTTAACTGAAACATTAACAATTGAGCCATTTTTTATACAAAGCCCGAGCTCATCCAGTTATATGGGTCTTGTTCATATTCCGTCTGATATTCAATACGCAAATTACATGGAAATGAGACTGGAAATTCCAGTTACAAGAGATTTTTTCTAACCTTGTCATTGCATCACAACAAATTAATGGGAATTAAAAAGAACAAAAAATATTTGGCAACAAGGGCATAAATACCCTCAACTAAATAATCCCAATTAGGATTTTCTGAACCAATAACTCATCATGCATCCGACATCTTTGATTTTGCATGTATCGTCATTAACTCTTTTGGAATCAAAGTCAACCTTATTTTAGTTTTACAACATCATAATGTAATAATACTTGTCTGTGGCATGCATCCCTGATGCATAAAAATCCCCAAATATACTAGCCTTTCATGCAGACGTTCTTAGAAAGTCAGTCAATGTTGTGATTAACTGTAGAAAAATAACATTTTTATTTCAGTAAACTGCAATAGAGAGTTTTGGAGTCTGTATTCAGATTGTTTTAATATAAACTGTGAGGTAACAAAATACCTATGGATGCAGACTCTGTTTTTTCATTTGGGACTCCATGGTTCTGTACTGGGATTTATGATTTTTCACAAGAGGAATACCATGACTCACAATAACTCTTTGTAAAAATAAAATCAATGATATGTACCATGATTGTACGTGTGAGTGTTTGTCTTCAAATAAATTCATGTTTATGTTAAGAAAATTATAATAATTGCAACTTTCATGCATGGATAACTTCTAAAACCTTGTGTTTTGGAGTCTATCTTCAGATTAACAGCTACAGTGTGGTAACAAAATACCCATGGATGCAGACTCATTAGTTTTTGAACTAGGACTCAATGGTCCTGGAGTGAGATACCCTGCGAGCAGTCTCCTTCGATCTTCCTAGGTAAGTCGAAGATCGAAGGAGACTCTGCTCGCAGGGTAGGACTGAGATCATGATGCTTGACAAGACGAGTACCATGAATCACAAATTACAACTATATTTGTAATAATATTACTGAAATGTACAATCATTGGAGGGTTTGTCTTGAAATAAATTCACGTTTATGTTGAGAAAATCAAATAACTTTGATGCTTGCGTAATAACGTTTAAAACCTTGTGCAGATTGGGACATATCACGCTTTCTTTCTTCAGAAAACCCATGACTGATCTGATCCCATTTTGAAATCATGTTTACAACGAAGTTTTGCCTGCCCTAAGCATAAAAGGGCCATTCAACGTGGGTAGTTTCAATGACAAAAAGAAAAGAAGATGGTTATTCGATTTACAATGTAATTTCATTATCAGGCTTTACAATACAATCAATGTTATGTAAATTCGCAGCTTCAAGGTCTTGTATAAGAAATGGGGAGGTATGTGGACCTTAATTCGAATCCCTTTTACAAGAAAAGACTGTCACATGAACTTAAACTAATACCTTACCTGAGAAAGTCTTGCAATTTTTAAGTTCAAAGCACGACAAACATGAAACAGTCCCCAAGAGAGCAAGGAATTCTCTTGCTGCGAAAGACTACACTCTCGCAACTCTGGCTTGCGACCCTCCCCTATTGGGGAAATCATTTGCAGAAGACACGATCACTACGCAGTTTGATTGGAAGAAATAACAGCCCATTCTATTGGTTGATAGGTGCGAGGACCTAACTGCAACGGAGGACACAAACTGCAACGCTACACTCGTTTGTCCTTGTGTCACTGTTCGGCCTGTAGTGCTGTCCACGTCCATTGCTTTTGTACAATATGCAATGGGAAAGCTGTGAATTACCGTACACAAATATCCCATCTAACTTCAAGTGTACTTTTTCAAACGGAAATCACCAGAGATGCGGAGATCATTGGAGGTAAGCTATAGCTATGTGCACATGTGCGACCATTTCACAGACTTGTGGACCGGGTTGTTCAAAGCTGGGTTTAGATAACTCAGGGTCAGTTCGAAATTTGAATTCCGATAAGACAGTTAAAGAATAATTCTGTTCAATCCGTTCTGTCTACAATCTGATCCATGGTTGAATCCTCCAAAATAATAGAGAAATTAAGTCTTAAGCTATCTTAGAATATGCTTTTGAACAAAAGAAAATGAAGCCAAGATTAAAATTTAACCCAGGGTTTGCGCTAATCGGCCTTTGAACAACTGGGCCCAGACATGCAGACTGAGTTTTCTACAAGGGAGACAGTGACATGAAATGCTTGCAAAATTATCCCATCCATTTACATGTACAAAAAAATCTGGCTCATTTGACATGGTGGCATCTGCACAAAATATTTTAAGCCAACCTAGCCATGCCAAGCTAAGCCACAAATACTGAAAAGCTGCCCAGAAAAAAAGGCTGCTAGCTAAAAATATTAAAGGAAATCAATGTTACAGTAAGTCTTCAGTAAAATTAACTGGATAGAGTTCACTCTTGAAGGTCATCCAGCCTAGAGACCCTAGGCGGCTGATGGCATTCTTTTGAGTGCTAATGGCTTCAATGTTCTGATTTTATCACAGAAGCTGATGGTCGTTGTTCTCCTCAATCCCCTGATCTCATACAAGAGGAAATTGAGAGACCTTCTAACCTCTCTTTCTTTGAAGTATTGATTGTAGGCGGCTGATGGCATTCTTTTGAGTGCTAATGGCTTCAATGTTCTGATTTTATCACAGAAGCTGATGGTCGTTGTTCCCCTCGATCTCCTGATCTCATACAAGAGGAAATTGAGGAATTTGAAGATGAATTTCAGGAAAATTCCACCCCAGAATATCATTCATGTGATTGTGGTAACTTTGGTGACACAGAAAATGGTTCTGAATATACAGAAGAAGATACATCTGATAAAATGGAAAAAAACAATTGTAAAATGCATCTTTGAGTCACTTGATATCATACAGGAGACGGGGGCCTCACTGAAACATTTCAAGATTTGCTTCTGTTTGCTCGCCACATGTTTTGCAGAGGCAGAGGACCAGAAGATGAAGACCAAATGGTCAAGGCAATTTGGCCACATGACTGGGAAACAGCAAAGATGTTTCTTGTGAAGTTGGGTTATCAGGATGCAAAAGAATATTACATTTGTTTAGATGACTCCCACAAGCGTCACTGGGATATCATGGACAAGGAAACCGATACTTGCCGCCACTGTGGTCAAAAAGGAAAACTAAAGTATTACTATTTGGGACTTGAAGGAAAAGTTACAGTGGGTGTCAAGTCCAGAAATGTCAAAATGACTGGTCATTGGCAAGAAAAGGAACATTGTTGGGGAAGAGAAAGGGGATGGCCTGTTAAAAAAGAAATTTGGGATTGTGATCGCTTCTGTAAGCTTTCTTGGTTTTGGGATCCTAATGCTGTCTGGTGTTTGCCAGCCGGGTGTAAAACAGAGAACTGCAGGAACGTTTTTAGTGGGGCAACCATTGAAAGCTTACCTGAGTCACCTAGTGCTGAGGGATTGAAATAGGTTTCTTGCCAAAGTATCGAGAGGGGATCCCAGGAATCTTGCTTTGCTAGGTAGAAAGTGCAAGTATGATAATTTTACAGTAATTGCGTTAAACGTTGATTCTGTTCATTGTTATAACACTGTGTAGTTTTATCAGAGTAAGTATGTTCTTAACATTTTTTAGGGGGGGGGGGCGGGGAGGTGGGTGTGAATTGATGCAACTACCCCGGTGTATCCTTATAAATCTCGCAAACTACAGTCTCAGACAAAAATAGTTGGGACACTTTAACCAAACGCCGTTTTTTTTCCTTCTCCTGCTCCCCTCGTCCCTCTCAAAGTTCTTTATCGCGGTTCGGTCACCAAATCTTGTACACCAACATTGAGGGGACAAGGAGACCCCAGAGTGTCCCAACAATTTTGACTGAGACTGTAGGATAGGTTTACCACAACTTTACATGAATCAAAATAGTTTTTTGTTGCATTTGTTTTGCTACAATACAGTGCAAACATTATCCTTATGGTAAGATACCATACTTAAGAAATGTAATGTAATTTTAGGTGCTTTTTCTTAATGAGTGCACTGTTACGTTTTACAGGCCATTGGGATGGCTTTCAGCTCTTTGGAAACAAAAAAAGGAGCACAGGGGCAATTGAAGTTTCCATTGCAACAATGAGAAAACAACATAGACTATGCACTGAAGAAATTTATACGGTTGGATTTGTTCCTTCCTATGACCTTCCAGATGGACGACCAAACAGCATGGATCCAGTTTTAGAACAACTGGTGCAAGATTTAGAGAAAAGCTTTATTGAAGGTGAAACCCGTTGAAAAAGCAATGTATCTTTTAATTGAACTGTCCCAATGCTAGTAGAATAATTTGTAGCTGTATAATTTGTACTTCATCCATGTCTACAATGCGGTTTGAAATCAGTTTCACTTTTTTCTGTTTCTCATTATCATCACTGTTTTTTTTTCACCATGATTTCTAAATGGAGAAATTCTTGGAAGAAGCAAAGATTTATGTGTTGGTGCCAATTTTGTTTTGCAGGATATTCAAGGACTACAAAGGACTACAAAGGTGCATTACACTGCTTTCCCTCTGGTGAAAAAGTTATTAGGCTGCTATTACTACTTTGGACAGGCGATCACCCTGCCCAGTGTGAGATTTGTAACAGCAAAGGTGCAGGAGGAAAGAAAGGATGTAGAAGATGTATTTCAGGTATGTTTTTGCTTCCACGTAATTTTTTCACATCCATTTAGTTGGTTAAAGAAAATGACCATTGCACCCAGAATAAATAGGTATACTAGTTTTGTTTCTGTGATAATTGTGATTTTGGTTGAAGGACCTCTCAAAATTTGTGATAGCCTTTTGAAGTCAGTAGTTGTTACAGATACTCAAAATAACAAAAAGAGTTACTGCAGGAAAGCATTTTCATTGAAAAAAGAGACTAAAACCAACACTTTTTCACCAAATGATTTTGGCAAAGCAACGGGCCATTGTTTTACTGATAATAGTGATGGTGATGATGATAATGTCATTAAATGACATGATCATCATCATTTTGTTAACCCTTGGCAGTATTTGTAGTAGTGATACTTTACAGGTGGAGCAAATGCCTGAAACAATCATTCAAATCAAACTTAACAGGGTTGACAATCCCAACTGGCCATGTAATGAAATCAGTACATTAACAGTAAATTATGTACGTGTAATTAGTCATCATTATGTACGTCACTAATCAGATATTCTAAGCCTTGGCTCAATGCAATAAACACAAGATAGTACACAGATCAGTCTGATTGATATCTCCGAAACTGGTGCCGAGACCCTTGTAAAAATGTCTAAAGAGGAAGTGAAACACCACAAGGCAGTCAGAGGGCCATACAGAGGACACTGCAATCAAGACATCAAACGCGCGCAACGACTTATGGCTGCTACTGAGGTTATAAACAACACAGAACTGAAAGCAATTGCAGAGCGGCTCTCAAGACGATTGGACGAAATAAAAGCTATGGATTGCACGATCTTGAACGCACTTGGAAAGGACGAAGAAATAAGCGAAGAGACGGATCAAGCATTGACGTTCCAAGACGATATCTATTATTGGATTCTGAAAATTAAAGAATTTCTAACAGACGAACATCATCCGGTGAGTAAGTTCCAGACCAAACCAACACCTAGAGTCCACATCAACCTTCCAAGACTACATATCCAACCATTCGACGGAAACCCACTCGAATGGCTTACATTTTGGGATAATAATAATAATAATAATAATAATCCATTTATATAGGGCCTTTTCTACAAGATTCAAAGGCGCTGTTCACAAAAAATTAGATAGAACTAAAAAGTAAAAATAACCACAAGAAATTGACATTAAAACTAGACGCTAACTACAAAATAGATAAATGTACACAATAGATAAAAAATCAGATAAATAAAAACGTCACGATTCATAAGCGCTCGCATAAAAAGAAATGTTTTAAGTTTGCGTTTAAAATCATCAATTGAGTTTGCAGATTTAATATCCTCAGGTAAGTTATTTCAAAGTTCCGGAGCAGCAACAGAAAAAGCTCGTTTACTATACGAAATGAGATTAAAATAGGGTTTAACTAATAAATTTCTATTAGAGGATCTAAGATTGTGGCTGGGTGTATACAATTGAAGGAGTTCCTGTATATAGATTGGAGCTCGATCATGTAGTACTTTGTAAGTAATTAGCATAATTTTAAATTCAATACGAAAGGAGACAGGGAGCCAGTGAAGATCCCTCAGGACTGGAGTAATATGGCAAAATCTTGGACACTGGTTGACAAGGCGAGCAGCAGAATTTAGAATATGTTGAAGCTTCCGAATAAGATAGGATGGTAGGCCGTACAATAAAGAATTACAATAATCAAGTTTAGAAACTACGAAGGCATGAATAATGATCTTTGCAGCATCATTAGCAAGATATTTGCGTATGAAACCAATGTTACGAAGATCGAAAACGGACGATTGACAGACTGCATTGACATGAGGGGCTGATCAAAGATAACTCCAGTATTGTGTGCACTGGGGGAGCAGGATACTGTCTCATTACGTATATTAACAGAAAATAGTGGTGGCCGAGGTCGATAGGAAGAGGATATTATTGAGAACTTCGGACTTGTCTTTATTTAATTTCAGCTTGTTGGAAAGCATCCATGCGTCCATGTCCCGAACACAGTTTACCAATTTGGCGTTACTCAGATTCATATCAGAAACAGACGACGTCCTGAACGTAATATATAGCTGAGTGTCATGAGCATAAAAGTGATAGAAGATTTGATGACGTCGAGCAATCTCGCCAAGAGGGGATGTGTACATTGAATATAACAACGGGCCAAGAACGGATCCCCGAGGTACACCAGACTCAAGAACATGAGAAGCAGAGCACGCACCATTAACCTGCACAAACTGTGTATGATCAGAAAGATATGATCGAAACCATTCGGATACAGTTCCAGTAATTCCAAAGCGATTGGACAGTCATGAAAGGAGGATACCATGATCAACAGTATCAAATGCAGCCGAAAGATCGAGAAGTACTAGGATAACTGAACTACGTTGATCTATTGCCATGGCTATGTCATTGTGTACTGTAATAAGAGCCTTCTCTGTACTATGGTTTCTCTTATAGGCCGATTGATATGTTTCACCAAGGTCATTAATATCTAAGTATTGAATCAGCTGTTTAGCAACACATTTTTCAATAGTTTTGGATATGAAACGAAGATTAGAAATAGGCCTATAGTTCTTGAAGTCGTTCGAATCCAGAGAGGGCTTTTTGAGCAATGGCTTAAGTATAGCTTGTTTAAGTATTCCAGGCATCCGACCAGTTTCCAAGGAAAGGTTGACAATCTTGTGTATAGTTAAAGTAACAACAACAATCATGAACTGAACAATACTGACAAAATGAACTATTTGAAAGGATTGATAACCAGCAACGCAGCGCGCGCCATTTCAGGGCTACCAATGACATCACAAAACTATGAAAAAGCCATTGAAATGCTGAAAGAACGCTTCGGAAGAAAACAAGTTCTAATCAACGCGCATATGGAATCACTTTCAAAAATCAGCACACCCTCAACTGATGTGCAGCAATTACGAAAATTTCACGATAGCTGCGAGAGCAATTTTCATGCCTTAGAAACACTGGGAGTCCAGACAGATTCATATGGAAGTCTGCTAATCCAAATACTACTAAAGAAATTACCAGAACAATTACATTGTACAATATTAAGAACAAATCCTCTCACAGATTGTTCCCTAAATGATTTACCAACAGCACTTTGTCATGAAATAGACACAAGGGAAAAAAGTCAACTTACGTAAGAAAACGACAGAAGCTCAGACGTTGACGACGTTCTCGTACCCACAGTTGGCGCCTTACTCACAAACACTCAACCGCACCTAATACACCCCTCACCAAAAAGCTTCAATACTAACGGAAGATTTGAGCCAAAACCATGCATATATTGCGACGGGAAACACCGTCACAACAAATGCTCGAAAGTAAAAACAACGACAGAGAGACAAACCACGAAAAATAAATGCTTTAACTGCCTCCCATCAAGCCACGCAAGATATCAATGTCGCTCAAAAGGACGATGTCTAAATTGCGGACAAAAACACCATACGTCGATCTGTGAACCAAGTGAGCCTAATCGAGATTCAAGCAAAAAACATGAAAACCAAGAAGACCCACAAAACAACAACATCGTCACATCCACAATGACAACCTTGGCAAGTACAACGACACATACAAATACACTAATGCAAAGTGTACTGGTCACAGCAAGCGGACCAACTACAAGATGCCAAGCGTGCATCCTTATCATTACCGGATCACAGAAGACATTCATTACACAATGCCTGAAGAATACGATACAGTTGAAAGCTGCTCGGAGTGAAATGTTAGACGTAACCACATTTGGTTTAACCAGAGGTACTCCAAAATCCTATGGAGTCGTAACACTTACCATAAACGCAGCAAATAAAGATGTCAAAATAACAGCCTTAGTCATGCCCATCATCTGCCCAGCACTCTCAAGTACCCAACATACGGACATTCCTGTTGAATTCAAAGCTCTCACTTTCGCTGATCTACTAAACCCGGAAGATGAACGCACAATAGATATACTCATTGGAAACGACAACTACGCCCAGATCATTGGGGGAAACACAAAGAAAACGCAAGATAAGAGATGGATAGCCACACAAAGCAAGTTTGGATGGCTTCTCTCGGGACCGGTACCCAACAACGAATCCAGTACGGAAACTACACTCAGTACATTACGTCAAATGGTTGATGCACAGCCCACAAGAAACAAAGACCTCAAAGCAACTCTCACTAAGTTTTGGGAAATAAACAAATCCCAGACGAATACGACGACCCTGAGGCTACAGACGTCCAGAAACATTTTTAAGATACTATTGAATTCAACAACGTTACCGGCAGATATAATGTAACACTCCCATGGAAGGACAACAAGCAAAACCTACCAACAAACTTCACATTAATGAAAAAAGACTGAACAACCTGCAACATACCCTAAAAGGAAAACATCCAGAGCTTATTCACAAATACAACGACAAACTGCTCGATCAACTCAAGAGAGGATTTATAGAACAAGTCCTCGATCCAGACACAAATCAAGGTGTCATACACTACATACCCGATTTTCCAGTCTTCAAGGAAAGCAGCACAACAGCTATGAGAATCGTTTAAGACGCTTCAGCAAAAATATCATCTACGGCATTAAGCCTCAACGATTGCCTTCATACAGGGCCTAACCTCATACAAAGACTACAAAATATGTTACTCACCTTCAGATCACACAAGATAGCCTTCACGGCAGATGTCGAAAAGGCGTTCCTACAAATAGAGCTCAACACTCGAGACAGGGATGCTACGAGATTCCTTTGGCTCAAAGATGTAGACAAATCAGCGAATAATCCAGATAATTTAGTCCTCTACAGATTCTTTCGAGTACTTTTCGGAGATGCACCGTCTCCATACTTACTGAATACCACAGCACAGCATCACCTCATCCAGCAAGACGACTGGATATCAAAAGACTTACAACGTTCGATTTACATGGACAACGTCCTTACCGGAACAGACACTTACAGCCTTACAGTATTACACATCGTCAAGAAACTGTTTCCAAAAGGCGGGTATGAATTTACAACAATGGACAAGCAACTCCCCTGCTTTAAACCGCCAAGCTCATGATGACGGAGTATACGCAGAACCAATGGTCAAAGTACTAGGACTCAATTGGAACACAAAGACAGATACTCTGTCACTATCATTAACAAAACTTATCAAGGAAACCAATATGACCCCTTGGGATTTTTGGAACCAGTGACAGTAAAAGCAAAAATAATGATGCACGTACTATGGAAACACAACCTAACATGGGACAAAGAACTTCCTGATGACTTTAAGGAGAACTGAAATACCCAGACAATACTTCAATAATGTTGACAGTGAAGTTCGAGCGCCCCGGTGGGGAGGCTTCTATGAGCGACTAATAGGACTAGTCAAAAGAAGGCTAAAAAAAAATGATTAGAAACACGTCACTAAATGCTATAGAATTACAAACCATACTTACAGAAATCAAAGCTACACTGAACAGTTGTCCACTTACTTATCCATATACAGACATCAATGACGGTCCACCTCTTACCCCATCCCATTTCCTCTGCGGACACAGACTTCTAACACTACCAGATACAGAAGAAGAATCAAACTACATCCCTCAAGAGTCAGCCAAAGATTTATCAGGACGAGCGAAATACCACCAGAAAATAATGCAAGCTTTCTGGAAACAATGGCAAAGGGAATACTTAACCGGTTTCAGGGAACAACATTCATCGCAGAAGAACAAAAACATATCGGGAGAGCGTGTGGCTCGAGGTAGGGTTGTCCTGATACATGATGAAACATTGCGAAATCAGTGGAAACTCGGAGTCATCATTCAACTACATCAGGGGAAGGATGGATTGGTACGCTCTGTCACTCTGAGAACAGCAAAGGGAAACCTAATCGCGAGACCTATCGAGAAGCTTTACCCTCTTGAAATGTTAGCCGAGGAAGATAACCTGCAAGACTCTAAAGATAAATTTAAGAACCCTGAAGAAATAAGGTCCACAAGCGAAAAACGAACACAACGAGCTAGTGCTCAACGAGCACTAAAAATAAAGGAACTCTCTAAACTTAATGAACTTTGAATACTACTACCTTATACCTGTGTAAATCTCTATAATCAACATTTTATTGCTGGTCCAGGAAAGTGTAATGAAATCAGTACATTAACAGTAAATTATGTACGTGTAATTAGTCATCATTATGTACGTCACTAATCAGATATTCTAAGTCTTGGCTGAACGGAATAAACACAAGATCGTACACATTACAGAAACGCGCCCATTGAAAAACGTCGCCCGTGAAAAGTGGGGTACCCATTAGGCTTTGTGAGCAAAAACGAAGTTTCAAAGACTACCGTCGTTTTCGTTCTCTTATGAACTTCATAGCGGTTAACTATTCTCACACTTTCAAGAGACAATGCAGAAACAATAGAAGTAGGCTGCCATTGTTTTAAGCGTTGGAATGCCTTTGTCATTGCTACAAAGAAGAAAATGTTTATGCAAAGAGAAGCATTTTTCTTCCTCGTGCACTAACATAAAACCCTCGCGAATTCGGTAGTCTCGTGCAAATCGTTTTGATGGCAAAACAGTTAAAGCTAATCAGAAACCAAAGTATTCTTCACTTAAAAACTCATCTTCACGAAAATCACTCGATAAGATTGAACAAAAATGTTTGCAGCGTTTATAAATATTATTATCAGAAGTGGTATTGTAGTTGTTTTCAAGAGACGGATTAGATCACTGTTTAGGTTTGGCCGTTAAATATGTAGTTATAGCTTTCTTAAAGAAAGTATCGCTCTTAATTTTGCCTTATACTTTGCTAAAATCAATATCTTAAAGTGCTACTACGATCAAATTTGGGAATTTGTTTTTGATTACATATTTCGAAAATGTATGTAAAAGTGACTTACCGTGCCAAGTTTGGAGTCCAAATATGATCTGGAAGTGTTTATTTGCTCGGGAATTTTCGTAAATGTCTTGCCACCATTACTCGATTCAAAAAATGACCGGGAGTAGTATTTGAAGGAATTGGGGCGAGATGTGACGTAGAAACATCGACACGGCAAAACAAGGCAAAGAAACGTGGCCAATTTCGCATGCAGGACGAGATATTTTTGGAAGCTTTTGGAGGTTCTTTCTTCGCTTTTTTGACTTAAGGTGATTCCCTAGTTTGGCACTGCGCATCTCTTACTGCGCATAACAAGATGGCTGCCGTAAAAAAGAGCATGTGAAGTAATATTGTTAAAATGAAGTTGACTGAAGAGAAACGCTATTGGAATTTTTGCTTGCTGTTGTTTCTTGCCGAGGTGAGACTCAATGTGTAGCGAATGTGCATAACGTAAGCAGTACGCGTGTTACTGAGTTCGACCTCCTCTCGGAGAACCTCGATAGTGGATGTTTAACTTGTGCTTACTCACTTTGATTTTCATTTAAACACTTTCTTTATCACATTGTGTCCTAAATGTGATATCTCGATGTAAATTCTGTAAAAACGGATTTTTTAATATTTTCTTCCCCCTTTCACATACATTCTATTTTGAAACTCGCCCCAGTCCTCTCTCAAAAATCGGAGAAATGCGTTTGGTGTGCACTTTCTGCAGCTCTACCGCAAAAACGAGTACGGTGACCCCCATTTTTTATTTCATGATTTTAATAAGGACAGTGCTTCCTTTCGATGAGAAAAAAATTGGCACAAATCTATGTTCAGTTTTTTGGCAATTTTACTAAACTGTACGGATTGAGCCATCACGGGTCGAAAAGCGCGCGTCCAATTTGATTCTACTTTGGAGCGTAAAGTAAAAACAAGGGCATTAAAAGGCATTTTTCTGGTACGTAAGTGGATAAACAATACATTAAAGTCAAATTCTGTGTGATGTCACATGCATCATCGAAAAAATCTCTCCTTTTTGTCTAGTTTTGCGCTGCCCGCGGTTTTTGTAAAAGGGTCCTAAATAGCCGTATTTGTCAGCATTGTGACGTCAAAACGAGCACGGTGACCCCCGCTTTTTATTACTTTTTTATCATCTTCTTGACTTATTACATCAGTGTACCAAGTTTTAGCTAAAATCTATGATAGGTTCTTTTACTATGGAATCACCTTAAAGCGAAAGTATGCCTGGTAGACGTTGTGTTGTTCAGGACTGTGGAAACGTAAAGAACGATGAATTGGGGATTTCTATTGATAATTCTCCTGATTCGGGCAGCGTTAGATTAAAGTGGAAAAGGTTCGTGTCCATTCATCGGAAGGATTTCAACCAAGTGGGAAAATTTGCTGTGTGATCGGAGCATTTTACAAGGGATTGTTTTACGCTTGCTTTTCCGATGAAAGACATGAAAAGGAATTTGAAGAAGGGGACGTTTCCAACCATTTGGAAAAAATCCTCTCAAACACTATCAAAGCGGAGTCGACGATTGGTGAGTGAAATTACAATGTATTTGCGCAGCTGTGCTTATCACCATTATATTTATTTCCCCATTTACCTGTGACATGATTTTTTCTGGCATCGTTGTTCAATATTCATGTAATGAATGCTCTGACTATTTGGACTTCCCATATTGTTGCATGTGTTTTCATTTTAAGGCAAAGATGTCGTTAAACCTTGCTTCCATTTCTAGTTAAACTTGTTTTGAAGGGGAGATATAAAAAATGGTCGTACCTATTTTCATTTTTAGCTACTAAATGAAATTCTAGCTGGTCAAACTACTAATGAGGATACAGAGGAAGAAGACAATCCTGAAGAAGAGGTGATCTCTTTGGAAGGAAGTTCTGCACCTGAGGAGAGTGCTGACACTATGGGGGCTCCCAATCTCAACCCTGAGGAGTCTCCAGAAGTCGAGGGTGATCTGAATACAAGTCAGGGTTCTTTGCTTGAGGTAAATCCTGAAAAGGAGGGCTACATCCCTGAGACTGAGACGGTTGAGATAAGTGTTGATGCTGAGATGGCTTCAGAGGTCCTAGGTACTCCTGGTGATAAGACAGCTCTCGAGAGCCAAGGGATTTCAGGCACTGATGAGGTTACTGAGACCATGCAGATCCTGGAGGCTCAGGGAATCGAAAAAGTGCAGGATATGGATGAAGTTATGCAGATTGATGAATCATTAACGATTCCTGAACTTGAACAGGTTTCTATGGTAGGCGCATAACTCTAATTAATGTTTATTTGCATCTTTGTATTATCATAACAATGGAAAACTACATGTGCAGTTATTTTACAACAATACTAAAACACAAAAATTCTAAAGTCTTGTTATTACAGCCTGTATTAATGTTGAAAGTTTGTTTTTTGTAGGATACTCCAACTGGACATGCTGGGAATTGCACAACATGCAAAACCCTGAGGAGTGAGGTGACTCAGTTAAGGGGCAAAGTCACAAGACTGAAGAGTAAGTTAATCTCCAATCAAGATCAGTGGGTCGAAACCTTTAAGAGCATACAAGAGCCGAAGCAGTTGCTGATGGTGAATGCTGGTGAGTCAACAATAATTGATGTTGATGAGTCATATAGGCATAACTGCCTATCTTTATATTTTTATTATATTTTATCAATATTTAATTATTTAATAATAATCAGAATTTTAATGGTGATAGAATTTTGTTTAATTCCATTTGTTTAAGCTATTCAAACTGATCAGTAACAAATGAGACAGAGTTAGGGCTAGAGGATGAATCAGAAGATGAGCAGGAAATGCAGGACGACGCGTATGAGGAGTTTGAGTGTGATGAAGACCCTACATGGAGTCCTGAAGAAATCGAAGATGCATATAAAAAACTAAAGGAAGATGATGACTCGGTGAAGACTGATCAGAACCCAAGGTACAAAGATGCAAAATTTATTGCATTTTAACATCTTAGCTCTAAGTATCCTCTGGGAAGTGATTTAGGCCTAAAACTAACTTCCAGTATGAGAGGATCTATTTAGAAACAAGAGTACATGAAATTTGTTTTTTAATTTATGCAGATAAGAATTGCAAAAAAAAGAAAAAAAAAAGAAGAGGCATAACCAGCCCATAGACTGGAAGTCCCAGGCCTAAAAGTGTTTGGTTTTTCCACTCAACCACTTGTAATAAATTATGCATCGTTGGGGTGGGCTAGATAGCTTAAGGGCTGAAAGTTGTCATGTGTGCAGTCAACAGAATTATTATAAAATTTAAGCATTTTTCAGGATGTATTTGAGAATAAAATCCCAACCCACAATTAGCCAGGTTTACAACAAGTTGAAAAACTGGCAACACCCTGAGAAAAACAATAAAAATGATAATCATTTTTTTTATTGTTATTTTATTATTTCAGATGCTATCATTAAATGAGTGTTTCCTTTAAATTATTTTTTACAAGTTGGACCTACAAGGAAAAAACATTCGAGAGGAACCGAAGGGAATTGTTTTCCTTTCCAAACTTCTTCTTTTGTTTCAGTTCTGCCACTTGTGCTTCTTTTCAAAACCCAACCTTCTGTATCACAGACAGGTACCTTGTTAACCGTAGAAAGTTTCTGCAGAAACTGTAGCCAGACAAAAGTCTGGAAGAGTCAACCAGACCTGCTAGGAAAGTTTCCAGCAGGTAACCTGCAGTTTTGCAGTGCTCTGTGAGCCGAGTGAAAAGAAGAAAACGATACATTAAAACTGTAATTAAATTCAGGCTGAATTCGATTTAATTTTTATTACTTGTGTACATGAAAATTGGAGCAACATTAGAATTCCCAGCCACTAAACTTGAGTTTAACTGAATGCTAGAAGAACAGGGCTTCACACAGTGGGCAAGTTTGTCATTCAACAAAAAGGGAGTAAGTGGCTGAGAATTCTGAAGTTTGGCCCATAAAATTAATTGCTTACGGACAAGTATTCAAGCAACTACTGTAGGTAATTCTTGGCCCCAATAGCATACATGACACTCTTCAAGAACAAACAGTGCATTTATTATTCATTTTCTTCATCTTCGAATCTATGATAATGGCCATTTTCACTCGGAAATTGTTTCCTGATTTTATTGTAGGCACAACGGGGCAAGGGGTATCGCCTGGAACTACCAATATAACTCCACAGCAGTTTTGTAAATTGGCGATAGGCCACAGACCTCAGGAATCTAGTTAGAGAAATGAGATCACTGTTAATTCAAGGAGGGATTGGATGGAGATAAATAAATACTCCTTTTAAAAATAAGCAGTTGGGGCAATAAAGCCATTTAGAAAATAAAAAATGTGATTCTATGAGATCAGTCCACGGCGATAAGCTTAGATGTGATCAATTATTCAATGCTATGTAAGGTTCGATCGTTCCAATACAAAGTCAACAATACCCCAATTTACTCATCATCACTTTTGATGCTTTGCCCACGAACAGTTGTGTATGTCTTTCCAGCTCGCGTTTTTAGGCCCAGTGCAGCCACTTCTAATACGTGGCGGTTTAAGCAGACGCTTTCAAACCCTGGATGGAGGGTTATGCATACGGTCCGGTCTCCAATGGCTTCTTCCATGACCTCTTCGCAGCGATCGATCTCTTTGCAGCAAATGCACTCCTGCGCTTTTGTAACAAGGCTGACAGAGCAGTTCGAGCACGAACATCTGCAAAATAAAGTGAAAAATTCGTCAAACACAAGAAAAATACGTCTGTATAAAATTATTAATTGTCTGACCTCTTCAATAAAACTATCGCATAAAATCAGGACTACAGCTAATCACATAGCAACGAAATTGTAAACTTAAACAAAACACACAGTCGCGTTCGTCACGCGCACGATTTAACGACGGGTATGTTGAAATTGAAAAATAAAAATATAAATCTACATTCCATGATAATACCATACCATTCATTCGCTGGCACCTCTCCCGAATATCTTCGTTGAAACTGTTGTTCCTCTTCTTCTTCGCGATGAACTCTTTCATTGTAGGCCGCGGCTTCTTCCTTGGTAGCAAGGGGTTCGCAACTGTCGTCGTACGGCGCAAATTCAGATAATTCCCCAATCACTTCGTCAACTGTAAAACTTTCTAGATCACTTTCAGATGTGCAGGAAGAGGAATCCGACAGAGATGACATCTTAAATGCTCTAAACCCACAAACTTTTCCCAAATGCGAATCTTTTGGTTGATGTTTCTATGTCACAGTGCATAAATCATGTGGTCAAACGCACGACCGCTTTGCGGAGATCTCGCAGGGTATTGTTTTGCGAACTTTGTAATGGCGGACGGTATTTACGCACTTTTCAGTGGGAAATTTCCAGGAAGAGGAATCTGACGGAGATGACATCTTAAACGCTCTAAACCCACAAACTTTTCCCAAATGCGAATCTTTTGGTTGATGTTTCTATGTCACAGTGCATAAATCACGTGGTCAAACGCACGACCGCTTTGCGGAGATCTTGCGGGCTATTGTTTTGCGAACTTTGTAATGGCGGACGGTATTTATGCACTTTTCAGTGGGAAATTTCCAGCCCCCGTACACAATTATTGTTCCAATTTTTTCGCTATTTGTATAATTTTGAACATATACAAAAGATTTTTGTTAAAAAAACTTGGAAACAAAAACAAAAATTTTCGTCGTAGTAGCACTTTAAATGAAGAATGTAAGTGAGAGTGCTTTTTCGTCAAATTTGCCCGTAAATTTTAAGGTTTATAATATCATCCAAAACCCGTGACAAAATGTAAACAAACTATTAACGCATCGGTTGCGCTCATATTTCATCAATCGATTCGAACACCAAGAAGTTTGTAAAAGGTAGAAATTCATTTTAAGTCAGTGCACTGAATTATTTACGGCAAAATCAACAACAATCATCGAGGATTTTTCAATTTTGAAGCGTTTAACAGCAAAAAGTCACATGCTAATTCGGAGTAAATTTAGACAGTTCTTAAACAGACTGAGCTATTGTTACTCGTGTGAAGTTCTATTCTTCATCGAAGAATAGGCAAATGTTGCGGATGTCTGAGCAGGAACAATAACCAGGAAAGGGATATACCCAGGGGATTTCTTGATTGACACTGAATTAACGTCATTTTTCACTTATTTGCATTTTCACGATCGACGTTTTTGAATGGGCGCGTTTCTGTAATGACAGATCAGTCAGATTGATATCTCCAAAAGGCCAGAGCCAAACTGGTGGGCTAATCACAAGCATGACCAAGGAGTTGGACTTGTGACTAAAGAAAACAAATCCAGTTGGCTGTTAGGGCAGGACTTGAACTTCGGGCCTCCGAATTGCAAGTCCAGTATTCTCACTGCTCAGCCACACTGCCTCCTACTGGGAGTAGAATAACAATCCCCATGTCATGAAAAAGGCCTACATGTAACTGAAACCCCAAACTTAGCAAAACATTGCCTACACTGTATTGACTTTCTTCACCTCCTATATAGGGACCTGGTTGAATGAGGGGCGCCATTATTACTACCCTGGGTTCCAAAAATGTTTTCGCCATCCATGGCAGGAAAGAGTGCTTGAAGAGGAAGTAGTGATTATGAGTGAAATTGAACAAGAGGAGAGGCAAACGTACTTCCAGAACAGAAGCAGGAAGGCTGGATTCAATAGCCTCAGCCTGCTACATGTCTGTGCTATGTATCAGTTCAACATCCTGACTGATACTGTGTTTGATGCAATGCATTTGTTGCTCCTTAATGTAGTGAATCACTTCTTGAAATTGCTCTCTAGGGGAGCTATAGATAAGAGAGAACTAGCTTCCAAACTAAAGCAAATGCCATGGACGACTGATTATAAATCCAAAAGACTTCCGACTGAATTTGAATGTATGGGATATTGGAAGGCTGAAGAGTATCAAAAGCTTGCATATCCTTTTATAAGACCTGAGAGATACCCTGCAGGAGGTCCCACATAATTTTCTTGCTTGTATTGGAGATTTCAATGCAAGACTAGGGCCGGATGAAGTTCCATTCACATATCATGATGTAACTAACAGAAATGGAAAGTACCCCGTAGAATTATTATCTGAGTACAGTCTAATAGCAGCTAACACTCAGTTTAGGAAACGACCAGGAAAATTGTGGACCTTCATGGGTAGCACAGGATCGTTGCAGCAACTCGATTACATATTAGTGCGCCGAAAGTGGAGGAACAGCGTCCAGAATGCTGAAGCTTACAACACCTTCAACACTGTGGGATCTGACCATCGGGTAGTTTGTGCTAAAATCAAGCTTAGTCTTAGAATATCTAAAGCAGCCAAGAAGATGAAATATGACTGGAAGCAGTTTTCCACTGACCCAGACCTACAGTGGAAATACACAGTCGCTGTCAAGAATAGATACCACGTATTGAGTGATGAAAGTAATGGGGTTAAGTATGAAAAGTTTGTTAAAGCCAACAGACAAGCTATGGAAGAATGCCTGCCTAAGAAAACAAAAGCTAGGAAATCCCTCCGATCATCAAGCACACAAGTGGTATCAGCCTGCCAGGAAGCACAGGCGGCGCAGAGTCCGTATGAATGCACCAACACCGAGGAAGATAAAGAAGCTTGGTCTCAAGCCCTGAGTAATCTGTATAAAGTATATGATCAAGTGAGGGAATTGGAATTAGAGGGAGAAACACGAACCATCGAAGCCTCTCATGAAGCCCAGAAAAATGGTGAGGCATGGAAGGCAGTTAATGAGATTACTGGAAGGAAAAGAGCTAAAGAAGGTCAAGTAGAGGGATCAAGCCCTGAGGAACGAGTGATCACATGGTTCACCCACTTTAAGAAACTCCTGGGTAATCCCCCAGAGGTAGAAGATCTGGATGAAGAAATACCAAACATCTTTGAGGACCTTGATATCAATGACGGCCTGTTCACTATAGAAGAGCTCAAGAAAGTGAATTCTTCATTAAAAATTGGGAAAGCAGCTGGCTCAGATGCAATACCACCCGAAGTATTCAAGTTATGTGACTTTGACAACATATGTCTAGACTTCTGCAATCAAGCTCTGATAAAAAATGACAAACCTGATCTGTGGTCCTATATGATCATCATCCCTGTACCTAAATCTGGGGGCTTGTCAAAGACCGATAATTACAGGGGTATCAGCCTGATTTGCATCATAGCCAAGATGTATAATCGCCTGATTTTAAACCGAATCAGGAGTGTAATTGACATCCGACTCAGAGTGAACCAGAACGGTTTCTGGCCCAAAAGATCTACAGTGGCCCAAATATTAACACTCAGAAGAATAATCGAGGGAGTTAAAGCAAATAACATTGAAGCTGTCATGACTTTTATTGACTTCAAGAAGGCATTCGACTCAATTCATCGGGGTAAAATGATGCGTATTCTTAAAGCCTATGGGATTCCACCTAACCTATTGCAAGATCGAAGATCAAGAAGACACCCCAAAGTAGTTCTTGCTGACTTAGACTTCGCAGACGACATAGCACTACTGTCGGATGAAATAGCTCAAGCTCAGGAATTACTGCTAACAGTTGAAAAAGAGTGCAAGAAAGCTGGCCTTGTACTGAATGCTAAGAAAACAAAATCAGTTGCTTATAACATTGATGATCCAACACCATTACATACATTTGATGGTACTTATCTGGAATGGAAGGATGACTTCAAATATTTAGGGTCAAGGGTTGATAACTCAGAAAAAGACATCAGCGTAAGGAAAGCGCAGGCTTGGAGAGCTTTGAATGGTATGACAAATATATGGAAGTCCAATATGAGTAAAGATTTGAAAATCAGATTCTTCATAGCCACCATCGAATCAATCTTACTTTATGGGTGCGAGAGCTGGGCTCTGTCAAAAGCACAAGAAAAGTCGTTGGATGGAACGTACACTAGGATGCTGCGAAAAGCTTTAAACATCCACTGGAGCAGCCACATACCAAACCAACAACTGTACGGAGATCTACCAGCAGTCAGCAACAAAATCGCCTCTCGTAGGCTACAACTTGCGGGACACTGTTATCGCCATCCAGAGCTAAGTACCCAGAAATTAGTTCTATGGGAGCCCACACATGGCCATCGCGGGAGAGGAAGACCGAATACTACCTATATTGACACTCTTAAGAGGGATACTGGTGCATTTGAAGCAAGTGAGATTGCTGCACTGATGGCTGATAAGAGGCTGTGGAAAGATCTAGTGGTTGCCCGCCTTCGGGCGACCAAGTGAGTGTGACTGAGTGAGTGCATATCCTGCATCCGAGTTTGTGTTAAATGGACTGCTTAATGAAGGAGAATACAAAATTTGGGCTCCAATTCCAAGAATGATTGAATTTATCTTTAATGGTGGTAGAGACGGATAGACAGAGGATATGGTAAAGAACTTTCAGCGCCTCTTGTGGAGATACTGTGTTCTAAAGGAAGAGCATCTTGGTACTCAAGCTTGTGTGATAAATTTACACAGCTTGACTCACTTCTCTGAGGACATTGTTAAGGTTTTCTGCTCCAGACAATTACTGGTGCACACAGTTTGAGAGAGCTGTTTCACGCTATGTTCAACAATCCAGCAACCGGAAGTATTTGGAGAAAACATTTGCAAGAAAGGAGTCTCAAAGAGAGTTCCTTAAGTTTCATCAGCACGGAAATTTAAATATATTCAGGCCTTCAAGGCCACCCAAAATCAGTAGAGAAAAGGTACGGATCACCTCTCATCTAAGGCACATCTTTAGAGTCCATACCTATATCAAACTTTCCTTCACATAAATGTTCATTTTTATTGAAGATAATAAGAATTTGGGTATTAGATCAGGGTTATGAAATGTATGCCATGGGCACAGTTTTCTATTCTCTTCACTTGCCTGCATTCATCACTAATGTTGTGAGGAGAGCGGCAACAGGTAAACCAGGAAGAGCATGAACATTAAATCATTCAGTTATTTCACTGTTCAGAGAGGTTAAAAATCTGTTTATATAATATTTTTGTCCTCCAGTGTGACTTTGACTTCAGTTTTAATAGGAGCTTTCTGAAATTCAGCCACTGGGAAATCGCGACCAGGTCAAACAAAAAAGGAGAATAAGAGCCTTATATAACTGAGTATGTGCCACTGGCCTCTCAGAGACCCTGCCCATTATAGTGTATTATGTGCTCAATTACATGTGTACCCCCACCCTGGGATTTTATTGCATGGTCAATTCCACTTATTCTCCTAGAGAAACACCACATACTCTTAAATAGGGCAACACACAGCTTACACGTAAATGAAAGGGTCTTCGTCTTTTTTCCACAGAGATTGTAGCAAGTTCTCTCCAAGGAGCTAAATACTTGGTCAAATTATGTGAGAATAGCCCTGATGCCACAAGAGTAAATCAAGGTGTCCTTATTCTTGGTTTGCACGTGACGTCAGAGACGTTTCCATATTCGGGCATCAGCCATGTTGGCGTCCCTTCGCGGCCTTTTTTAAAATGTTTACACGTGCCATCGCTAGAGGAGAGCAATGGAGTTTGCTGAAAATGAATTTACTTCGTCCGTTGACAAACTTAATAGTAATGTTGATAAACTTTGTAGCAAGGTACCGATAATATCGGACTATTGCAAAAGCCTTGATGGAAATGTGAAACGAAGATATCTTGAAAAAGTCACTGTTATTGCTGTAGATCCCATTACTATTCCCGACGAACATTTCAGCTTGGAGTGTCTCCCTCCGGTGGAAGCCACGAATTTGTCAAGTTATTTAGTCCTTGAAACCAGCTTCTATAACCAAGTAGCAGTTCAAGGCATACAAGAGTTTGGAAGCTTTCAATTTCATAGTGTTGGGGTTCATTACCAGCGTCCAGGGCTGTGTTGTTCGTGAGAAGTACATTGCGACAGGAAAGGTGAGACATTCACAGCAAGTGAACGATCCTTTAATCTCAATTTGGGTCATTGCCTATAAAGATGGCATGATAAATTCAGCACATTGTTTGGGATGTAAAGTAGGGATGGCGGAGTCATGCTCCCACGTAGCGAGCGTGTTGTTTTATATTGAAGCTTGGACAAGAATACTTGGTAAATTGTCTTGTACACAAGTGAAATGCACGTGGCTTTTGCCCAGCTATGTAAAAGAAGTTCCTTATGCTAGAGTGCGAGACATACACGTCTCGTCGGCAAGGAAACTAAAAGCGGATTTGAATGCAAAAATTGACAGTATCGGTGAAAGGAGAGAAGTATGTGTAGCATCGCACGGAAGTAATCTACGAACAATTAAAGTCCCCACGCTCTCTGAAATGAACAACCTTTGTAGGCAGTTAACAAAGGCAAAGTAAAACCTGTGGCTTTGAGCCTCATAGAGCCCTACTCTGACCAGTTTGTGTTAAAAAGTAAACAAATATTAACAATCTCAGGCCTGTTTGACCCTGGGAACATGAGTCTGTCATATCCAGACTTACTAAAAAAATGCTTTAACTTGAAAATTACCCAGTCAAGTGAAGAAATTTGACAAATGGAAAAAGACACCCAAAACCAAGCCAAGGGATCTGGCTTTCTTACACACAGGGCTGGTCGAATTGGTGCATCATTGAGTGGAGCAGTGTGCCACACAAACCCAGCTCAGCCATCACAGTCACTGATTAAATCCATTTGCTATCCATATTTATTTAAAATCAACACAAAAGCAGTCACTTATGGGTGCAAACATGAGGATGATGCAATCAAAACTTATGAAGAAATAATGGCAATGACTCACAATGATATTAAAATTGCCAAGTGTGGATTAGTTATAAACCAGGAGTATCCTTAGATTCATGCAACTCCGGACTTCTTGGTGTCATGTTCATGCTGTGGACTGGGATGTGGGGAGATTAAATGCCCCTTCTGCATAGACAAAGGTGACTTTGACAGCTATGTTTTAAGGAGGACTTCCTGTTTGGAAAAGGTTTGTGGGGAATTTTAGTTAAAAAGAACCCACAATTACTTTTTCCAAGTCCAACAACAATTGTTTACACTGCCAGAACGAAATTACAATGACTTTGTGGTTTGTGCTTTTGACAGTTACCACTGTGTCAAAATTGTAAAGGAAAGGATTTATCGGGATCCTTGTCACTGGCAAGATGTTTTGCCAAAGCTAACCACTTTCTGGAGAGTATGCAATTTGCCCGAAATCTTAGGCAGATGGTAAACGCGAAAGTGTGACTTGTCTTTTAAAGTACAACAAACATTGGCTGGAATTTGTTTCTGCAGAATGCCCTCAGATGGAAACACTGTGAAATGCTGTAACCCTGACAGTCCATTTATTGAATTTCATCCGTCTTGTTAGGCCATTGCAACCCCAGTTCCCAAGAGATGGTATTGTCCTCACTGCTGCAGGCTACCCCAGTTCAAGCGTTTGAGAGCTGCCCCAAAAACGAAGCATGGAAAGATTTCTTCAGCAATCAGACAAATTACTAGAGTAATTACTAGAGTGTCACAGTGGAAATTTTCCACTTGGCCTGTCTCGGTTACGAGAAAATGCCAAACAACAGTAAGACCACTTGGCAGTGTAACATGCCAGTTCCAATGCTTCAGCATTTACCTCTGTGGAAATCGCACACGAAACTACTGCTTGTCCTTCTTCATCTCATGATGATCAGTCTGAGGCCAACGAACTAGTTAGTGTGAATGATTCTGACATTGAAGAGGAAAATTGTGATGATGTTGAGGTTACCATGGTTACCACATGTGAATCTGAGAGACATGCCTCTCAAAAATCTGGATGAACAAGATTACCCGCTAATTAACGCCCCAAATGGTTGGCTTGATTGCTCAATTATTGTGCACAGGTTCTTTTACAGAAAATAAACCCTCTGATTGAAGGTTTTCAACGTCCAACACTAGGCCCAGTGTGAAAATTCAGCATAGTTTCTAGTGAATGTGTTCAAATATTACATACTGGAAGGGACCATTGGGTCTGTATAAGCACAATAGGATGCTCCCCTGGTATAGTTAAACTTTTTGACAGTCTTTTTCACAACATAATCTCACAAGAAGTTGAGGATCAGGCCCAAAGTTTATTAGCAGACAGTTTCAAAGAGCTCGTGTATGCACCTGTCCAGTAACAGACAAATGCTAGTGTTTGTGGATTATTTGCAATTGCTTTTCAACAAGTCTTGTGTTTGGATATGATCCTCAAGACATTACTTTTGACACCACGAGAATGCGTGCACATTTAGTGGCCTGCTTTAAAGCTGGTGCAATTACTCAATTTCCATGTTTGTGAAATCAATTAACCAGGATTTTCCAAAATTTTCATTTCAGAGGCCCTAAGAATCCTTTGACCAAAGGTTGAGAGTCCCGCGGGTAACCATAGGGGTCCCAAGGATACCATTATTTAAAATTTTAAGGAAAGGAAGTAATCTTTCAGCATATGATTTATTACGTAAACTACCTCTTCATAATATGTCCATGTGAGAGGACGTGTTCTCCTTGCTGTTTTGTGTCACTTTCACTTTTTACAGCCAAAGAGCATGTCTCTGACTTGTATTTACATGTCATAGAAAACCCTGAGTTAACTATCTTAGAGCATGAGCTGTATATTAAGTATGTTGTCAGAAGTTTCATTTAGCTCCACTTTCTTATTCTGATTTTTGGTCCTGTAGTTCTCAGTTTTCAGGTACTAATTTCAATTCAGATGGCCACTTATTTTTCACTTCAGTTTGCAATCAGTAACAGTTAACTCAATTCAAGCTTGCTACGCCCCCAAAATTGTGCTGTTAGCAAGTGTGCATATATAACTTATTAACACCTCTTAACAGAGCCAAAACCAAGATTTTGTGTATGTATTAAAATGCAAGTTCACGCCCCAAGACTTTATTGTAGAAACAGATTCAAATAAGTGTTTATTTACATTTTTAACTCTCATACTTTTCTTTTTGATCTCAGTTCTTTTATACAGTCTGTTACATGTTAGAGACAACTTGTTTAAAGTTAACATTACAATGATTGTTAAGAAATGGGCCATCAAATATATCTTCACCAAAATCACGCAAAAAATGTCAATGACAGTGTGAGTATAAGGGTGCAAATGCTCCTCTATCCACATGGAACACATACAAAAACACAGTGCAGCAACTGCTGTGCAGGGTTACTTGAATGCTCTGAATTTTCAATAATTACCTTGAAACCACACAAAATTGTGAAAAAATATAACAGGGCAATCAATAATTTGAATTTCCAACAAAGTATCAATTTTGATTGGCAAATGAACAAAAAAATGTGTCTCTTTTTGCTGTAAATATTGCCTGTGATTGGCCAATTAATGTTGGGTGGCACCTGTTAAGTTCCTTGCACTTTAAGCCTTCAAGCCTCAATATCAACATGTATATTCGCCTTACTACCGTCCCCATATTTCGTATTTATTCAAACATCAAGACATTTCATCTTAAGTGATCATTTCATTCATTCTCATTACCTGCATGTTTGATAGCAATGGTAATGTTAGGAGAAATTACCTGCTGGTCACTATTGGGGCTTAAAGGATTAACAATAACCCTAATGCATGTTTACGTCAGATCAGCAAATTTCACCACCAAGCCTCATTTTGAAATTGCAAGGTTGTGAAGTTTTGCACGAATGAATTCCCACGCCAGTAGAATTGAAAAGAATATGCACGCACAAAGAGTGCAAATGCAAAAAAATTGTGCTTACAAACAAGGCTTGGTGGTGAAATTTGCTTGTCTGATGTGATCATGCATAAGGGTCATTCCTTAAGAGCCATTTTCCGAGAAAATCGAAAATCGCAAGACACTCGTGAAAAAATCGAATTTTTTTTCTTTTGCCAAAACATCCCTTTTGGTACCATAATTCAAGAAAAAATAGTTTTGGGTTCAAGCGATTCATTGTACGGGAGAAATTACAAAAAGTTTGAAAAATCGATTTTTTGCTGGTTTTTCGCGCTTGAAAACAACAGAAGCCGACCTCAACTTCGAGAAAACGTTGAACGCATAAGAAACAATCCCTAACATTGAAACTTCAGCCGAGTATTATTTCATACTTACTCTTTAATTTTCTGAAAGAAAATTTGAAGAAAGAAGTTTTTAACATTTACAATCGACAAGTTTAAAAAGGTCAAATTTGTATCTCTGGAAATGTTAATAAATGAAGGCGAACTTTAACTGTTGTAAAAGGCCACTGGTATATGCCGCTTCCTTGTAAAACCCATATAGAATAAAACCTTGGCTATTGAACTAAATTACTGGAAAGTTTTAGCTCTGGAAATCCAACACAGTCCTCACACTAAAGTAAGCAATTTGAGTATTTGAGTAAATAAACCTTATGCAAATTAGACGGCCCGCTGAATGAATTCATATTTTTAACGGAAAGTTTTGTTGAACGAACAACTTACCATAGCTTGTTGTGTGAGAAGTTAAATTCATCTCTCAATCTGTTTGTCCTGTTAAGTGGCAACTCATCCATAACTGATTTTGACCAAAATGTGTCCAGCAACTTCAGCGCTTGAGCTATCTAAACACTTCCCACGCAGCGCTTATTACGCATCATCAGACGCTTCTGTAATAATGAACCCCGATTATGTTTTGGTCCGAAAATAACATGTAATGATGAAAATTAACCACTGCTCAAACCACACAGTTAACAAGGTGAGTATTACTCTTACTGAGCGAACAAATCAGATACTAGACGGGATAACAAGATCATATGACGCATAATTTAGCAAACGCGCAGAGATTGGTCACGCTAGCTTGTCACATTCCGCGGTACGTACTATACTTTGTACACATTGTAAACAGATAAAGATGCAATTACAGCTGTCTCAATGAAAAAATGTACAACTGTACGTCTGTTTATAGATCATCAGTGTAGAAATATTCAACTCTGGAAACAATATTAATATAACATTTCCAGGTCAAATGCTCCTGGAAAAAAATTTATATATTGTCACGAAGTGTTTTGCAACTTACTATTGCACATGCCTCTACGATTTCATTTTAATTGAATTATTCCGTTCCAGTATTACAAAATGCTGAAACAGCGTTAGAGGAGTTTTTCTCGTTTGTTGGGAGAGCTTTGTTTTTTGTCATGGCTTCGGCAACATTTCCCTCATGTAGTTTTTCTGGTTTATTACACGATGCCACACCCTGTGGTTTAAGCAGCAATTATCCAGGCCAAGTTGAAGTTCTTGCTTTAAGAAATTGTACAAGGGACATATTGAGGCACTGTGAGCTGTATGGATTAAAAGCAGATACAGCACTTGACACTGAATGGAAACTGCTGTTAGCAAGAGCAGGTAAATCTTAAGTACTGTCTTACCGTCTTACGTAACTGCTAAAAGTGGTGTACATTTCCATCATCTCTTTATCACAGACCTCGATGGTCGTGTTATTCTAGAAAATCTTCGAGTGCTTTCCATTCAGCCCAAAATTCCGCAAGTTTTGATTATAAATCAAATGGAATGGACCATTTCGGTTTGGCCCTACCAGAATGTTTGGGAACACCTTTGAAGCTGGTTCACTTTGACCAGTCCAGTTATTTCGGTCAGTCGAACAGAAATGTCCCCTTCCATTTGGCAAAATCATTGTCCCCAGTACTTGCGTACCGCACTCTTTTGTATCCTGCTTGCAAGAACAATATGCAAACGAGTTCATCTCTTTAAAAATCGCAGGCTTTTATTCGCGGCGTAAATATTTTGCAAACCTATTATTAACGCTTACAATAGACTACGAGTAGTCCCCCATTTTTCCTCAGGGATAGTAGAGCGAGCGAAATGCAAGCGCGCGTGAAAATCACCCCACGCGAGAAAAGGCGACACGCGGTTTTTCTCTCTCCCCGCCGCATGTCGCCTTTTCTCGCGTGGGGTGATTTTCACGCCCACTTGCTTTTCGCTCGCTTTCCTCCCTGAGGAAAAATTGGGGACTACTCGTAGTCTACGCTTACGATAGCAAAAATGGAGTGACTTTCTTACATACAAAGGAGATGACTTTTTGAAAGCCCCAAGGAGCCTTGCTTTTGCAATAAATGTTGACTGGTTTCAACCTTTCAAAGGTAGACATGATACCTGAAAGTATCAAAGAAATGATAGATCTGTTGGTGTTGTCTACTTGGTTCTCCTTAATCTACCAAAAGAGCAAAGATTTAAATGGGAGAACATTATAGTGGCAGGTATTATTCCAGAAAAGAACAAAGAGCCCAAGTCACTTAACACATTTTTAGCACCCATTGTTGATGAATTGAAAGCATTGTGGAAAGGAGTAAAACTTATGACAAGCCAATGTCCCGGACCATTAACTTACTGGGGTGCTCTTCTCCTTGCTTCACGCTGATCTTCTAGCTGTGCAGAAGCTCTGTGGATTCAAAGGGCACTCTGCACATCGGGGTGTTCCAAGTGTTTTAAGTTCTTTCCTGGGAATTTTGGTGAGAAAAGAGACTATTCTGGGTTTGACAGGAATATGTGGCCACCTCGTCACAATAGCAGCCATCGGAGACATGCAGAAATGGTGAGAAAAGCACCAACAAAAACCAAACAAAGTATGGTGTTTACTACAGCTGTCTCTTAGAACTTTAATACTTTGATGCTGTCAAATTCACAGCTATTGACCCCATGCATAATTTGTTTCTGGGAACTGCAAAGCATGTTTTTAAGTTATGGATAAAGAACAATTATTTGACAAAGAAGGACCTTAGGGTTACCAAAACCCGGATAAATTCATTTGATATTGGCACTGGAATTGAGCGGTTACCACACCGAATTGCATCAAATTATGGCAACTATACGTCATCGCAGTGGAAGAACTGGACTTTGATTTATTCATTGTTCTGTTTGAAGAGTCTGTTGCCAGAAAA
Organism: Porites rus; assembly: GCA_964035705.1. Lineage (NCBI taxonomy): Eukaryota > Metazoa > Cnidaria > Anthozoa > Scleractinia > Poritidae > Porites > Porites rus. The sequence goes on from OZ037995.1 coordinate 17,395,456, forward strand.
TCACTAAAATGCTGGCAGACATTTGGTCTTGTATGCCAGTATTTGTGTTTAGCAATGCTAAAGTATTCTCTCTAGCTGATATCAAGACTGCCTTTTGGCATGTACCATTAGATGCAGAAAGCTCCTTGCTGACAACCTTTAATACCCCTCTTGGACGGATGAAATGGAAAAGGATGCCTTTTGGCATCAGTGTAGCACCTGAAGAATCTCGAAGAAGAATTGATGAGAATCTAGAAGGATTAGAAGGTGTAAAAGCGATAGCTGATGACATATTGATCTGGGGCGATGGAGAAAACATTGAAGAAGCAACAGCTAGCCATGACAAGAGATTGCTTGCCTTGTTGGAGCGATGCCATCAGAAGAATATTAAACTTAATAAGGAGAAGTTCCGGCTGAGGAAGACTGAGTTGTTCTACATGGGTGTGGTCCTTACAGACAAAGGAGTTAAACCTGACCCCAAGAAACAAGAATGTATTCAGTCAATGCTTGCCCCAACAAACAAAGATGAGAGGTCAGAAGACTACTTGGTGTTGTTACCTACCTCTCAAGATTTTCAGAAGACTTGTCAACCAAGTCAGAACCGATACGAGCTCTGTTGAAGAACAACGCTGCGTTTATCTGGGAAGAAAATGAACAGAAAGTTTTTGATGAAATTAAGACCCTCATTCTGAATGCACCACTGCTAAGATATTTCAATGTGGCTGAACAAGTTGAAGTCCAAGTGGACGCATCATCAAGTGGTTTAGGAGCCTGCCTCATGCAAGGTAGCCAACCCATACAGTATGCATCAAGAGCATTAACAGACACTGAAAAACGCTACAGCCAAATCGAGAAAGAGATGTTTAGTATTGTATTTGGGCTCACTAGATTT
>OZ037995.1:17408826-17476326 GCA_964035705.1 Porites rus
GAAGGAGGGAGGAGAGGACACCTCCTGCGCATTCTTCTTTTCTTTTGCTATCGTTCCAACTTTCGTGCTACAATAACTCTAGCGTAAAAAGCTTGCAACGCAAACCACTTTGGAAGTGTAATTCATGCTTGGAGTAGTGAAACTGGAAGAATAAATAGGCGAAACTAATAACTTCAAAGGTGAAAGTTAAGCACGTTTACCATTTATCCTCTATTGATTATAGAAAAATCAGATTATAAAGGATTATAGTGAGAATTTCGCTCTATTAATCACAACTTAGAGCCAGACCAGTGTATTCCTAAAATGGTCGAAAATTCTCGAGAAAAGAGTATTTGATTTTCAAAATGACCTGCCATACAGACGGCCACTTCTGCTTTTTGGTAAGAGCCCTAAAGGTGGATTTCTACTGTTCTGTAATTTTGATGTGCTTACGCATATAAATAAAATAGAAGCAATGTATAAAAGGTCGCGCATAAACGTAAATGTTGAACCCCGCTTGCGTTTTACGTATGCAAGTAAAATTTCTCGACAGTAGTGGGAATGAGCCTTTTACGACACGATCCTGAGTTATCTACAAGGAAATCTCACTGAACATTTTGCAACTTGCGTGTTCAATAACTGAATTTTCGAAAAAATCGTTTTTACAAGCAATAACATTTACCTGCAATGATGTTAGAATACTTTGGTCAATTCTATGGTCCAACTTTTTACTAATGTAGTTCATTAGTTTGGTTTCAGTGAGGTTTATCCTCTCTTCGTTTAATAACAAACCGCGTTTTCCCTTATCCTTTAAGTCAATAAACTTGTTTCACTCAAACAGTTACTAATCCGTCCACTCCTTTTCTGTTTTCGTTCTTAAAGAATCTTAGAATTGAGTGCTTCTGGGTAGAAGTCAACGCTCGCGTTAATTATCTCATTAACAATGCCTTGCGGGATATGGAGCAACGAGGTGTTATTGACATGGAACCTGAATTCACTAAGTTCTATGTATCAAGTGTCACTCTTAGAGTAGCAAGAGTAGGAATGCAACGAACTGTGAACGCTTGGAACCATCACCCAATCCCAGGTATGGACTACATCATGCACGAGGTACACCACATAGTATGTAACCCGCCATTCCCTTGCTGCCCTGTCTTTTTTTATCATAAAAGAGGCAACTTGCTTAGTCTCATCTTTTGTCAGTCATTATGAACGTAGACTGAGGCAGAGCTGCAAATAACTTTTTTTTTCTTTCATAAGAGGTCATTCATTTGTCCGGCTAAGTAACCACTTTAGTTTCACAAAACACAAACGTGGTCGGACTTAAATGTAAATTGTGCATAGAAGATAAAGTATATCGGCCTGAATTTATGTAAACATGGCTTCAGTGAGTGTTTACAGGTCCTGCGCTAAGTCTGTTCTTGGTACCAAGACTTTGACACTCCCCACCCGGGACAATGGGTGACTGTCTGAGCCTCCCACTGAGCTCTGCAATTATCATGATAATCATTGTCACCATAGGCCTGATTCAGCTGGCTAGGGCAAATGAAGAACAAGGTACTTGCCAGTTAAAGCCTCTAGTGAACACTGCAGCTGACTGAAGGGGTTGTGCCAAAAGAGCCCCCTCCCCTCCCCACTAGTTTTGACCCCAGGACCTGATCCACACACCCACTGTTAGGGCAGTCCCTGGGATATCCAGCTGTACCCACCACGACGCCAAGCCCCCTCCTTTTTTCTAAAGGGAACTGGTCTTCCAGTGCCAGGCGAAAACCTAGTTGCCACGTTTTACCCAAATCAGACAGATATATTCCCCAATGCATGTTATTTCCTTGATCGGACAATTAGTATGCGCTCAATGTAGACTTTAGGAGGAGGGGGTGCATAGTGTGTGATGGCACGAGATTTGGGAGGAAGATAGAAAATTGATCGTGTTTCCTCTCCGGTTTTCTCCCTCTCTCTCAAACGGAAAACTTATGAAAATTTATGAATAACCTTGTTAAAGACCGCTACTGATGTGTTTTCCTTTCCAATGTAGGAGTCGGGACACCAGTGCAATTGTGTAGTGTCAACTTCCAAGGATGAAGAATACTTCCCAGTCAGGTTCCCATGGCCATGGAAGCTTTTCCTGCCTACGAAAATCTAGGCGGCACACTAACAGGTTTCCCTACTTTTGGAGTAGACCCATTAGCTCACCATTCTGAACTCCAGGCTGCCAGAGAACAGCGCTTCCATCATGAAACAAATGATGAAACCCTTTTTGGCGACCTCGTGAATGGCAATTCTACTTCTTTTGAGCGAACCATACAAAGAAAGGCGAACATAACAATTCAACTTGTGCCATAACTTCAAGAAAGGTTTATTTCTTCAAATTGAGGTTTGAAATGCTACAGGAACAAACCTACAAAATATATGTTAACGTTACAGTTTGTTGACATGTACTAATAACGTTTATTAACTGAACATGGAGCCCTGTCCAACTTGATGGATAGCCAAAGCTTATGATTCTTATGCTTCTATGTCTCTTTCCAGTGAAGGAACAGTGCATTCCCTGCTCATTTCATACTTTTGAAACAAAAAAGTAATACACTTGTTTGTCTACCATGGGCAAAAAATTTCCACAGATAAAAGTACACAAACAAGCAGTTTTCTTTAAAATTTGGAACTTGAACAAATCAAGTTTTGAGACACATGAATTGAGTTTCGAGCATTGACTTATACTTATTATTACTGATTATCAATCTCCGAAGGGCTCCAAAAAATTTTTATAGGCAACAGCCTAATGTTCTTTCCTGTTGTTTTTCTTGCTTGTATAATTTTTTTGTTTAAGTATTTATTTCAAGAGAGCAATCAAGTTGGCGCAGAAATGGGAGAGAGTTCTGACGAAGAGCTTGCTAGGGCTATTCTACCAGTTTAGGAGGTAATGCCCTTGGGTAGTAGTAGTGTTATAATAATTAAAAATTATTTATTATTATAGTAAGTTAAAGATGCTGTGTTATTCAATTATAATTACTATAATTTATTTTTCCAAAATCAACAGATGAACCTCAGTGTTCAATGCTAGCTAAGGCAACCTCCACTCTTTGCAGACTCTTTTTCAATCGGCATTGACCATGACATTGTTGGTTCTGGTGAAAGGGATGGTGATGAGGAAGGTGGTGGTGGTGATGAGAGACCAGATGGGAGCACAGACAGAACAGCTGACAGCACTCCATCTGCTACTGATAGTAGTGATGCTGAAGAAGATGATACCAGAAGCAATCATCAGAGTGATGATGAAGACAATGTTAGTAGGGGAAGAGATAGGGATAGTGTTGACAGTAGAAGTGAAGATGGTGACAGTGATGTTGCGGCAGAGAATGAAAATGGTGATGATGAAAGTGATGCTATAATAGATGCTGATGAAAGAGGTGACAGTGATGATGATGTGGTTGAAGTGACAGGAGTAGCAAGTTGCTCTTCAAGTAAGTTTCATTCAGAATTCATAAGTTGAAATTTTTTTGTCGATCAAATTTGGGATCCGGACAATATTTTGATTTGACCAGTTGGAGAACCGTAGGAGAGAAGGGAACTACAAATCAAGCAAGGAGAAGTAATTTTCTGTGAAGTCCAATTTCATTAATTCTGTTTGTTTAGGCTTAGCCTAAACATTCAGAATGACTGTCAGTGCTAATAAACTCTTCGTTGAACTAAATATTTTATAAGTTACTTTGCTTTTTAATGAAATTTTACTTATTTCTTGTAGTAAATAGAACATTCATACCGAATTCTTTTATGTGATAATGATGTCCGAGAACACACGGGAATATAACTTTTAAATTTTCAAAAATTTCTTAAGTGTTTTTTTTTTTTTTAAAGATTTTCACGCAGTTTTTGTATTTAGCATTCTTTAAACCCATGTGTCCCCCCCCCCCCAAAAAAATGATGTCCACTACCTAATGCAGGCTAAATTATATCTGAAGTTTTATGTGGGTGGGAGCTGCCTGTACAAAATATTTAGTGTTTTAGCTTTATATTATTTTTTTTGTGTGTGTTGAACTATATTGCTACAATATTTTAAAACTGCAGATGTCAATGTGGTCAAATCAAGTAAAATGGGATTTCAAACAGATATAGCTACAGTCTGTGGTATGTACACTGTACATGTATTGTAAAAGTATTTTTAATAGTGATAATTTAAGGCCATGTGTAACATTATAGAACTTGATTTACAATATTTGTAAGGCACTCATACCGTTTTTTTGTGTTTTTAAATCGCAATTTTCACCCTATAAGTGTCTTTGTCTGACAAAAATTAATGGAACATCAGAGGTATAACAATCTAAACAATGGGTACAAAGGTTACTTGCTGCTCTCAGGGTACACTAATGAACATACATGTACTAGCTGCTGATTCATATACAGCCTTGTATTTTAAACACTTTTAGGTACCATCATTCCTGTCAGACCAAAACCTACAGTTCCTTCTAATAAGACAGAAATTCAAGTATGTTTTGCCAGGTTTCTAATCTAAGATTTGTGAACTCGTAGTCTTATTTTAAACTTTAAAGCGGAAGGACATCTGTGAGCAGGGACTAAGTAAGCACAGGATTTGATTGTAATCCTCCATCGTTCTCCTGGTGATAAGCTAGCCGTTGATCCACTCGTATTGCTTGTTTGGGGATGAGTCTTATTCCCGTCAAAGAGAGAGAAAGGGTGTCTGGCAGGACGGTTAAATAGGACAGTACACGTCACAGGTATGTGGCTATATTAACATGCACACGTCAATCTCATGACCCCACAATCAGTAGAAGAAAATTATTCATGTGATTGACTTCCCTTAACAATTTTACGGTTAAACCTCTCCACAATGGCCACCTTGGGGATAGAAGAAATTGACCATTGTAGAGTACATGATCAAACCTGAATGAAATGGTATTGATATGACAGCTACTTTTCGTAGTTGGGAGTGCACTTTAATGGCCATTGTCATTGTAGAGAGGGTCAAATGAGAGTCATTGTGTGAACTGCCCACTAGGACAGAAAGACAGAGGTGGTTGTGGAAGGGTGACTGCTTTGGACAGGTAGCTGTTAGTGGACACACAACTGTATTTCCTGGATAATAGTTACTGTAAGCCCTCCATTTAGTTTCATTTAAGTAACTACTCCAACCTTAACATATGGTAATAATTAATATAATAAAATAATTCATTTTTATAAAGCTCAAAATAGCACTTAAATATATGATCCAATGATCCTCATGTACAATGTGTCACTCAAATTTTATGAACTATTATTTTCATTTTTTAACAAATTATGTTTGAAGAAATAATTATAAATACTTTTTTTTTCAATTTAAAGGTAACAAAGGGACGAATAGTGATATGGACGTATTGCTGCGAGTGATAACTTCACCTTGTCCGTTGCAGCTGCACTTCTTTAATTGCACGAAAGTGGTCAGAAAAATAGATACATGTGTTGGGGTCAGGGGGTTAGGGGTTGGTGGTTGGGTGAGTGTGTAATCTAGTGCAATTTTGAACCTTATTCCTTATCTGACTAATAATATTATTAACCTAATATTGTATTTGAATTATGGCACCTGGTATGAGCCAAAACTTATAATGTGCAATGAACCATTATATGAGTTTCATACAGAAGTTATTTGCTTATGCTAACATTTCTGTCTCATCAGCTAACAGAAGTGGCGTTAATAAAGAACAAAAGGCCAGTTTTGCTCCTTCTTTGGGATACCCATTTCCAGGGTTCTGTCAGGTATGTTGAATCCAGTATTATCGTGGGATAAATAAAAACATGCACTTTGAGTTAAACACACACCCTGGTGTCCTTAAGCATGAAGAATGATATATTATTTAACATTGATGTCACTTTATTTTTTCCTTTTTTTTTTGTAGACTATTTACAGAGCAGGCAGAGCTTTGCAAACATGCAAACACAGAGACCACCATTTTTCCTGTGAGGAAAACTAGCGAATCTTTCATAAATTGTAAGTGGCGTTAATAAACCGGTTGATGATTTTTTATGTCAGATGCATATATTTTTTAGTGTATTTGGTGATGTTGTTGTGCCAATCTCTCTCCAGTGAAGAGACTTCTGCATCGCACTAACATTGAGGATGCACTAGCCCTTCTGTTGACCAAAGTTGGGAGCGAGTTCCTTGTCCTCATGAACTTAACAAGTAGAGGTAAGAAATAATATTTGCACTTTTCAAAAACTCTTAAGTAAATAAAGACAGCACATTGACAAATATTTTATCATCCCCATTTTGTTTTTATGAGACATAATGACTGATTTGTATGTTCTCTCTTGCAGATCATTTGAATAATGGGGCTGTGCTGGATAAGTTCAGCAATTCTTTAAACAATTACCAGGGGAAATATGCAGACTAGTAATAAGTGCTTGCTTGCTTGTTGCTCTAGCCATTGATCTTGGTTTTGCATTGGATGTATAAAGTCTGATTGTCCTGTTCTTAATGTTATTGGTATATTTGTCAAAAGGGAGAAATCTGAAAACAGTGCAATTAAGAGAGTAGATGAAAAAGTCACGTGTTACGCAGGTAATCTTTTAGAGGACGGGTAGCTTGCAAACCAAACTGAACACAGGGTTGTCAGAACAGCAACAAGAAGATTTATTCCAAAATGAACGCAGTTTCCATGAAGTAAAACTCCACAACAGCACGTAACTCGTTAAACTTACACGGCCTCTGCCAACTTCAATTAACTTGATAAACTTACACAGTCTCCGCCAACTTGAATAAACACTGCCTTCGTCACACTTGACTAAACATGACCAACGTCAAACTCTCTTGGCTTGTGAAAACTAGCTAAAACTTAACTTAGACTAGCCTACTTATATATATTTTCACAATAACATTCTAGAACTTTCTAAATAGTCTAATGATAGAAAGATTACGAAATATACCGCTTTAGAAACGCTTACACAATATGCTAAAACAACACACTATGAACTCTCACGAAGCTTCTAGAATGTCACGTTTAAAAGTCAAGCAATGCAATTTTTCATAACAATATGAATAATTATGTTACTATCTGGGAGATTGAAATAGGCTAAACACTCAAATATTCAAATTATCACCTGGTAGTACAGAATGTACTTCCTTAGCAGCTGAAACCAGTAGCATGTTAAGGTTAGATTTAAAAACCAGAGGGTTAATTCAAGGAAATCTCAGTTCACTAATATTTTTACTTTCTGTCTTGCATTTTCGAATACTTCAGAAGGCTCAAGAAAGAAAACAAAACTGCAATGTGAATGTATGTGTAAGAGTAAAGCGTTTATATCTAATATTGCCTTAAAAAATTTCCAAATGTTTATGGAAGACAAACAATAATATTATGCCCCTGTTTTTTTTTCTTTTTGGCAAAACAGGTTACAGAAATACCTACAATGAACAGCAGACCCTTGCTTGATTCTGATGAGAATTTGGCTAAAAAGGCAAGTATATGTTAATTACCTTAAGCTAGAGATTGGTGTTTTAATTGCCCTTATGATGCCAGGAAATGAGAGAAATTTGAACAAATGATAGTTATTTTTGAATTAAGTTAACCTCATAGTCATAATATATAGATTTAGCCAGGGCTAAAAGCGAATCTTCCATTAATAAATTTATATTTTAAATCAAACAATAAACTTGTAATCCACAAATCAGTTAACTTAAGGGCACATTCATGTGACTTTTGAGGGAAAGGATAAGTTATTTTAGAGTGAAACATCTTACTTCGAGTTGATAGCCTAAGTATATGTACACCCAAAAAATAGCAAACATCCTCTATCACATTCAAGAGCCATAATAGCTCTTGTTCACAGTAGATTAGGCCTCGAAAACAAATTCTTGGAAAACAAATCAGGCCGCATTTTTTTGCGTTCGACAGGTTGACTTTACAAATCCTTGCCAACAAATCTGAGGGTGTGTAAACCAACCTTTTATACTTTTTATACATCGCATCTGAGGTGAAACAGTACTTTTTATCATACAGACCTCGGACAGAATACGGCATTTCACAATTTTTCAATGTCCAGGACGATCAATTGTGGGCTTTTAGCGAAACCGTTCAAAAAATTTCCAAAATCACCCATACGGCCAGCCGGTTCTCATTTTTAGTGCGAGCTGTCAGTGTGGTCGAGTGTTTGAATGAACTTTAATGGAGATACGCTTCAACATAATAACGAATTTATTATCATTACTTTTTGTTATTTAATGGTTCCAGTTATAACGATGTGTAATCTTATAACGCATTTGATAAGTGCGACTTTTCTAAGTAATCCTGCAAGCGATGTTCATGAACGATGAAAACAAACACCACGGACAAGCGATTAAAATTGCAAGAGAGACTACTAACAATCAATAAAAGAAATATAATTCGGTAAAACATTTACAGAGACAACAATTTTCATTCACGAAGACCAGTATTAAAGTGTCTCTAAGAATCCTGAGTCTTTAAGCTTAAAGCTTAAGCTTAAGTTTATTTTGTTTTACTTTCAGCCGGCCTCCTGGTGTTTGTTTTTTTTTTTTCCAAGATGAACTCCTCGAAGCAAGAAAATCACTCAAAGTTTTCTTTCTACAGCCAAATTTATAACTAAATATTCTTCGGAACGTTTTTTTTCTATTTGCCGTGAAAAAAAAATCTGAAGGCCTTTTAAAGTTCTGTAAGCTTATATCAAACTTGATACTAGATCAGATCATTGACTCAAATCTTAACAAACGTGCAAAAACTTGCCACATAAACTGTGCTCGACTTCATGAAATTAGATATAACAAAAACAAACATCAAATACAATAATTACTCAGGCTTACCATTCGAGATTCAGTTCCTGAAAGATATCAAGGAAGGCCATAGTTGCCAGGGCAGGAAACTTGGGCCGTCCCAAAGTCTGGGACGGGTAACTTTTCTGTTCGGACAAGGAAAAACGTGATCCCAGTTGTCCAAATGGACGACTGAGTTGTAGAGGTCCAACTTAAAAAAAGTCAAGAAACTATACTTACCTGTTTTCTTTGGATATATAATAAAATATTCTTTCCGTAATTAATAACCTAAGTGCTCTAAAAAATAAGTAGCTCTTACAGAAAGTAAAATAAAATATCATTTTGTTTACGTTGTGTGTTTGATTTCGTCGTGCGAGGTGCCGCCATTAAATTCCATGTGAGTCCTGCTGTACAACATAATAGCAGGCTCATGATATCGCACGTGCTTGTCAGTCACGTTTCAGCACGTTTCAGCGAGTTTCAGCGCTTTTCTTCAAGCGTCATGTCTGGTTTCTCAGCAGTAAAAGGAAAAGGCACTTTGTTTCGGCATCTTGCAGTGGACATTCAAGCATTGCAAAGGGGAAAAATGACAGTGCTAGTGGAGCAACAGAAATTGTAGTAGAAGGAGAGGAAGAGGAAGGAGAAATTCTACCGCCACTTCCCGAACTGCCTGAATAAACACAATGACTAAAACAAATGTATCAAAAGATATGTTTTTTCAATTTGTGGAGTTCTGTTAGTTTTAATTCTACAAGCTAAAATGAAATATGAAGTTTATATATTACCCTTTAGTATTGTTGTGGTTGTCTATTTTTGGACAAGTAGTTTTGTGGTTCGGACAAGCAAAATACACATTGTACTTGTCCCAAGGGACAAGTGAATTGAAAAGAAAGTTTCTTGCCCTGAGTTGCTTGAGACTTTTAAACCCTCTTAAGCATTGAGCAAGGTGAAAGACGAAAACGATGCCATCCGAAATCGGATTACCCAATTTTGACAAGCGACGCATTTCTCAACCAAAAACCCAATAAACAAACCAGCCATGGATAACAGAAGACTCTTGATAGCAGCTGTATTTCATTTTCTACATCCAGTGGAAAAAGACAGTTAAAAACATCACAAGTTGACACAAAACTCTGTCAGCTTTAGCTGTCAAAGTAAACAACTTTCAAGATGCTGCATAAATTGTCCGCATGAACTCACCGGTCAAATTTTGACCAATCAGAGTACAAAAATTGGATGTAGCGCGTGACCAACGCGTGACCATGGTAAGAAAAGGTCTTCCCCGCCTTTATTTTTAAAAAAATGGCTGAATTTTCGCGTCCGAGGTCAGTTTGAAATCAAAATCTTGACAGTGCGGGGCCATAGTGACATAAACACAACATATTTCATATGAATCATTGGAAAAAATAGACTTGAGCTTGCGATCATTTGAAACTGGTAATTTGTCAGCGGATAACTTCAAAAAAGTACTCGACCTCGATGGGTCGACACTTGAGCCCGCGGTACGGCCAGGTGACACTGGTCAGCGGATATCCTGTTTTGACAGCTGTCAATTGATCAGAACATTGATGTGCAATTAGTTTCCACACTAGCTAGAAAGTGTGAGAGAAAACATTGGTTTCCCTGTGGTGCGGACAGACGGTCGGGCGTACGGTCACGTGATTACCAAATTTTCTCGGATGGGTAGATTACCACATTTCCTTAGCTATGGAGCTCCGTCCACACGCGCGCTTTCGTGCGCGGGTGGAGCTCCGCTAAAAAATATTAATGAAAATTTGTATCATATCTCATGAGGGAAAATACTCAGGTAAAATTCTTAATTAAAGGACTCTTCTCAGCTTCGCCTCAAGTTTTGAGACCTGAAATATTTTGAACAGCTTCAAACTCTCTGATAAGAATTCGGTGTCATATATTTTGGTCGAAAAAATTTAGCTTTGTCTTTATCATAAAGAATTGTTTCTCAGTCTTCATTGAAAGGTGCCGATTAATGTATGGAGATCCAGATTTGCAGAATATTTATTTGAATTGTGGTTTTTAATCTCTCTGTTGCAACATTTACTGTAGATCCGCACTACAAGACAACAACGGATCCGGGATTGCAATAATGGAGAAGGTTTTCTCATTAAAGTAAAATGGGGAGGCAAGTCAAACACGCGTCTTTTCAACAGAGGTGCAAAATTCCAGGTAACAGATCCAAATGTCTCATCTAAACATCATACCTTTCATGATGTTGTGTGCTTAAAATATATCTCATACTGTCCAACCCTGTTTTACAGTCAACAAACACTTGTTTTTTCTCAATGATCTAGCGAGTGTGTTTATACTTTGTAACTAATGGAAAGACAGCAGGAACGTATCTAGTGTATATATTTTTAGAAGGTGTATGACTGGTTAGGTAGCATAAGCGAGCTGCCCTTCTTTTTTTCAATCCATCGACCACTAGCCACCAGCGCGATATCAAAACAAGAGATTGTTCGGCGGAATGAAGGGGTCTTTGTACGTGACTTGGTAAGTAGTAGTATGTTAAGCATCAATGAAAAAAAAATAAAACTGTAAGAAACTAAAAATTTATAATTGGCGTCAATGTTTTTGTATTTAGACTCAAGAAGAAGCAAGGTCCATTTTTGGGAACATTGTAAGTTGATTAAAGATCAGTTTTGAATGCCATTAATGAAATTTGTTCCTTGGTATAGATAACTCAACTAATTGTACATTATGTGATTAATTTAACATGCAAACCATGACGTTAGCTAGGTTGCTTGATTGGGAAAACTAAATAAATTGTGGCCTCTTAGAGAATTTTTTGTTAATCCTCTATCTATAAAATTTTATACAGAGCATCCAAAATATTTATGGCAACAATGTCATGAGGTGAGGTGGTATGGTGTTGTACATTAATTGCTATGTAAATTGACTGCTAAACTACTGGGTTAGCCCTTTGCCATCAATGACATTATCATAGATAGTATGGTACGATTATCTTTTTTATCATTATTGTTTTTATTAAAGGTTGATGCTGATGATGTTGGTGCTGATGCAGATCCTGCTTCTTTGTTATTGGAAAAAGAGGCAGATGCGGCGAGAAGAGAAGAGAAGGAAGGAGAGGTATATTTTTCTATTCAGTCCTATATATTTATGGGATAGTATATAGTAGTTTCAGGCTTTGCAAATGTTATTGATAAGTGGAGTCAGTGTGACTTCGGCTTCACAAATTTTGGAGTCATTTTGGAATATTTGGAGTCAAGTATCACAATGCAAAAAGCCATCTTCAGACTTTCCAGCACAAGGTCCTGGCATGTATACACTATCGTGAAGGGTACACGAAGTAGCTGTCCGCTGACCTGGAAAGCTCAAATCCATGATGGATGTAATTGAGTAATAAACTTTGATCATAACTTACCCTCTTCCTGTTTTGTCGTGCAGTATAATTCTTTAATTTCGATGATTTAATTAAGATTTACAACATTTAAAATAAAGGTACATTGTATTTGTTGCGAAAAAGGTAAGGACAAAACTGTGTGTGTTACCGAAAATTTGTGGAGTGAAAGTGGCTCCCTGTTTGTTACCGAAAATTTCTGAAGTCCAAGTGACCCTCTCCGTAACCTCAGTGGATTCATCTGAACAATTCTGGCAAATTTGTGAACCCTGATTTAAAAAAAAAAAAAAATGTCAGGATGTGGCTTTAATAATTCAAAGTTTTGTTTCGAAGAGCATGTGTGCGTACAAAATAGCAGGTAATACCGCAAAATCTTAAGGTTTTTTCTACTGTATGTGGCACTTAATGTATAATTCTTAATCCATCTTTTTACTTTGACTGACGGAAACTGGAACATGTAGAGTGCAACACCACCTGCACTGACTTTTGCTAGGCTTTTCCAAAGAGCCGAACAATTTCAAACCCGTCTTAACTTTGACTATCAAACTTACCGGCTTTTCTCTTAAGTATCTCGCACCATTTTAAAGTCATCGTGAAGGGTGTGTACACACTGACGTTCCATGGCAAGCATATTTTGACAGTCCTGTCGAACAAAAATGCTTTCTTTGCCTTAATTTCTTAATAAATTATAGCATTCTTTATTGCAGGCAAAGCTACAGCAGAAAAAAGAGAAAAGAGCAAAGATACATGGACAACGGCCCAAAGGAAGAAACAAAAAAGAATGCAAGAAAATACAGATCAGTAAAAAGTGGATACAGAGAGCCAAGCTAAAGGGCCATTTTGCAGTTGCAGTCTAAGTGCCCTAGCCTTGACTGAAAATTAGGCTAAGGGTGACCTTCTTTTGAAATAAACCTCCTCCCTTTTCTAATGCAAATTTTGCTTCATGATTTACATAATACAACAGGAAAGATTGTATCAAAACAAGGCCAACTCGAGCCACGTTTCCATCTGTAACTGTAAAATGGACTATTGATCCACTGCACCTAAAACTGGATTTACACCGAATTTACTCATCGCACATTTGGCGCAAAAACGTGCCAACTAAGGTTAAATAAAGGGCAAAGATGGTAAATACCGAATTTGCCCTAAAATTTACACCCCAAAGTAAACTGGCAAGCAAATGCGGTATCTACCATCTTTGCTTTTGATTTCCCCCTAGTTTGCACTTTTTTGCACCATATTTGCACCGAGTAAATTTGTGTAAATCCAATTCTTCGTGTAGTGTGACCACTACAGAGAATGCATAAGATACCATAATAAACTTTAGGAGTTAAAATGACCCCAAGAGAGACTGAAAACAATGCTTTAGAGTAACCATGGTATTTTCTATTCGGTATTGGTCAGTTAGATGTAGCAACAGTCGAACCTCCTGTGGCCTCCTCTCGTAAGCGACAGATAATCAAAAATATCGAAATTTTCTCATACAGTTCCAGAAACAACCGACACCCCCCTGACAAAGGGCAATTTTGCTCTATATTCCCCTTACTCTGGAACTTCCACACCAAAGAGGTACCGTCCAAGCTTCAATAAATATTTGTTTGTTGCTTGCTTTCAGTTAAGACATGTTTATAAGAAGGCTTTGATAAGACAGGCCACATTAAGGGGATTACCAATATAAAAGAACTAAAACATCAATTAGATAACTGGAAGTTTCCCTCGTGATCCGATGTGTTTGGTAATAAATCAAGTCAACTATTGCATAAGCCGTAAAAACAAATCGCGACTGTAATTTAGAGATCATTATAAAAAATAATGATCTTAAATTCTTGTTTTGAAACACCATTAAAAGTAATATTTTTAATAACTCGCCAAACTTACTTAGAGTCATTGGAAGAAAGAACTCCGAAATCCTCCCCAGAACATCCAAAATGATAAATCATCTTTAAAAGTAAACAGGTTCATGCAGTCACAACCCTTCAAATGTATGTAGGTTTTGTAATTAACTTGTAATAAATTCTTTTGGATAGCCATACTCTGTGTTGTTGTCCATTGATTTTTATTTTTCTAAAAACTTGTTCCCTGTCTACTTTGACAACTTTGTCTAGACGACCTGTGCAAAAAAACGATCTTACAGGCCGGGTCTCAAACACCTCTCCTGGTTCCTCCCCTCAGTACATTTCAAGAGATAATTTAGAGGACTCCCTCCGTCTTATTAGATTCAAGTGGTTTCCATTTTTCCACGAGGATAGTACAGTGAGCGAATCTCGCCTTTCTCGCGTGGGGTGATTTTCACGCGGGCTCGCGTTTCGCTCGCTTTACTATCCCTGAGGAAAAACAGGACTACTCCTAGTCACTGCGCGCTCCTTCCTTTATTTCTAGGGGGCAAAAAAATCAGAAGATTGGATGAATACTGGTATGAAACTCTCAATCCCGGTGTTCTCTAATTCACACTAAAGGGAGAGTAGAAAGGGACCCATTTCATCCTCTTTGTTAAAAAAAAAAGGTTCTCTACACCTTGGAAGTCGTGCATTAGCATTTGATGCTTCTTATGGAACTTGCTGCCAATTTACGATTAAAAGTCGTAGCAGCAAGTCTCCATATAAATAAAATTACAATTTAAAGCATTTCTTATAAAAACCCTTTAATTTTCTTTATTTAAGTGCGGATGTTTAGCAGTTTAGAGCATTTTCCATTTATAGTATTTAGGCTATTATTAATTGGCAGTTTTTTACGTGGGGATGCCCAGTATTAGTAAGAAAAAAAAGTTGGGCATCTGACTGTGACCAACCCCCCGCGCCGTGAAGTATTTCTTATTTTACAAATATTTTAACATATATAATAAGAATATCCTAGTCATAGCTGGCACTTGTAAAATATTAAAACGTTAAAATAAATAAAAATAGCTTCGTCTGTGTTTCAAAAAACATTTCAATATAAAATAATAAACTTTTTCCCAGAAAAAAATTAGGAACAAATTAGGCAATAATTTGTTGCACGAAATGCAGATGGTAGGTGTTTCCCAGTCGTTTCCAGTCTCCTTTTGATGTTCAGAGTCAGGTGTTTCAGCAGCATTGCGAGCGATTTTCGAAAATATTCCGAAAGTCGAAAGTATTACGACATTTTTGTAATTATTTCGCAAATCCAAACCATCCCGAATTTTGGGAACCATTCCTAACTTTCAAAATCATTGGAAAATTTTCAGAACCATTCTGAGATTTCAGAATTTTTTTACACATGGCGGGCCATACAAGCTTATCTAATATCACTTCTGCAGATTTGTCAAAGCTTTCCTTTAATGCTGGAAAACAAAAGATGATTTTAGATCAAAGCACAAGAGTAATTTCCCAGTTTTTGCCATCCACCTCAGCTTAACTGATGTCATTAGACCATTTGGCTCGCTTCATTTTATTCTTATGTTATATTCAAGTTCATATCACAACTTATATTAATGCAATATTTGATCAGAAGTTTAAAGACAATTGTTTTATCTTTCCAAGTTCAAGTTTTGTTAGTGCTAATAGAAATATTGACAACGACACAGTTACGTCTGAACTGCAATAACACTCAACAACGATATGTTACAGCTGTATACTCAAGTTAATATCAAAAGTTATTCAAAGTTAATATCAGATTAATATTAATGAAATATTTGATCAGAATCTGTCCAAGTTGAAGTTTTGTAAATAATCTAAATAAATTGTTCTTGTTCTTCCTGTTACCATTGCTTCTTAATTAGCAAGATAACATCAAATGTAATAAAGTCATTTCAAGAAACCATGAGACATTGCTTTTTTCCCATCAGTGCTTTAGTGCGTGCAAAGATGGCAGGTATCGTGAGTTTATTTTGCAATAAACCCCACAATTTCCTTTGACATTGTGTTAACTTCCACACCCAGTACCAAGTACCTAACAGTTGAGTTGCTCCTACAACTTTTTGAGTTTGGTCAACTACATGTTAAATTGTCCTACCTTCATACATTTAACGGAAAGTAAATATCAATTCTATTTGCATTTGACAGCTGCATTTTCCTAATAAATCAATGCACCAAATAGATTCTTTCTGAAAGTAATTTTTCTACTCAAAACATCATATGTGGTATATGGGGAGATAAACTGAATTGCAGTCTGATGGGCTTTGTTCATAATAATAGTTAATTCTTAAGTATTCAAAAACTGTTACCGAAAAGCCAATTAACTAACAAACTATGTTCAAACCATATTCTACAAAACTAGACCAGTAGCCACATGCAGTCACAGACTGCCTTTTATTTCACTTACATGATCCAGTAAGCATAATAGTTACTGTATGTAAGTCACTTTTTTGCTTTTCCTGCTGAAAATTACTAAATTATTGAAATCTGGCTGGCAGAGACTGGGAAAGAGTGAGTTGCCATGCAAACAGAATTTCTATCAGCTTTGGTGTGTTGCCTGTAGAAGTATTAGTCTACATGTACCAAGTTGCATGTGTCTCTGCTGCAAATTGGCTGAGAAATTTTTATTTATTAATTTTAGACTTGACAGAATATTGGGCTTAGTGTATGACATAATCAGTCCTGTCATTTGCATATTTCGCACATTTTAACTTTAACATCTCCAGAAAGAATGTAAATACTTGAAAGCAGTAAATGACATTTTTAATCTTTTGTGGAATTCTCTGTGATACACCTAAAAATTCAAGAAGTAAAAATTTGGTCATAGTACCACTATATAATAGTTTGTAGCGAAAACTGAATTGAAAATTTTTCAACAAAAATTAGTGCCATCTAGTGTTGTCATTTTTGCATTGTTGCTTTTTTTTGTTTGGAGAAGACCTTGCCCCCATTACTCAACAGCCAGATAACTTGATCCACTAGATAACTCACCAACCAGCATACCAAATAAGCTGTAAGCTAAACATTGGCAGAGGTTTTCTTAAATCTCCATACTAGCTATGTATAGTGAGTGTATAGTCTTGGTTTTACATGGTAATGTTAAATCTTTCCACTTATTGAAATTGCCTTGCATTATTTTTTATGGAACCCCTCGGCCTGCCATCCCTTGGTTAAACCTATCTGGCCTTTACATGACTGTGACCTGTTTCCGTTCTGCCGCATAATTAATAATTGCACCACAAACAATTGGCTGTGGGGAGGTAGAAGGTGTTGCTTTTCAGTTACTGGCAGAGATCTGAAACTGTGCTGACTTGCCACTGCAAGATTAGAGTAACAATGTGTTATGTGTGTGAGTTGTTTATCAGCCTTTGCACATGCACTCCTACACCATGCTTTGGTATTGTGTTATGCTCAATATGAGATAAAATTAAGAAAGACTACATACTTACTTTCTCTACCCTAAACTTCTCTATAACATCTTGCTCGACATTTCTCCTTCTCAGCAAACTCAGGACCTACACGTACAAAACAGGTAAGCTTTGTCAATCATATGAACATTTTAATATGAATTATTCAACAGACAAACCAAGTTAAAGCTGGGTGAGTGAAGACTGAGCAACAAGAAATACAGAATGATATATTATCTCTCCCTGTCTAAAAAAAATAAGACAAAACAACAAAACAGGGCCACCAAGCCCTATGTGTTGTGTACATATGTGTGAGTTCTATAGGTATGAGACAACTTAAGTCTAGGATGCAAAAGGCCTCATATCGTTGTTTGCCCAGAACGTCAAGAATAACGTGGGCTCTAGATCTAGAATGGCCACAGGGACTTAGCAAAGAAATGTTGATTCGTTCAACTGGGTAGCGTTCATCTCAAAGGTCGTTTGAGTACCCCATTTTAGTTGTAAGGAGAAATTAAAAAGGAGGCCTAAAAAAACCTTAAATCTGTATTAAACGATTTGATGCATTCTTTGCTTTGCTGGACACTGACGATTGAAGCTAAATGTGAAACGACTTAGGTGCGAAGCGACCGTAACCTTGACCGTGCCTAATTAATTTTTCAACAAATGTTCATTATACTTTGAAGATAAATCACACTCCAATTAACAATAAGCTTGAATACTTAATAATGCTTCTAATCCAGGTGTTTATTCATGATCCCAACGTAGCTGAAAAACAAATACTTAATAGCCTGAGAACCAATAAGCTCAAAAAATAACAAACAGACAAGAACTTACCTTGTCCACATCGTCATCCACCATTTTTTTACAAAGGAGTTACGCATGCGCAAAAGGCACATGGACCGCAGATAGCAAGTAAGTTGCAATATCGCAAGTTAGTAAGTTGGGATTGCAAGTTAGTAAGTTGCAATCGCAAGTTAGTAAGTTGTGATCGCAAGTTAGTAAGCTGCAATGGCAAGTTAGTAAGTTGCGATCACAAGTCATTAAGTTGCGATCAAGAGTCCGTAAGTTACGATCGCAACTTGCTGTTTTAATGGTCTAGAAAGGCATTTTTCCTTTGTAGAATATCGTCAAACACATTTTCCTGGCCTAGTTTGTCTGAAAGAAAAAGATGGAAAATTTTGGACATTTTTACCAAAACCATGGACTAACCCCTTTGGAAAAATTTCCATTTTTTTGTGATTTTGAACTTCTTGTTTTTATGGTCTAGAAAGGTGTTTTTTCTTTGTAAAAGACTGTGAAACACATTATCCTAGACTATTCTGCCTGAAATAAAAAGATGGAAAAGTTTTCAATTTTTGATTAAAACAATGGACTAACTCCTTTGGAAAAATTCCCGTTTGTCGAGTTTTTTAACTTCCTTTTTACGGTCTAAAAAGACGTTTTTCGTTTGAGAAGATTGTCAAACACATTCCCCTGGCCTGTTTTGGCTAAAACAAGAAAATGGAAAGGTTTCATATTTATGACCAAAACTATGGACTAACCCCTTTGAAAAAATTCTTTTTCTTCGAGTTTTTCAACTTCTTGCTTTTACGGTCTAAACAGACGTTTTTGGTTTAAAAAGATCATGAAACGTGAAATTTATGACCAAAACCATGGACTAACCCCTTTGGAAAAATCCCAATCTTTCGAGTTTTCTTAACTTCTTATTTTTATGGTCTAGACAGGCGTTTCATGTTTCTAAAATATCGCACAACATATTTCCCTGGCATATTTTGCCTAAAATAAAAAGATGGAAAATTTTGCACTTTTTGACGGAAACCATACACTTACCCCTCTGCAGAAATCCCAATTTATCGAGTTTTTTAACTGCTTGTTTTTATCGAATAGAAAAGTGTTTTTTGTTTCAATAAAATCGTACGACCTTTTTCTCTTGGCTATTTTGGCTGAAATAACAAGATAAAACATTTCCCAATTTTTGACCAAAACCATGGACCAGCCCCTTCGGAAAAATTCCAGTTTGTCGAGGCTTTTTAACTTCTTGTTTTTAAGGTCTTAAAAGACGCTTTTTTGTTTCTAAAAGATCGTGAAACACATTTCCCTGGCCTGTTTTGGCTAAAATAAGATGGAAAAGTTTCAAATTTTTAACCACAACCGTATACTAACCCCTTAGGAAAAATGCCAATTTTTCGAGTTTTTTTACTCATTGTTTTAATGGTCTAGAAAGGCACTTTTCCTTTGTAGAATATCGTCAAACACATTTTCCTGGCCTCGTTTGGCTGAAAGAAAAAGATGGAAAATTTTGGACATTTTTACCAAAACTATGGACTAACCCCTTTCGAAAAATTCCCATTTTTTTGTTTCTTAACTTCTTGTTTTTATGGTCTAGAAAGGCGTTTTTTCTTGGTAAAAGACCGTGAAACACATTTTCCTGGCCTATTTTTCCCGAAATAAAAAGATGGAAAAGTTTCCAATTTTTGATTAAAACCATGGACTAACCCCTTTAAAAAAAAACAATTTTTGAGTTTTTAACTTGTCGTTTTTATGGTCTAGAAATGCGTTTTTTGTTACGAGAAAATCGTAAAACCTTTTTCTCTTGGCTATACAACATAGAAAATTTCCCAATTTTTGACCAAAACCAAGGACTAACCCCTTTGAAAAAATTCTTTTTTTGCGAGTTTTTAACTTCTTGCTTTTATGGTCTAAACAGACATTTTAAAAAAAAAAAAAAGATCGTGAAACACATGTCCCTGGCCTGTTTTGCCTAAATTATGGAAATGGAAAGGTTTCAAATTTATGACCAAAACTATGGACTAACCCCTTGGGAAAAATCCCAATTTATCGAGTGTTCTTAACTTCTTTATTTTTATGGTCTAGACAGGCGTTTCTTGTTTCTAAAATATCGCGAAACATATTTCCCTCGCCTATTTTGCTCAAAATAAAAAGATGGAAAATTTTGCACTTCTTGACGAAAACCATAGACTTACCCCTTTGCAGAAATCCCAATGTTTGGAGTTGTTTAACTGCTTGCTTTCATCGACTAGAAAAGCGTTTTTTGTTTCAATAAATCGTAAGACCTCTTTTTCTTGGCTATTGTGGCTGAAATAAATAGAAAGAAAATTTCCCAATTTTGACCAAAATCATGGATTAACCCCTTTGGAAAAATTCCAGTTTGTTGAGGATTTTTAACTTTTTGTTTCTAAGGTCTAAAAAGACGTTTTTTTGTTTCTAGACGATCGTGAAACACATTTCCCTGGCCTATTTTGGCTAAAATAAGAAGATGGAAAGGCTTCAAATTTTTGACCAAAACCGTATACTAACCCCTTAGGAAAAATGCCAATTTTTTGCATATTTTAACTCGCTGTTTTAATGGTCTAGAAAGGCGTTTTTCCTTTGTAGAATAATGTCAAACACATTTTTCTGTCCTTGTTTGCCTGACAGAAAAAGATGGAATATGTTGCACTTATTGACCAAAACCATGGACTTACCCCTTTGGAAAAATCCCCATTTTTTTCTGTTTTTTAATTTCTCGTTTTTATGGTCTAGACAGGTGTTGTTGAGTTGCATTGTTGTTTTTATGGACTTGAAAGGCGTTTTTCTTTTCCTGGCTATTTGCCTGAAATGAAAAGATGGAAAAGTTTCCAATTTATGATTAAAACCGTAGACTAACTCCTTTGGAAAAATCCTAATCTTTCGAGTTTTTGAAACGTCTCATTTTTATGGTGTACAGAGGCGTTTCTTGTTTCTAAAATATCGTGAAACACATTTCCCTAATCTATTTTGGGTAAAATCAAAAGATGGAAAGGTTTCAAATTTTTGACGAAACGCATGGACTAACCCCTCTGGTAAAATCATTAGTTTTCTTCTTTGGTTTTAACTTTTTTTTGGATAGCCTAGAGAGGCGTTTTTTAGAAAATTTATAGAATATAAATTACAGTTAGTGATACAACCTTAGCTTATTAGAGTCAAGCTAACAGTAAACAGTAATGTATTTGTAAATGCTAGTAATACAAGGGTACAAAGGTCATTTAGCCCACATGGCTTCACGTGCAGTCAATTATATTGTCCAATAACAGCGCTGGTTTTTGTCCCTGTCAATCAAAGTATGATTGTCCGTTTGCTTCGGTTCTTTGATTCATTCAGTTCTTCAGCTTTGACAAGAATCACACTTTTCAAGCTAGTTGGCACTGTTTTCTACAAGAATTACAGTATTTCTTTCGTTAATATCTCAACATCCTGTCTGAGTTCAGTACAGTTTTACCTGCCATCATGTCATTGTCAAGGAAAAAAGGTAATCAGCAACGAAACAGTGAGCATCCAGTACCATGAGGTCGACCACCGAAGCGCCACACCAAAACCAGTCAAAACCCAAATCCGTGCCAGAATCATCTTGTTCTTTCAAACCAGTGCCTAGTATAGATAACAACCCACACAGCCGTGGTAACTTGCAGCTCTTCTCTGTGGATCAACTGGAAACACTGAGAACCATGATAGAAGACAAGGTTGCCGAGTCAAGCCACGATATTGCCACTGAAGCAGCTCGTGCTGCCGTGACTGCTCTATGGAACCAAAACTCTGTAGCTGTTGGTACAACTCCACAAAGAGATACAAATCCAACAGGAGCTACCAATCCACCAAGGCATACAACTTCACCAGGCGATCCAAATCCACTTTGTGACAACACCGAGTCACCACAACTGCCAGCATTTTCTGTCCCAAGCCAGGACATCCCTGCGTCGTACATGAAAGATATCCAAAGTGGTGAGTTTTTTAATCTGTCAAATTGTTACCAAAAACCTCAGCATGTATGACGAGGATGATAATTTAACATCGACTCTCGACAACTCAGCTATTACGGTTACCAAGAAGAGAAAAAGCAGCCCGTCTCACATAACAGAAATTGAACAATAGGCGATGGCATTCACTACATACATGAGTGTATTCACTTATAAATACCCCGTAAGGGCCCAAGAGTTTTTGCAATACTTCAGTTAAATCAGATACGCAGCTAGAGTCCATAAGGGACTAGGGTGGGCTATTTACGACCACAAATTTCGGCAAAAGGCCAGTCTTGAAAAGTCTCTTGTATGGTCGCAGATAGATCAGCATTTGTGGCTGACTATTTTTACAGTATCACCTTTGGCACTAAAAGAGGAGTATCCTCTTTTCAATAGTGGACCCCAAAGCAATGCCTCAAAGGGGGGCGTCCGAGGCATTTACCACCAATATAACAGAGTTGGTGTCTGTAGTAGGGACCAGTGCGAGTACCAACACATCTGTAATAGATGTAAGGGCCAACACCCAGGGCGGGACTGCAGTAGGGACCACAAAAAAGGAGGCTCTGTCAGGGATCAGGACAAGAAAACCTATGCTAGGGCTGGCGAGGAGGTCCACCATCCCTCCAAATGTAGTAGTTCCTCAGGCCACTGCAAATTATGAGTTTGCTGGGTCACTCCCCACTCCTATTAATGTAAATAGACTTGAGATTGCTTTAGCTGATCACCCCAACAGGGTTTTTGTTTCTAATTTATTGCAAACCTTTAGACTTGGAGCTAATATAGGTTTCTTTGGGCGACGTTCCCCAAGATTTTCGAGAAACCTGCCTACTGCTTTGGCCCAACCTGACATTGTGAAGGCCAATTTAGATAAGGAAGTATCTCTGGGTTGGGTAGCGGGCCCCTTTTCAACACCACCATTTCCCAATTTTCAAGTCTCACCTATAGGATTAGTACCTAAAAAGTACTCGGATAAGTTCCGCACTATTTTTTACCTCTCATTCCCAAAGTCAGGTGGCATAAACTATTCAATTTCAAAGGAAGATTTTAGCCTAAATGATATCACCATTGACACAGTTATGGAAGGAACCTTAGCAAATGGTCGTGGTTGCTTCCTTGCTAAGACTGATGCGGATTCTGCCTTTCGTCTGATACCCCTAAGGCCATGTGACTATGAGCTCTTTGGCATGCAGTGGGAAGGGAAATTCTACTATAAGGTTCTGCCCTTTGGTTTAAGGAGTGTACCCTTTCTGTTTAATCAGCTCTCAGAGGCAGTTGAGTGGCTTCTTCTCAATCACTGTGGCATCTCTTTTGTTTGCCACATTTTAGATGATTTTCTTGTTACTGAACCCCCATCGCCTATTGCACCCCACAACTTAGCTTGTCAACAGAGCTTATCTAGCATGTTACTTACTTTTAAGAATCTGGGAATTCCCATTGCACCCCATAAGACACAAGGTCCTTCTACAACCCTTGAATTCATGGGGATTGTTCTTGATTCTGACCGCATGGATGCACGCCTTCCTCCTGATAAGGTCCAATGTCTCACTTTCTGTTTCACTGAATTTAAAGGCAGAAGGTCCTACACACTCAAGGAACTACAGCCTCTTATTGGCTCTTTGAATTTTGCTTGCAACGTTATTCCCCCGGGCCGGCCATTCCTGCAACGTATGATCCAGCTCACTAGGCACGTCTCTTTACCTCACCATCGTATTAAGTTCTTTAAAGATCTTAGGATGTGGGAGGGTTTTATATGCAATTGGAATGGGGCAAGGTTTTTTTATGCCTTCTCATTGGGTCACTTCAGATGTCTTGTCTCTGTACACAGATACCTCTGGTTCTCTGGGATTTGGGGGCATTTTTCAAACCCACTGGTTTCAGGGCTCATGGGAACCCCATCAAAACCTAGGTCAGCCAGGGATCTCCATTGCATGGCAAGAATTGTTTGCCTTTGTTGTTGCTTGTCATCTATTGGCCAATTTTTTCTCAAACAAGCGCATTCAGTTTTTCTGTGACAATGAATCAGTTGTCAGTATTGTTAACACAAAGAGGTCCCGTATCCCAAGGGTCATGGATCTTGTTCGTCACTTGACCCTTCTGACTCTAAGGTTCAATTTTAGTATTAGAGCTGAGCACATAGAGGGTAAGAGGAATGGCATAGCTGACCTCCTCTTTCGTTTTCAGATGGATCGGTTGAGGGAGCTGGCACCCCATGCCAACCGAGATCCATGTCTGCTCCCACCCGAACTCCTCAAGATCTAATGGCAGACATCCAGTGCTACCTTAATTTGTCAGTTGCTGATGCTACAAAGCAAACCTACAGTACAGGGGAAAAAAGTTTTATCGAGTTCCTCTCCCTCTATAGGCCTTTGCATGCTCAGTCTCTACCAACAAACGAGGACACTTTGATGCAGTATGTTGCTTACCTTGCTAAATCAGTCAAGCATTCCACTATCAAGGGATACTTGGCAGCAGTCCGTCATTTTCACATCCACCACGCCTACCAGCTTAACCTTGGGAAGTTCCTTCGCTTGCACCTTGTCTGCCGTGGCATTAAGAGATCTCAAGGTAGCTCAATCAGAACTCGTTTGCCAATTACAGTATCCCACCTCAAATTTTTCTACCCCCTTCTAGCAATCAGGTATACCGCAAATTATGACTCTTTAATGATCTGGGCTGCTATGACGTTAGCTTTCTTTGGTTTCCTGCAGATAGGTGAACTGACATGTAACTCCCAAGTTAGCTCTGTTGCTCATCTTACACCTCTTGATATTATCTTTCACCCATCTCAGTCCAGCCCCTCTCATCTTTCAGTCAAAGTCAAGGTTTCTAAAACTGATCCCTTCAGGATGGGGCATACCCTTTTAATAGGACAAACTAATCAGAGTATCTGCCCTGTACGTGCAATGAAGCATTATCTTACAAGGAGGGGAATTACACCTGGACCTCTTTTTATTTTTGCTTCGGGACGTGCATTGACTAAGGATGCATTAACTGCTGAGACTAGGCAACTTCTCTCTCATTTGGGTTGTCAAGCATCCGATTATGCCGGTCATAGCTATAGAATTGGCACAGCAACAGCTGCAGCTTCAGCGGGCCTTCCCCCATGGTTGGTTAAAACATTAGGCAGGTGGCCATCTGATTGTTATGAGAGATACATCCAATGCCCACAGGCAGTTTTATCTGGGGTTGCTTTGAAGCTACTTCAAAACTCAAGTTAGTTATTGTTTACATTGTTTGCATGGAGTGGTTTTGATAAACCTATTTTACTTACTGGTGTGTAACTGTGCAACGTTAATTCATACTAAATTTCTACTATTCTGTGCTTTACACAGTATCTGATATTTCCATGACCTTCCATGGCTTTAGCATATCATTTAATATTTGTTCTGTTCGTCTATGGGGAATACACTTTGTGTATTTTTGGGGATTAAGTGCTCCCATGCCGGTCACACTTTCACCCATGGACTCATGGCAGCTATTCATTTTGGGGATCGGTACCCCTATAGCTGTGTTGCCATGGAAATGAGTGTTATCCCAGAGGATTATCACCTCCTGTAGGGGATTACTACCCCTTCCGCGGCCAAAGGATTATCACCCTTGAGAGAGAATTATCATCTCTCTTTGTTGCATAATACTAGCTTTAGACCAACATGTTATGTCAGCAATTTTGCGACTGGAGTGCTTAATCCCCTACCCCTTTACCCCACAAAGTGTGTTCATATTCCTGTCTTAGCTAAGGGGTTCATAGCATTAATGCCTAGAATATCGTGAAACAGATTTTCCTGGACTATTTTGCCTGAAAGAAAAACATGGGAAATGTTGCACTTTTTGACGAAAACCATGGACTAAGCCGCTTGGAAAAAAAAACAATTTTTCGAGTTTTTTAACTTCTTGTTTTTATCGTCTAGAAAAGCGTTTTTTGTTTTGAGGTAATCGTAAGACCTTTTTCTCTCGGGTATACACGATAGAAAATTTCCTAATTTTGACCAAAACCATGGACTTACCCCTTTGGAAAAAAAACAATTTTTCGAGTTTTTTAACTTCTTGTTTTTATCGTCTAGAAAAGCGTTTTTTGTTTTGAGGTAATTGTAAGACCTTTTTCTCCCGGGTATACAAGATAGAAAATTTCCCAATTTTTTGACCAAAACCATGGACTAACCCCAATGGAAAAATTCCAGTTTGTCGAATTTTTTAACTTCTTGCTTTTGTGGTCTAAAAAGACGTTTCTTTTTTTTCAAAAGATCGTGAAATATATTTCCCTGGCCTATTTTGGCTAAAATAAGAAAATGGAAAGGTTTTAAAATGTTTGACCAAAACCATGGACTAACCTCTTTGGAAAAAAATCAATTTTTCGAGTTTTTTCACTCGTTTTTTGTAGTCTAGAAAGGCGTATTTCCTTTGTAGAATATCGTCAACAACATGTTCCTGGCCTAGTTTGCATGACAGAAAAAGATGGAATATTTTGCACTTATTGACCAAAACCATGGACTAACCCCTTTGGAAAATCCCCATTTTTTTGTGCTTTTTAACTTTTTGTTTTTATGGTCTAGACAGGCGTTGTTGCGTTGCGTTGTTGTTTTTATGGACTTGACAGGCGTTTTTCTTTTCTTGGCCTATTTTTCCTTAAATGAAAAGATGGGAAAGTTTCCAATTTTTGATTAAAACCATAGACTAACCCCTTTGGAAAAATCCCAATCTTTCGAGTTTTTGAAACGTCTCATTTTTATGGTGTAGAGAGGCGTTTCTTGTTCCTAAAATATCGTGAAACTCATTTCCCTTGTCTATTTTGGGTAAAATAAGAAGATGGCAAGGTTTCAAATTTTTAACCAAACCCATGGACTAAACCCTTCCGTAAAATCATCAGCTTTCTTCTTTTCTTTTAACTTCTTTTTTACGTCCTAGAGAGGCGGGTTTTTTTTTGCTAGGATATCGTGAAACAGATTTCCCTGGACTATTTTGCCTGAAAGAAAAAGATGGAAAATTTTGCACTTTTTGACGAAAACTATGGACTAACCCCTTTGGAAAAAAAACAATTTTTCGAGGTTTTTGACTTCTTGTTTTTATCGTCTAGAAAAGCGTTTTTTTGTTTTGAGAAAATCGTCAGACCTTGTTGTCTTGGCTATACAAGTGAGAAACTTCCCCAACTTTTGACCACAATCATGGACTAACCCCTTTTCAAAAATTTCAGTTTTTCGAGTTTGTTAACTTCTTGCTTTTACCGTCTAAAAAGACGTTTTTTATTTAACAAGATCGTGAAACACATTTCCCTGGTCTATTCACAGGTAACCCAGGCTCTGTGATTGTACCACAGTATGATTGCAGTATAAGTACAGTGTTTGTATGGGGTAAAAATACCATCCTAAAATTCCTAGGAAATACGAAATAAAGATCAATGAAACTTACTCTGCAGTTAGTTGTTGTTGTCCTTATTGCTCCGACGAAGTTTCGTGATAATTTGCAGTAATTTGTTCAAATTCACTCTATATACAATAATAATATACAAGGTAGGAAACACGAGATGCAATTTTCGCCGACATGCTCTCATTCAAAGCAACTTTTTCCACGAAATTTGAACTCCAACGGAAAATAAACATGCCAGGATCGTAGAAATAGGATAGCAGCAGATATAGAAACCAATGAAGCTTTCCCAGATAGAGAAACGAATCCCACAGACTTTGACAAATTCAAAGGATATAATCTAAACAGACCGAGAATATGCCTGCCAACGCAGCCGGGCCAGATCAAGGTGCAGCCAAGAAAATGAGGCCTGGGCACTGTACAAAAAGATTCCATCCCGGGAGCCCTGGGGTGACCTTTTTGGGGACCTATACATCATTTGCCCAAAGCCACCCTTCCCTGCTGGAAAAATATTCCGACAAAATATGAATTGCGATAACTGAGACGAATGTGAAAGGCATGTGCACCAGTAAACAAAGAACTAGCGCAATATGATATTTAGCGATTAACGCGGCCGTAACACGCCGATTTCTCGTCAGTACAACTAAACTTTCTATCAGTTAAATATGTGAACCATCGTGACACCTCTCTTTGAATTTGGTCCTGTTGTACCAATGCCGCGGTAAGAGCCAAAATTCACTTATATCTTTTTGCTCGTTATAAGTCTTGTAAATCCTTCTTCTTTGTCATTTCCTTTGCACTTATAACCTTGCCCTATTGATGTTTAATAGACTTTCTGAGGACCAGCGCCAGGTGCTGAATATAGTTCGAGAGGGACACAATATCTTTATAACAGGCCAGGGTGGTACAGGGAAATCGTTTTTGGTTAAGGAAATATATAAAGAGCTGACGAGATCGGGAAAGCGTGTGGCGATCATTTGTTCAAGTGGAATTGCAGGAACCATATATGATGGGCACGCATCCACTGTCCACTCGTTCTACGAATTAAAACGGCCGAGCTTCCTTGGGAGCGAGTGGTTAAGAGTGGCCATCCGTAAATATCGCCTGGGGGCGTGCAAAATGAAAAAATCAAAAGTCCCCAAACTTTGTCAGAATATAGCTCTAGGTAAACCATTTCTAGAAAAAACCGTTTAGTTCGATTAGATTTTTCTTTTACGCGTGCGGCGACCAAGTCGGTTCGGGGGCTCACAGGTTGGGTTTCACTGGCTAAAGACAGTGCATTACTTAAAAATCGTGTAAATGTACACGCATGGCGAGCGGATGTGTATTTTTCAGCTCTGTCAATTTGTAATGTTTTTCTCTTTGCATTTCTTCTACTGGATTTTTGTCTTAGCTTAAACATTTCTATTAGCATTTTGTCCTAGTTTAAACATTTACAGAGGAATTATTTTCATGGGGAAACCAAAGAAACATCAATCGTCTGATGCTGCAGCAGACGAATTGAACTTGGAAACTCTTAAGGATGAAGGAGAATTGGTCTCCATTGCTACCTGAAGCAAATGCTTGATGTTCAGCAGTCCATGCTTAAAACGCTTTTCGATTCCTTTATCTCCACTGTCAATGCAAGAGTCGATAAGTTGGCAGACTCAGTCGCGTCTCTCAAAGCAAGCCTTGAATTTACACAAAAGGATGTCGGAGATTTGTCATCCTTAAAATCGAAGCTCGTGGGCGCCGAAAAGGATATTGTTGAAATCAAAAACACTGTGGAGCTTCAGGGAAACAAAATAGAGTACCAGGAAAACCAAAGCAGACGGAACAACATCAGAGTATTCGGTTTACCAGAATCGGCTGGCGAGACTTGGGAAATGGCTGAAACGAAAGTGAAGGACGCCACCAAAGAGAAGCTCAACATTGAAGTTGACATCAGCGCGCTCACCGTGTTGAGCATAGAAAGTCTGGAGGAATCAATCAACACCAAGCTGATGCAAAGCCTAGAGTTATTGTGTGCCGACTGAGTAGTTGGAAGCAGAAAGAAGCTGTAGTAAGAAAGACAAGAAAGGAAAAACCAGAAGGACTGTTTATTTGCGAAGATCTTTCGCAAGCGACGCTTGAAAAGAGGAAACCTCATTTGGAGAAGCTCAAGGCGGCCAAGCAAGCAGGAAAATCAGCATATTTTATCTTAGATCGTTTGATCATTCGTGATAAGCCCTCCGGTTCTTCAAATGATTAAGATAAGTATATTGCAAAATGTTTTTTGTTAGACTCATTAATGGAAGAATTACCGTTTATTCATTTAAACGAAGAAGACTTTCGTTTGGCTATATTTGAGCAGTTAAATGGACCTATATGTTACGATCCCGATAGGTTAGCTAGTCTCAGGTTTAATCCTTTATTATCTGAAACATATAAAAAATTTAGCCTTTCTAGCCATCATGATCCTGATGCTAATTTCTTCACGGAGTTAGTTGACTGCGAATATTATACCGAAGAAAACTTCCATGAAATGTTGCATCAGAAAAATATATTAGAAGTCAATAATTGTTTATCGCTTCTGCATCTTAATATTCGTAGCCTTCATCGTAATTTGGATAGCTTAACCACTTTGTTAAAGAATTTAGAGTTGAGGTTCTCTTTTATTGGTATAACTGAGACCTGGCTTCGAGACTCATTGCATCATACCGATATCTCAGGTTATAATTTTGTCCACAATCCACGTAAAGATAGGACAGGTGGAGGTGTAGGTCTCTATTTAGTGGACAATTTTGATTTTAAATGTTGACCTGACTTAGTTTTTTCTTGCACTGAATGTGCTGAGTCTTTGTTTGTGGAAATCAATAGGCCGAAAGAGAAAAATATAATTGTAGGTGTGGTTTACAGGCCACCAAATTCAAATTTATGAGATTTTATGAATAGCCTGGATTCATTGCTTGCAAGTATCTCTAAGGAAAACAAGATTTGCTATGTTTTAGGTGACTGGAATCTAGACTTAATCAACCACCATTGTCACGACACAACTGGAGAATTGTTAGAAACTATGTATTCAAGAATGTTTTTTCCATTGATCACACGTCCGACAAGAATAACTTCTAACACGGCTATGCTAATTGATAATATTTTCACGAATAATTTAAACAACTTATCTGTTAGCGGGCTGATGTTTTGTGATATATCTATCTGATCATCTTCCGATTTTCACACTGCTTCTTGATCAAAACAAGAACTTAAATAAAACTTCTTGGCTTTCTTTTTGTGATAAAAGTGGAAATAATGTCGCTAAGTTTAAAGATAGGCTTGCAAACGTTCATTGGGATGTATTATCTGAATGTAAAGATACTGATTGCGCTTATCGGTGTTTTCTTGATAAATACACTACCATTTACAATGACTGCTTTCCTCTCAAAAAAGTGAAAGTAAAGAATGTTACTTTGAGCAAACCATGGATAACTAAAGGTCTTCTTAAAGCGGTAAGAAAAAAGAATTTATTATACAAGCGTTTCCTTGCTAACCCAACTCCATATTGTGAGAAACTTTACAAGAGTTATAAAAACAAATTGACACATTCCCTTCGCGTTGCTAAACTCTACTACAATAAAAAGTTAGATGAATATAAATCAACTGCAAAATCAACTTGGAAATTACTTAACAATCTTATTAACAAGAAGAAAATTAAGTGTAAGTTGCCTTCCACCTTCAAATCTAATGAAGAAGAAATATGTAATCCTACTCATATAGCAAACCGTTTTTGCGAGTATTTTACGAATATTGGACCTAACTTAGCTATATTGATTCCGGCGTCTGACAAATCTCATCGTTCTTTTCTGAATGGAGGCTTTATTAATTCATTTTTTCTTCAATCGGCATCAGAACAAGAAGTCACTGAGATTTGTAGCAGCTTTCGATCCGGTACTGCTCCGGGATATGATAGTATCTCAATGAATGTTGTTAAAGAGTCTTTTAACTTAATCTGCGCACCATTGACGTATATAATTAACTTGTCTCTTAATTCTGGAGTTGTGCCCCAAGAGATGAAAATTGCACGAGTTATTCCATTGTTTAAATCTGGTGATAAATCTTTGTTCACAAATTACAGACCCGTATCAGTGTTACCAGTTTTCTCTAAATTCCTAGAGAGAATCGTCTACAATCGCCTCATTAATTTTTTACATAAATATGATATTCTTTCCCGGAATCAGTATGGATTCAGAAAAAATTATTCTATTGCACATGCTTTAATCCAATTGTATGACAAGATCTCAAATGCACTTGATAACAAAAGGGTAACTTTAGGCCTATTCATTGACTTATCTAAGGCCTTTGATACAGTAAATCATGAAATTTTGCTCGACAAATTAGAACATTATGGAGTATGTGGTATTGCTTTACAATGGTTTAAAAGTTATCTATCTTGTCGAAAACAATTTGTGCAATATAATGGTTACAACTCTTCATCATTAGATATCACTTGCGGAGTCCCTCAGGGATCTATCTTGGGTCCCCTGTTATTCTTAGTATATATAAATGATCTATGTAATGTGTCAAAGGTCTTAGAGCTGATACTATTTGCAGATGACACTAATATCTTCTATTTGCATACTGATGCTTCCTATCTTATGGAAGTTGTAAATTTAGAATTGAAAAAGATAACGTGTTGGTTTTATACAAATAAGCTATCTATTAATGTTAAGAAATCTAATTTTATCATATTCAGACCGAGACAAAACAGGCAAACACTTGATTTAGCTTTTAATATTAGTAATTATTCCATTGACTGTGTTAAGGAAGCTACTTTTCTTGGTGTAATTTTGGATGAACATTTAACATGGAAATCACATATACATAATGTTGCTAGGAAAGTGTCTAAATTCATAGGTATAATTTATAAATCAAGTTTTTTCCTTAATAATTCCTCCTTACGGATGCTTTATTTTAGCCTTATCTACCCATACTTATTCTACTGCGTGAGCGTCTGGGCATCGACCTACCCATCAAACCTCAGAAGATTAATCACACTTCAAAAATGGGTCGTAAGAATAATGTCAAGGAGTGCTTTCAATGCTCACACTGACCCCTTATTTAAAAATTTAAAAATTCTGAATCTTGAGAGTATCTACAAACTTCAAATAGGAAAATTTATGTATCAATACAGATCTGGCTTACTTCCTTATAGCTTCAATAACATGTTTCTGGTGACACGCGAGGTGCATTCTTAGGGCACTAGAAGTTCGGAGCATTTTTATTTACCACAATGCAGGACTAATATAAGAAAGTTCTCCATCAGTTTCCAAGGTCCTAAATTTTTTAACTTTCTTAGTTTTGAAATTCGAAATGCAACAAGTACCAGTTCCTTTTGCTGTAAGCTGAAAGCATTCCTCTTATCATAAATAGTAATTTATATATATATATATATTTTTTTTTTCGTCCTTTGCTCTTTTATTTTGTTTTGTTTTGTTTTTTTCTTTTTGTCATTTCGCTTTTTTTAGCCTAGAACTATGATTAGTACGACTATCTAATATACTTATTTTAAGATTTACTGTAGCTCTGCCATTGATTTTCCCGTGTGTAATTATGTTAATATTTTGTTCTAATTATCTAACTGAGGGAGCCCATTCCTTACAAGCCCGGTGGCTTTTCTTGGGCTTCCTCGCCATGAGAGTTAAGGTAATTAGATTTTATTTGATTTGTATAATTTGGCAAACAAAACAATAAATAGTAAAAATTAAAGAAGAGACAAATTCTGCTTCTGAAAACCTTAATAGTAAGAGTGCAAATTAAATAGTATTTTCATTGCGAAATTTTCCTATTCGACAAGAAACTGGATATTTTTCATATTTTTAATTATTTAACTTAATTTGCTGATTTTTGACAGACAAATATTGACAAAATTCAGACTCAAAAATCACTTCTTGGTATACGGCTTTGAGGCATAACTTTCTTACAGATAGAAAGAGCAAGGTCTCTTCCTCAAATTAATGCAATAAATTTTTTGGCAATCCAACGGGGAAAATATTCCAGCGCCAAATGAAAGTTGCCCTTGAGGTCAAATTCACGCCACTTTTGTCACGGTATTCCAAGGTGTTAAATCAACAAAAATGGTCTTTGGGGCAAAGAATGGCCAAAATCCCCCAAATCTCTTTTTAACGGAACAATACTTATTATTTTCGACTTATTTGCATCTGTTTCGCCAATTTTTTACTTAAATGAACCCGTTAACAGTCAAAATCCGTTTGCTATTCAATGAATTAACAGCCATGAACGGCACAGATCAACACGTTTCAATACCAACTATCCATTGCTCATTTAGAAAGAACAATTTATCCCACATCAGCTTACAAAAGGATATATGACTAAATATATTACTTATCTGTCAAAAACTGAAGAGGTATTGGAAATAAAACCGCTAAATGCACGGTCTCCTTTCATCTGTTCCGGAGCAAAAAGACAATGTGTTACACACTTTTATCTGTGGGCACTGGGGAGAGGAATGTCAGCTGTATGGGTGTGGAGTAAGTCAGATTTGTCCTGCACAACGCACTAAGCCCTACCTGAAACTAACTATGATCAAAGTGAAAATGATAAATCAGGGGGCTGATCAAAAGTAAAACGGACTGATTGCGAAACTTGAGAAACCCAACAAATATATAGCACCAGGACCAGATACCACATGTGCTGTCTGCTCGAAGGGTAGGAGAGAGAACCTGGGAACGAGGTTGTTGTCTGCTATCTTGGGTTATCTGATCTTGAAATATTTACTTTAAGTCCAAAGCCTGGTTTTCATATGTCGGGAAAATCCCAGACGATCGGGGATTTTACTGTTTCCCGACCGTCCCAAATTTTACCGACTAATGAAAACTCGAAATCGAAGATATCCCCAATCGTCTGGGATGGACGGGGACAAATCTGGAGAATCGGGAGTGTTTCTCTTTTCCCAATGCATCCCAGATTTCTGCGATGGTCGGCAATCATTCCCGGCAAATGAAAACTCATTGAGATGAATTTCGCTCATTATGAATCCCCTTAACTGCTGGGCTCCAGTCCCCCTATGATGCAAGTTTCAATTTTTGGCGCACTTTCCATTTCCGGCCAAATTCATCGGGAGACTGTCAGAGACAGAATTGTGGCCATTATCCGATTTA
Organism: Porites rus; assembly: GCA_964035705.1. Taxonomy (NCBI): domain Eukaryota; kingdom Metazoa; phylum Cnidaria; class Anthozoa; order Scleractinia; family Poritidae; genus Porites; species Porites rus. Next base: position 17,443,481 of record OZ037995.1, read on the forward strand.
TCTTGGACGGTCCGCAACGAGTAAGCTGCCTGATTGTCTGGGATTTTCCCGACATATGAAAACCAGGCTTTAAAAATGCTTTCAGATAAATCAGATAAGAAAAACTCCACCCTAAAAAATTTGTTCAAAGTAAACGTGTGATAGTTGAGTAATTCTTAGAGCCAGAACCGAAGCCACCTTGCTTCCGAGTTGAAGCCAACACTCGTGGACGTAAGGCATCGTGTCGATATTCCACATTTGTTGGAGGGCCCTGTGGAGCTAGCCCTTCAAATCCTGCAGATGCAACGCGTGTAGCAATAGACAAATGCACAAAAGACGTCAAGTCTCACTTAAACCAATATGACTGCTTTGATTCGTCCTTGAAAACGGAAGCAGATCTTCTCGCAAGAGTAGGTATCTTATTTGCACTGTAAATGAATAAAGCCTTTCCGATGGGTTGATCAAGTTGATGCACTTTTACTGCTTGTTATTATATGTCATTCATTTTATTTTATTTTATTCATTAATATTAATTTGTTTATGCGTTGCACCACAACTTGAAAGACCTCTCAAAGGCAGCAACGTAGTTCCGGAATTCGACTTACTAACTTTTGATACTAACAGCTGACACATTTTGCAATTACTACAGGATTGCTACATGAATTCACTGCAGCTTCTTTATACACTTTGTTTCAGGGATTTTCAAAGTCGATGATAATCATATTAAAATGTCGATTTGTCCACGACATCGAGACGCCTTTGGCATACAATGGCCGGCAAAAGAACGTGTTCAGCTCCAAAAGACTGGGCGGCGCATAAGAGTAAACAAGTCAAGGGAGATCGGGGTATCACCCTACCACAATGTAAAGGGATCTTTAGGCTCTTTTCAGTGCTTGTTCCAGTTGCGTCTCGTAAGTAATAAAGATAATGCTAAGAATTGCACAATCCTCTAGTCACTGGGAGCTGTGTATGCAGACGAAAGAAACCCGGCCAGATGTTAAGTCTCGTCTGTGACATAGGCTGGGGACTGGTACTTAAAATTTAGTAACAATTAGCTGCCATGAACAAAAAGCTTTATGACAACTCGATGGGGATCAAATGCACGTCTAAATCAGTGATTAAAACCAAATTCGCTGTGTTACAGACACCAACCAAATTTGCTGTGATTATGGAGATTCCACTGTATTATCTCATGAAGACTGAAATGGATATTCTGCAGATTTTATCGCTGAATAAAGAAGATAGGAAATGTAATCATGAGCTGTTATTTTTCTGTTTTAATTTTAGCCAATTGTAAAAAATGTCGGCTGGTGCTTGCATCAGTGCCTTCATCCCCGTCTCAAACAAAAGAAGATGTCCCCCCTCCACTCGCAAAAGAGAAACGAGACGTCTGCACATCATTAGCAGAGACCTATCAAAATGCAAGTAGTTGGGACACCCGCCGACAGGTGTTGTCAATAATGGCTGATTTGACACCATACTCTGTTTTGCAGCAATTTATTCCTGGCATCACCGACTACAGAATCAAAGTAGCTCACCAACATTCCATCGAGCATGGAAATTAAATCCTATTTTTCAAGAGCTGCAGCGAAGTTACGTCATGAGTGCGATGTTCAAGCCGTTGAAGAGGAAGATGCATACTCTTCTGTGCGCAGTCATATAATCCAGGAATGCCAGCTTGTTCATCCAGTCATGTATGACACGTACAATCTTTGTGAAATGTGCGAACAAAGGAAACTGACCAAGCTCAGCGTGTCAATGTTGCGTTTAATATGCTGTTATTTTGATCTGAAGTGCGAAGGCATTTCACTGAAATGTAAAGCACCTTACGCAAAATTGATTGAGGACCTTGTAAAATTGTCCTCCTGCAACTAATATTATCATTGTTCAAACTTGGGTGTCTGGACTAAATATTGTCATTTCTTTCATTCCCACACTAACCCTATACGTTTGCTATGTTCGCAACCTTTCAGTCAAACTCATTGAAACGTCTCTACTGGGGCGGAAAAGGAAAGTTCCTAGTACATTTACTTCGACAAGCACTGCACCCCCTACTAACTCGGGTGAACCTTCTGCCAGTGTTGAAGCTGATGAAACTGCGCCGCCATCAAAGCGGAAAAAAGACAGCAAATTCTGCCCTGGTCACGAACGCCATCGGCCAGAAACAAAAGCTAAAATTCACCTGTTTAACAAGATCCGTTTGTTCGAAAAGAGTTCCACAGAAATAAAACGGTTGCCAGAGGAATCAAAATTGTGGGAGGTATTCAAAACTGGTAGGTCTGTGTCGACTGTCTTCAATGAATGTTAATTTCCTAAGGTAAGGTTAATATGCGATGGCTGTAATTGTCTTCATTTTCTTTATCATCATCAGATATAGAAAAGATGTTTAACTCATCGGCTATTTCGGAGTTAAAAGTTAAGTGTGGAAACGCTCCAAATTGGTAACTTTGAACAAAGTTCACAATCATAGCTCTTTCAGTAAGTATCACTTGTGGACACTTGTTATCAGTCTACTGCTTCATAGTAGCAAACCACATTTTTGATGTTACGGAAACTTAATGTAGTACTTCATTTCTATGTTTTAATAGAAACACTACGCAAATTGTAAAACAACAAAATCTATCACAAGGAAAATGACAGATGTTTTTCAAAGAACATCAGAAGAAAAAGGAGAGCGATCTGAAGAACATGAGAAGGAGAGGGAGGAGACAGTGACCAGAATAGAAGAAGAAGAAGAAGAAGAAGTAGAGCAGTAAGTTTTTGCACACTGGGAAAATTTGATGCGAAGACAGTTATAAGTGTTGAAATATATGTCTAAACAATCTACTTGGAGACTTTATCACAGAAGTCACATCAAAATTGTTTGGTTTCAAGTCGGAAGAAGAGAAGTTTCTTTAAAAACAGGAACTGAAGCTTTTTTCATATCACAATGTTAAATCGTATTTAACTGAATCTGGTAATTTTTACTGTGAGACAAATTTGAGATCTTACGTAAGTGCTATTGCAGATTATTACTAAAAAAAATTTGAAGGTTTTAGCTCGACCTTTTTTTTTACCTCAAAGCAAACAACAAAATGAAAAAAATGCTAGTGGTGATGTGTGGTTTAGTCAAAGTGAAGGTGGCCCGTGGCATATTTAAAACCCTCAAATGACTGATATCTGGGACAGTGCAAGGGGCAGTGATATATGGGAACTGGTTGAATATCCTGATCCATTCTCTGTGCAGTATAGCACAATGTCACCGTTTCAAGGTCAGCCAGAAAACAATTCATCCTTAATCTCGAGTACAAACAGCTATACTGCAGTCTCCACGGCATCTTTCTCAACATGGGATCCAGATGTTCTAGCTAATGACTGTACAGACTCGGATAGCTGTTCAGACTACGAGATGCATTCCAACAGTGGCAACGACGACGATTCTGACTGGGAAGATGTCACGGAGGATAGTGGCTATCGCAGGTTTCAGTTTGCTGATCCAGTGACCGAGATGCTGGACTCAGTTGTGCAAAGTGGGGTGCTTCCAAGAGAACACATATTCTACAAGCTTGTTTCTGGCGCACTAGAATATGTTTCGTATGACCATTCGAAGGAAGAGAAATACCGGTGGGACCCCACTCTGGTATGCTGGGCTAGATCACTTCTTCAACTTGGTAAAAGTCAAACATTCAATTTTTGTTCGAGGACCTGGTGGTTTCAATGCCGGCAAGGACAAAAGAACACACACGTCAAGCAAACCCATCGATTTCAGCCGATTTGGAATTCCTTTCCCGAGCAAACGAACATTGCGTTGCAACAAACCTGGCTTTACTACTCCAAGTGGCATTATTAGAAACCTCCTTATGTCCATTCTGAGGATCGCCGATTCACAAAATGCATGTTGCTATGTCAATAGTTCTACCATCAAAGTAATTGCAATTTCCTTGATGAGAGATGGTCTTTGCCTTACACCTAGCCTCGAATTCCATGAAAGAAAGAAGGTTCTTGTTGGTTCAACAAAAAAGGTAGATATTGATTATGTAAGAAAGATTCCTGCACCAAATCCTTCGGAACTAAAACAAAGTATGATTAAAGATGCAGACATTTCCGTTGTTACGACTGTTGACAGAAAGACCAGTCTTCCCATTGGGGTTTATTACGAAGCCGCAGGTCAAACTGGAGAGGAAGTGCTGGCTGAAGTTGAAGAAATTGGTGGACATTTACAAACCTCTTACCTGTCTTGAAGCTCAGTCAAAGTCGAGTAATTTAATCTTAATTTACAATTGTGACTGTACGTCTCGCTGTGAGTGTTGCCTTGAAGAAAAGGAAGTTTGTACTACGTGCAAGGAAAATGGCTTTCAAAGCATTGAACCCCAGCTCCACCCTTGTGGAAAATGTATATCTGATGGCAAAAAGTGTGTGAAGTTTGTGATAACCAGTTATTCATCAGACTGTGAGCAAAAAAAAAACAGCTTTAGAAATTATACACTCAAGAAAGGAAGCTGAAGTGGAGCATCGACAATCAAACCTACGCCTTACAGAGGGAACTCCAGATGCAGTTCATGTTGGAAAATGTCTAAAGGGAAGCCTAGCTAACTGGTGGCTTGTACTCGATAACTTTCATGTGAACTTGGTAATGTTGCGCACTCTTCGCCAAGACTACAAATCAGAGACTGGGAGGGACCTGAGGCAAGCAATCACGCTAGAATCTCTTGAGACACCGAGATAAGATGTCAACTGAATCAGTCGCAGAAATCTGTAGTGAAAGATGTCTGTCTGTATTAGAATCCATTCAAAGTCAATGTGATGATATTGTGTACACGCTAGTACCAGAGAAACACCGACACAAGATGATAATAAAGCTAACATCTTCAAACTTCCAGTCAACCTGGTGATAGTAGATAGCCAGAAAGGAACTCTGCAACTGGTTACACCAATCCTATAGCAGTGGCAATGGTACACAGAACTGTTATTGTTGCTGAAAGAATGGGAAACGTTTACTGCCTAGACCTGCATTCAAAGTTGCAAGTTAAGGTTGCGACAATGAAAAAGGCTGACATGGAAGCATTTGTCGCCAGACATAAAATACACGTTGATCACCAACATGCCAAAAATCATAGCCGAGAAGAGTTGAAGTCCGCCATAAATCAATTCCTGCAGAGTAATAAGAAAAGTGCGACTAGCAAGGGAACAAAGTTGGATCTGGAACCATGCGTGAAAACACCAGTGGCAGTGACAAGCTTTGCTGGTGAAATTCTATTCATTGCTGATACTGGAACCAAGAGACTAGTAAAAGTAAGAGTTGAGAAAGCTGATTTTAAGCTAGAGTGTCACGTACAAACGGTCGTGAAATTAAAAGATAACGTCAATCCAACCGGATTATGTGTCATTGAGGGACAGCACAAGCTGTTGCTTTCTGATTCCGGAACATTTGGGGGCCTTCTTGTAATTAACCTGGAAGATGGCACAACACAACAACTCTTGAAAAACGGAAGTACCTTGTGTTCCCAAATTTACGGAGTGAGTTTGAGTGGTCATTCAGATATTTTCACAGACACCAAATCACACACATTGAAACGGTTTTCTCTTGAAGCATCTGTCTTAGGTGGAACGAGGGTAGTCCAGAAAGTCGACAAAATCATTGGTAATGGCACAAGTGGAACAGAGGATGGACTCATTGGTGTAGCAAGAGTGTCCCACCCAATGGGGATAACTACTGAGAAAGGAACAATATTTTTCGTTGACACAGGCAGCAAAAGTGTAAGGCTTATCACCAAGATATCGACTTTAATAAAATACATCAGAATAATGGAAGACATCTACCGTGCATTCTATATCCATTCTGGCATTCTTGGTCATGTGGAGCTGCCATCACTGTTGAAAGCCGAACAACGCATTGAGAAAGCCGACAAAACGTTAACGCAAATGCTTCAAAATGCCAAGGCCAAGTTCAAAGTTTCAGGAGTCATGCAAGGGCCGCAAGGAAACCCAGCCGAGAAGACAGTAGCTTCAGTTACTTTCATCAAGAACTTCCTTCATCGCCTTCGGACCCGATTTAGTGAAGAATGTGCACATCTACTCGAAGTTGCCGATGTAAGAACATTCCTCGCACTTGTCAATGAGTATTTTAACAGCGAACTGCGACAAGTAACAGACACACCCACTGGCTAGATTGTGCGATGAACTTCGTGGAGGCTTCGGATGAGACCTTAAAGAGAATTGCCTGGCCTGGATATATTTGCTTTACTCGGGAGAAACAACACTACGAGTTACCATCACACTTTTCAATAAAGTACGAAGATTTGCTCCCAGTGCCACAAGAACCAACTACGTTCCTGAATAAGGACGACATCAAACATCTTAACGATTGGAGAAATGAGTTTGGACGAGGGGTTAGGTAACAGTCGGTCTGAAATTCTTTCATGAAAGACAAAGCCGGTGCTCTTCCCTTTTACATGTACATGTCGCAAGAGTCATACAAAAATGCTGAAGAACAAGCTCTAACACCAATGCAAGAGCTATTTAAGGCTGTCAGTTCTACAAAAAAAGCAGATACACCAACGCGTGAACTATACATACTGTCTGCCATGTTTTTGGAGGGTTTGTGGAATGTCAGGAATCTGGAATCCGGAATGTGGAATTCGCAACCCTTTCAAATGTCACCTGTTGGAGCATGGTATATAGTTTCATACTTTTACAGTTAGCCGAAGTTCAATTCGCATTATTTGCCCCCCTAAAAAATTTATCCTTCAATGAAGCCACACCCAAAACATTTTCGCCAAATTTCCTACCCAAAATAAATTCTGGAATCGAATACTTCAAATGCAAAAAAATAATTGTTTCATTTTTTCTGTCACTTAAAATCCTTAATATACCCCTCGTGGGGACATAATCAACAATCATCCTTTGATGCAGTAACCTCTCTTCGTTAAGTGGTTTAAACTATCTTTCCTAGGGTAGTGTGCTTTCTCCTTCTCTTCTCTTTCTCTTCATTAATTGGAGGAAAAAGGACAAAAAAATTGACGTAGGTGAAAAAAAAAAGTCTGGGGAAGGTAGTTTAGGGTAGTTGTGGTCTTAACAGAGTAGCTCAGATTATAGTGTGATAATTGCAGTCCTTGTAGGGTTAGGCAATGTCCTCCTAGGAGAACTTAGATGGGGGTGAACAACGACAACAGCAACCTTTATTTGAAGGCCCATACAAGTACATACAGTATTTTGCCCCATGTAAGGGAACCTGGGTTTCGGATATGGAATCAAGAATCCAGGGCAGAGTTGGTTGAAGGCCGACTAGCGCTTAACCCGGGTTTCTTTTTCTTGTGTTCAAAAGCATTTTCTGGGATAATTCTCTCTGTTATTTTTAGAGCTTCCAATCATCAACTAGTAAACAAAAAGAATTAAAAACTCAAATTCTTTTGAAGCTTTCAAATCTGAATTCAAATCTCACACTAACCCTGAGTTATCTTAACCCAGCTTTGAACAACTCGGCCCCGGGTTTTGGAAAATGGAATACAGCTCATGGAATTATTTACACAAACAGTAACTTCATAAATAGAAAGGGGGGCCGGCAACGGCCTCTGATCTTGCCGCCTTTTGGCTTTCCATGATCGCCCCAGTCAAGAAATCTGCCAATCATTCGAGAACTGGCGAGCCTGCGCGAATCGGGCTGGGAACAACAACAATTTTAACAACAAGAAGTTTAGCCTCCCACGCAGACATTTTTAGGGGAGCTTGATTTTCATCCCTGAAAAACAAGCTCCCCTAAAAACGCGTGCCTTAGACTACAAGTAGTCCCCCATTTTTCCTCAGGGATAATAGAGCGAGTGAAATGCGAGCACATGTGAAAATCACCCAACGCGAGAAAAGGTGACACGCGGTGGGGAGAAAGAAAAATGAGGGACTACAGACAAAGCCCAAGCTTTTGAACTTATGCGTTACTCTCACAATGCAACACTCTGATTAGCTCTTCCATGGAAATCTGTCAACATCTGTCAAAAACGCGCCAGCCGCTATCAACACTTGACATAATCACAATTTACAGAAAAAATAACTAGAGCAGAACAAATAACAGCACAGAGCAAATAACTAGAGCTGCTCTTGTAGAAGCAACTAAGAAAGCCAACCCGGCAGCTGCTGAGGTTCGGGTGGAGAACCAAAACCACGGTCTTGCCTGATCACAAAAAGGGAATAACAGAACAGTCGCAAGGCTGTTAAGCTTATTCAAAAGTTAGCAGCAAGGGAGGAACTATGCACTCCAGTCCAAAGACTCACATTATCTCCAGAGAAACAAGCGGCAGTTAAAATTCATGAGCAGTCATGACTGAGTCACATTGCAGTTCTCCATAGTTGATGTAGTTTTAGTTTACGCTGTAATCCATTTTTCGAGATTTGGATATCACTATCTATCCGTCCTGCTAAAAACGATAACGAGCTGGGTCCAGCGTGACAAAACATTGCAGGAAACCGTCACATTCATGGCCAAAAAGAAAATCGCTTAAAATTATTCAGATCCAGGAGGCAATTGCCAGAGAAATTAAACAACCTTAAACCCTTATTTAGCCGCATTGAACAGCTTTACTTTTCAAAAGAGGTCAAAGAAAATGCTCTTGCATCAGAGGGCAAATTATGCTGACCATAAACAATAACTGCAGAAAATTAATATGCATGTCTCTCAGTATGAAATAAGCAGCAAAAATCACATTAGCTCAGTCAAACTGTTTTCCTCCAGAGCATAATCTACCCGTCAGAGAAAAAAAATCATTAGACCAAGCAGCATTTTGGCATGAGTAAAAGTCATGTGTTGCCTACACTATCAAGCTCTTCATGAGAAACAGCTGTGAAATAAATTAGTATCTGGGTTTTCCTTTGCTTGCAATAAATATCACCTGCAGTTTACCGATTACAAGAGCAATGACCGCTCAATGAGGGACGGAATCCCATTGGATGCGTTTAATTGATGTGGAAGGGGATACGAACTTCACACTCCAAAATCAGTCCGCCGTGAAGGGTCAAAGCTTGGGCTTTGTTACCCTCCCACACAGGCATTTTTAGGGGAGCTCGTTTTTCATCCCTCCCCTGTGGGGAAAATGGGGGACTTCTCCTAGTCTACGCCTGCGTGGGAGGCTACAAGAAGTTCGGCTTCACAGCGATTCCACAATGTGGAGTGAATACTCGCTCTTAGTTCTCTTGGTCATTGGTTTGGTTCCTGCTGTAACCAATTTTTATCACAGTGATGTGGAGCTTACGCTTTCCTTTCTTCTGGTCTAGCGTTTGTCATTACATGCGGTTTACTACACAAAGAACGAGACCAGTGAACAGTCATTGTTCCTCGATGCCGACCTTTTGACTCGCTTCATGTCTCTAGATGCAGGCTCTCAAGCTCTTTCTGTTTAGAAGACCCACAAGACTAATGGAAGGGCCACTCCCCCCCCCCCCCCCAATACGTATGTAGAAGACTTTATATTTTCAAGAGAAAGGCCCAAAATTAATTCTTAATCCCAAGTGGCATACTGCTTGTGAGCATGTGATAGGAAAGTCAGAGATCTTGAATGTATTATCATGCGGGAGGGTTTTCACTGCAGTTGAAAATTGGATGGCGAGGTCTTCTCAAACTATTGGGCTTATTTCACCTCAGAACGAGAACCTTTGAAGGTAAAAACTGTCAAGTGGTTTCTGCAGGTGCTGTGTTTTGTTTTCTTAATATTTTTGTCGAAAATGAACGGACAAATGGAGAGTAAGTTGGATAAATAGAGATATTTTTAATTTCAACGTACATGAAGCAGAAAGTTGGTTGTATTAAAGCGCTATCTTTGTTCGCCGTAATTGTCCGATAACTCATTTTCTTCCAACAATGCTTTGGGTAAGAACAACGTTTCATTTAAGAGGTAGTTTGTTCAGTTCTCTTCCGCTATTTGGGCGTTTACGTTGACAAATGTGTTAGCCTATCATTTTAGCATTAAATTTGACCAACATTTTGTGGAGTGATTTCTACGGTCACGATTGCCTTCAGGCTTGCAGACATAAAACTAGAGAGCTCTGAGGCTTATTTGCTGAAGTTAGGGAAAAATCTGTCGTGGTTTTTCGAAGTTATTTTCATTTTTTGTAAAAGTGAGGTTTTAAATATATGCCGATATCTAAACAGTTTTTATATCTATAAGAACATAAATAAAATTTTCTTTAAGTTCCATCATTATTTATTAAGGATGCAAAAAATCGTAGAAATCGGTTGAATAACGCGAATCAAAAACATAACCAACACGCATATAAATAGGAATGGGCCACCTTAATGAACGTTCATATATGACTGTTGTAAGACTCATACTAATATAGTGTGCTCATAGTATATGTTTAGGATAAGGAAAAGAGTTTTAATACCACTGTAAGTGGAAAAATATAAGAGATGGAGCAGGCTGGTCACTCGAAAATTAGTAGCTGCCAGGATTAGCATGGGAGTGCTGTTTTGGAACTGAAGCTGCAAGAAGAGTGGGTACAAGTCAATTTGTAATCCCACTTGCCACAATTCTTGGGTATTTTGAATAGTCTGCAATCAGGCTTATGGGAGTTTCTAATTGGCTGAGAAGTGATAAAACACCCAATTAAATGATAATTGATCAATATGTCTCGAGTATCTCTACTATCTCCCAAAGGAAAGTTAGCACGTGCATGTGGAAATTAAATAAAATTGAGCAATCTACAGTGTTAAATGCATCATCATAATAAATATTTGTGATCTATAGAACACATTTAAGTCCTCTCGTACAATTTTCACTTACCTAGCATAAAAATAAGCCTGAAGCACAAATTTTCCAACAATTCTTTTTCACGGACACAGGTGTACAAACTGAAACGCATGTCAGTGTGCAGCCAGGTAAAGTAATTTATCAATACTCCTTACACTTTTGCAATTATTACTATATTCTCTAAACAAGTATATACCATCTCTCTTAACAAATTACTTTACAATTTTCCAACAGATGCCAAAAGGAAAGTTCCGTGCGGTAAATATGAATTTAGTACAACTTGATACACATTAAGATAACGACATGCACAGTGATATATATAGTCATCTTACAAAGTCTATTGCTTTCCCATACTACTTCTTGAAATAGTGAACGATGTGATGATAAAAATATTTAGTATTTTCTACTTAAACTGTAGCAAACATTAATCTAATATTATTCTGAAGACAAAAACAAAACTGCTCTCAACTAACATTCGAGTTTGAATAGAGGTAAGGCAAAGTGGTGCAGATTGCTCTGTTCTCTAAAGTTACTCTATTTGAGTATGAGTACAATGTCTCAACAACTTTGTTGCAAAGTGTATAGGTCTTATTTAATTTATTGACCAGTCGTGCTTGAAAGTGCTCAGAAAAAGACCTTGAGAACAAATCCTTCACACTCTTGAAAGCTCCTTCCTTTTACACTCATTGGTATCAATCAGAATTTCTTTTTTTTTTTGGATCTAAATGAAAGAGAAAAGTATGAATAGCCAAGGTAATAATTGTATAGAGAAAAATAATTAAAACTTACCTGTAAGAATCTTGTCCAACATTACAAGTTCAAAAGTGCCTTTAAAAATAGGAGAAAACACTCATAAATAACCACAAATAAATTTTTACTGCTCTTGATCAAATGCATTTTCTACTTATAGCTTTAAAAAGACTCATAAACACCAAAGAGTATGATGCAGCATCTTGTAAGTATAAATAAAATATTTTCCATACTTCTAATAATATTACACTGACTGATCTTATTTCACTATTCTAAATTCGACATATCAGTTCAATTCCTTTGTGAAATCACATACCGTAAATCCTCTATTAAGCCCCTTTGGGAGGCTTATTTATTTCAAGCCCATTTCAGGGGGGGGGGGGTTTATTTAATTTAGAAAAGGCGATGGCATCAGTTATCTGTTAAGACCTAGGATGCACACACTTTTAGCTTGTGTCTAATTTTGAGCAAACACATACAGTTACCATATTTTGAAAACATGCTATATAATGCCTCATAGAATGATCACTAAGCCAATCACAGCTCTAGAATTGAATTATCCAATCATTCAGTTCTGAATAAATAATATTATTTCATAGAAGCGTACAAAGAAGGTAGTGTCCATTAGCCTGGGGCTACTGAATTTTGCTATCGGGCTAGTGAATTCTGTTATTAACTTGCCCGACGGGCAAGTGAAGTTTTTTGAGGAATTCAAATTACAGGAGAACTGTGAAAGCAATCTGCTCATCAAACCGTTTTTGGGGCTGGTTGAGATGATGTTTGGGCTAGTAAATGTTAGCTTCAGCTTGCCCGAATGCAAGCTGTAAAATTGACTTTCTTTGCACCATGCGTAGCATTTACAGAAAAAGAAAGTTTCTATCCAATTCTAGTTTCTCCCTTATATGCATTTACATATATTTACCACCAACAAAAAATTTCACTTTTCACTGTTGCTATCAGAATAATAAAGCATTTTCTATTTCTACTACTATACAGATAACAAATGGTGCTGCAAACGGTGTGCTCGAAGAACAAGGTAGTACTACATAAATATCCCCTATATGCACCATTCAATTGAAATCACAGCCCCCTGACCCCCTGATCCCCCTGAAGTTAACTTTTTTGTGCACTTGCAAACTTTGATTTTGTAAGATTTTTTTCCACTAGTGAACTGGTGACACCACTAGCAAATTCTTTCCCTTTGTTTGGAAGACAGGGATGATTCTAAGTCGCAAACATTTGCTACTGGATATTTTTTTACTCGCAGATTAATTTAATTTCGAGCCCTGTAACAGGGGAGTAACAGTGACATAGTTGTGGAATTATGCTTTTGTAATGCTGTATTTCCTGGACAGGAACAGTAACGATCTGTCCAATTGGATTTATGGTGGAGCTGTAACGCCACCTGTCACAGAGTGGGGGTGTACCAAAGGATAAAAAATGTGCTTTTCACAATTGTTCTAATGATTGCTGTTTACTCCACCATGTACATGTACCCTTCAATGGAATTTTCTTTGCATTTGGCCATCTTTTTTAATATCTGTCGCGTAGTGCATTGCATAGGCAGTTACCGGTAACTCTAATCTGATGACCAAAAGTGTGTTTTTATTATTCGTACCAACATCAATGGTATGCACTGAAGAGAGTTAAAACACACAAACAAGAGTAACTGTTGCAATTACTTAATGCCGCAATCTAACACTCTCTGATCATACACCTGTAAATGAATTTAGTGTACTTTTGGTAGTTTGACAGCTTGAAACAAATTGATGCAAGCAAAATAATTTTCACCCTGATTAATCATTTATTGTGTAGTTCCAGAAAATATCCAGTCCCCCACCACGGAGGGAATTTCACTTAGGACCCCCCCTCCCCCCTGGATTTTCCATGTTTGCAGGAAACTGATGGCTCCCCCCACCCCTCCGGAATTTCCACAAGTGTGACAAAGACCCCCAACCCCTCTGGAAAACTTCATTTTCATGAAGAAAGACTATTAAAGTAAAAGAATGAGGCATTTTATGGTAAGTACTGAACGGTTTCCATCAGAAGCTTGTATGCTTCTGCTTCCATTTATTTGAGTGATCTCGCAACATTAAAACACACTACAGCACCACAAAGTAACCTAATCTGCAGTTTTTGCTCATCCCTAACTTTAAATGAAGTAGATAAAGTTATAAGTCGGTTGTATTTATGAATTTACCTTAATCAGGGCAAGCTTACGATTTGTTATTTGTCTTCATGGGCGTAATGTTGATGGAATTAACGCCACTTCGTGCGGGAATGCTATATGGTGAACAAGTCAAACTTTCAACCACAAAATTAAGGCAAAACAAAGAGAAGTATAAAAACTCTGACTTCTGAAATGATAACAATGAATACCCCCTGCATCTTGAAGGGAAACTAGGTTCAATTTACTGTTTTCCGATCGACTGATGTGACGTTATGTGCGATAATAGCGGTAATCTGCCGTAGTTTCGAAAACGAAGACCGAAGCACCCTAGATCGAAAACGAAGACCCCTAAATCTCGAAAACGAAGCACCCAAAACTCGAAAACGAAGCACCCAAAACTCGAAAACAAAGACCCCTAAATCTCGAAAACGAGACCCCAAAATCTCGAAAACGAAGCACTCAAAACTCGAAAACGAAGACCCTTAAATCTCGAAAACGAAGCACCCAAAACTCGAAACCACTGTAGGTTTAATAACTGCAACTTTACGTCTTGCATGACGTAATCCGAATCAGGTGGAGGCAGCGGATGCGTCCGCACCTCCAAAGGTCCACAAAAGCCATCCCAAGGTTTTATAAAAGCCTGCCAACTGTTTAACTGAACGTTTCTAGATAGGATATATTGTATTAATCTAATTATTGGTCTCGCTATACTTGATACATCTTACCTTAAAATGCATTTTTTCGGTACACATACATGTTTATGTAGACTTCAAAACTGTCCGTCAGCAGATTTTGGCGTATTCAAGTACGCGTGAGCAGTAACACGAAAGGTCTGAAACGAGGCTGCAAACGGAGTGTGAGGCTTGCGCGTATTACTCTTACGCCACGGAGAAAAAAAACGATTGTTTTGCAGTCTAAGATATTGGATATCTATGACACTGCGTGATCAGAGCAGATTAGATCCAGGCAGAATTTGTTCTAGTATAGGGTAATAGCCTGGGACCAGGCTCTATGGTGGGGAACAGAAGAATTTTAAAATAAAAGGAGCAGATAAAAAAAAGGGAGAATTAAGCTATTGAGAAGGCGGCCAGTGGGGCGAAGCCTGGAGATATCCTTTTTATGCCACCGATCCACCCTTGACTACACTAATTTGCAAATGGCCTTTAACAAGGAATGGAATGGAAAATGCTCATCACTTTGTACGGGGATACTTGCTGTAATTTCTGATCTCATCCACACAAGAATCAGTACAACTATACTACCGTCATTCTGCATTTTTATTTTTGGCAAAATGGAACTGGAAGCTCCCTATAGAGTACTTAAGTGTGACATCACGCTGTCATGACAACCGTTTTTCTGGGTCTAAACAAAACCGGGCTGCCATACGGACGCCATTGTTAATTGCGGTTTCGTATTGTTCACTAAATATTCTCGACATATAGGACTTTCTATTCCAAAGAATGAAAAAAACAATGGTTTATGGACTCCACTGTTGTGCTCGATGCAAACGTTTGAAGCTGTACGTGCGATTTTATGGAGAAATTTATGTGTGAGTAGGTGGCCGATCCCCACAGTGAAAGGCCACAAAGGTCACGAACATGCATTGCTTTGCTCCGGAATGTAACCATAATTCGGAATCACATGCTTGCCAGTTCTTTCTGTTTCCAAATCCAGAGAAGAACAAGGAAGAATATGACCGATGGGTTCGCTTGCTAAGGTAGGCTGAATGTTTGCTGTTTTTGTATGGTTTTTCACCATCGTGCAATTTCAGTGGGTACAAGTTTGTTTATAATGATAACGGTGATAAAGAAACACTTGAGCTTTGTAAATGGATGGCGAGAAATGTAGGGCACAAGTAGTATTCCAATAGTTTAAGCTAAAATTTTGGCGCTCTTTAAACCTCTTAATGTTAATCTGAAGGGTAATGTTCTATATATCAGGAGAGCTGCCAAAAATCCAAGCAAGCATTCCAAAGTGTGCAGCTGTCATTTCAGACGTGGAAAGAAATCTGCAGGGCCGGAAATTTTCAAGTGGAATGCTGATAAACTATTCCCCTCACAAAAAACTCCTCCCAAAAAGAAATCATTGGTTAATAAGTTACCGACTGTTAAAGATACTATGGCCATCATTAATGCCAAATCTGCAGAGTCTTCAGATACATGGGACGAAAGATCCTCAACTCCAACTGAGCAAATAATCTTAGAGGCAGAATTAAACGTAGCAAAGCGGGAGCTGAACTATCACCAGGAAACCATGCAGAATCAGAAAAAACATTACTCTGTTTCAATCTTGAGTTCTGAAGTAATCAGAATGGAAACTGGTTTACCAACAAAGGAGATTTTCACAATTGTAGTGGATTATACAGCTAAATTCAAGGACTCCATTTCTTATTACTGTGGATGGAAAGTCGACTCCATAACCTTTGAGGACCAAATCTTCATAACACTTATGAAGTTACGGCAAAACTACACCAATTTACACCTCGCACAGCTATTTTCATGCAGTGTTGGGACAATTTCTAACATAGTTATAACATTTGTACACATCTTACATACACTGCTGTTTGATGACCTGATGAGAGTGATTCCTTCCAGGAACAAGAACTGTTTGTGTTCGCCATCATCCTTTTCAGAGTTCTCGAGCTGCAGAATTATTATTGACTGTACTGACATTGAAGTGGCCACACCAAGCCTTATGAGTCAACAAAATGTGACCTATTCAAGTTACCATGGGATGAACTCATTCAAAGTTTTGACAGGGGTTGCACCTAATGGGGTGTTGACCTACATTAGCAACCTCTACCCTGGATCCATCTGCGACAAAGGGATTGTCCAGCAATCTGGTTTTCTACAGCACTTTGTTCCAGGTGATCTGATCTTGGCAGACAAAGGATTTCTTATTCAAGACATTGTTCCTAAGGGTGTGTCTGTGAACATTCCACCACTTCTTGAACATGGTAAATTTACTGAAAGTGAGGCCAAGTTAACCAAGTCAATTGCTAGATGTCGCATACATGTTGAAAGGGCAAATGCAAGGCTCAAAGACTTTAAATTCTGAGTTTTGTCCCTCCATACTTAAGGTCTCACATCGACAAAGTGTTTCAGTTATGTGCAGCTATTGTCAACTTGCAGTTTCCTTTAATTAAAGAGGGGTGTGAGGGAACAGACTTTGACTAGGAAATTTAATGTACATTGCCAGTTAAGTGGATACATGAGTGATATTCTCAAAAGCAATATTGTACAGTTGGGTGTACTTTTTATTGTTCTTTAATCATCACTTTCTTTAAGATCTTCTGTCAGTAGGCTTTTGTCATGGTACTTGTTTAAGTTCAGGATGCCTGCAGAGGAAGTGAAGCAATTCGAGTGATTTAATATTTCCTTCTTAATGTTGTATATGCATTCATGTTTCATAACATCAAAATAAACTTTTATGATTCATCATACATGTACTACTGCACATTCTCTTGCTAATGCTTTAAGAAAATGTATAATATCAGTCTGCAGGATTTGTACATGTACTTGCACATTTGGACTTAGAGGGTTAACAGTCATGTGTTTGATTGGGTAGTGTTTCTATAACTTACGACAAACTTAAAGTTGGTCACTCTTAGGAGTTAAAGGATTGAATGAAACAGACTCAGTCATAACAAGTTTTCAAAGACAAACTTATTTTAATGTTTATAATTAACTAAGGAACTGTAAACAATTAAATTAACTCATCACATTTCATACATTATTATTTAGGAATAAAAATACTGTGAAATTGAAAATTTTTCGAACAACAACAACTTTGAAAGTTTGAAAAGTGGATAGCCCATATCATGTATAGCCCTGTACACAACATACAAATTGTGTTTCAGTCATACAAGAAGTGCCATATAATGGAAAAATAATAATAACAAAAAGAATTGAAAGTTTTAGAGTTCTCCCTCAATAATTTTTGGGAAAAGTTGTTTCAAATAAAACTCTTTCAGTTCTTCAATCTTAATCTCCCAAGAGTCATCCCGCTGAATTTCAAGAACTACAAAGTCTTTCAGCGTCCAAACGACAAAGTAACTTCTTTCTCTTGGAGAGAAATAAGTGGCCCTGGACTTGGTGCCAGTAAACATGGTCACGTTTCAACACAATTTCCCCATCCTTCTTTTCAAGGTAAAAGTTGCTGGTCTTAATGGCTTCCTCAATAGTCAAATCTCGGTGTGTATAGGGGCACTTAGCCTCCGGAACACTATCTTCTCCAACCAATCCATCAGGAGAGGCACCGAGGATTCCGGAATGGTGTAACCACACACCTGATTCCACCACATCCAGGCCAGTCTTCAGCCTGAATGCGTTAATTGCTTCAGATTCATTGCATACCCCGTACTGGACAGCTTTCACCCTTGATAGATCATATTCACCGAGAAGGCGTTTGATTAAGGACGGGGTAACACGCTTCGCATTTAAAACTGAACCAAAGTTACTTGCTGTCAGTCGACCCCTCCTTATCATTTGCCAAGAAGGATTGTCCCTTTGTCCAGCAGTAAGGTGGCTAACATCTTCAATAGTTTTCCATTCAACACTGACTTTATTCAGAAAATACTGACGTTGTTCATGGAGGCCTTGCAACTGTAGAAATTCCTCTTGGAAAATAACATCCTCTACTGTAGCAACTGGCAAGGACTTAGACTGAGTCTATGGTTCAGGGCTCATGAGCCAATAAAGTCCAGTAAATTTACCATAGTTTTTCAGCCTTTGGAAAAGTTCACTACGTTCTCTACGAGTTGGGTCTCTTAAAAGAGCACGGTATGCAGGTTTGTAGGAGGAAACATTTGTTGCACTGACAGCAGCAACGAGTGTGAGCCTTTTCGCTTTTTCCACTGGCATTCAATGTCTGTTCTACTGAGGTTGTATAGGCCATGTATAAAAAAAGCGGCAGCATGACTACACCTAAATATCCCTCGCAGACACTCACAATCCGTTGATTGTTTTGGGTGCTTTGTTTTCGAGATTTAGGGGTCTCCGTTTTCGATCTAGGGTGCTTCGTTTTCGAGTTTTGGGTGCTTCGTTTTCGAGATTTGGGTGCTTCGTGCTTTGGTCTTCATTTTTGAGTGCTTCGTTTTCGAAACTGCCGGCAATCTACGGTAATGTTCGGTGAAATCAACACCATTTCAGCAAGCAAGAATTCGATCATGAACATGCCACATCTTCAACCACAAAATTAAGGGAAAATGAAAAGGAGAATAAAAACTCTACATTCTAAAATGGTTACAATGTATAGTTTGTAATTCGTGAATTAAAATTGCCACTCTACTGTTCTTCCATCGATCGACTGACGCAACGTGATGTGTTGCACGCGTTGATGTCTTAAGGGAGACTGGTGACGAGTAATGGCGGCCCAATGTACGAGCATGCGATAAAACGAGTTGCAGTCGGTCTAATTCCTTTGAAATTACATCCAAAACGCTTTTGGAAGAAAGGAAACCTGGTTAAGATCAAAAGGAACAATCTTAAATGATAAATTTCAAGTTATTTATGTCCTAAAAATGATCTACCTCTTCGGTAAGAAGCAATGTTCGAACTCAGGTAGAAAACGAAATGATGTTTAGCCCCGGAAAGTGATTTTATTGTCCAACCCCCCTCCCCTCTGGAATTTCCTGGGCCTCTGACTCCCCCCCACCCCCCTGGAATTTCCAATTCCCTCCGTGGTGGAGGTCTGGATACTTTCTGGAACCACAGATTCAGCAGTTAAAGAGGATGCTGATAAAATGTCTTTTGCAGAAGATAATTACCTATTGTAATTTCAAAATTTGTTATCATAGCAAACTGAGTCACTGGTGAGCTTTTTGGGGTCTGTGTTCCTCATAATTTCAATAATTTTCATTAGATATATGTCATCAACAATTTTCTGCCTGCTGAAAATGTATCCTAGCAATTTTACTACTGATCATAGCATTTTTTCAGCAATGGAAACAATACTTGATTCCATTGCTTAAAAAATTACTATGAAAACCTGCTTATGAAGATCTTCAAGGTACACTGTACACAATGGGGCCATAGCGGTGGGGATTGTAACGTGAGGTTTCCTCGGAGGGGTGGGAGGAAAGTCGAAATGTACATGTAACACTGTAGAAATGTTACATTCCCTGCTTAGTCCTGAGGGTTGATGGGCTGTAGTTTCAATTGAATGGTGCATTATCTCACAATAACATCTATTTACATTACAATAATATACAAAATTCAAATAGCAACATTTTCAAAATTCAAACCTTTCTACTACAGTAATGTTTTAATTGTTTCTTGTAACTTATCTCTTTTATTAGTCGCCAGTTCCCTAATACATAACACAATCAATCATGCAATCTTCCCAGTAACTTGAAAAACAATGTAATTAACACACCTTACCTATAAAGGAACTCAACCTATAAAGTCCTGAAAGAATAGAGCACAATCCAAACACATCCTTTTTATTCCTGATACAAACAAAGTAAAAATTAACACTGAGAAAGGAGAAGCCATGTCCAGTATGCTTTACACTATGCAAAGCCAGCCACCACCCCCCTCACATAATTTCTCTCCCAATTTTTTTTTTCAGTTTTAAACAGGCATCTGTATGCAGGCCAACCTCGTTCCCAGGTTCTACCTCCTACCTTCGAGAGACCCTGGTTGGGTTGGTCAGTTAGTGTCTGGTCAGTAGGTGTCTCCCAGAACCTGGAAGATTACAAACAAAATAATGATTTCTCTCTGTTTGTACGGCATGATTTCCTGTTGTCATCCATTGTGTGCGGTGGTCATCCTTTGCATTTGTTTTTAAGCACTATAGATCTCTTAGTCTACCACTAAAAGCGATACGTTTTTCTGCTGCCCATCATAGTAAAGGTTAGGGGGCGGAGAAAGCTGACATTTCATTTCAGACTATAGCTTTCTGTAAAGTCACTAGATCAAAAGTATTATTTTGACCGTTCAGCAAATGTGATATGTCTGATAAGAATTCCTGCTCCTGAAGCACTAAGACCGCTAATGATATAGGTTTTGCAGTGTTTGGCCTGATTACCAGCAGCCAGAGGGATTTTAGAAGGATTTTCCCTTCAATTTAAACACGCTTGTGTAGAACTCAAGATCATAGATTTAGATTTTTATTAGCGATTGGTGTCGTCTCCGTTAAACTGCGAGAACGCGATTGTTTGCTTTCTCCTCTGGTAAAATAATCAACTTGTTTATCTGGTGAAAGTAGGCAGAAATTTCCTATGGTTTCTGTTATAGTTGTCGAGTTAACAAATCTATCTTGCTCTTGCGGACCATTGCGATAATTGTGTGAACGAGACACAAATTGAGAGACAAAGGACTCCTCCATCAGAATTTAATTTTGTTCTGGAGACATGTGACCAGACCCAACCAGGGTCTTTCTCTCACCTCCGCAGGGACGGGTAGAAGAGAACCCTGGGAATTAGGTTGTATGCAGGCTACTATGCCAAAAAATCAACCAACTTTCATTTGTCTCAGAACAGCCATTATGAGCTGAAACAAGCGTAATATTGATGCTAAACTAAAAATAAATGTCTATCTAATTTTAAGTTTGATGAATCAAATTTTCACTCAAGGGCTGATCAGTTCTATTGATTGTTTTGCACTTCCAAGATATTGGTCATTGCACCACAGGTGTTCAAGTACTAAAAGCAGTACTTGACTTGACTTTACACAAGCTTTAGTTTTTTTCCTGTACATTGGACGGTTTATTTTGCACATTTTGGTATTTCACCACCAATAGCATACCCTGATATTAAAATCTCCATCCCAGGGACGGGAGGGGTTACTCAACAAATTTTCATACAGGGAGGCTCCGCCCCTAGCTCCAATCTCTTAAATATACCTAGCCTGCGTAGCAAGCGTTTCTGTGCGGTTTAGGAGCAAAGAACCAGGAATGAGAGTCAAAGACTGCGCGAAAAATGGCACAAGTAAAAGAGCGGAGAGGGGGTGGGGAAGCAAGGAAGAAAACGCTTGCAGACAAACCCTGGGATTTTGAAAACCGCCCACTTGGCCTGTCATGCCTGAGTGCATGCACCGACATTTTGACGCTGTCCACAGCTGTCATAATTGACCAATAAAATAATTGACCTTTGTGGAGGATGCTTGTTTGAAACCAAAATAATTTTGTATTTTGGAACACGTTAATGGTGAACTCTCAATGAATCCGAACGATCATTGCTTAATCAGCAATCTTGACTGAGTCACAATGCAAGGGGTGGCAAATGGTAAAATGGTATGCAGTTCTCCATAGTTGAAATCCATTCTTCGAAATTTGGATCTGTAAATCACTATCTCAGAGAAAAAAAAAACAGTAACGACCTGGGCCCAGCATGGCAAAACATTGCAGAAACTATCGCATTTGCTGACAAAAGAAAATCGATTTTTGCTATTCAGATCCAGGAGGCACTTAACAGAATAAATTAAACGACCTGATACCCTTATTTAGTCGCAAGAAGAGCTTTGCATTTCAAAAGAAGGAGAGTAAATCTTGCCGGGATAGTGGGAATAGTAACCCTTAGGTTTCCTCCTCTCAACATGGTGCTTTTGCGAGCAAGAACATTCGCGCTCCTGAGGTAAACGTCTGCACTGCAGGCTAGAGAAATGTATCCCTTTCAACTGCTGTAAATGCACTGTCATTTAAAGGAGCTGTGTCACGAAATTCATCCAAATTAGGTAATTACAAAATGCCCGTTAAATTAAGAGAAACAACTGCTTTAAACATTTAAGGAAGGTTAAAATAACACGACAGATACAACAGATGCCACGGATGGGCAAAACTGAAGAAGACTGAAACGGATTGAAATTATGGTTTTTGAAAACTGTTTAGCCTAATAGTTTTTTTTAAATTGATCTCTGATGTTTGCAACTTCAAAAATAATGCTCAGGAGACAGATTTGTGTCTCGAATATCTGATTTTGTGATTTCCATGCAATTTCTTTGCCTACTTTAAGTTCCATAGCGATTGAGGGCGAGTAATTGGCAAAGTTAAACAAACTGACCTGCTGTAACACAGTCCCTTTAAATGGGAATCAAACACAAAAATAGAACGTTTTTTTGACTTTATAAAGCCATAAAAATCACCTTTTAGACGTATGACACATTTCCCTACCCTTTCGTATACTTTAACTAGTGAAATCCCTATCCTAGGCGGAGCCTACACTGTAAAGGCCATTATAGCGATTATTCCCCCCGCCTCCGCCCCGAATCCTTACCGACCTTTATACTTTCTCTATTTTCAGTACTGACATTATCCACTAAATAATCTCCAAACTTACCAATATTACAAAATTCAAACAGCCTAAAACTCATTTGTCCAAAACAAAATACGTACTCTATCCACATGAAAGCAAAGTTCCGCAATGCAAGGCCGCAATCCTTTTGTACAGCTGGACAAAAGTAACGGAGGCTCACGGGACTGAACTTCCTGCAAAGCGTCAACACTAAATAATATATAGATTTAGCCAGGGCTAAAAGCGAAGCTCTGGTTAATAATACGTGTAAACAAAAACAATTAAATCGTGTAATGCTAAACGGAGACGACAATGAAAATGGCTTTAAGGCTAATAGATCTAATTAGCAAAAAAACAAATTGCACGTGCAGCACACTTTTTCTTCTAATTAGCAAACAACAAATTTGCACCTGCAGCATGCTTTTTTGTCTTTCCCTTGCCGTTGTTTTGCACAACTACAACGCTGTTTTGTACGACTAAAACTTCAAACTTCCCAGTTACACATTATTTTTATGGAGGAATTGTCGTATGTGCTTACCCAATATTTTGTTTCCTGTGTTCATGTTTGCTTTTAATTTTCACTGCGGCTCATTTTCACCTTGCTGGTCGCTAGCATTTCTTACTTTCTCACTGCCGCTTTGAATTTCCATGTTTTTCTTCCTATAAAATTCGCCTCCTTTGTTTTCAATAACTTACTCTAGCTCTTTCTCTGTTATCCACGTTAGTGTAAACATAAAAAATAACGCCGAAAACGACACGACTTTGTTGTTTTTTTTTCTTCCTAAAAGTCCGGCCATGTGATTTCCTTCCAAATAAAACCTTGAGTTGCATTTGGGTTGCCATACCTGTTGATTGAGTTATTTAACATTGGTATGCCTGTGGTGCGGACGGACAGTTGCTTGCTCGCTCGGTGTACGGTCACGTGATTACCAAATTTTCTTGGATGGGTAGATTACCACATTTCCTTAGCTATGGGGCTTTGCGCCGCGCGTGGAGCTCCGCTAACATCGACCGAAACCTGACACACTGACCTGAGCCTCAGCTAAGTTCCTCGGAATGACCATAAGCCACGTAATTCAGTGCAATACTGCTGAGTCTATTGTAGATTTAACAGTTTTTAGTAATATCAACTGTTAATGTCAAAAATTGACCCTTTTTAACTCAAATTAACATTCTCACAGCGGTCGATCAAATGAGCCAAAGTCGAGGGTTCATTTTGTAAGACACCGCTGACATATCGATGACTCATCTGCTTTAGGTCGATGTCATCTAGTGCCTTCCTCCCGCTCATGCACACTTCACACGTATGCGCCATCTAGTTCTTACGTCATCTTAACCATTTGACTTTTTAGCAACATCCCAACGTAACACCTTGTGCATCTGCTATTATTAATTATGGAGAATTATACGGCTTCGCCAAAAACTGTATCCAGCGATAAAAAAGCTTTCTAGTGCCTAGTGTAGTTCCTATTGTTCCTATCGCCAGGTTTATCCTCAAATATTCTAATAGTTTTGTGAACACATTTTCAAGACTTCCGCTAGTATAACGTAATGTACATATAACTCTAGTACATTAGTTTCTATCTGTATGTGTTAATGTCTGCGTTTTTGAGGCACTACCCAGCTATACTAACATGAACTCATCCATTTTTCTCCTCAGCGCTGACTGAAGTCTGCCTACAGCTGTGCCTATATTAAACCTGCGACCTGTACCTAAATAACTAAAAGTGTTAAAAGGCCATCAAACCCCGAACCTGTTTAAGACAAAAATCGCTTATTTCGCCACCATGTTTAAGACAAGAGACACTACATTCTGACCCTGATTTGTTTTGTTTTGCATACAGAATTAAGTAATTTCTCACACTAAAATCGTGAAATAGATATTTCGGAAAAATTTATTGGTATTGCAAATGTAGACCGCTCATCGCAAGTTTTCACACCCTTTGAAATGCTTCCAGTTGAAAAAGACACCCTGTTCAAGACGCTTTATAGAGAAATTAGACTACGAGCAGTCTCTTCTTTTTCTTTGCAAAGTTACTGCACACGAAACCCAAGCACGTGTGTGGCGAAGCCACGAGCCGCGATAAATGAGGGCATGAGCCCGAGAAGAAAAAGTAAGAGACTACAAAAGAGTTTGCAGTCCGTCTTTTCTCATCTGGTCGCAATCCCTTATTGAAACATAACGTTGTGGTTAGCCTGCATAGCAGGCATTTGAAAGGGAAGGGAAAAGGGAGTTTTGGGAAAGGGTGTTTGAATGCCTGCCATGCAGGCTCATTGTGGTTATAAGAACTAGATGAATTTTAAGAGAAAAGACGGACTGCAAGCAGTCTATAGTAAAATCGTATAACCTGTTTAAGACTCAAGACCTTGAAAACCATACCCTGTTCAGCGGCACATACCCGTAAAGGCCAAACAGGTAGGTACTTCATGTATGGGGACAATATATGTCCCCATAGACGAAGTACCTACCGCCAAACAAAGGAGTGCCCTTCCCCTGGGACTTCAATTACCATTACAGTGCGACTACTGTTACCGGGGTCACTTAAATAAAATTGACCAATCAAATCACAGGACGCAGACAATGCATTTCAACAAAAGTCGTTTCAGCTAACCACAAGCAGGCAAAAATCATTGATCCTGAACGACAATTTTAATATTGAACGGGCGACCTTTAAAACAAGGAATGGGCAATTGGAGAATGGGAATGGGGAACAGGGAACGGGGAATCTTTAAAAGCCGGAATCCTTAAAACGGGGAATCTTTAAAACAAGCAATCTTTAAGAGCGGGAATCTTTAAAAGCGGTGATAAAAGTGTTGACAAGTCTACACGCCTCCTGTAATTTGTGGATGAATAAATTCTAATAAAGCCTTCATAGCTTAGCTTTATCTAGGATGTCCTTTAGGGATTGTCCCTTACGATATGAGATGATGGGGGGCTCCTTAACGATTTCTGTCAGTTGCGGTTCATTTTCTATAAGGTGCCATTTCTCCACGAGTGTGTCCCTTTAGGTTAGGCAACACCAGATGGTATTGTGTTACAAAGGGCAGTATTTTCTTAGGTGCGGTTTTGTTTTTGTGCGCTAGTGACATTTCTCCATCAGAGAAACCTGAAAGGTGTTTTTCTACAATTCTAGCTGGGTAATATCTCCTCTGCAGGCGTGTTTTGAAATTACTCATGTTTTCCTCAAAAGTAAATTGAGAGGAATTTGTTCTCAAAAGCCTTAATGCTTCTCCTTTTATGAAGCCTTTCGTGACACCTTGTGGGTGACACGAATAGAAATTCGTTTATTGAAATGTTTCTGTAGCTTTGAAATGCGTTTGCACATCAAGAATAAATTCCTTATTGAATCTGTCACCTTTGTGCAATATCATGTCTAAGAACGTGGTTTCTGTTTCTGATATTTCAGCCGTGAATTTGATCGTTGGGTGAAAACTGTTTGCCTTTACAAGGAAATCCTCTATTTTGTTTCTGCTTGTGTTCCACACAGATATGACGTCATCTATAAATCTTTTCCAAAAATTTGGTTTTGTGGTGCTTTGTCTGGGTATTTCTTTTTCTATTTTGGCCATAAATATGTTTGCAAAAGCTATGGCCATTTTCGTTCCCATGGCTGTTCCATGAGTTTGGAGGTAATCTTGTCCTTTGAATTGGAACGAGTTTTCTTGTAGAATCAGACTTAGCATTTCTCTTAAATACCTGGTTGAAATGGGAGGGTTTTCCTAATAGAAAGCTTTGTATGCTTCGCATACAGTGGTAATACCCTCCTTCTGGGGTAGTTTCGAAAAAGAAGCACTCGAAAACGAAGACCGAAGCACGAAGCACCCAAAACTAAAAAACGAAGCCCCCAAAACTCGAAAACGAAGCACCCAAAACTCGAAAATGAAGACCCCTAAATCTCGAAAACGAAGACCCCTAAATCTCGAAAACGAAGCACCCAAAAACTCAAAACCGGTCTGTCCTTTATAAACACGAGACCAACGTTAATACAGCAGGAATCAAGCATGATAATGAATTCTCTTGTTCCCCACCGTAGAGCCTGGTCCCAGGCTGTTATCCTGGAACAAATTCTGCCTGGATCTGATCTGATCTGATCACGCAATGTCATAGATATCCAATATGTTAGACTGCAAAACAATCGTTTTTTTCTTCTCAAAATCAGTAAAGAAGTCGGTAAAGCATGGCGTAAGAGTAATAGGCGTGAGCCTCACGCTCCATTTTCAGCCTCGTTTCAGACCTTTTTTGTTACAGCTCACGCATACTTGAATACTGCAAAATCTGTGGTGCCTGGTTTTCTCTTGTCACGGGAGTGGGAATGAATTTTAAACCACGGGATAGTAAGGTAATTTGCTTGTCTGTCAGCTGTGAATTTGACAGGTTTTTGATATTCTGGTTGCGTGACTTACTGTTGTTTAGAAAGCGCTTTTTCTCTTTGAATTTTTTCTGCTCGATTCTTTTCCGGCTTTTAACTGCTTTGTTATCAGTTCTGTTTCTTTTCCCTTCTTCCCTTATTTTTAAAGGGTAAGATACGACAACAGGATAAGATTCACTTTTTTTATTGTTTGCCCGTGCTCTCATTTGTTCCAGCAATGTATCGACCTCTCTAGTCTTAGCTTTCAACACTTCAGCTAGCTTGTTCTCGTTCTTATCTTCGCTCGTATTTCTATTTCTAGCCGGCACGTTGCGGGAAGTCTGGTTGGCTTCTTGATAACTTCTGCGAGACTGAGCTTGTTACTTATTCTTAAGTCTCTCTACGCGACTGTAGTGAAATTTCACGAGGGCCCCTTGAAGGGCCTGTTTGGCTTTCTTTCTTATGGCCGAGTTTATGTGGTAAGAATTTCTCTTTTAATCAGTGCCATACAAAGAGTTTTGCGTTTTTTTTCTCGGGAAAGTTATTTTATAAAAGCAATGAAAAACTTTTTTCCTGTGTTTGCATAACCTGATATAAACACTCGAGGCATTGGGAGAATTCTTGACGGTTATGTTAACCCTTCGTCTCGGGTTTGCGTAATTGTCTCAAATTCTCCCAACCCCTCTCGTGTTTATAGCAGGCTATGCAAACACGGAAAACGTTTTCTATTGCTTAAGTAATATGCTCTTCGATCAACAGTTGAATGTTATTGAATGTTAGATGCAGAATCAAAATCGAATTTTGACACAAAAACGGGATACACATTTAACAAAACTGTCGCTTCTGTGCAACTCGGTACATGCTAATTTATATACCAAAACAAAGGCCAATAATATTTCTTCCACTAATTTATAATTTCTTTTTGTACCGTGTTGCTCGAAACATGCAGTAAACAAAAAGAGTAAAAATTACCCACCTTTTCGGCAACTTCAATAACACTGAATCAGACCATGCCAATGCGATTTTTCACCAGTTTCAGGACGCTATATTCTCTAGAGAGCACGCTTCCGTCAAAACTTTGACCAAAATAATTTTTGATCTCTTACGGTGGCAAGAAATTGCATACCCTGCGAACAGAGACTCTTTCGATCTTCCGAGATAAGTCGGGAAGAGGGAGGAACCTCTGCCGACATCCTCAACAATTCATATTGAGCATGCTCCAAATTCAAATTTTTCTGCGACGTCAATCAAACCGTAGAACGACGCGGACGACAACAAGAACGTCAAAAAACAATAGGTTTAATTAGCAAAACCGCAATTTCACACGTGCATCACACCTTTTTGTACATTTCTTTCCCGTTTTTCCACGACTGCGACATGAAAATGCCTAATTTTGCATTTTATGGAGGACATAAACAAGCAACAACAAAATTTTATTTCTCTTTTTGAGCATGGCTATGTTCCCTTGAAATTCACCTTAAGGAGGGTTCACCTACAATTGACAAAGTAAGTGGGTAGGGATAATTGCTACAAAGACTGAAAGAACGCAAATTCACTTTTTAAGTGACGTTCTTGTCGCTGTCGCATCGTTGGATCTTAAAGTCCCTAACGTTAGCGGGAACGTACCGGTTCGTTTTCACCCTGCCGTAGCTGTTTCCTCTGGATTTGGAAGCTCTATAGGAACAATTATACCTTTGGAATCTAAACTTGCCATGTTTCAGTGTAAAGAAGATAAAAAAATTCTTAGAGCTAAGGTAACACTTACGGTGCTTTTCAAAAACAAAGTCTCCAACCTTGAAACACAGAAACACAAAACGGATCGAAATCCACCAATCAAAAATCACGAACGACCACCTTTTCATTCTAAGAGGTTTGCTAAGATGTATAAAAGGCGACAAAGCGAAGAAAGCGCCGCTTCTTCAGATTTTGATTGACGTCGTAGAGAAACAAAATCCAAAGACGTTTTTGGCATTGCAAGTCGGGTGTTATCCACAAACAGCTGTAAAAGCATCGATCATTTAAATGCAACATGGAGGCTGCAGCCTCATGATCTAAGACCCTGTTTACATGGAGTGGGGGACCCCGGTCTAGCGGGGTAAGTTTCTTTTGTTTTGTGTCCCCCAGAGCGTGAAAACAAAAGAAACCAACCCCACTAGACCAGGGTCCCCCACTCCTTGTAAACAGTCCCTTATTTGAATTAATGATATCGCAAACACAGAAGAATAAGCATAGATATTGTTTGTATTGTTTCTTAAATACTTTTATTCAAAACCCATTGTTTATCCTTCCAAAAACTTCGCGTAACACTTACTGGATTGTGAATCCGTTCACGCAGTAAAATCGGCTAAGTACATGGTTAAATCCAAAACAAAATCAATCTCGAATCTGGGTACACTTTCCAATTTTCTAAAACTGAACGTTCCATCTATAATTTTCTCAAAATTCCCGCATGAAATAGAAGCGGCAGCTATTTGTTTTTCTATGGAGCGTGGGCCCAGAAAGAGTCAGCAAAATTCCAGAATATGCGTGCGTGCACAGATAAAACTGGTTTATCCAGTATAAAACTTGTCTGACTAATCCGAAAAGCTGGATGATCGGCAGATCAAAGGAACTCGAAGATGTCACCAGAGTCACTTCCTCTTTCCCGACTTATCTAGGAAAGATCGAAGCGACTCTGCTAGCAGGGTAGAAATTGCAAAGTTGTAACTGCCAAAAAAAAGCTGCCAGCGCTTTTTCATCTCAACAACATTTCGCGGGCATTTTCGCCTCAGAGCCAATGACATCATCCGAAATCGACCATGTGTCATTTTTACAGAGCATACGCAGACATTTTCAGCATGCGTAGACATTTTTCGCCTGTGAACGGTTTCAGCCCATCGCAAGTGGGAAGGTAAGGAAAAGGCTTTCTCATTACAATTTAAACTTAGCTTAAGTTTTTAACAAGTGACTAAATTTAACATTAATTGCAGGAAAACAAAAACTTTGGCATTTGTTATTGAGGTAAACCATTTCTTTGTTGTGGCTTAAAAGGATGAAAGGCAACATGGAGGCATGAGCATGTGGTTGGTCCGTCTTTTGCTCGTTTTGTGTAAAACTCTCATTCGCTTTGAAACTTGATAAATTACCTTTGAATGACATTACAGGTTTTTGTCAAGGTAAATATGTCTCCCAAGTATTTATATAACAATCGTTAAAAACGACAAAAATGAATTTTGGAGAACTGTTTTAAGCTTATGATTATTATTAGACTAACAAGTTTTCAAAAACCACAATTGCAATCCGTGTCAATCTTCCTCAAATTTGTCCATCCTTGCCTCTTTTTGTATTTTCTGTGTCATTTATACCTTCTAACTTTTCAAGGGGTACATCGATGTTTCACTCAATTTGGTGGCAATTCCCTCTGTTTGAATTTTGACCTATTTCGTGACACGAGTATCGTGAACTGATGTCGGTCTTAAGGTGGCTCCGTAGAGTATTTACTAATAATGCTAGCTATCTAGCATACGTTACTGAAAGAAATCTAGTTACTTTGTCTTTGCAATTTTGCTCGCGAGATTCTCTGCTAAGGTTACCCAATAAGAAGGCCCTTTTAGAAATTTTTATTTTCTCCATTAAGGCCGTTGCCATGGCAATATCGGATCCTTGGACAGGCAGTAATTTTGTCATTTTTGGTCTTTTTTCTTAATATTTCTTATTTCCCTCGGTGAAATGTCTTTAAACTTTGCCAGTTTATATTAACGATATTGCTTAACATTTTAAAGTGGAAAAAATATGGGGTCGTTAAGACGGTTTTGCTTATATTTTAAAATTTGTAATTTTTCTTATTGGAGGAATTTAGCTCTTACAGATTTTAACAAAAAAAGGACAGTACAAAGGTACTGCAACTGTTCAGAAATGAGGCGATTTTTAAAAAAATTTACCGACGGAAATGCGAGGAATTCACGGTTAATTAACTACGTTGACGTCACAAAAATCCAAAAAACACGCGTCGTTTGGGGTCGTATGAGCAAAATACGCGCTCGAGCCATCACGCCCGCATGCGCATAATTCACAAAGCTACTGAAAACATGGTTTCTTTGAAGAGTATGCACACCATTGTTTTGAAGCCGTTTATTAGTATTATTACGGTGATGTCTCGCCAGTTGAAAAAGGAGAGATAGCGGATTCAGTTTTATACCTGACACAAGATGTTTTCTTCAAAGTACTTGACTATTGTAGCTAAAATTCGAACCGTGGTGGTCACTCGTGAGGATGGCGATCATCGGAGGTGAAGACAGTGATTGTGCAAGGATCGCAATAAGCTCTTCATTTCCTAATCTGCTGTACACTGTTTGCAGATCTTCAAATGTCAGCCCACTTCCGGATACTTTTTCAACCTTGTTTTTATTTAGGGATAATTTTGACGGCGAAGTTTTTCTTTAAAAGTCTGCTGTAAAAGATGGCACCGATCTATAAATCGTACATCATGTCCTCAGCTACACGTACAAGGCCGTGGGTCTCGATGGACAACTATTGCCTTTGTCAAGGGTCAATCTGCGAGTAAAAAATTTTTCTTGTTGTGCAAAAACATTCTCCAGTGCACCTTGCATGTGCGTTAAAGGACGTTTGAAACAAGAAAAAATACAAGGATGTTGGTTCGTCGAGGGAAAGGTTCCTTTGATTAGGTTGCAAGTTAAGTGGGAAACCTTTTTTCTGATAAGTTTTATAAACAATGTGATAGAGTTGGAAAAACAAAACAAAATTTGCACTTCCTGTAATCTTGTCTTAAAGCCACTTCTAGAATTACTTAAATCAAATCAAGTGTTAGAGAAATAAAGTGACCGAGGAGCTCTGCCAGTGAAGACAATCTTCATTGTTTGTTCGGGAATTGGCTCGATCTTTCAGATATTTCCATTGACCGTGAACCAAAGGCCAGAAACAGCAACCTTGCTTCCTTCTGAGTTAGTGTACTTGCTTGTTTGTTTTCTAAGTAAAGTTTCGACTCACCATTTACTTTGACTATTTAACGCTTGTCTACATTTGAAGCGAAAGAATTGATGTGTTTGGAAAATTACTGCTTTGTTTTTATATACAATTTACTCTTATGGAGATCGATAGCTACTTGTTAGTGGTGTAACATTGTCTCCTCTCATAAATTTTTGACCTACACTAATCAAAGTTTTTGCACAATGAGCTTCAATAGAAAGTTAATAAAGTTTTTTTGGGGGAATATGTGACCTCTCACGCGAAAATGTACACTGACGGTTTTGTGTTAAACAGGCAAAAACCAACGGCTAACCAACGGGTAGCTAACAGTTTCTCCAACGGCTTTAATGGCTTTGTCAACGCTTTCAACGGGTGCGCAAAAACTTTCATTGGCTTGTAGCTTTTTCCAA
Source organism: Porites rus (assembly GCA_964035705.1). Taxonomy (NCBI): domain Eukaryota; kingdom Metazoa; phylum Cnidaria; class Anthozoa; order Scleractinia; family Poritidae; genus Porites; species Porites rus. The sequence goes on from OZ037995.1 coordinate 17,476,048, forward strand.
ACGGTTTGTGATGATTTTTCCAACACCTTTTCATAACACTTTCAACGGGTTGCCTAACGGCTTTATTTTTTTCAACAGGTTAAAGGTTTTTAACGGTTCTTCATGATTTCCAACGCCTTTCAACACTCTTAACACTTTATAATGCTCTCAACACTTCCCGAACAAGGAGCTGAACGGCATTAATTTAGGTAACCAGCAGAGGCGTAATAACAAAATCTTCAGTGGCTAAGAGATCAAACGTCTACAGCACTACTAGGAAATTCAATTGTCCCAGGTCGA
>OZ037995.1:17481326-17488826 GCA_964035705.1 Porites rus
TATTTGTGATTGTGATGGGCCATGTCTAATATTACGCTTTGTGACTCTTCTTTTAGTCAATGTCCTCAAAAGGGAAGTAGTTTTTACAAAGGATTCTCCAGTAATTAAGATTGAATTAGCGGCCGACAGTGGTGCTAGTTCAGGCCAGACTAAAGTACAGCAAAAGAGAAAAAGACAACTGGGTGGTGGAAGAAAGAGACCAGCCACAAAATTAGATGACAAGAAGCTTGTCAAACGATTAAAGTCGGGGGAAAGTGTAGCTCGCAATGAAAGGCAGATGAAAATGTTGGATGATCTTAATTTGGGTAAGTGCATTTAAGGTAATAATACTAACGTGCATTTAAAATAGTAATATTAGCGGTAATGATAATGATTGTTTTTTCTTATTATTTAAATCATTGCGTCGTTGCACTGAAATTTGTCGTAACGTAGAAAAAATAAGGCCCGTTCAATTTTCTGTTTTTGTTCGCAAGTTCCCTATAGTGGTCTATTTTAGTTCTTATTGAAAGGGAATGACTCCTTGGTTAGTGCTGCAACTCAATGCTTTTTTTTAATTTTTGGAATTTTTCTTGAGAGTATGTCCAACAGCAAAGCAATCAACGAAATTCACCATTAGATGTGGACGTTGTGACAAGTTAAAGATTGTTCCCACGGACAGAACCCCGCAAGCGAAAGCACGGTATTTCAAGAAAAGTAAGTGTCTGAAACATCATAGCACCTACACTGAAGGTGGAAAAATGTATAAAATACCTTGCTGACAAGAAATCACTGTTTATTGAGTATTAAATAAACACAGAAGAAACAAATTGCTAAAACAGCACATCGAAATGATGTGTTATCTCCCCATTAAAACATAAAATCAACATCGTTTCTGATAAAGATACAGTAAACATTCTTTGTTTTTTTTTTACTCTTTCCCAACAGAACACTTTGACAGTGCGTGTCAAAAACGTCAACTGCTGGACCAAGATGCCTAGAAGAACAGTGCATCAACAGCTGCAATGCGAAAAAACATGGACGCCTTCCTAAGAAAAGCAAATAAAAAGACGTCTAAAAAGGAAAGTCAGTCTGAGGTAACCAATGAAATCAATGCAGCCGAAGAAATGACTAAGAAGACTGCAGACGAGGATGACAGTGATAGGGACCTAGATTTAGACTTGACGCTGTAAGAATCATTTTCCATGTTTACGCTAAACAAGTGACTATTCTTACCTGTAGAGCGAGTTTATATATTGAAACTCATATTTTCACTTTGTAAGCGATACATTATGTCTTTGGTGGAGAAATGTATATTTTGTTGCGTTTTGATAAAAAGTACTTTGTTGTGATTTAATTTTATTATTTTGTAATACGTATAGCTTATGATTGCAACCATTAAAAATAGATAACCTTTGAAGTTGCTGTAATCAAGTAGTGATTTTACCCGCCTTACCTTATAATTTTATGACAGGTTTCAAGACAAAACGCCTGAACCAGCTTCTGCGTTTGATTTTGGAGATATGCAGTTTGATAGTGATAGAGAGATTGCATCAGAGAACAAGGCTGAAACAAATAGCGACTGTACTACTGCTTCAGAGCAAAGCGACAAAATCGATTCCGACACTACTGAACAGCTCACAGATAGTGACGTTGACCCTGAGTATACCATATTTCCAATTTCGTTTGCAAAAGCAGACGAAGTATGCGTCAGACTGAACGACCTAATACAAAGTGGTAGAATACTGAAACACAAAATACTTTACAAGTATTTGGATTCAGTGACACATGCTATGATTGATCCAAATCACGAGTTTGATGAAGAAGTGGTGCAATTTTTTAATTCCATTAAATTTCTCGGAGGCGAAAGAACTGTTAACTTTGTCAGGGGTCCAATGTGGCATGGATGTGGTAAAGGAGGGGAACTTAGACCAGAATGTTCCAAACCAAATCTTGGTGGGCCATCAAGAACAACGTGGAATAAGCGTTCTTCTAGATATACAACCAAGTCTGGTATAGTAAAACCTTGGCTTGATTCATTTCTCCAGCTGTCGGAAGATACATCGGATGTGAAGCCATTGATTGAAACAACAATCATAAAAGCATTTGGCGTTGCTATGGAGAACGATGGTACTGCCTTAAAACCGGCCATACAATATGACGAGAAACAACAGATAAATGTTGGCCTTAAAGAAAGAGCTGACATTCGATTTGTCAACTCAAATCCAGATCCGAAAGCAGAATATCTGAAGGAAAACATTGTAACAGAAGCAAATGTTACTTACCTTTCCACTGCTGATAACAATGTGGCGATGCCCGTCAGTGTACATTATAAGCCAAAGGCTGGAAAGAGCGGAGAAGAAATGAAACAGCAATTTCTTAACGAGGTTGATGTCCTTCAAACGTGCCACTCTTGCATAAAGGTAGCAACTTCAAATGATCACATTGGAAGCAGCAGCCATTTGCAACAGCCTTTGCAATACGTGCATTGCAATGAAAACTGTTTGTCCCGAGTATAAAGAGCAAGGGCAAACTAGTGTCAGGCCATCCTTAAGAGCTTGCCAAAGATGTCTGGAAGCTGGTCAGCAATGTGTAAGAGCGGCAGTTTTGGTTGTCGCAACTGACTGCGAATCTGGCAATAACAAGGCATTTGAAATGATAGCAGAGAGCAGAACTAACGGAACTTTAGATCCACGGTTTATTTTCATTTGTCTTCCAGATGCTGTGCATGTTGGCAAAAGTCTGAAATGCAATTTCGCCAACTGGATGGTACTGCTACGCAATGAAAGAGCATGCTTGTCCATGCTTCACACAATAAGGAATGCAGATCCCCATCTTAAGAAAATACTGCCACTGGACAGTGTGCTCAATAAGGATTGAATGGATGTAGATTGTGTTTTACATTTGTCAAAGGAGAACGTTTTGTCACACCTGGAGAGTATTGACCACGTGGTTCATTCAATTGTCCCTGACAGTTTTAAGATCTCTGAAACCAACAAACCTGGGATGTACCCTCATCCAGTTGAAGTTTGTGTTGGAGAGCATGGAAAGATTCTTGTTCTTGATTATGCACCCAAAAAAAATTCTTCGAGGCTGTTGGAAGTAAGGCTGCATGTTCCTGCAGACGTCAAGATCCTTGGAGAATATTTGGGTGCCACATCCATGGTGTACTCCGGTGGCATAGCGTATCTCTGTCAGCCCTCTGGTATTCAAACAGTTCCCCTAGCAGCAAAACCAAAGCTACACGTCAGAGGGTTGAAAAAGGCAGATCTCGTTAGTCAGCTAGCTGAAAGAGGACTCCCCAATCAAGGCACAGTCCAGGTGCTTCAAGACAGGCTTGAAGATTTTCTAAACCATTTAGAGAAAACCTACAAAGAAAAAAATATAGATCTATCTAAAGTGTACCTGTCTCAAAGAATCAAGAAGCCCTCCTGCATCGCCAAGGCAAGTGAATGCATTCTTGTATGTTCTAGCGATGTCGACCTAGCCATCTACATGATCACGTTGGAGATGGACGGTGTAGTGGTTAGAGGAAATGTAAACCTTTTTTGCAACTATCCAAATAAATGCAAAGAGGTTATTTCTATGTGTGTAAATAGAAACATTCTTTGTTTCACATAAAGGAACATCTGGTGGTGTGGCATCCATTAAATTGGATAATTTAATGGTTGACATGGTCGTTAAGAATGGAACAGTGGACTGTTCAGAAAGTTCTCATGTTGCTCCTTATAAAGGCAGCATTGTTTCTGCAGACATGGAAGGGTGTCAAATCCAGGCAAAGATCCACAGTCAGAAAGTTACTGTTGTTGCAGGAACAGGAAGTGAAGGAAATTCTAACGGTAAAGCTGAGAGTGCCAGCTTTTGTCAGCCTATGGGCATTTGTGTTGAGTGCGACAAAAACATTTTTGTAACTGACGTGCAAACCGGCGCTGTCAAAGTACTTACCACAATAGAAGGAACTGTCGAGTTCTTAAGACATTTGGGATTCCTCTACAAAGCGTTCTCCATCCATCTAAAGCACAAAAAGGCACAGAAGCTCTCTTTAGACGAGGCCATTTCGAAGCTTGAAACGCCAGACAATTTCTTAAAGGAAACAATCGAAAACGTGATGAACATCTTTGAAAAACCATGCAAACCCTCAGGTGCCATGGGAACTGTGTCCAACCAAACACTGTCTTCAGTCCGCATGATACTTTGAGAGCACTCGAAGAGCTGTTAAAGGAACTGGACGCAAATTACAAGATTGACCTATACACTTGCCTCACTGTTCAAGTCGAAAATTTACATGCAATGGGTCACTTCAAAGAGCAGTTTCCAACTCTACTACAGTATGCACAGAGTCTCGCCAATACCGTGTATGAGAGCATAAAAAGAGTTGTGCAGTGGGCGGCGTATTACTACACTCAGGCAAGTCTTATTATCCTGTAGTATCTCAGGCAACACCACTTAATGCCCTTCCACGGATGGGTCATCTTAAGCCAGTGAGAAAGCTTAATGAACAGGAGCGAGAGGTGATGTTGGAATGGGCAGCAAACAGTACGCCAGGAAACAACAATGTTCAAAGCCGGAACGCTGCCTCTAAACATGTATTCCACTTCTGGCCAACCAACGGAAAAGATAACAATGACAACAATTGAGCATGCTACAGTTCGCCTGGAAGAACAAAACCCCAAAGAATTGGAACAAGAATCCAAGTATGACACAGAGTCTGAAAGTCAAATGCCAGCAACTGTAGACAGTGACCAGGAGGACGAAATGACTTTTCTCCGAGCTGTAACAACTCGTAGTGGACGAACAGTTCGAGTAGCGTCTAAGCCTTTTTAGCTTACGGGTACAGTCGTACTTGGGGCGGCCAAATAACTGAAAGGTAAAGGTAAAGTCTGTCTACGAGCCAAGTGGCCCATCAGGCTGGAGCTTATCCCGGTTTCTATAGCATGAAGCGACTGGGAGTATTTCTACTCCCCCCTGGATGGGATGCTAGTCCATCACAGGGTTACCCCCCAACATTTCGCTGGTACCCATTTATACACCTGGGTGGAGAGAGGCACTGTGAGAGTAAAGTGTCTTGCCAAAGAACACAACACGGCACCCCGGCTGAGGCTCGAACCCGGACCGCCCGACCCGGAGCCCAGCGCACTAACCATTAGGCCACCGCAGCTCCCACCAAAATAACTGAAACGTTACCCAATTTCAGTTCCTTGCACGGAGAACTTGAACCTGTGAAATGGAAACACCCCAAACAATAACTTCCGAATGAAACATTAGCAGTGATCCGTGGGCCTTATAGAGTAAAAACACTCAATGTGGAGGCTTATTTGTGAAAGACGCTCTCGTCAATCATGTTATTTCCCGTGAACTGTGAAACTCAAAAATTAATTGCCGTGATTCATGATTTACTATTTTTAATAGCCATGAACTGTGCGCAGGGCCCCCCCTTACGACCCCTCTGCAAAACTGCTGCCGAGAGCTTCAAAGGCTACACAGTGCTTTTGCACCCCGCTGCAACTTGAATCAAGCTGCTGTTTGGCTTCTAAAATGCTGCTAAACAGCTGTAATTTAGATGTACAACTATCTTGAAGGGATTTTGTGGCGCTGTACAGCACTGCAAGTTTCGTACGGGATCTCTGATATCTGCAAGAACAAGGAAAAGATCATGAAGCTTGCCGACATCTTAGAGACCACCGAAGGACTGAAGCGAAATTGCTGAAAGTTGCACATGATGAACAGCTCGATAAAGCCCTGTATGCCTGGTTTATTCAGCAGCGAACATCTGGCACTCCAATCTCTGGTCCCCTTCTGCAAGAAAAAGCGAAACACTTTTACAGCCAGCTACACACAGATCCCGCAGATGGTGCTTTTATAGCTCCGACAGGATGGCTTGAGAAATTCAAAAATTGTCATGGAATTAGAAATCTAAGCATCCAAGGGGAAAAACGTTCTGCAGCAGAAGAAACTGTTGAGCCTTTTCTACCGAAGTTACATCAAGTGATGGAAGAAAAGGGTTTAACCGCCAAGCAAATATACAATGCCAACGAAACCGGACCCCTGAGGAAATGTTTGCCTGACAGAACGCTGGTGTCATGCTGTGAAAAATCTGCTCCTGGCTTCAAGAAATCAAAAGAACGCTTAACTGTCCTGGGTTGTACCAATGCCACAGGCACACATAAACTGAAACCAGTTATGATTGGAAAGTTTGCAAAGCCACGTTGCTTTAAAAATGTAAACATGAATGCACTCCCTGTCATTTACAAATCTTAAAGAAATGCTTGGATGAACTCAGAGATTTTTGCTGAGTGGTTTAAGAAAGATTTCATCTCGGCTGTTTAACAACACCAACGTGCACAAAACATTCGTTCCCCTAAAGCTTTGTTGCTGATGGACAACTGTTCTGCTCATCCTGAAGAGCTGAAAACCTGCGATGGGTCAAACACGACTTCGCTGATTCAGCTGATGGATCAAGGCGTCTTGCCAGCAATGAAGAACCGCTACAAGAGGAAACTCCTTCAAAAAGTAATTTGTGGTCAAGATCTTGATCCAACACAAAACATTAAGGAACTTGTAAAGCAACACACTGTGAAAGATGCGCTCTACATGCTGGCTGATGCGTGGGAAGGGGGAAGCGCTGATTCAATATTTAAGGCATACAATAAACTGCAAATTCATCCCAATGTACAGACAAATGTTTCTGAACCAGAACCGGAGAACATTTCCACCGAACCCGTAATGGACATTTTGAATTCAATTGCAAACCGTGAAGGTCTCTCTTCTGATGTTGAAGACTGGCTTAATGTCGAAAATGGGCTCCCAACTTCGCCACAATTGTCCTATGAACAAATTTTAGAGAGCGTTGATGGACAGTCTTCTTCCGAATATGAAAGTTGCGACAATGAGGAAGATGAAAGCCAAGATGAGAAAATTGCTTCGAACTCTGAAGCTGTTGAATGTTTTAAAAAGTATTTATCATGGATGGAAAGACAGAACAATGTTGACACTATTCAGATTATGCAGCTTCAAAGAGTGATGGAAATCTCAATGCGCACGCGAAGTTCTATTTTGATACAAACTGACTTACTTCAACATTTTAGGCCAATGTAAAAACATTTTTCATCAATTTTAATTGTTAATACACACGTGTACAGGTATTCACAACGGAGTGAAGGTGCAGACGACGTTGTATTCCAAATGATTTGTAAAAGTGTTGTTTCACGATTAAATGTTGTTTTCTTAATTTAATCAGTTTTGCTGGGTTTTGATCTTCATTAATATGCATATTTTCGATTATCCGGACCCTCGGTTATCCGGACTATTTCGTCTGCTCCCAACAAGTCCGGATAATCGAGGTTCGACTGTACCGTAAAAGATAATATAACAAGTAAGCTAATCATAGAATCCTAACTATCCTGTACTAAGGTTGTGTTTAAATATTAATCTATTAATACAAAAGCAGACATGAAACGTTCAGTATTAATTTTTGGGATGGGCACAGTGTTTTTTACAGGGATTATAAGAGCAGACTTTCTTTGA
>OZ037995.1:17496326-17513826 GCA_964035705.1 Porites rus
TAATTATTTTTTTTACAATTTTGTTAGGCCTTGGAATATCATGCTTTATTTTATGTAAAATTTTGTGTCATCATATTTTCATTTTAGCTGCTAATTGTGAAGACAACGAGGAAAGTACTGATGAACAAGAAGAGTCCAAAGAGGTAGAGCGTAATAACTATAGAGTCAATTAACCTCCTGTATTAAGGCACCACCCGAAGTAATTGATAAGTGACCACTCGATACAGGCTAACAATTAAATATAGTTTTAACTAAACCTAAGAGTTAATCAATTTAATGAACATAGCAAAAGGCTACATTAAGTATTTGTTGCAAAACAATTTAATTGATCTGATGGAGAGTTCTTTACCTTTTTTTCCCGAAAAGGAGAAATAACAGACCATTAACAATTAATGCTTTGCATCATACATACATTCCAGTACCATTATACTGAAGTGCATCAGGCCTTTTTGTGACTTGTTATTTTCTATTATCTCTTCTTTTTTTTTTCAACTTGCCACAGAAGGACAAAGACATTCTCTTTGTTGACGAAGGACAAGGTAAAATTAGGCTTAGTGTCATATGAATTATAAATTTTAAACTCCATTGTAAATGAACAGTCAGTTTAGTCTTTAAGTGTTATGTACTTAACTATGTTGTAAATCTGACAGTTGTAATGGAACTTTAATGTTAACTTAAGTTTAGTTCAGTTTCCACAGAAATACTAAGTAAACAAACATCATGCATTTAACCCTTCAAGCCCTAAGAGCGATCAGCATGAAATTGTTTTCTCCTTATAATATCAATGCTTTAGGAGAAAGGGTGGTCATGAGAATTGAGTGGGTGATCAGGGAAGACGAGTCCAACTGATAACTCAACAAATTCTCCCCACTACTTCAATGGAAAAAGTATAGGGACAGTACATGAGAATCTCAATTTTGATATTAGGGTTAAAGGGTTAAGGCCTATACACACAAGGGTTTTGCTCCCGGAGCATGCTCCAGGCTCATTTTGCACGCCCAGTGCACACGAGGGGTCATACTGCGGGAGCTTGCTCCATGTTAGGTACACACAAGGGAGCGTTTTCAAGTTCACTCAATTTGCCCCGGGAGCTTGCTTCCAGATATTTAACCAGTTAAATACTATGGAGCATTTTGCGGGATGGAAATTCTGCTCCTGAGGATGAAGTATACCGATGAAAGGGTTGGTACACACGGAGCAACTTTGCTCCAGGAGCAAAACCCCTCGTGTGTATTGGCCTTTAAGTATTCAGGAGACAAAAGGAAAACTTTTGGACGGAAAGAAAGAGCCAACCTTCACAGCAAAATTATTCTGATCCTAGTTATATATTTGGGGTTGGATTCTTTATTGTATGGCTCGCTGTGCATAATTTTATGAAGTAAATCCACTGGTTCTGATTGGCTACTGAGGCCTATTTTATTCTCTTGGGAATTCCCAGTAAAAGAAAAACATTCACTTGGCAATATAACATTAAAATCTTCCATTCAGTCAATTATTGCTTGTTAGTTTAAGATGACTGGATATTGGCTCTATTATTTTTTTGCATGATGTCTTTGGACCTTGACATTTCAAAAGAGACCTTGGTCAATGTGCAGCCATCTGCATCTTATGTTTAGGCTAAAACATAGGAAAACTGCACCCCATTTAATCTTAACATGTTGCATCATGTAGTCACTGTGTCAATGAAACTTTGTCAGCAGTGATAGTTCTCAATTCACAGTCATCAAGGTGTTTTTTAAATAATTTCTTTCAACTTTTGAATTTAATGAAGGTTCTTTTGAAGCAATGCCATCAGTATGGTGGCCTAAGACTGCCATAACAAAAAACCCAATTTCTTAACAAGTTTCTTGTAAATTTATGTTTTGTTTGCTTTTTTGGGTGTACTGGTTTATTTTTAGTTTAATGTTAGTTTTTTTTTTGTTTAATCACAGAAATATTTTAACTTAAAATAAAAAGTAAATTAATTCAGAAATTATTTTTCAATGAAAAGAAAATATCTCAAGAACAGAATAAAAACGAAATGATTTTAAAATGAATTTATTTCGAACGAAAACAAAATTTTATGTTTCAAAAAAAATTGAAACTAATTTTAAAAAAAATATATTTGAAAAGAAAGGCATTGTAAACTAAATTAAAAGCAAAATTGTCCATGGCCTATCGTTGCCATAGCAAAAAAAAAAAAAAAAAACAGGCGTGTGGCCTATCGTTGCCATAGACCAGAATGCATTTTGGTGAATCTGTTTTCAAGAATGGCTGCTGGAGGTCAAACCTGGAGTAAGTTTAAAGATAAAATGAAGGAGCTGCGCCAAGGGAAGAGAGCCAAGAAGGATTCTAGTAAGGCAGCCAAAGAGCTTGAGACCTTAGTTGTACAGCGCCTTAGCGCAGAGGTTTCGGGAAAAGCACAGAAATACTCTCGAGTTGGTGCGCGGGAGTTCGTGTCCTTTGAAGACTTTGACGAAATCTCCATCAGCAACATCAAGAGAGCTTGCATGAAGCACTTCGGTATGTTGGAAACGATGTCATGCGATGTACTCGCAGGGGAGCAATGACCATCTTGTTACTCGCTAAAACAGTTACCAAACATGAAAGTAATCCACGTGCGATTCATTGAGGGTAAAGTCCAAGACGCTCCGGTTGAAGTTCTCTGTGAGCGGCGGAAGAGAAAGATCGACGACATTTCCGAGGGTGATAATGCTGAACATGGGAAGGCTGCGGTTGCTGTGGCATCGCTACCACAACAGGTGTCATCACAAAGCCCTAGCAAGTTTGTTCCGCAGAGCCTGTCCGTGGTTGAGATGCTAAGATTGGGAAAGCTCATCCCAAATACCACAACCCCTGTTGAGATATTCAATTTTGACATGTCGGTAATGGCGTGGACCGGAAGACCAACTGCCGTGGAGTTTTCTATTGAATCCCAGCCATTAGGAACAGGTGGATTTCGGAAGGCCTTTAAAGCGACTTCTAATGACAGAGGATTCCAAGGCTCTACGTGGGTGGTGAAGAGAGATCTAGAAAAGGCTTCGGAAGATATCATTGCCATTGGACAGACACTGGAAGAACATACAAAGAAGGTAGTGCAAATGCACTACCTAGCACGAAATTTCGCAGCTAAACTGAAAGAAGAGCTTATAGCAAGCGATAATGAAATCCTTTTTGGGGAGACCATAAGTTACAAGAAGATATACATGGGAACAATTGACGGGGAATATGTAACGGTGGAAGAGTTTATAGATGGGACATTCCACAAATATATCAACAACAATGGGAACATATGCCAAGGCGAAAATGCTGATCCCTTGACCAAGAAGGCAGAGTGTCTAGCTCACTTGTCTTATGAACGGTCACAGAAAGAGGTCATGTTGCTGGATATACAAGGCTGTGGAAGTTGCCTTTTCGACCCAGAGATTGCCAGCAAGCAGCTAGATCCCAAGAACATGCTGTTTTGTACAGGTAATCTTTCCCACAATGCCATACAGAACTTCCCTGCAAGCCATAAGTGCAATGACTACTGCAATCTGTTGAAATTAACTCCATTTGAGTGACTGAACCAGTATACTCTGTATGACTAGAATGCTGCATTTTGAAGTAGGCTTAATCAAATGACGTGTATTTAAGTGGAGAAATAGTTTCTTTCCCAAGCCCATAACATTCAAGATTTTCTCCGTGTACCATCAAGATTGCACTTTCCTTATGTTTATTGGAGGGGGGGGGGGTGCATTTTTTGTTATTGTTATGTTGTTGTTGTGGTTGTTTGACCCCAAAACAGCTTGAAGGGGTTTTATCCTGTAAATGGCCTGGCCACGTTCCAATGTTAAATGTTTGGCCCCTAATAGTTGATCATTTATGGTTGTAGCCATGCAGTAACCATAGCAACAGAAGAGGTACCAGTTTGTGTTTGTCTTCTTTATCCAACTTTTTCTAAGAGCCTAGTTATCAAAGAGTGTTAAGAAGTACATAGTAGGTAACTATAGAAGATAGAAGATATTTTTGGAAGCATAGCTTTTTGGTGAGGGTTTTTCACAAATGATCCAAAGTCTCATTAGTTTATTTTTGTACAAGAGCATGAACAGTATTATTTGCCTTTTTTCGAAGAGGTAACACCTTGATGAAAAGTGCATCAGGTTATTGTTATTGATTTTAATGGTTATGGTTTATTAGAAAATTGTTAAGCATTTAGTTGTACATATTTTATTATATAAGTACATTTTATTAGATTGATATTTGCAATTTAAGGAATGAATTCCTCATTGTAGTTGAGTTGTTAAGGTCTACAGTTTAATTTTCATGGTGACAATAGTTAATGTTCATGTATGACATTGAGGATAGACTTTGCAACATACCAAAAACATTTCAAAGCACAATTAGTAAAAGTATTAAAGGCAAAAGTATGAAGTAATGAAAAAAGGAAACAAAGACATATGACATTCACAACTGTCAACTTACAGGCCCGCATTACTAAGTTGCTATTCCATTAACCAATACTGAGCTCTAGGATACAAAATGCTATGCACAATTAAATTAAACATTCCTGTTTGTAGAACTTAAAAAGCAAAACAAGCTGACTTAATATAACTGCTTGAACTGGTGGCTCCAGTATGCTCTTGGTTCACAATGTTGCTCAAAGTAATGTTTCTTTGCTACTCATAACATTGAAAGGCTATTCCAAAAAGAAATTTCATAGTTAAGGTATATAATCATAGCTGTGCTCGTACAGGTGTATCTACATCCTCATTACATCTTGTTGCTATGCATGTACATGAAAATCTACATTTTCCTTGAGGTAACGAAAGGCATAGGCAAAATCACTGACATCAATCTCCAATGGATCAGCAATTACTTGTTCACATTTATTCCTGAACTCAGCACTCAAATAGTCATCATTGTCAGCAAACACATCTGAAAGTTCGGCAACTTCTGCTAGCTGTTCCTCTGTGACTTCCCAGCCTTCAAAATAGGTACACATAACTCCATTTTTAATGAAGGTGAGAACTTTACAGTAAAAGCAGTAAATTCATCTTATTTAGGAAATATGTCTCAAACAGGGGAAAAGAAGAAAGTATTTGAATGAAAATCACGCTCTCTCATTCTATGACTTTATGATTTCTTTTTTTATGATCACCAGAATTTGGGTAATTTGTTTTTAAAGCGGGATTTGAATTTCCATATTTTGTGGGAGTCGAAAACCCTAAAAACAACATCTATTTTGCAAGGTCCACCATCTGATTTCTCGCATACACACTAACAGGGTTTCAATTAAAGGGTACAACTCTTGCTCTTTTTATTTCATCTTACAAGTTGTGTAGTGCTCAAGCAGGACTACCAATTAAAAAGAGAAACTCGGAGAACAAAGTCATTGATACCTACCACATTCCTCCAGTCCATATTTCTCTGGAAAACTGTAAATGTGGTTTGGCACTCCATCAGGAAGGAAAGTGTTTTTTTGCTCACGGATCCTATGACTGTTCCATACCACATCTACAAAGGTGTTGACTTCCCTTTGAACTATTGGTATCATCACATATGCCAAGAGAAGCCTGTGAAAAAGTAATGTGTACTGTCAGGCTCTGTTTGCAAAATTCTCTTAATTGGACAGTTTAGTACTTACACAGTGCTATATACGCAGATTGATAAGTGTTTAAACTCCTGCTCTTAATCTGCATTTCTGTGTGGCCATACACAGACACAAAATTGGATTTTTCCTTTGGTCGTGACTCTCCTGTCCATAGCAACCATATATTTCCTTGTTACAATTAATTTTCCTGGCATATGGCTTGTGGTTCAGTTAATGCTGGTGTTTGAAACAAAAGGGATAAGAGTGGTTCTCTCTTTTTATACTGGGTTGCAGGAAAACTAAATTCACCATTCAGCTTTTCTCATTAATATAGCGGCGCAACTTTAAAATTGCTCAAATAAACTAAATTATGACATAATAATAATATTTAATATTTCTTAGGTGCAAATTAACATATGAATATGAGCAAATGCACCTTACAAAGAAAGTAATGTCTAATGAAAGTAATGTCTATATGTCTAGCTCAGTACCTGTGGTTTTCATCATGGGGATCATATTGACCTTGTTCTTTTAGTTGGTTCAGGGGCAACTTGAAAAACCTTTCCAACCTTTCATGCAGTTCCCTCCAAAACCTTTCGATCTGTCCATGTAATGATAATTATTATGATCACACAATATACTGGTACGTTTTACGGTTTACATCATGTCTAATTAGCATAAGCAGCAAACTAGAATTGTTTTTTGTATGAAGGGTTAAGGTAGGCTTCATTTCCTGCCATTTTGAGAGTCCGCATTCATTGCTTGGCCCACATGATTGCTGGGAAAATGATCAACAATCGCACTCCCATAATGGCTGGAAATCAAGTCTGGGGTTAAGGCATTCTCAGATTTCCTGTAATCAAAATATACATGTTCCTATTATAAATGAAATAATTGATCAATTTAGCCTTGAACATTCCATGGAGGTAGAGCTGGTAGAGCTGCCATTGCAGGCTGCAGCACCTGCTACAACTGAGTATGTTTCATGGCCAATGATGTTATGGGTCAACTGGACTATAGTTGTTACAATTCATCTAAAAGGTATACAGTTGACTCAAAACTTGATGCCAGCCGTGGGTCTGGGTATTAAGTTCATATTTGGGACTTATTTCTCATTTTTAGAAAAATTAAAGTAAAAACATAAAAAGTAAAAAAAAGTCTGCAAACCTCACCTGATTTGAAGTTGATGGCCCATAGATAACTGTTTCTAAGGGGTCCATGTCACCATGGTGTTGTCGAAGAAAAGCATGCATTGTGGCCATAACTCCTGTTTCTGACCCTCTATCCAGTCTCAGTTTGGCTGCAATTTTCCTTGATTTGAATAAATGTTCAAGATAAAATCTGCCTATGATATTGGGGTCGCTGTTGCTCATCCAAACTCTTATCCACAATATTTTCCTGCTGCACGTATCCATACAACCATATACTGCAATTGGAAAAGTACTGTTCTGGTATCCCATCAGTTTATCGTGACCATCGAGGGAGTGCACCCAGTTTGAGCCACTTGATGTGAAGTTGCTTTTAGGCTTCTTCTTCTTGAATTGAGGAGCTCTTTCCTCGAGAGCAACTGGGTCCACATTGTACATCACTGCATACACAACGTCTCGTGGAACATTTAGCTCGTGAACCTGCCTTAGTTTTTTGTGCAAAGCTCTATATCCAAGAAGTTTACCTGGGCCATCCATTTCTTGTCTCACGGCAGTTTCGATCTCGCCAAGCTCAACGTTACGGTCAGTGTACCGGATGTTAAAATACTCAAGTCGTCTGTCCAGAGACCGAAGACTCCACGCATATTGATCAAAATCCCTACACACGAAGTCTAAGATCTCTCTGCATCTAAGATTTTCTTTTACATATCGAGCTAACATATCTTTTAGATCGTCGTCCTGCTGCCACTCTTCGTTTCGAATCCGTGCAGTCGCCATCTTGAAAACAGATGCACCGAAATGCATTCTGGTCTATGGCAACGATAGGCCACACGCCTTTTTTTTTTTTTGCTATGGCAACGATAGGCCATGGACAATTTTGCTTTTAATTTAGTTTACAATGCCTTTCTTTTCAAAAATATTTTTTTAAAATTAGTTTCAATTTTTTTTGAAACAAAATTTTGTTTTTGTTCGAAATAAATTCATTTTAAAATCATTTCGTTTTTATTCTGTTCTTGAGATATTTTCTTTTCATTGAAAAATAATTTCTGAATTAATTTACTTTTTATTTTAAGTTAAAATATTTCTGTGATTAAACAAAAAAAAAAAACTAACATTAAACTAAAAATAAACCAATACACCCAAAAAAGCAAACAAAACATAAATTTACAAGAAACTTGTTAAGAAATTGGGTTTTTTGTTATGGCAGTCTTAGGCCACCATACATCAGGACACAATGCCAGTGCAGGAAGTGGTGGTATAAACTTTTTATTGAAATGCTCATAGTTAACCTGCGATCAGGCTCTATTTTCGTTTCACTTTGTAAATAACATTCCGGCAGGCATGACGAAACGAAAAGAGAGCCTGATACAAACCAGCTTCTGCGAAACATCTGCCGCCCACTTTTTTGATGGATTGACATTTGCCGAATCAGCCAACCAAAATTACTTCTGTTGTTTTTTTTTTCTAATATGCAAATTTTTCACGCGTGGGAAAAAAGCAGACTGGCTGACTTAAAAAAATAGCTTTCATCTGTTAATTTTTTCAGCTAAAAATAAAACAGTCAGCACAATCACATTGAACTTCTTGCGAGATAAAGGTTATATCTGTTGGCGTAGAAGGTAAAAAGTTTTCGAAAAGACGGCGACACATTGTCTACTAGTTTTATTATTTTAGCTAGACACGCTCGAATTTAAAATACTGAAATTTTTCCGTTGCCTAAATACTTTCTTCGGCAATTTCCCCCAATTTTCAGTACATAAATCTTTAAAAACAAAAGCAAACAGCCAACAAGCAAGGACACCAGTTTTCCTCGTTTATTTTTTACAAAAAGGGCTGGGCTCCTAGTATTCTGTGATGTTGCGATTTTGCATAATTGAGCTCAAATCACAACTTTTCGCAGAATTCGTGAAAAATTGTCATAACTTGTACAGAATCAAGATGCTCAAGCCAATGGGGCGGAATACATATGAACCGAATATTAGCTATGCACACTTACAGAAAAACAATAGTTGATTTGCACTTGTGTAGCTGTACCGATTTGGCGCCAAAAATGCAGTCCCGAAGGACCTGGCGACGAATTAGCATTTTTGTATAAAATAAGCATAATGTATTTTTAGTTAGACTCGCCTTGCAATCAACCGGACACAACCATTGAAAGATAATGTAAAGAACCGTGTTAAGATGTGTGGATTACCCAACAGAATTGTAAGTAGCATTTTGCTGCGAATATTTCAGCCTCTAAGTGCAGTTTCATACTTAAAACGCAAATCTTTCATTTGCTTTGCAGTTTGACTGTTGCCGATTAAGTTACTGTTGGCAACCAGTTCAGAAATAAAGTGGTTATCTGTACATCGTTGTAGCCTTCAAATTTAAGTAACGCTTCGCTACGTAAGCGCGAATCAGTCAAAAATTCTATTGGATCGAAGGTTACACTATCAACTGCAGGATCCCGAAGGACAGCATCGTGGTAAAATGACCGGCCTCCAAGAACAACTGACAGTGAAACAAGTGACCGACCGATCTTGGAATCATTACAGTCATTTAAATTCACGAGAGAAACGCATCATTTTCCAGAACAACCGACTGCCATAAAGCGAGCGACTGACCGTTCTAGAAAATATTTCATCATTTTCCAGAACAACTGACTGCCATAAAGCGAGCGACTGACCGTTCTAGATAATATTTCAATTTACACCTTCACTTCGCAATGCTGCCGAAAGTTGATGTAAAAACCCTCACGGGAAAAATAAACAATGCCGTTAGAATTCTTAATGAGTTGATGGAAGAATTTGAAGCGATTTTTGCAGTAAAACCGGGACTTGAAAGACTCGAAGCAGTGTTCAATTTAGTGGAATCGAAGTACAGATCTGTTAAAAAGCAGCAAGAGACGATCTTAGACAAGTTAATTGAAGAAGGCGCTTCATCGGAGGATGAATTGGTGTTAACGAACCGAAAACTCGGGGACAAAGTCAAAGCTGATTTCCTCCAAATCACCTTGAAATTTGCAGCATATCAAAGCGAAAATGCTCTTCTGAAAGGTCCTGACCACACAGAAACCTTGAAAACAATGACCTCTGCGATAGGAACAAAACCTAGCAGCCTAGAGCGGTTGACAGTACCAAACTGGGACGGAAGTCGAAGAACATATCAAACGTGGAAAAGGGAGTTTAGACACTGTATGGAAAAATATGGACAAGACGAGGACGAGCAACTTCAAAGATTCCGAAAAGTGATGCCCAAAGGCTTCTTCTAGACAGATCAAGTCAAGACCTGTAAAGGCATTAACCAAGCCTGGGAAATTCTTGAAACTGAATTCGCAAATGAGCGAAAACTTATGGATGAACTGTTAGCTGAAATGAATAATCTCAAACAAGTTAAACGGGACTCTAAGTCACTCACGCGTTGCGCCACGACGATTTCTGTATTTGTCAATGATATGGAAGACAATGGCTGCACCGTGTTGGAGGCGTCAGAAGCTCTGTTCTTCATGTCTCAGCTTTTATCAAAGCTCGATCCAAGAGACAACACAAACTTTAGAAGAGAGATGCAAAGAGCAGGAAAAGAAGAAAATGTGTCAAACCTCGTAACCTGGTTACATCAAGAGGCAACCCTTTGCTCCAGAGGCAAACCAGACAATGAGAACGCCGACGAAAAGGAACGTACCCACCGAGGACCAACCTTCAGAAGAAGAGAGAACCATGCTGCTAGCAATGATAGAACTCCTGATCAAGAAGCGTGCCCACTCGGTTGTGCGTGGAAACACCATTTGGCTGCCTGTCCGCTGTATCAAAGTTCAACTGTAAATCAAAGATGGGACGTAGTGAAACAGAGCAAAAGATGCCGCAAATGTCTTAGACCCCATCACACAAACGACTGTAAGAAGCCAGATGGTACTACCTGCGATAAATGCAAGAAGAACCATCACCGTTCTCTGCACAACGAGACCATCAATTCAAATCACTCCGCCCGAATCACTCTTGCCTCGAGTATCGAAGAGGATATCAGAAAGACACTGGAAGTATACACCATAAAGAGACCTTGTAGTGCCGCGAAGACGATCTCAAAGGGAACTATTGAACACTTCCCCCATCTCAAACCAATTGCGAACAAATTGCATCTTTCTGGAGGAACAATAGATCTTCTAATTGGTACAGATTTCGTCGATGCCTTTGTCGACATTCATACCTTGTCCGGGGAACCAGGAGAGCCGATTGCCAAACGTAACTGTTTTGGTTGGTACGTTTTAGGATAAGTTAACAGTTCCAGGATACAGTCTGTTGAAGTCGGAACAGTGAGCATTGAAGACGACATTAAGAAACTACTTTATCAGGACACGCTGGGAGTTAAACCAACAGAGCTGTGCACATGTAGTGAGAACGCGCTACGAGAAAACAAGTTCGTCAAATCTCTGTCTAATTCAACCACATTGGTAGATGGAAGAATCCAAGTAAGAATGCCTTGGAACCAGAATGGACCCTCCAAACGCAGCAATTATGACATCGCCTTCAAACGAATGCAGTCTGCCGAGAAATCGTTCCAGAGAAAAGAATGTTTCGCAATCGTAAATGACGAGGTACAAAAGCTGTTAGAACAAGACTTCGTAATGAAAGTTCCTACAGAAGAACTTGATCACAGTCAACCCGAATGGTATCTGCCGTTGCAAGCAGTGTTCACACCAGAGAGAACCACTAAGGTCCGCCTTGTTTTCGATGCGTCTTCAAAAGGCCACAACGGTCTTTCCCTTAACGATCACCTCGAAAAAGGACCTAATTACATTAAGTCTTCCCAATGTACTTATGGCCTGGCGATGGAACGAAGTGGCTTACTCGGGTGATATCCGAAAAATGTTTAATCAAGTCCTAGTGCACCCTGATGATCAAGTCTTTCACAGATTCTTGTGGAGAAGCGACAAAAGTGAAACGCCCTCAGTCTTCCAGTGGCTCAGGTTAAATTTTTGGCGACAAGCCAGCACCAGACATCGCCACGAACGCCATTAATTACCTAGCTCAAGTCTCGCAAGTCAAATTTCCAGACGCAGCCCAGGAACTTCAAGATCACGCGTACGTGGACAACATCACAGGCTCAAAAAGCAATTTGCCAGAAGCCAAGAAAATAATCAAAGAAATTGACACCTTCCTTGGAAAAGGCCAGTTTCAAATTAAGGCGTGGCATTCCAACTGCTCAGAAATTGACCAGTCTAGTGGTGAGAGATTTACAGATCTGCTTGGCCACAAATGGGATAAAGGAGGAGACAAATTTACCTTCAAGAAAGAAAACGTGGTTGGCCTACTGGAGGGCTTCTCCAAAAGAAGCTGTCTGAAGTTTCTCGCTCAACTCTGGGATCCTATCGGACTTGTTTCACCCGTTACTATCAAGTTCAGAATTGACTTGCAGGCATTATGGAGTTCAGGTTGCAGCTGGGACGACATCCTTCCCGAGAGTATTCAGCAAACATGGTTAGAGAATGTCCGGTCCATAAATGATCTCCTGTCATTTCAGTTTGACCGCAAGCTAAAACCAAACAACGCAGTGGGCATGCCTCAAATTCACAGATTCTCCAATGGTGGTGAGCAGGCTTATGGTGCGGTCATCTTCCTACGGTGGAAACTTGCTGGCGGAGACTATAGTTGTGTTCCAGTCAGGATAAAGGCTTTCGTCGCACCTCTGAAGAAGAAGAGCATCCCGAGATCAGAACTGTTGGGCTGTTTAGCAATTGCACGCATATACGTTACATGTGTAAAAGCATTGGAGTTCACAAAAGCCCAGGACTGGGAAAGATTCTTCTGGATCGATTCATCAACCGTTTTGTCCTGGATCAGAACGCCACCACGGGAATTCAGGCCTTTCGAGACGAGAAGAATCCATTTTAATCATCTCATGAAGTGGTCAGAGGGACCATCCTTCCTAGAGTTGCCAAAAGAAAAGTGGCCCAGCGCTCAAGACCACACCCGAGTTAACACTCATGTGGACGACCTCGACGCTTTAAGACAGAAGAAAACGTTTCGGAAAGAGAAGAAAGCCGGTAAACATCACAGTGCCGCCGCAGAAGTATGTCCTGAACTAGATCAACCTGGATCTGAAGAAAATCCTATCCTTTTACACTTGCTGAAAACGTGTTCTACGTACTCCAAGATACGGAGAACTCTAGCCTACGTCGGTCACTTTATTCACAACGCTCGGAAAATGAACCTAAAGTCAGGGCCCATTTCAGTTCAGGAACTGAAGGCTGCCGAGACCCATCTTCTGAAGTGGAGTCAATTTCACGTCAACGAAGACTGCTAGGATAAGAAACTGGTAGCAAAGAAGGATGAAGATGGCCTTTTTCGTGCGCATGGTCGACTTGAAGATATCAGATGTCTGCCGGAAGAGTTAAGAAAGCCTATTATCTTGCAAAAAGACCACCCTTTTGTGATCTTGCTTCTGCCTGACCTCCACGAACGACGTGGGCATTGTGGCTATAAGAGTTTAATCCACGAGGCCAGAAAAAGATTCTGGATCATTGGACTCCGCAGAATGGCTAAGACCGTCACCTCAAAGTGTGTCATATGCAGAAACTACGGAAAAGGCCTCTCAACCAGCTCATGGGACAGATTCCAAACCTAAGAGTAGCAGCTGGCTTCCTGGCATTCTCAAACACTGCTATGGACATGTTTGGGCCAGTACAGATCAAGCTCGGCCGCAAAACTCTGAAAGAGGCACAAGTGATCATCTTCACTTGCATGACATCACGTGCAATTCATCTTGAGCTGGTCACCGATAAAACTTCAGACGCATTCTTAATGGCCTTTCGACGGTTTGCCTGCCTACGCGGACACCCTAATGTTTGCTGGTCAGACAGTGGTACAAATTTCGTGGGTGCCCAAGGTTACCTAAAGGAAATCACACAGAACTGGGATATTCCTAGGGTAAAGAGTGTCCTCTCTGATAAATTTAGCTGCGAGCTCAGATGGGAATGGAATACACCTCATGCGAGTCACCAAAACGGAGTTGTTGAAACCCTAATTAAGTCAGTCAGACAAGCATTTAACGCCACTTGCAAGAACCAAGCCTACTCCGAGGAACAATGGAGAACAATTTTGTCAGAAATCACCTACATGGTCAACGGACGACCGCTGTACCCCAGTTCCGACAATATCTGGGAGGCCCCACCGATCACTCCAAACGACCTACTTCTAGGCCACTACAATCCACCACCACAACCAGAACCAGAGGAAAGAACCAATCCACGACAATTACTCAGGAGCACCCAAAACAGAGTTGCTGATTTCTGGAGGAGCTGGATGAAGTATTTCGCCCCAAACTTGTTACCAAGGAACAAGTGGTTTCGCGTGCGAGATAACACCCAGATCGGTGATCTTGTATTGGAGCTGGATCCCAAACACAAAAGATGTGAATAGAAAATGGCACGTATTGTAGGCACATATCCTGGAAACGACGGACTTGTCCGAAAAGTGAGAATCAAAACAAGAGACGGAGAGTACGACCGACCTATTCACAAACTGTGTTTGATTGCGACAAAGGAAGAGCTCAATGCAGGACTACTCTAGTTTAAATTAATTCAAGAACAATGAACAATTGCATGATTCTCCGGTCTTAAATGACAAACCGTTGCTCAATTAGAGCTACTGTAAGCTCTTAATTTCTGCACTCGGGCGGAGTGATTTGCGCTTGTGTAGCTGTACCGATTTGGCGCCAAAAATGCAGTCCCGAAGGACCTGGCGACGAATTAGCATTTTTGTGTAAAATAAGCGTAATGTATTTTTAATTAGACTCGCCTTGCAATCAACCGGACACAACCGTTGAAAGATAATGTAAAGAACCGTGTTAAGATGTGTGGATTACCCAACAGAATTGTAAGTAGCATTTCGCTACGAATATTTCAGCCTTTAAGTGCAGTTTCATACTTAAAACGCAAATCTTTCATTTGCTTTGCAGTTTGACTGTTGCCGATTAAGTTACCGTAGGCAACCAGTTCAGAAATAAAGTGGTTATCTGTACATCGTTGTAGCCTTCAAATTTAAGTAACGCTTCGCTACGTAAGCGTGAATCAATAGTATTTAGTCATCTCAAGTGATTTTTATGGTATTGTTATTAATATTTTATTGTTATATTATTATTATTATTATATTAATTCACTATTGCAGAAAACGAATTTATAGTTTTAAAGACATTAATAAGGGTTAATTTGATTTGTCTTTCAGCCTCCCCTCAATATCCTCTGCAATCAGCACCATCATTGGGGCAAAAGTCTTTAGGAAGTGCTATGAACCTTTATATTCTCATTCATTATTTTCCACCTCAACATTTTGGAAATCGATTCATTCTAGAAGTCTGATTAATGTTAGATACCGAACTCTGAAAAATAAGTTAAATTGTTTTAGCTATGAAAAGAATATTATATAGATTTTGCCAGGGCTAAAAGTGAAGCTCACAATAACAAATTAATAATTTCAATCAAATGATAAACATTTATCAGTTAACTTTAAGGTACATTCATGAGACTTTTGAGGGAAAGTGATTTTAGAGAAAAATAATTTGACAGTCCAAGAGTGAAAATCGAGTTAACAATCTTATAGTGGAGTTCTTGCATGCACGAAGCGTGCATGCAGCAGAGCACCATGGGTAAGAAAATTTGGTAAACTATCCATCCGAGAAAATTTGGTTATGGCGTAGCATATGCCCGCCCGCCTACCCCTTTACACACCTCATGTAAGCCGATGTCAAATGTCACAATAGATCTTGCACAACTTGACTAGCCCTTCAGTTATGTAAGCCATCCGTAAATCAGACATCTGACAATTATCACATGACCATCTAGCGGGCTCAGATGAAAGACCAGTCGTTTTGCCCCTACATATAAGCTGATATAATATGTCACACTTTAATACCAATTCAACATAAAAACGAAACTAGGCTGTCAAGGCTGTCAGTTGGCTGACAGATGTTTAAAGTTATATTGGCAAGCCAAATTAAGGTCAAGTGACAGCTGTCAAAATGGGACATGTACAGACCACTATCAGAAAACTAATAACGTGGGCTCAGGTTCACTTAGGCACATGATCTGGCATTTTCCACTACAAGCCAGACAGATATGTCTTACTCACACTCGAAGTCTGTTAATTTGAATATTCGCCATTCTAATGACAGTTAATGGACAGCTATCAAACTAGAGTATATGCTGACCATCATCACCTGAGTGTATTGCGGGTTCATTTTTCTATCCATTGAGGTCACATAGTATTTATAGTTTTGCGCTGATATTTTATTTGATCACGGGCTCAATTCAAAGCCCCATAGCTTAGAAAATCTATCCATTCTAGAAAATTCGGCAATCATGTGACTGTACACCGACCACCCGACCTTCCATCCCACCGCACCACAGGCATACCAATGTTTGATCTCACACTTGCTAGCTAGTTTGGGAGCCTGCAACCTGATATTGTACATCCATGTTTTGATTAATTGACAGCTGTCAAAATAGTGTTTCTGCTGACCAGTACCGCCTGACCGTTTCGTGCGCTCAGGTATCGACCCAGTGCCAGTTCGAGTGTTTTTTTGAAAGTAACCGCTGACACTGCATCTGAAATAAGTCATGTTCATGAGCGCACTTTTAAAATCTTGATTTCATACTGACCTCGGACAAAAAAATTCAACCCGCTTTTACATTTACATGCAGGGTTAAGGCAAGGTTACTTTTCTCACTGTCACGCGTTTATCACACTCTACACCCAATTTTTATGTTCTGATTGGTCAAAGTTTGACAGGTGAGTTCATGCGGAAAATTTATGCATCATCTGGAAAATTGCTTACTGATAGCTAGAGCTGACAGAGTTTTGTGTAATCTTGTGATGTTTTAAACTGTCAGGATTGTTCTGTATTTCATGGCTGGTTTGTTTATTGCGGTTTTTGTTGACAAATGCACTGCTTGTAAAAGTCATTAGAAATCTGATTTGGATGGCATCCTTTTCAAAAATGAGTTTACTCACTTGCCCTTGCTTGAGACGTAAGAGGGTTGAAAAGTTTCGAGCAATTCTGGAACATTTGATGACCTTCAGAAGCAGCATCTCGACTGGCAAGCCTGAGCAATTACTGTCTTTGATGTGGTTTTTTTTTTGGTTTTCTGAAGTCTAGCGTATGGTTTATGCGGCTTAAGTTTATACACGAGCAATGATCTAACCTACAATAGTATCAGGTTTAAAAAGCCTTTAGACACTTTTTGACCGCAAATTCAAGAGAAAAGGTTCCGAAGATTATTTACTTTTGATTTTGGCTGTAAAGAGAAAGCTCTGAGCGATTTTCTTGCCTCAAGTTCATCTTGAAAAAGAGCAAAAACAAGGAAGCCGGCTTAAAACATAAATATGCTTATGCTTACCTGACTAATGATTTTCAGAGACACTTTTCTCTCAATACTTCTCTTCGTGAATGAAAATTATTGTCTCTGTACATGTTTCACTGAATTTATATTTATTTTATTGATTGTTAGTAGTCCCTCACGCAATTTGTATCGCTGCACTGGTTGTTTCCAGTCGTACCGATAAACATCGCATCCAGGAATACTCAAAACACGTGCGTAAATATCACTCGCTTTTAAAAGATCACACATAACAAAACCATACACAGTTTAATAAATAAAGGGAAATAAAACCTAAACATAACAATTTCTCTATAATGTTGAAGCGTAAATGGTAACTCTATTAATTGCACTGCAAATTTGGTGCCTGTCAAAAGTTAGAGCCCATCCGGCTGGCCAAAAAGTGATTTTGGGAATTTTTTTATTGTTTTCACTAAAAGCCCATAATTA
>OZ037995.1:17521326-17531326 GCA_964035705.1 Porites rus
GTCAAATTACACCCAAGTGCTCTGTGAATTTTGCGTTCCCAAAAATTCATTTCACATGTTGCCCAGAGTTTCGAAAGCATATTTTGAAAGCTTAGAGATTGCTTTTTAACGTGGAATGTCTTTTTCTGTTAGAAATCATGTATCGGATGTGATTTTAGGCCTTTGAAATCTGACAATATTTTGCTCGCGTAAAAGCTTTAAAATTTTGTAAATATTTAAAAATCCATAAAATATTCCAGTTGCGATCATTTCAAGAACATGACCACTACGTATGTGTATTCAACCCCTTTTAATACAATAAGAAGCTTTTCGGGTTGAATGACAGTTGAATTTGATTGAAATCATGGTCTTTTCGTAGCCTGGTCTAGGGGCCCGAAAAAGCGGTCTGGCGGAGGCCGTCAATCCCCCGAACTTGACATTTGCTGTATTGCCAAAATATTTATCCAATGAAACTAAAAATTATATTTTCATTACTAGAATACCTAGGGGAGTCTACATAATTTTTGGGGGATTTTTCAAAAATTTTTGTTTTTCCCACCTCTGGTCGATATTTATAGACATCCGCTCTTAAAATTGCGAAAGGGACTACTAACAGTCAGTAAAATGAATATAATGCAGTGAGACATGTACAGAGACAACAACTTTCATTCACAAAGATAAGTTTTGACAGTAAAGTGTCTCTGAAGAGCATGAGTCAGGTAAGCATATATACTTATAGACATAAAACCTTGCAGATTTATGTTTTATGCCGGCTTCCCTGTGCGGTCCTGGGAACTTGTTAGGGGTCACATGACCCATGTCGTGTTCTTCTGTTCTGTTAGTCCGAACCATCCCTTGCAAAATAACTCTTGGAATTCCTAGGATTATCCTAGAAATTCCTAGGAATTCCTAGGAATTGTAGGTGTGAATTTTCACAGTAAATTCGGACTTGGAACTCCTAGGAATTCCCAGTTTAAAAAGTTCCAGTTCTAAATTCCCAGAAATTCCCAAAAATTCCAAATGCAAATGAAACTAGATTTGGAATTCCCAGGAATTCCTAGGAATTCCAACCTACAAGGTTTTTGAGAGCAAAAATTCTCAGAAATTCCCAGAAATATCTAGGAGTTGACAGGTTTAACAAACATCCAAAGCCAAGAAGTAAAGTTATTATGCAAATTTAATCATTAATCATCAACTGGAGAAGCATGAAAATTACATTCAAAGAAGTTTATTATAATAATGTTCAACATCACATCTTATGGTACATATTTTTTTAATTGAATAAAAAAATTGAAGTCCTGGGCTATAAATTGTTCTTGAGTTAGTATCGAAACATTGTGGTACACATTTGTGACTTGAGCATACAGGAAAACAGTCTTGATTGAATTAATTTTGCAACGGGAACATAATATGCAAAAAAGTAAAAGTCAGGCCAACTTGCTTCCTGCAAGCTTATTTGCTCAAGTTCTTACTAAGCTGCTAATGTTTACTTCACGTCTCAAATTCAAGAGAACAAAATAATGAACAGGAAACTAAAATAATAATAATATTGTGGTAGACATGACGTTTACATTTTCATAACTAAAGTGGAACAGCTTAACCCTGGCGGGTAACTCGAACTCTGAAGGTAAACGACAAAGAGTTCGAGTTTAAGTGGGGAATTCGAGTTATCAAGTAAATTTCAGCGCAATTTTGATCAAGGGAAAGCAAATTTAGTTCGAGTTAGCAGGGAATTCGAGTTATCAAGGTATCTGCTAAGATCTGCCAGAATCACTGTTGAGCTTATCCATGCAGGATTCCATCTAACCATGTCTGCAGTAAGCAAAAGGAACCGATAAATGGTATTTCATTGCATCTTGAAGTTTCCTGTTCATATCAGTATGATCTATAAGTTAACTTTGATCTCCAGCTTCATTATTTGACTTCGCAGTTACCATCAGAAGACACATTACGAAGCAGGAACATACCTTTACCTTCCACAATCCAGCTGACTTATTGTTCTCGGACATGACTGGAAGCACGTTTCATGTGTCAACAACAAAATAAGGGAACAATCCGCCTTTAAAATGACGTCAATTTCGGATGAAAAGTACTAAATATGCTCTTGTTAATGGAAAGTCCACGTGAATTTAAACTGACCAAAGAGAACTTCATTTCACACTTTTCAATTGGTTCAAAAGGCGCACGTGACGATGGAATTCACTTGATGGGAGACTGGTAACCAGTAAAGCTAACCAACAAACGGTGGTGGTGCTGGCAGGTAATTAGTCTGCTACACAGCCATTTTTAGAGTCATCACGCAATGCTCCTCCCCACTAACGGCTGCTGAAAACCGAACTACATTCCTTTCCCGTGATTAGCCAATTATAATTCAGCTCCCATTTTCTGGAAGGTGTTCGCGCCATGTTTGCAGTACTGTGACTCCTCCAATCACAGCTTTGCTTTTATTGGTGCCCCATGTGTGAATAACAGAATAATCAAAATCGTCGCGTGAAAACAAGCAATTAACAACAGTAGTGTTGTCGTAGTCGAGTCCTATTCAAAATTTAGGAGATAAGCAGCAGCAGCAAGCAAGTCGAGCAAATTGCGATGCACAACATGGATGTGCTCATAAAGTTGCCAGGTATAGTTTTGGGAAATCGCTCATCGATAATTGATAAGATTGCTTTTTGAATCAGTACCCTGGAGAGTTTAGTCTTTTAGATTTCTAATTATTGTAAATTAAATCGGAAGAGCCACTGGCTGGAGATTTAATAAACTTACTTACTTACTTACTTGCCTGTTTGTGTAGGCCAGATTAAAAGTGCTGCAGCCCCAACAGTGAAGAGTTTGTTGCCTCTGATGAATCAACTGACTCTGAGTCTGAGTGAAAAAAAACCTTGCAAGATTATTATCTGTCCTAAAGCACATGTCAGTTACTTATAATCCCTTACCGGAAGTCAAATTTATGGAGCAAGTTAATAAAGAGAAGAATACGTGGTTCTTATATTCATTTTTAGATTTTAGTAGGTGGGAAAAACCTTTAAAGGTTGCTATTTCAAAAGGATAAATGGCTCGAAAATGTGAAAATTTATCCTCCTGATCTGCTTTTATTGGAAACTGAGCATGCATTTAGATAGAGATGGGCCAAGTCTCGTATTCATCAACTGGTAAAATTTTACGGCATTAACGTAATCCTCTTTATTATAAACATACTGAGAAATACTCACCAAAAAGCTATGTCGTAAATTTTCGTACGCAAATTAGTTCTAGCCAATCAGAGGAGCGAACGATGGTTTTTTCACATGTGAGAAAAATGATACGTCCAATCAGAAGCCACAGAGGTGTGTGAGTTTCGCGCCAAAATTCCCGCCTTTTATTGCAGCTTGCAGCGCCGCTTTGCACACATTCAACGAGAAAAGTTTTACTCAGAGTTTTTCTCGCTAAAAAAGTGACAAACATTTCGGAAATGGAGTGGAATAGTTTCGTTTGTTTCACTGTCAATAAAGAAAACGGTAGAGAGCCGGTGACACAACAGCGGAAAGGGATAAACAGAACGAGACGTAAGCTTTTGTTGTGCTTTTTGTCGGAACTACTTTGCCTTTCATTTAGGCTTAAGCTTATATTGAAACCGGCCATTTTACTTAAATTCACTCATTTTCAATTGTGCATTGAGAACAAACAGTTAAGATTACTTATAGTTCTTGGATTACCTTATATCCTCACCGTCATTTATGTTTTTAACAAACGTTTTTACTAAAAAGCGGATACTTCGTTTTCGTTGTCATTTTGTGGTAAGTGTGTAGTGGCAAATTTTAGCATTTTTGAAAGATTTAAAATAAAAAGGCCGCCAAAATGATGAATGTCTCAGTATGTATATAATAAACACAATACCACATGGAAAGTGCTTTGTACGGTATTTACGCACTTGTTGTTTTTGTATCAGAAATCTTACTCGTTCGCTGCGCTTACTCGTTCGATTTCTGATACGTCAACAACTCATGCGAAAATACCGTACGCCAGCACTTTCCATGAAATATTCTCTCTATATAGAATCTTCATACACCAAAAACAAGCAATTTGCTAATGTCATTTATTTGTTTCTCTCCAATATCTACCAAAAAGACATTCGATTTTGTAATGTAATTTTCTTAATGCAATCATCATCATGAAAACAATTCTAATCAGTTTCTTTATGTTACGTTTTCACTTTTGCCGTCATTTTTCGAACAAATACACATGAAATGCGTTCCTTGGATTCAGCCTCGTTTCCTACTACAATTGGCTTTTGAGAGAAGCACATATTTGGGCGTTGTTCTCTTTCCAAGTCAACTTCTTGGTATATTTCGACAGAATCTTTATTATACATTATGTCACACGACTATAAATATTATTTTAGTCGTAAATGCTGATATCAGGAATTTAAATGGGCCACAATTGAGAAAAAAAGTTGACTTTTTACAAATAGGTCACGTGAGATAATTTGCAACCATGTTACCACTCAAATTGTAGATATAGACTTGCTTATGACTTTTAGGTAGTTTCAGAAGAACTTTAATGCCTAACGTTAAAGTTCTAAAGCAAGTACTGACTTAGCCTCGTTTTCATGCTTCAGGAAAACTCCCCCCCTTTCTGGTTAGTGGTACCACATTTCGGAACTACATAGTACCTAACTTGAAAGAGCAGTTTCTCCTCTATATAAATCTGGCGTCAGGCTTTTCTGTCAGGTGGGTTGAGCAAAACAGCATTTTTTGAGTTCAGCTCTTGACTGTGAAGACAATACTTTAAAAAAAATTATAGAAGGACATAAGACATTTGTGAGTAGGTACGTCAGCACAGAATTTAACTGTTGGCAAATTTCTGTAATGTTCTATCAATCTCCTGGTGACAAGCTAGCCATTAATTCACTCCTCTCTCTTGTTTGTAGACTGAGTCTTACTTCCCCAAAGAGAGAGAAAGAGTGTATGGCAAGTTATTTCTCATCAAAGATTTGTGAGCTCGTGTCTGGCAAACTCTCCAAGTGTTTATGTTTACACAGTGACATTTACCCTATAACTCCAATAGCGGTTAACTAGTGTCTTTTGATCCTTAACTTTTAAAACAGCTGCTCCACAAAGTGTCACTGATATTGAACACGTAACACAAAAGAGTGATCAAAGTATGACTGCACAATAAGTGTCACAAAATCAACCTAAGCGGTCGCTTTGGGATTTTCTACGTCACCCTAACCAACTCTTACTTGCTGGGAGCGAACAACAGAAAACGTAATCATTACCAAAAGATTTATGCGGCCCTTGTTGAAGCAAATCGTGATTTTTTCTGGCATACTGACTGTATATTTCAACTGTAAGTACTTTCCTTAAAATACATGCGAGCTTCTAGAGTGCCTAGTTGGGATTTTGCCTTCTCTATGGGGGCAATCAAAGATCGATGTTGAGCTGATGTACATTTCAACCTCAGTTTTATGCCCAGTTTCTTAGTATTTCTCGAATGTGATTATCACATTATGTTTTTACCACATTTTGAAGTCTTCTGTAATATAATACTGAACAGACCCACGGCAACATGAAATCTATTTATTTTTGTAAACATTAAAGAAAGAAGAAAAAATGACATACACATACTTGCCAGGTGATGCTCGATTTACCAAGTCAATTTATGCACTGTTGTTAAGTTTATTTATTTTCCCTGTGTGAAGTTTGTTCTTTTAATTGTGTAAGGGCTAGGGATCATTGTCGTGTTCTTTTTGATGTTTCTCGAGACATGCTATTCCTTGGATATGTGGTGCATTAGCCTACTTGACTTGTTCCACTTGACTGTTCGAGGATCGATTTGTGCCAGTTTAGGCATTTTTTAAGTCCCAAACTTTTGTCTCTACTTCACCTTTCCTTCTTTATCTTACTTATATACACTTTCTTCAAAATGTTTTTTCAACACTTTCACTTGTTCAAAGTAGAAAGCATTTTGCAAATCTGCGAGTCTCGTAGGGATGACACACGATGCAACTGTGGTGAAGATTTCTTGCAGTTTAGGAATACCGTGAAGTTGTCAAGGACTCTTTTTGTTTCCATTTCTCCATTTTTCTTAGTGGTAAAAAGCTTGTGCAATTTTATTTGAGGCTTTTACTTTCTTAATCCGAAATAAACTCACAAAAGTCACTTTCTTGTGCTCACAACCCCACGAGCACTAACGGTTAAAGCAACTGACGAAGGAAAACATCTTAGATTTCCGAACCGGGCTTACTATTTAAAACAGTTCTTATCAAGACTCTATGTCTACCATTTACTGTTGCAGCCGAAATCTCTTAACTTGAACAACAACACTAAAGAAGTTATACACAGTTAGTAGAGTAACAATATTATTGAACAAAACAAAGGAGACTAGTTTCCCTTGGCGTCATTCAGGTATCTGTACTCTAAAAAATCATGGGCAACGACCAACCACCTTGCTCGTATAAATACCATTGTATAAATATAAATAGGAGTCATACTGTGATTACCATTAATAAAGCAGCCAACCATGTGTATGGCAGGTTCTTAGTATTTTATGTGTTATACAAGTCCAGTATACACGTATAACCACTTCAACAGAGACCAGTCAATATTTAGTTAGGGGGGTCACAAATACCTACACTTTTATGATACCTCAACGGTACATGTATCAATTTTAGTAATTTCTTACCTCATGATAGTCTTACTGTACAGTCGTTTTCCTACATACAGGTGCGACAGTCATGTCAACAAGTGAATGAATATATAATTTTTTGATGCAGCTGCTGTATATTTTCGATGGGATCATTAATTTATGATATACTTGGATCATTTGAGGTTTCTGGGTAACCGACCGCCTACCCCTCCCCTAAGTCACAACTTTGCCCCAAGATAGAAGTAAGTACAAATGTTGACTTAGAGGAGCACACTTATATTTTTTGTAAACACACTAGAACGAACAACCCTCAAGGATGTGTGACACTTGTATGTAGAAGGCTGATGAGTTGATATTCCATAAGGAAATCAAAAAGTGTCAAATGTTTTTTGAAAAACAGACGTTTCGGATGCATAACCCTACTTCAGTGCCACTTGATCAAGGCACAGTCATTTCGCACTGTAGTGAGGCAAACAGTGACTTTAGTTGCTGTTTGAAAAGTTAAAACTTATAAATTTGATTTCTGCTGGTCAGTTTTGGACTGTAAGAATTTTTTTTCCTTTAAACTCAAGTTATGTACTATGGAAAGTAGTAGGAGCTAGAAAAAAGGAACCGTTATCTATTTTTTTGTTTTTTCAAAACAATAACAAGGATGGTGTTTCTATTACACATTGCAAGTTAAGAGCTAAAGGTCAATTGACTTGCGGTGAAAGATAGAATCCAGCTACACTATCCTCTAGAAGCAAGAAGAAAACAGTTGTGCTGGTGGAAGTGTTATAACAAGTTTTTTGTAGTTTTTTTATTTGGTTTTACCAGCTTAAACTGTTTTGGTAGTTAAAACCAACATGGCTGGGACTTAAAATCTCTGAAATTTCTGGCGGGTCATCTTTTGAACCACAAAAAATGTCAGTGACTTGCCAAAACATCAGCATACTAATAAGGTAAGAGAACCTCATCAGCTTGCTTGAGAAAACACGAACTGATTCTATTAAGTGGCAGGTGAAGATGCCTACTGCTTATTATCTCGATCAAAAAGGACAAATTGTAATGTGAATTAATAAACTTTGAACTGAAATGACTCTACTCCTAACAAGATAAATATATGATGTAGTGCCCTGAAAAGTTTCTTCTTATTTTTCCTTCAGGAAAAGAACATTTGTGAAGTCTCATTTGAAGACCTAAGAAAGGCATCATCAGGGGTGGCCCAATGGGTCCACATAGCCGCTAGCCACAAAAAGTGTGGGTCCATTGATGACCAAACTTTATTGCGCCTGGAGTATGAAGGACCCCCTAGTTGGGGGGAGTTTAAAGTTTTTTATGCCAAATTAATTATGATTTTTTGTTAGAAACAAAAATAACTTAAAATATACATTGCTCGGAGGGGAGTACTCCCATATATAAGCTATATAGGTATGTGCCACCCCATCGGGTAGGATTTTTGCGCTGTTTTGGTCTGAAAACGGGTTTTCACTTTGCCTGTTTTGGTCTTCGAGAGAACTACAGGAGTCTATGAACGTATTATCCAAATGAGTAAGAAAGGAACAAAAATATGCGAATTGAAGAAATGGAGTTGAAGAATTTTTTTGTTTGCGATCTAATCTAAGTTATGATGACATAATTTCTGCCTAAAGGCCAGGTCTGAAAACGGGTATGGATTTTAGAGGTCTGGTGTGAAAACGGGTCTGGAAAATGACATTTTTTGGTCTGCAATAGGTCAAGGATTTGGAAAACGGGGTGGCACACCAGCCCCCACCAAGAATACCAAGGAGTACCTCCCGATACATTGCCACATTTAACGGTATTCAGGAATTAATTTGAAAACTCCTATTAAAATATAAAACATTAAATATGCACTTGACTGTAAATTACCTTAGAACAGTGAAAACTCGATTTAACAAACCTCTGTACTTGTATAACAAACAATTTTCTTCAGCCCGGCCAAAATTGCAGTGAAATGTATGGAGAGAACCTAGATTTAACAATGTAACGAACGCAATACACAGCACAAACGAAAAACTTACTTCAATATAACGAATAAATGTTAGCAAGTGATAAAAGATGAATGCCAAACAGACCAACACGGATAAAATTCTTTTTACAGTATTTGAACAGTTTAGTTAGTTTCTAGCGCCACAGCTATGTATAGCACGAGACTGAAATGTTATTACTATACCTCAATATAACATTTCCTGAGCATTCATTATATAGAGGTGTTTGATATACCGAACAATCCATTTATAATAACTAACACATTTCCCGTCCCTTTTCACTTTGTTAAATCGAGGTTCCACTTGTACTTAAATACTTCGATCAGTAAAACGTCTTTTTAACTGTCATACAGCAGAGAGGTTGATAACGAATTTGTTATTGTTGTTGTTGCAGGAAGATGAAAGCTGACCAAAGAAGACAATCACGGTAAAAATAAATATCAATATCCATGAAAAAAAAATTGTGTATTCATTTGTAACCTAAAAAACATCGTCCTATGAATGTCCTTTCTCCTTAGACAACAACTACTAGCATGTCTAAGCTCCTTACAGTGGCGTCTTCTCCGTTTTCAAAATAACCACATTTCGACTAGATTCTATTTTTTAAAGAGAGGAATTTTTAGATAAGTCTTCATTGACAATCATTATCATTAACCACTCATAATAATGGAAAAGGCTTTTCGTTCTGCATGGTTTGTAGAATCTTTTGACCCTCTTTTGCAGTTCATTGTAACTACTATTCTTTAAAAGTTAATATTTCAGTTTATTTGTTGCGTTAATGCAATGTGGCGCAAGGCAAACCCCGCGGGTACCCCTCTAAGTAAGTCACATGAAGTGGTGTAATAACCAGGTGCGAAGAAATGATTGTGAGACTACAATCGGCGACAAAAATGTTGAGACACTGTACTTAAATAGGGTAACTTTGGAGAACAAAAGAATCCGCACCCCTCCCCTGTCCCCTCCATTCAAAGCTGGGGTGTTTGTTGTTTTCTATAGGTAGCCAGAACAAGGGCACAACATTGCACGGAGGGGATGGGGGAGGAAAGCTATATTTCCTCCTTTTGAAGTTAATAAAACGTAAAAAAGCCCAATTTTGGGCGAAGTGTCTCAACTCATTTTGTTGCCGATTGTAGTTGAGTAGCAGATTAAACTTGTGTTGTTCTCTTATTACCGTGTTTTAACTGGGAATCGTGGCATTACACTGGTGGCAGCAGTGAACAACAACGAACTTCCCGGATATATGTGTTCAATGGCGATATTTTCATGGTTTGCGTGAATGAGTTTCATTGTCCTCCATTGTTTTTCATCCAAAGTGTCTTCGTGTGTTTGCTATGGTCTCGCCCGTTTGCAATGGCGGAAAACTCACTTGTGGATTCAGGATTTAAAGGAATGAGTTGTTCAACACCAGT
>OZ037995.1:17533826-17571326 GCA_964035705.1 Porites rus
CATCTCATGCGTATGTCACTGGCACCCCAGTTGCAGATATCCTTAAGATGGCAGATTGGTCAAGTGGGCATGTTTTTCGCAGAAATTATTTGAGAGATGTTCTAGAGTAGGTCTAGGCCTTTATCTTAATAAATGCCTTATTTTGCTGTATATGGAATTGTTTAGTGTGTTTAGGCCGCGGTTCTTTAAAATCGCATAATTATCCCATAATGCGGAGCACATCGAAAGAGGAATGAAAATTAGACAAGAGGTACTGACCTTGAAGTGTAATTGAAGTTCTCTTAAGATATGTGGAGCATTATGGGATAATGCTTCCCAACCCTGTCTCTTTTTACTTTTCGATGTTCCTACCCTTGGTTCTCTTGAGGACCTTGGCCTAAATCATATTTGCCCTCCAGGAAGAACTGGTTATCACGCCCCCTCCTGTGGTTTATGTCACTGCTGATTTGCATTTGAATAACTTCTTTTAAATGTGACCGCTGACCAGTAGGTGGGTAGGAAGTATGCATAATTATCCCATAATGCTCCAAATATTGTAAGAGAACTTCTATTACACTTCAAGGTAAGTACCTCTTGTCTAATTTTCATTTTCTGACCCTTTTTAACATTCTTTGTATTATTCTTTAAAACAATGTTTGTCAGCTTTTTTACCTTAAGAATCATCTTGTACATGTGTGACCTTGGTACCCACTTAAAATCGTGCCGCCAAAAAAATAAAGGGTCGACAATCTTTCCAACATCACTAAAAGGAAATTAAATTGTTTTTTATCAGTTTGATTACAAGCAATACAAGCAATACTGTACGCCGATTCGACTTAAGCAGGACCCAAAATTTCGAGGAATTATAGCATGTCTCATTTTCTTACTATTAAAAGTTCATGTCTTCAAAAAAGGTGTTTTTTTGAAAGAAGATCTCTTTTTTGACACGATAGAGTAGCTTTAAGTCAATAATTAAGAATCAATAATTTAGCAAACTAACATTTTGGAAACTTGTTCACCACCGGAGTTTAGCTTTCTACAGAGCCTTAACAGAACTGACTTTCGATTGCAACAGTGATAACAAAATTCAAAACACTCTTCATACAAGGGTGGCTTCAGAGAAGAGTAAGACCGGCCAAAGATGATAACTAGTAGTAAAAAAGATTATATAAGATTCCAACACCCTTTTATTTTTTATTTTTTTGTTTAACTGTTACAAATATTTGTGTGAACCTTTTTATCACATAAAACAAGAAGGTAAGACATCCTTTTTTGGCTTCATAAGCCACTGGAAAAGTTATTTGGGCGTGGCCCAAATAGAGTAATGGAAACGGCTTGTTTTGACGCAAATGTGCAATAGACACGCAATACATGTTAACGTAAACAAGGCAAGTAAACAAGGGAGGTAAGGCAAATGTATGCCATGCGAACGTCTTGTAAGAGGAAGCTCTGCCAGCGCACGGCACTGTATCGCACTTGTACGATCTAAAAA
This sequence comes from Porites rus, assembly GCA_964035705.1. Classification (NCBI taxonomy): domain Eukaryota; kingdom Metazoa; phylum Cnidaria; class Anthozoa; order Scleractinia; family Poritidae; genus Porites; species Porites rus. Next base: position 17,535,298 of record OZ037995.1, read on the forward strand.
ATTAATCTGAATCTTCAGTATCTTTGTGTCATCGAGATTTGGAAGTCTGAAGTCCAGCAATGAAATCTATGAAAAATATTTGGAATATTAACGTCGGGTTTTTGGTTACTAAAAGATCACAAGGAACGAACCTTGAAACACAGAAACTCCAAAAACGGATTGAAATCCACCAATCACAAATCACAAACAATGACCTTTTGAACCCTTTGAAGTAAGCTTTTGTTTCCTAAGATGTCCGCTAAGACGATTGACGACGGACATTTTTTTGACAAGAGGATCGAAATGCACCAATCATAGAAACACAGTTTTAACTGCATGTTTCCTAAGAGGTGATCTGATTTTGCTGTTTTCTTTATTTTATGTCCATTTTCTTTTCTGTATTTTGTGATTGGTCGATTTTGTTAGGTCGAGTGGATAATCCAATGAGGGACGATTTGGATATCGTTTGATCCGAAATTTTTGGAAGCAGAAGTAAGAAGCAGTTTGTATAAGATTTGGCCGCGGCGTTTTGAGGAACGTGTTAATATATTGTTCAATTATGTTATCCTCGGTTAAACCTACAAATGCACACACTGTTCGCGGTAGGCCCACACTAAAAAATAACACAGAGTGTTTTCGGAATGGGCTGGTCCGTGAACTCAAAGAAAAACAAAGGAAATTATTAAGACATTCAATGACATCAAAGACTCATGGACGCCATAGACGCAATGACAAATCGGAATATCAGGAGTGTACATGTAAAATGGATAAGATTTGGAAGCAAGGAATGTTCAACAAGTCTGAGAGTCGCAAGATTTGTGTAGCTGGTTATCAGTTTGACAATAGTGATTTTGATTTTTTCAATGCAGAACACAATGAGTTGCGTGTGGTAAAAATCTGTGCCGATGAAGGAAGAGACGATTGTCAACAATTGAAACGAAACGGGACTGAGGCTTCTTTTGGAACTACTGTGATAACTGCAACGGTTGTTTTCATTATTGCAATTTTGTTTAGGAGGGTGACGGTTAATGTCCTTGTTTTTGTATTGCGTTTTGTTTTGTTTCATCTAATTCTGTATATTGCGAAGCGATACATGTACGATGCTGGCCGTCGGGATTTTGCAGTCTCAGCAAGTTTTGTGTTAGAGTGTTTTGATGGCAGTGAAGTCACCACAAGAAAAGGTAATGAGCTAGTTGTACAAAATGAAAATTGTATTGTAGAGGAAATAAAGAAGTTGAATTGAGATCTCGTCTTGGGAAATTTATTTATAACAGAACTTACAATTCCGCTTGTTTAAATAAGGTTAGTCATTTTTCTCGACGGAGTCGTGCCCCTAGCAGACTACCGTTAAAGAAGTTGAAATCTTTGTTACAGAAAACACGGAAAGTGAGGGTTTTTGTATGGAAGGGTATTCGAAAAAATACACCATTGTCGTCTAAAATTCACTGTTACGTTAATAATGGAAATGGTTTAGAGGTAAACCGGTACAGCAGTAGCTTTAAGAGTGTGAGGTTTTTAAAAAGGACAAGTGGAAAATTAGTTCGAAAACGAGGGAAGAATTGTCTGTCGTCTAAGCATCAAAGAAGAGGCGATTTAAGTTCGATGAGATATGCAAATAGGGTTTTAAGTAAGTATTTGTCCCTTTGTACATGCAACTATCCATTTTATAGTGCTTACAAGAGTTTGAATCACCTAGTTAATTTTGAGCAAGTCAAGCTTTCTAGTGATATCGAAAAGAATCCAGGACCTCCAGTTTTTGTAGATGCTACAAAAACAATTCATGCTCCATACTGTCAAGGAAACGTCGTAGTATTTGGGGAAAATGCCGGACAACAATGTGTTGCAATGAGTCTGTGCGCTTTAATTTATAGTAAGATAAGAATGATTACTTCAGTCGATGATATGATTCAAATAATGACTGTTGGTAACGAATTATATTCTAGTCTGTCATTGCTTGCAAGACAATCTATCTTAATGTTCACAGAACTACCAGGAATGGTTACAGTGTTTGAGCGATTTTTCCAGCTTCAATACAGTGAAAGTTATACGTGTAACATGAACGGTGATGCGAGAATTGAGGGGTATAACTACTGTATGCCACTGGGTACAGCATTGGAAACACTCTTGGCTATAAACTACAACGCATTCATTTTACCTGTGGGAATTATAGGTGTTGGTATCTACAGCATTGAGGGTGGGGGATATAAAGTATTTGATTCTCATGCTAGAGATATGTATGGTAACAGTCATAGTCAAGGCACATGTGTATTGTTGGAAATACCATCTATGCAGAAATTAGTACAATATTTTCAGAGTCTGTATAGGAATGAGGATATATATGAGCTTAAAGGTGTACATATTGCCAACTTTGAAGTTGATGTTTGTTCAAGCAGTGTTGAAGATTGTAGCATATCAAATGTTAATAGTTACCAATGTTCTTGTAAACAGTGTTGCGCTATAGCAGTTTATGCAATGTGTTACTCTGTTATTAATCCCTGTGGATACTGGACGTCAGGAACTTTATCTGCCCTTGTTAGTAATGGGAATAAACTGTACAATGTGATGGGTGTGAAAAGACATATTATGGCTGCGGATCTTCCTGAAAGTGTGAGTATCAGTGGAGCAGAGATAAAAGTTACTGTCTGTGCTATAAGCAATGGTGTCCTATGTTGTAATTTGGCTGAGAGCAAATCTCTGTTGACGATGTGCATTTCAAAACATTGTCATGAAGTGACAGGATTTTTGTTGTGGATTGGAACATACTGTATAAGCTGTGTAGTTCAGCAAACAATTAGAGTAAAGGATTTATTTTCTCTTGTGGGATATGATCACAGTTGTGTAGGTGAAATAAGACATGTTAAAAGTATCAAAGGCGTACAGTCATTAGTTGAAGAAATTTGTAAAGTTACAGAAAGTAAGTTAAATTTTCAAAGCGTACGATATGAAATACAATTTATATTATGCTCATGCAACATTGAAAGCAGTGAAAGGAAAAAGATTGCGAGGAAACATAGGTATAGTTCATTTGAGTATTGTGAGATGGAACCTGTTAAAAAGAAAGTAACATCTAGTTACAAGGAGAAAAGAAACAAGGGAGATCGGGGTATAGATTTTTGCATTGAACAGTTTAGAAATAAAATAAGGGAAGGTCCCTGTTATGTATGTTGTGTTTGTAACCGATTACTTTATAGGAGATCAGTTATCATTTTTTGGAAAAGTAAATATTTGTGTGAAAATTTTTTCAGTGTGCAGTCATCATTTGATGGAAAAGAGTATATTTGCAAGACATGTCACTTGAAAGTTAAAGATGGAAAACTTCCATGCCAGGCTGTAGTGAATAACATGTTTGTTGATGAAATACCAAGAGAACTTGCCACACTTGAAAAACTGGAGCAAATTTTGATAGCTCAGCGAATAGTATTTGAAAAGATAATAGTTATGCCTAAGGGTCAATAGCGTAAAATTAAAGGTGCTATCTGTAATGTTCCAGTTGAATGTGATCAGACATGCAGCATTTTGCCTCGTCCTTCTGAAAGTTCCGGTATAATAATGTTAAAACTGAAAAGAAAACTAGAGTTTAAAGGGTATGTTTACTTTGAAGCTGTGAGACCTGAATTAATACTAGAAGCTTTGATGTGGTTGAAGTCTAATAATGTCTTGTATAAGGACATAAAAATAGATGTTAACAATATTGATCAAAGTTTTACATGTTTGGAAGAAGACAATAACAATGAGGAGGAAGGAAATATGAATGATGGAGAGTTGGTTTGTTTGAGGGATGTTGACAGTAATAGTAGATTGGTTGATAATAACATGGAAACTGATGCTGGCAGCGATAATGAAGAAAATGATGATCCACAAATTGAATATCAATCTTCAGTAAGTGAGACATGTTTACAATCCAGAATACCTAATTATCGTGTTAGTAATGGTAGTGATAAACATTCGACAGGAATAGAAGTTTATAGTATTGCACCTGGTGAAGATAAGCAACCACTTTCATTCGTTAGTGACAAACAAAGTGAAGAGCTAGCATTTCCAGTTTTGTTTCCTAGAGGGAGATTTGGTTATGTGGCTGAACGTGAAGTTAAATTATCGGTTGGAAAATATTTTAATGCACGACTGTTGCATTACAGTGGTCGGTTTGCAAGTAATGCTGAATATCTTTTCTTTGCACAGTTTATTATAGAGCAGAAGAAAATATCAGAACAAATTAATATTGCTCTGAAAAAAGTTTGTGGCCAACGTGTAACTGCATCACAACTAAAATCAAATCCACAAATGTTACAGAATCTTATATGCCAAGAACAAGCATATCTGTTTTTGCAACAAATTCGAGGAAGTCCACCATACTGGCAAAAGTTTATGTATGAAATACTTGGAATGGTGAAACAACTTGGAATTCCAACCTGGTTTATGACATTATCATGTGCTGATCTGAGATGGCCTGAATTGTTTCAAATTATTGCAAGAATGCAAGGGAGAAGTATGTGTAATAAAGAGGTTGAAGGTTTATCTTACAATGAAAAATGTCAAATGCTTAATACGAATCCTGTTATAGTTGCAAAACATTTCCAGTATCGGGTTGAAACGTTTTTTACTGAAATTCTACTGTCTGATACAAACCCCATTGGTAAAATAGTGTACTATGCTCTCCGTATAGAATTTCAAATGAGAGGTTCACCTCATTTACATGCATTAATATGGACTTCAGATTGTCCAAAATTGGATTGTGATAACAAAGGTACATATATTGATTACATAGATAAACATGTTCAGGCATTTGTCCCTAGTAAAGAAACAGATGGGGAATTACATGAATTAGTAAATATGTATCAAAGACACAGTCATTCTAAAAGCTGTAGAAAGTATAAGAATGTTCAATGTAGGTTCCATTTCGGAAAATTTTTCACAGATAGAACAATTGTTGCTGAACCACTTTTTGAAGAGCTAGATGAAAGTATGAAGTCAAAAATGCTACAAAATAGAAATCAAATTCTTAGTTTAGTAAAACAGAAAATAGATGAGGTATTAAATCCAAGTCTGTCAACATATAATTCATTATTAACTGACAATGACATTTTTACATCTATTGGTATTAGTAAAGACCAGTATTTGTCAGCTCTATCAATTTCTTCAGACTCTAATTATGAGCTGCACTTGAAGAGGTCTCTTGACAGTTGTTTCATAAATAACTATTTCATTGCTGGTTTAAAAGGATTTGGAGCAAATGTTGACTTGCAGCCTGTATTTGATCATTATAAATGTATCACTTATGTATGCTCATATTTCACAAAGGATGAAACTCAATGTTCACAGGCAATTATGAATGCAGCAAAAGAAGGAAAAGCTGGTAACATGGAGATCAGAGAGGGGCTAAGGAAAATTGGTGCAGCTTTTTTGTCTTCTCGAGAAGTGAGTTCACAGGAATGTGTTTACAGATGTATGCCTGAACTTTGGTTGAGAAAAATTTTTCCAAGAACTGTATTTGTTAACACAGACTTACCAGATAAAAGAGTTAGAGTTGCAAAGACACAACAGGAACTTGAAGAACTTGATGATGAAAGTACAGATATTTTTAAATCGAACATTATTGAGCGCTACAAGCTTAGACCAACTTCAATAGTTGCTGTGAATGATCTCTGCCTTGCTGAATTCGCAGCATATTACTACAAGGAATACAAAAAAAAGAGTTGTGATGAAGCAAGTGATGCTCAACCAGAAGTGCTTACTGATGATACAATTGAAATTCAACATAGCTCCACAAACAGTGATCTGTCATTGCCACGACAAATAAAATTAATAAATTCTGGTGAAATTATGAAATGCAGAAAAATTAAGGCAGTTATCAGATATCATACACCAAACAAAAGAAAGGAACCTGAGGTGTTTTTTCATCACTTGCTAATGTTATATTACCCATGGCGGGATGAAGGAGGTCTGTGAGGTAAAGAAGGAAGTTATATGTGCAAGTTTTATGAAGGAGATGTTCAAGCTATAGTTGAACATAATAGGGCAATGTTTGAACCAAATGCAGAAGCAGTTTCAGATGCATTGCAGTGGCTTAGAAATAACAATGGCAAAGTCATTCACTCATTTGATTGCATTAATGATCAAGAAAATTAAGATATACAGTTAGATGCAGAAGAAGAACAGTCAGAAGATTGTTTTAATGAACAGTTGCCTTCGCATTTTGATGTACAATGTCAAAGTACTAAAAATAAAAATGGGATGTCATTAATAATTCATAATCAGCCAAGTGAAGTGTCTGATGACCAATTACGTGAATCAGTTAGATCGTTAACTAGTGAGCAACGTGAAGCATTTGATATTGTATTTTCGTGGTGTAGAGACAGTATGAAAAATTTGAACAGTTTGAGGCCAAAAGCAGTGAAGCCAATTTACCTCTTCCTAAGTGGAGGTGGAGGGTGTGGCAAAAGTTTCTTGATTAAAACTATATATCATACTGTAACAAAAACGTTTAGGTATGCTCCTACAAATCTAGAAAGACCAACAGTGCTGCTCATGGCACCAACTGGGGTAGCTGCAATAAACATTGAAGGGACAACTATAAATAGTGCTCTTGCAATTCCCAAGAATGCAGGTTATAAACTACCTGCTATGTCAGACCCAAAAAAGACGCAAATGACACTATTATTATCTGAGCTAAAGTTGTTAATAATAGATGAGATTTCAATGGTATCAAATGTTACTTTGCTTCATATTCATCAACGGTTACAAGAAATATTTGGCACTTCTGGATCACTTGTTTGGTGGGAAAAGTATAATTGCGGTTGGTGACTTATTTCAATTGGAGCCAATACGCAGTAAACCTGTTTTTGAAAATTATAAAGACGATACTTTAAATATTTGTCACCCTTGGCATGTTTTTCAAATGATTGAGCTGAGAAAAGTTATGAGACAAAAAGATGACAAGAGATTCACAGATCTTTTAAAACGGCTCAGAGTTGGATCACAGACTGATGAAGACATTCAGCTTATTCAGTCTACATCAATAAATTCATCAGATCCTAATTATCCCCATGATGTGCTACACATATGGGCTGAGAACAATCCTGTCAATCAATATAACAACATGAGATTACAAGAAATTAATAAGCCTTTATTCTACTTGACAGCAACAGATCAATATCCAGCAAATGTTTCAGAACAAGAAATTGAGAATTTACTTGGAAGGCAAAGATCTGAGACAGGGGGTCTTGATTTTGAAATCAGCGTTAAAGAAACAGCGAGAGTAATGCTTACAACGAATATTGATATTGCAGACAGATTAATAAATGGACAACTTGGTACTATAATGAGAATAAATGTCAGTCCGATGACTCAAAACCCAACTATTATCTACATTAAATTTGATGATAGCAAAGCTGGAAAAAATCTTATTAACAAATTTAATAACCAGTTTGCTAAAAAAATAACTTTGTACCAATTGAGCCAATATTAGCAAGATTTAAAGTAAGACCAGAAAAGACATCATCCCCAGAGATACAGAGAGTACAATTTCCTATAACATTAGCATGGGCCTGTACCGTACATAAAGTTCAAGGGTTAACATTAGACAAAATTGTTGTCAGTTTTAGTCTCCATGGTCAGAAATATTTTAACTATGGGCAAATATACGTTGCAATTAGTCGATGTAAAACGTTAGAAGGTATACACATACTCGGAGACATAGAAGACAAACATGTCAGGGTAAATTCAAAGGTACATGAAGAATATGAGAGACTAAGAAAGACTAGTTTTATTGACAAACCAGCGATTGTTAGGAAGAATGAGGAAAGTATTATAATAACTGTTCTAAATATCAGGTCTCTTCTAAAACACAGTGTAGACATAAAGTTTGATGGGAATATAAATGACAGTGATTTACTATTGCTAACTGAAACACAACTTCTTCCGGAAATTGATGATAAGCAAATAAGAGACAATTTACCATATAGATTACACAGGGAAGATCATGTTTCTGACAAATTTTGTAGTTTAGCTCTTTGTACGAAAAGCAATGTTGAAATTAGACAATATGAATATTTTCCAGCTCTAAATGCTGTTAAGTTTGTTGCTCTTGACACAAACACGGAGTTTCAACAAACAATTGTTCTCCTATATAGAAAGCAGAGGAGTAATATCTCAGATTTTGTAGAGGGCATTCGATATCTTCTTCTCAGTCATAATGTTGACATACTTCTTGGTGATTTTAACATAAACTACTTCAGTAATGATGACATGAAAGGACTACAATTATTGACAAATTCTCTTAACTATGCACAAGTTGTTCAGAGTCCTACATTTATTTCTTCTGGAAGTTTATTAGACCATGTTTATGTGAAATCAGTTGCATTGCCAATGGTTGAACACTCAGTAATTTCATGTTATTATTCTGATCATGAGGCTGTTAAAGTGAGAGTAAATGTACACTGATTAGATGAAGTGTAAATACTAATATTGCTGATTCATCTATCAAGGAAAAATAGTCAGTAATCATTTTGACAGAAAGTGTTTATAATACTAATATTAGATAATTGACTTGATTGTTATTGTGAGAAATCCTTTAAACAAGTACCGATTTCAATAACATATAGCATAGTTAGTTATAGAAAATGTTCCATTATTAGACTATCCCACAATTAGTGGGATTGTTTGTAATGGAGTTTTCTTCCTGTCATTGAAGGTAAGTTACATCAGTGTTCCAGTATAGAGTCATTGAGTAATATAATAAAGATATCTATTTCTTTTTTTAGTGTTTTCAAAACATTGAATGGGAGTAATAGAGTCAAACCTTTCGTAAGTGACCACGCTGAATGCAAACAGCAGCTATGCCACGTGTAGTTCCATGTTGTTGCTAGAGTTCTTCGTATATTCTAAGTAGTTCAGTGCCAACAGTGAAAATAGTTATAAGAAAATGTTTTTATTCTATAATCACTTACACGAGGATAAAAAGAATAGAAAATAATTGAGGCTGAAAAAGTGATTAGAGTTTATTATGGAGGTGGTCACACCTAGAGATTTGATTGTAGTAGTAAATAGGGTTTAGATCGTGGGAAGAAAGTTAAGGTGTTTTTGGGAAAGGAGGAGGGAAGTAAGGGGAGACCTCTTGTTGTTTTAATGGGTTCTCAATTTTTACCCTGCGTTCTATGATTTGATTAATGCCTGCTACAGGGTATCTTACTATTTGTTGTTATTTTGTTTTACAGATTTTGAGGAACAAACAACTATTAAAAAAAACAATCTGACAAGAATGTATTGGATCATCTTCATAAGGTTTTGCAGTTTGAGAGCTAGGATTACAGCATATTGTGCAACAACGAACACTAAACTTTTTTTACGCACATTCATGACAAGTGTACTCTGACTTAAGAGGAAGATTGAAAATGCCATAGTTATTGCACTTCATGAGGGTATTGGATTTGAACTTGACATGGATACATCAGAAGTAGCAGTAGCAGCAATGGTAAACAAGAATGGAAGACGAGGCAAAGAAGGTAGTGAGCTTAAGCACATGTCAATAGAGAAAGAAGCACAGGTTATAAGAGAGTGTGTTAAAAGAACATTGTTGACTGGAAGACACTTTATTCTAAAATAAAATCAGAAATAAGTATTCTACATGTTACACAACGATCACAGATGAAAGATAAACAATGAAAAATTCTTGTGTTGAAGACTTTAACTGTCATGTTATAATTTGAAATCATATACCAGTATCAAAGAAATAACATCAACTCTCACATACTCTCTAGAATGATGTGTGCAACTAGAACAAAAGAGTGACTTTACAATCTCCAGTAATCGCCATGGTGTGAATGAGTGAGCAGACAAAACTTTTTTGTCGAAACGAAGAACTTACATCTAGCTTATTCTATTGAGAAGATAAATACAATGACAAGGTAATACCCTATTTGTTGTCAAAGTAAAGCGAAGTATAATATCCATGAGATGCTTCTCATCTTCAAGGCCACTGAGCAATTCAAGAGGATTAATGTTGATTTGAAAGGGCCTGTGCTAGTGAATAACGGAAAGAAGTCCTTGCTGGTGGTGGTTGATGTCAGTATTCAATTATTCCATTTATCTTTCCAAGTTGTGATTGTTGGAAAACAACTGTTATGAAGTGCTTTACTTCACCTTTGTCGCTTGTGGGAATGCCAGCGTATATCCTGATTGTCATCACAGAGTCTTCTTAATGAGCAAAGAGTTAGGCGAGTTTCTAACAACGAAAGGAGTAGCTGCAAATAAGACAACTAAATATTAAAAATCTCAAGGAAATGGCCAAGTAGGGAGACATTATAGTACAATATGGAGAAAAATAAAATGATTGCGTGGTTGGTGACTTCTTGTTGTCACTTACAGACATATACTAAATGTACAATATTAATTTTATGATGATGAGTGACTAAAGATAAAGCACCCTAAAAAATGTTCAAGAGAAAAAAAAATTCAAAACTGTATCAAATATGGAAGTAGTTATACAGTTAAGGGAAAAATCAACAAGAGATTTTTTCTAAGAAATGTAGATGTAACCATCATTATTCAATACCACTGAATATGGAAAAAAATTATTGAGATAACTTGGGGCATGCTGTTTCTTTGGTGAAGATGAAGAAATGATCAATTTGTTCTGGACAGTGTGAGCAGATTTATTGTGAAAATAAGGACAGTTTATGTACTCAGTTGGTTACTTGAGGATAATAGAGAACACTTGAGTTGTGTAACAATAAATTTGAACAGTGGTTGTTATTTAAGTTAATTTTGATTATTAACTGAAATTTGATGTTTCAGTAGTTCGTGTTTAATAATGTTAGTATTCAGAAGTATTTTTGAATTTTTATGTTTAAATAGAAATTGATGTATGAATAGGAACGTACATTTCTTTGTTAATTGTTTTTTTAATGTTATTTTTGTTTCGTTAAAATTGGCATGTTCAGGAGATAAAGTTTATTACCATTAATCATTAGTCTTAGATTGTCTATTAAAAACGTTAAGCCTGTTATCTTGTAGTAAATTGCTGCTTCATTGAAATATAGGCACGAGGGATATCTTAATTGATATGCAGGGCTTTTGTTTTAAGACAGGAGTTATTTTGGAAGTGTCCTCAATACCCATCTTGAAAGAGGTACAATCTTATCCACAGTAGAAATGCATGGTAAGTGGCAATCAGAGGAATCCCCTTTCACTTAAGGGGGTCAATATTTGACTTTTGAGAAATTATTGGTCATTTGGAAAAAAGAAGATCAGGGAGAAAAATTGTGTCTACATTTATGTAGAATACAGTGCCTTTGCATGTAAAGGAAAAATCATTTCAGTAGCAAAGGCTAACAATAAGAAAAATTATTATGCAGACAAAATCACCCATAGTTCCTCTCCTCATGACAATGGGTGAATATAAATGTGAAGATATGTCGCAAGGGGGTAGTAAACATTTCAAGTAATAGGGATTATCAAACAGGGGAAAAAACAAAACCAAATAAAACCAATAGCGTTTTGAAGAACCTCCTCCCCCCGGTCCACCCATTAACTGGAAGAAAATCTGATACTGAATTTCAAAGCATTAAAAATTTTCAGAAAACAAATTGGTTGTGCTTCAAGTGTAGAAATACTACCCTTCAGGATATATTTAAACTACGTAAAATCTGCAGATTGTATTGAATACCGACAGTAAAACCTACTTCAATAAGCTAGCGAAGAAATTGTTGCCAAATTTTCGTTTATTAAAAAAAGGTGGAATTTAAAACTTTAAAGTGCAAAATAATTCTTTGATGATCCCTATCAATTGAAGTTGAAGGAATTTTCTGCGCCCATGTCCAGGTCAAAAATATGACAGCATCTTAAACAATGACAGGTAGTTTTAGTCTCCCTAACAGCTGTTTTTTTCTTGTCATGCAATGCTCCTCTTGAGAGAAAAAGGGACAGTAAGGTAGTTTTGATTACCGTTAAATAATGTATACAAATGCCAAAGTTACCGTAAACATCATCTTCACTGTAATGATTTACTACTGAGTAAATGAATAAAGATGGAAATATATCTAGCTGAATTTGTGGAAACCGCACCAGGTGGGAATTGTAGTTCACAGAGGTTAATTAACTTACCTTAAAACAAGTGCGCGAATGGGCGATATTGTAAAGAAATTAAAGTTTTACGAATGACTCTGGCAAGGTCACTCTCTAGCTTCTTGGTTCCTGATTAGCAAAGAAATATTCAAGTTTATCAAAAAGACACTCACAACTTAGCCATCTGTAGCTACTGTAAGACCACTATCAACATGTATTCTTTGTGACATATTAGAGAAGTTAAGCATCACTTTTAGTGGAAACGGCAAATGTAAAATCAAAGTTGACAAATTTTGAAAATCAGAAATGAGGAGATAAATTATATTTTATTGATTATTAGTAACATCGTGGGAGGAAATAAGACATTTGAAATTGACTACTTGGAGGCATTTTTAACAGACATAGAGAGTAATGAACATCTGTTGTTTGTGACATATGAGTTGACAACATTGACAAACGAAAAGGTAACGAAAGGAATCTTTTTACATAGTAATAGTTAATAAGAATATTCAGTTGTCATCGCCGTCATTTTCAAGAGATGTTATAACTCGTTTCGGAAATGATTTTCACTTATTAATCCAACATTGGCGCAAAAGAGACATTTCAAATTAACTATTGAGCTTTTCCAGCTCGTTTACGAGATGTCATTGTTTTCTTTTATTTACCTTGTAGGCACCTCCTGTTTCTATTTGTTTTCGTGGCTGTTGTGTGGATCGAAAGAACGAAAAGGTCGTCAGCGGAATCCAAGAAAAAAAAGCTTTTAGCATGTTTTAGTTCCCGTTAAACACATATAAACTGTCTATAAACTGAAGGGTTTGCGGCACTACGTATATTACAGCGTTCTGATTGGAGGCCAGGTTACAAGGCCCACCTTCCCAAGAATGGTTGCAAGCAATCTCTTACCCAGGGTCGGCATTATATTCTACCCACCAAAACCACATCGATCGAGAGGGACTGAGATTGAATTTAGAATAACCTAAAAGTCGTAACCGAAGATTCTCGGAAAATGTTCTGATGATATGCACGAACAACTGAACATTCAAATACTAGATCGGTCGTTCTAACCACTGAACCACCAGGGTTCTAGCGTTAGTGAAGTCGGAATTCTACTATACCAGTAGCCTGCGTGGCAGGCGTTCGAAAGGGAAGGGGAAGGGAATTAGCCTGCCACGCAGGCTACTATACCAACAGAGTGTACTACACTTCTGTACTGGGAGCTAAGCTAAAAGAGAAAGGCTCGAGAAAGGCTGCGTTCATTTCACAGTTGTGGGGGTTCAGAAAATATATCAGGGGGGTACAGTTTCATGCATAATGACTGAGATGTTAGTAAGATGTTGGAAACGAGAAAAGCGGCGAGAATGAATCGCGAAGCTCGCTGGTAAGTGCTCGTTCAGTTTCTCACGCGGAGAAAAATCAGGAACAAGCTCTGGAACCAGGGTAGCTAGGTGTAAATTACAGCGACCTTTATATTCCCTCCCTGCAAGAAGAGGTTTCTTTACAGCATGGATTTTAGCATTCCACCTGAAGTCGCCTGCGTGGCTGACGGCTGGCATTCGCGTAGGTTGGCTTGTTTATGAACCACGCGAATGCCAGCTACGCGGACGGCTTCACAAATGCTAAGAACCAAGCAGGAAGCAAACCTCTGCTAGCAGTCTATATATATTGACTTCCAAAATTCTAAATTTGTAAGACTTATGAATGTACGTAAAGCTTTACTGCGCTTTACTGCGCGGCCTTCACAATTGCGTTTTTCGCTGCCGTCAATCATAATTACGATCACAAGCAACGAACCTTGAAACACAGAAACACACAAAACGGATCGAAACCCACCAATCACAAATCCCAAACCTTGACCTTTTGAACCCGTTAAAGTAAAGTTTTGTATCCTAAGAGGTCCGTTAAGATGATTGACCGCAGCGAAAAACGCAATCGTCAGTTGGCTTATTCGTAGGCTTTTGTACATTATGCTAGCATTTTTGCGAGCATTTTAGTGAGGCAAAAGCATTGAGCATTATTCGAGCATTTTAGTGGCATTTTCCCAGGAAAATTAATTTTTTCCGAGAAAATAAAATAGAAATTAACTTTTTCAGGAGCTCATGCCCCATGAGCTCCTTCTTTTTTAAACAAAATGAAGACTAAAACTCAAAATTCACCAAAAACCTAATACAGCTGGGTTTTTTTGGCTGTAATTATGAACTTGTACACGTTGTCGTTACTTGCAACACTTGCACGTTTTTGTAAGTGTAAACTTTGAAATTAATTAAAAAAACCGTTTGTATAATGAGCATTATCCGAGCATTTTAGTGACTTTTTTGGGGAGACCGAGCATTTTAGTGGGAAAAATAGAGCATTAAGGTGGAGCATTTTAGTGGGGAAGCAAAAACATAATGTACAAAAGCCTACTTATTCGCATGTTTGTCAATAGCACAGTAATAGATGAACCTTAGATACACACCAATGTTCCAAAAATCTTTGTCCACTTTGAAGCAGACTTGGTCGTTGATCTCATTTCAAACCCTGCGATGAGTTTATAAGCCTCTTGGATGGAAGAAACATATCCAAATTCTCAGCAATTTTCCTATCGAACGCGGGTTCATAAGTTAAAATTCCCGCCATAATCTTCCTGTTTGTTTCCCGGGAATGACGGGATTTGGAACGTCGCGAGTTCGATTCTCGCCTAGGGCACGAAAATTTTCATTGCCCCGGGCGAGCATGGTTTCTCCTTCCTCCAAGTGAAAATATTCACTGGAAGTGTAAGTGTGCTGCTCACAAGTGCACATTAAAAATAATAATTATCATAGAAATAAAATATTTTTATGTGTAAATAACAACATAAAAACCATGATTAAAATTTTGTTTGTGTCAATAATTATTATGCTTTATGAGTATGATCTTAAAAAAAGTCCGTCAGTATTTTGCAGAAGTGTAACTATGCGCCTAAAAAAATTAAAACACTTGCCTCTTTGGAGATTTAAAAATGGTTATATGTAAGGGCTCATATGTGCGGTCTAGACAGGTCGAGTGGTTTTGGTGGATGTAGACTCCAACATCCACCAAAACCACCAACAGTGTTCGGGGCTAGATGTGTATCACGTAGCCCCATCAAATATCTGAAACATGTTTTAAAACTTCATGTACAATATTTGCCAGAATACAGTTATACTCGTTATATTCACCCTTTGTTGGCGAGTACTCGATCTCCCAAATATAATTAAGCTCAAAGCAAAAGAAAGGCGAATTCCCGAGAAACATCGTAGGCATCTTTCGTTGCTATAACATATCACAAGGTGTCCAAAATTCAATCTCAGTCCCTCTCAATCGATGTGGTTTTGGTGGGTAGAATATAATGCCGACCCTTACCCAGAGTGTTGTTAGTTTTTGAGCAGCAGTTCAACGCTGGGACATAAATGTAATCTATTTTTGTGGCGTTGCCTCCTTGATGAAAAAGCCAGAAAAGTATGGGCTGGACATTGGGTTGCGGGCATTGTTCGAAAAATGGTACGACCCAATTTTTTTTCGGGGGAGGAGGGGAGGGGGTGGCAGTGGCAGCTAGTTTGGGAAGGTAAATACATCTAATCTAGTTGTTATAAAATTCGCTCATTTTTTGTATTTTAACGATTATGTCCGGTCTTGTTGTTAGTGGGCTTTAGTCGCTTGGTTTGGGAAATTGTGCTCAAGTACAGTAATTGAAGTTGAATGTTTGACTACCAATACTCCAACTTGTCGGATAGGGGACTGTTTTTGGGTTGCGTTGTTCAGTTGAGCAAACAACAAGAAGTGTCTTGGTATAAGATACTGAACTTCGTTACATTCTATGCCAGGTTACGTTATGTAGTGACGTTTATCAAAATATTTGCTCTTGTACTATAACTAGCAGGGAGGTGTAAGTAACAATACATTAACGAAGACTGGCGAATGAAAATCAACTCTGGTAATGATCACTGGTCGTTGAAAACTGCTACAGAACATGAGGCTCTATTTTCGTTTGGCTTTGTAAATAACAGTGCAGCGGACAAGGGGAAAGTAAAAGAGAGCCTTAGGTACCTTGTGCTAACTTCTGGCGCCCAGGTTTTGAATAGCATATGTGAAAACCGTCTCCCCTTAGGACAGATAGATTTTACATGACAGGAGGGGTCTTTACAAAGAGTACTTTTCTCATTCGTTGAGATTTGCAGAATAACCTAACGGAAGTGATGTCGGTTCGATCCTTGTTGTAGCGTGCAACGTTGCAAAAAAGAAAGAAACAAAAAATTGATTGAAATAAATACCGACTGTTAAAAAACTTACAACCAAAACCTTAAACTTTCCAAAGATATGACTGATATCAAGCGAAGCAATGGACCCGAAAGGGATGGAGCTTCAACCCTGCGCGTCAACCCCCTTTCTCAACCTTGTCCCCAGGGAGCTTTTCCATTGCTCGAAAGCCGGGGAAAAGCGCACTGGGGACGAGGTTGCGCCTTTCTCTCACTAGGGTCGATTGCCTTACGCGCGTGTTATTTTCGGTTAAGTTCGTCCTATTGGAGGCGAATTGTCGTCTGAGAGTAGTTTTTGGTATCGAAAGGGGACAACGATCAAACTAAACAGAAATTCCTGTACTTTGTTGATGTCAGGCATACAGTAGTGTCCCCACGCATGTCCACAGATAGGTTGGTGGGAGGGATTTGAAACAAAAGTTTAGGAAAACAACGATGTCCATAAAATTACCGTCCAACTGAAAAATATGGTTAAAAAAAAAAAAAACAATAATGAAGCAGCTTGTACGTAATCTATTTTGACCCCGCAATGAAACCACCCTCTAACAGCAATAAGAAATGAGATAGTTTATTCTAATTCTGACAAATTAGACACCGGTTTTATAAGTAGGTTCTGTGTAGAAATTTGTTTATGGCTATTAGACTAGCCTCAGTGGTTTCAAAGTTTGATGGCGCTATCGACGGGACAAATAACTATCTAACGGAAAACTATTAGGAAATCAACTTGCGTTCTCCATTGGATAGATTCTTATCCGATGCATATTGCTATGATAGGTTTAAACAACCCACAGAATGTCGACTGCCCTCAAACCCCTCCCTTGGAGAAACCATATGAACAAATAAAATTGCTCTAAATTCATTACCTGTCAATGGAAACCGCATTTAACCAATAACACAGATCGATAGGTCTAGGGCGCGATCCATTCAACCAAAATTCCAACCGGTCCGACCGGGAAAAGAGGACCACCTCAAAAGGTGGACCCGTGTTTTCGAAACTTTTCCGGTCGGACCGAACCGATCCATTGAGTTTTGGACCAAAATTTGCGGAAAATTTGGTTGAATGGATTGCGCCCCTAGACTACTTAACACCTGGGGTCCCCTCGGACCCCTCCCTTTGAAGAGCCATTTGAACCAATGAAATTGCTCTAAATTTATTATCTGTCAATCAAAATGGTATATAACCAATAACAGAAAGTCATAGGTCTAGTCCAGCCAACACCCATGTCGTCAGTAAAAAAGAGTCGACAACTAACCTGTTCGTCCTCTTTTTCTCAAGCAGAGCAAAGTGGTGAGTATCCCTTGTTGTGCCTAAGGCAATCCAGTTGTTGTTTTTACAGCTTCCATTCAAATGGCAAAATCGCAGTAGAAAACCTAATTGATACAGTTTAATAATGTTCATAAGACTGAGGATAAAGGACATGTTTGTTGTCTTTGACTTGGAAATGCTAAATTGAGAAAGGGAAACACATCGCGCTCGAGGCTTAATCATTGTGCGTCATCAGATTTGTAACAGTTCACAATTCCATTTCAACACTTTCCCTTTTGAGGAAACCGGCAGGAACACCATGCAATTGAAGGTTAAGTTTTTTTAAGTTACACGCGTTCAGCTGTTGAGCGAATTTAAGCCGATGTGCATCGTCAGCAATTAATGGCCTTCAGGATCGAGCGCAAGGATTGAATGCCATCTTTGTTTTTACTTTTCAGTTGATACGTTCTAGTTCCTTAGAGAAACGGTGAGTCAAACTCATGTGATATCTAGCCCTTCTTTTATACGAGAATACCTGAATTCGTCAGAAAAACCTGAGTGATTTCAAGCAGTTTGGAGTATTGCGTTCGATCTTTGTAAGAACACGGTGACACATTGCTTCGAAGAATTGAATAATGTCATTTTCTTTTACTTTTCAGTTATCAAGTTTAGAAGACGAGTAAGTACACCACGAATTTATTCACCTCGTTTGTCTTTGATTAATACATACTGTTAATATTCTGCACCCAAAACTAGACTAGTGTAAAAACCGAGCGAGCGTCCAAAAAGGCAGGGACGACTGAAGAAACGGCGGGAAGAGCCATTTTCCCCACTATTTTGAAGCCGGGAAGTCGTACTAGCTAGGGGTACCACATTTAACTTAAACTGTGATTGTACTAAAATTACTTGTTTTCACATTAAAAATTAGAGAGGTTAATTTGCTTGAAGAATATTTGCCCTTTTCTAGGTTAGAAAATTATTAAAATTCTAATATTTAATAAGTCAATATTCGCATTTCTACAACTTATGCAAGTTTCAGTAGAACTAGTGACGACAGGCGGCTATCACATTTTTAAGCGTCCAGAGGCTTCCTCACGAAGGAGATGAGAAAAACTTGTGATTCTACAACGTCCACTCCCACGCAAGGGATCACTTTTCGTCAAACCTTTGATATAGTATGATACGCTAAAAACAAATCGTAACAGCTCGTAAGCCATCTCACCTATTCAATAGTGGAAACGATCTGCTACAATTTAGAAATTGTGTTGGTATAACAGTTCTACTACTCTGGGCAAAGGGATGTCATGATGTCCAACCTCTATGGATTGGTTTTACGCAGTTTCCAAATAAAAAGTCGACAAAAGTCAATAAAGTTGTTCTTTCAGTATTTTGTTTACGATATTTTTTTGGTTATTCAGTTTATGTTATCTAAATTTCCCCTGAAAGAAACATGCAAAGGTTTACAAAATGTAAACAAAATGAAAACGGGCCACAACGATACAATTTCGTCTGTTACTTCCCATAGGAATTTATCCAATTCTCTATGTTGAGAGCGATAGCAGGATAATTTTCTTTTTTGTGCAACATGTTGATCACTGACAAATCTTTATAGCTGTTTATATACTCTCAGAAATTTCATACAGTAAATATTTTAACCTCCAGCACATTAGGTCTGCTGTCACGTCCAAATTTTTGCTAAAAGAAAGATTTTTGACCTAAACGTACCAGTCAACAGAACGCTTTTTCAATATATCCTTGCATCTTTGGACATTTAGACTGGTGTCCGACTCTGCTAACTTCGGGTACGATATGTAGCTAGTTTATAAGATAAGGCGGCCTTTTGGAGACGTTTAAATCAAAATTCTCTGCAGTTTGTCTAAGAGTTATACACAGCAAGCGTTAGTAAACGTTTGTGCAGATTCTGATCTCAAAGATCACGTTTTTGGAAAGTGGTGCAACTTGAATGCGATAGATTTAATTTAAGTACATGGAAGTGAATTCACCCAGCGGCCAATTTAATATCAAGCTTTTTAAAGCTTTTTACACCTTCACGTTTTGTTGCACGCTAGGCCGCTAGCTAGATTTTATCAACTCTTAAATAACTCGGTCTCCCACGGTGCCAGCTGCATACACGCACTTCTCTCTGCAACTTTTGAATGAGTCAGTTCAAGCCTAAAAATCATGACCACCCATGCACCAACTGTTTTTGGAACACAACAACAAATTCCTTTTAATACGGAGACCTTTCTATGAGCTTGAAGTAGCTGGATAAAAAATTTCACAATAATTATATGACAGTTCCATTCAACCTCATGTATCAGTTTCGAAGCAAATGCATTAATGTCGTTATACGAGATATCAAAAAGTGTACTTTGGTGGCTACAATGAAAGCTGTTTCACTTTATGAAAGACAAAAGTGTCAGCGCGTCCAACTTCATCACAAAATTAAAACAACGACTACACAGGTGTCTCCAAAACTAGATTTGGCTCGAGAAATATTTTAAACTTTCGTTTTTTGTTTGGTAAAATAGACTAGTGAGAAAAGTTCTATACCGAGAGTGATACACATTACTTGGTGTACTTCGTTGTCTAAACCTTCAGTTCAAGTTTACAACGCAATGTCTAACCTGTACATATTTAGTGTTTTCACTGGAGTGTACAGTACGACGCGATTGAAGCAACTTGCACGAGGCCAAATAATTCCATGGCGAAAGTTGAATATCGCCGACTGTTTATCTGTTGCCAAAGAAGATTATTGATTGTAACCTGAAGTTCCAGACGTCGGAAGGTCGTGACATGTCTTTCCATGGAAAACACATTACATTGAGATACCTCCTTTTCGGATCCTTTCCACGCGTATAAAAACCATGCAGTATAAAAGTTCCTCCACTGATTATGGCCGCCGGCGTCGAATAACATTTGCAATCACCTTTTTTGTAGCATTTACTACTGTTTGAGCACTAGCCTCGAACAAAGTAGATGAGGTTGCATTTCAACAGAATAGAAATTGTTTTGCCTTTAGTTCAGTATCTTGCACAGACGTTCACCAGGAATAACATTGACCACTTGATGGTGTCAGTTGACGCGAGCCGTGATTGGTTGATAAGAAATGTTGATTTCATCGAAAGTTATCAGCAAATTTCCCCGCTCTTTATTGATAGACTTTGAGATAAAGAACACCAAAGAGAATCAGTTTTAGTAAATAACTGGTTAATGTAAATTTCAGCTGAGGGAGGTAGACAATAAAACAAACAGAGAAAATGACAGGGGCACCCAAAGTCGACTTTCGAAAAATATTCGTTCCCTGCCAAGACCATTTCAGATGTAGACTTTTCGCAACATTTGTTGTAACATTTATTGCTTACCTGCCTCTCCTAGGATTTTCGAACATGTAAAAAAAAGTATCATTGCTCATTTTCAACGCTAAAAAGGTCACCTAGAATTTTCAGGAGACTATCTTCTGGCTGAAATTTTTGAAAAGGTAGAGTTTCACCAAGGAAATCCGAAGACAGAAAAATATTTTAATAGGGGACAAAAATGTGCCTATATCTACCGTTGAAATGCTACAATACCTTCAACAATGCTATGTTGAACTCGTTTTAAACTATACTCTAGTTGGGTGCCCCTGAAATAAAATGTTCTAGAAGTAACGACTTTGGTAACGACATCGATTAAAAAGTACTTTTAGAGATAACTTTTTTCAACTCTTTAACTGATAGAGGGTAGAAAATTTGACACAGAATGCGATTCCTTTTAGTCTCCTAGGACTGCAATCCTTTGGTAGGAGTTACCTCAGAAAGAATCAAATCCAATTTGACATGGCATGCCAAATTTTTGGACTTGAAAATGTCCAGTAAGAAAACAAGTTGGGTTAAACTTAACTTATAGAAGCAGACAGCAAGAAATTGTGTGCACTATCACAAATCTTCAGATTGTTCTCAATAGCCGAAAAAAAAAACCTACTTAAATCACCCCAAAAATGCCAAAATCGAAAATTTGAAATCCAAAATCGTCATTTATGGTACCTGTGGTCTTGACAGAATAGGTCACATTAGAATATGATAATTGCACTGTTTGTAGCATTAGGGAATGTCATCCTAGGGCAACTTAGATGTGGGTGAACAACAACAAGAACCTTTACTGGCAGGCTAGTAGAAGTAGATAAAGTATTTTGCCCCACGTAAGCGAATCCAGCTTCCAGGTATGGAAACTGAAATACACCTCAAACAATCTCGAATCCCACTAACGATTACAACAAGGAATGCACATTTTACTGACAAATAATGAATTAATTATAAAGTATCTGGAATGCACAATCCCACCCCTTTTGATTGAAGTTGAAATATTGTTCTGGATCTTTGCCACCCAATAGGGACACAATGCTATTGATCCCCTTGTATTCCCAACATATTTTCCTGGTTTATCCAGGGGCTTACCCCTGGGGTAAGCTGATGAGATGTGTATAATGCTCCATGAAAATATATGAAGCAGTGGCGAATCCACAGGAGGGGCCCACCCCCCCCCCACCCCCACCCCCTTATTTTTAGACCAAAGTGAGGCCAAAAGGGCTGTAAAAAATTTTTTGGGAGACCACCCACTTCGCCTTGAATGACTGCCCCCCCACACTATCTCAAGGTCTACATCCAGCACCCTTCCCTTTAAAGGCAACTTTTTTTGGTACATGTTTAACAAGCAATGTATGTACACCTTTTAACAATAAGCCCTTCAACTTTAATTTAGCCATTTTCACATTTTCATATAATTACAGACTCTCAAATAAAGTACCTTTCTAGAACATTTACAAAAAGGAACAAATTGGCGAAAAATTCATGTTTAAGCAAGGCTGTGCTCTAAAGAAAATTGAAGGAAGCCCAGTGGTCTCAACCTGTAAAATCAAGGGTGCTCAGCATATGATCTGTATCAAAACAGTCAGATTTTGTCACTACCAGAGACAAAAAGTTAAGCCCCAGAGGTGATGGAGCTCTGCTAGAGCACAGCCCTGTTTAACTTCTTTATCAACACAGGACAACTTGTATTAATACAGATAAAAAAAACTGTTTCACATCTCAACAAACAAAAGTAAACACTGCTATCTATATCCTCTTAATTCTTTATTTTTTTACACTTGCAGAAAAAGACAACCACAAGGACAATGAATCAAGGTATACATATTATAATGCATCACCACAGAATTGGCAACGATATTTGCATAAAGGTTGCAAGGTCATACGAAGATCTCATGACTTTCAGTACTTTTTGTTCGTCAAAAATATGTGAAAAGTGATAAAAGATAAAATTACTACAATAATATTAATTCTCTAAATTGACCAAACTAATTTCTTCAAAATCGTCCATTTAGTACTCATAGTGAAACTATAAGAGAAAGCCTTAATGTTCCTTCATCTTAATGTCAAAAAGGAATAAGCATCATTGATCTTTATCAAACTCTTTTATAAAGAACAAAGATCAGCACCGCTAGAACATAACCACTATATTTTATTTTCTTTCATGTGTTTATCATTATTTCAGACCAAGTAGAAACCACAGTCGCAAGACTTAGGACACTGAAATTTAGGAGAAAATACAATGGATTGCTCATTCTAGTGAAAGGTAACATCCTAATAAAATTCAAGTAAAAAAAAATATAGTGACAGACACAAAACAAAAGAGCTGGTAATAGGTGTTAACTTTACACAGCAACCCCTACAAACTGCGACAATTTTAGTAGGCATGGTGCCTAAAAGTTTGGACCTATAAATTTGTAAACAGTTCTTCCTAAGCCAAAGGGGCTGGTTGTGAAATGGTGGCTGAGCAAAAAGTTTAACTTGGAGGGCTGCACAGGTACAGTGCAACCAAGTGATGAGTATGGACTTGCACTTAAGCACACACCTGAATGTCTATAACATACTCTTTTTTTTTGTTGCAGCAAAATGCTCATATCTTTTCTCTAAATTAATTTCGATGCTTCAGAAGAAAATATGTTAATTCTCACAACACACCCTTTTCTGTATCCCAAGCCACAAGGTTTCACACACTGTAACCCCTTTCGTACAGACACTTGTTATCTGCACAGAATCTATTGTCATCTTCAGAATAACATAAATAAAAAGATGTCTATGTCACCCTCGACTGTTTGAAGCACTTATTTTGATGTTGTCCTTAATTGGCATGGTAACAAATTGTCATGTTCTGCATTTACCTCAATTTAATCATAGTGTTTGTTCCTGCCTATTTCTTCCCTTTCTCAAAAAAGCAATGAAACAAACATCGCAAATTTTTCACGACAGAAAACTGAATGCAGCTAGGAATAGACATTAATTTTCATTTATTTCACGTTAAAAACAAAAAGTTGAGAAACAAAAAAGTCGAAAACAAAAAAAAACACAAATTGAAAAATATATTCTACCCTTCATACCTTGCACGATTAGCGTGGGAGTACTGTTTTGGCACCAAACACGCAAGAACAGTGGATACAAGTTCATTTGAAATGCCACCTGTTACAATTTTTGGGTAATTTGAATACTCTACAACCAGCATTATTGGAGTCTCTAATTTGCTGAGAAATGATAAAACACCAAGTGTCTGTACTATCTGCCAAGGAAAAGTTAACATGTTAATGCGGAAATTAATCAAAATTAAGCAATGTAGAAAGACGCTCCACTCCTTAATAAGATTTGTGCTTGATAAATTTTAGAAAGGCATTTTTTGATGCCAAGTACATCTCAATATTGAAGACACATTTTCTGTTATCCTTTCTTAAAAAATAACCGAAACTAGCTAATAGTGTTTTAAAACAAAAACAACATCACAAGACATTTTTGTCATATAGTGCAAAGTGTGTGATCAAACCCAGCTCAACATGAAAAGAATGCTTCATAATACTCATAGGTTAGAAAATTTACATGGGTAGAGTATGCTATAGACAATTCTTCCTTTACACTGACCAAACATTATATTTGCCGATTGAGACTTTATCAATTAGGCTGATGTCTTTTCTGTCCATTTTAGCATTGATTTCCTCTAGTTTTGCTCATGAAGCAGAATTTGAGCTCTCAAGCAATTTAGGGATTCTTTCACCTGTTTTGAACAACAAACAATTTTTTGGCACCTAAATCAGTGTTGAATAAAAGTTTTACTTCCTCATATTTAAAATAACTACAGAATACCCTGCCTGCATCTTCAATAACTTGCAAGATGTAATTCTTTTTATCCATCACTTGATTGTTACACTTCACCTGCCTCATTTGCAGATCAGTTTCCTATTATACCACTAGCTCTTTCTGATTGGGTAATCAAATAAACCGTTCAAACGAAGGTGACAAAAGTGGGGAACATTCAAAACTCATAAGAAATGTGGCAGGCACTACTTTCCCTTTCAGCTTTGCCACTTCTTTCACAACACAACTCACCTACCAAAAATGTACTCCAGAAACAATAATCCCACTACCTACACATAGTAAATAATTGCAGTTAAAAGAACCCATTTTTATACTGGATGTCTTTCATGTCTATCTATTACCAGTTGGTTATCATATTATCTATAGAACACATTTAAGTTCTCTTCGACAATTTTCACAGTATAAAAATGAGCCTTAAAGACACATTTTGAAATAATTCTTTTTCACAGACATAGGGGTACAGACAGTAGGAACAACAACAGGTAAAGTAATTTATCACTACTCCTTAAACTACTGCTATTACTGTTCTCGAAACAAGTATGTACCACCTTTCTTATCAAATTCTAGGTCAAACTGAGATACTCACCTAAAAATATGACTGTAAATCATTAATAACAAATACTTTGTAATTTTCCAACAGATTCCCATCATGGAAATAGGAAAGCAAAGCAACTACCCCTTGGTAAATATGAATTCACTACAATTTGATACACAAAATAACAATCTCCAGAGACACATATATTGCCTTCTTACAATGTCTATTGCTTTGCTATACTACTTCAAATAGTGAACAATGCGGTAATAAAAATATTTACTACTTTTTACTTAAACCATATCAAACATTAATGTAATATTATCCTGAAGACAACAACAATATAACTGCTCTCAACTAACACTCAAGTTTGAATAGATGGAAGGGGAAAAGATCCAGATTGTTTTTCCTATAAAGTTGTTCTATTTGAGTACAATGACTCAACAACTTTGTTGCAAAATGTAGGTGTTATTTCTTCAGTAGTCTAACATGAAAATAGTCCGAAAAAAAAAAGTCAGAACAAATGCTTCACACTCTTCAAAACTCTTTCCTTTTACACTCATCGCCATCAATCAAAATTTCTATTTCGCGATCTACATGAAAGAAACAAGAGTATCAGTAGTGAAGATAATTATTATATACCAAAAATCATTAACACTTACCTCTAACAATCTTGTCCAACATTACATGTTCAACGTTACCTTACAAAATAAAAAAAAACACATAAATAACCTTCCATCCATTTTTCCTGCTATTGATGAAATGCATTTTCCACTTATAGCTCTGAAACGTTTAATCAATAGCAATGGCTATGACGCAGCACCCCGTGAGTAAACATTTTCAATAATTTTCATTACATTGACTCTTATTTTACTATTCAAAATGGTATATAAATATCAGTTACATTTCTTTGTGAAATCACACACTGTAAATCCTTCTTTAAACCAGTTTTGGGGGGCTTATTTATTCCAAACCCCATTTCAGGAGGAGCTTCTTTAACAGGGGGGCTTATTTCATTTACAAAAGCTGATCACATCAGTTGTCCACAAGCAACTAGGATACAAAGTGGAAACGCTCTTGAAAGTACAAGAAGTTTGGAGGTCAAGCAATGCAAGAATTACAATCAAATCTAAACTTCTAGTTCGTAAATAAACCATCACAAATCAGTCAACACAATTTTTTACAATAGTCAGTGATTAATACAATCTGTCATCATTTATTAGTCACCAATATTTAGAGGAGGTGAAGGGGAGACTGATATAATAAAGAGGGGACATTAGTAACTTTCATTTCCTGAAAGGCAGGGGGGGGGTGCTTAATAAAGGGAGGGGACTTAATAGACAATTTGTGTTATTTAGTATTCAATATATCTTCCAACTTTAAGTACTCAAACATAATGTCTTGTTCCAGAACATATATTTACCACTGCTATAAAAGATCATTGCAAATTCTAAAGGGGCAGGGGGGCGGGAAACTAGTAATTTCCACTCAATTCGGAGGGTTCCTGGGAAACTATGCCAATTCTTTTCAATAATTGATCATTGTTTTACATGACAACCTGAAACTTCCAACTTACACACTTTATCAACAAACTGTTGTACCTGTTCATGTTCACATCTTTTTCACTAGTCCTGATTTTCACCTTCGTAAAAGGTAGCATTTCTCCTTCTCATAGAATGATCACTAAGCCAATCAAAACTCTAAAAGTGAATTATCCAAGCACAAAGTTCTTAATAACTAATATTATTTCATAACAGTTACAGAAAAAAAATTTATATCAAATTCAATTTTCTCCTTTATATGCATTTACATATTACCAGTAACAAAACATTTCACTTTTTACTGTTGTTAACACAATAATAAAGTATTTTCTATTTCTACTATTAAACAGACAACAAGCGTTGCTGCAGAAGATGCACAGAGAAGGTAATACTAAATAAATATCTTGCTTATCCACCGGTTAATTAAAATGACAGCCCCCCAACCCCCAGAACATAGTGCAGGACTTCAATTTCACTTATTCCTACACTTCCAGCTTTTGCTAGTAATATTTTTTTCACTAGAAAACTCATGAGACCACTAGCAAACTCTTTCCTTTTCTTCCAAACACATAGATGATTCGAACTCACAGATGCCTCCAACTAGATAATTATTTTCCTCACTCATAAATTATCTCTATCACCCACATTTTACAAGCGTTAATATTTCGAGCCCTGTAGCAGGTAGAAACAGTGACATACTCTACACATTATGCTTTTGTAAATGTGAATTTCCCAATAGACAACAGGAGCACTAACGATTGCTCCAATTTCAAGAGATTTTTGTCACACCTGTAATGCCACCCATGACAAAGTGGGAATGCACTGAAGCATCAAAAATGTACTTTTTGGCATTACAACATTGTTCCAACCATTCCTGTTTACTCCACCATGTATCCTTGAACGTAATTGTTTTTCATTTCGCTCATATACCTGAAGCCTGAAAAAAGTATCCTTTTGGAGCGAAGAGAGTCGTCACTAACCTTACTTTCTCTATTTTCACTACATTATCTACTAAATAATCTCCAACCTTACCAATATTAGGACATTTAAACAGGCAAAAACTCATTTCTCCAAGCAAAATTGGTACTCTATCCACACAACCAACATTTTTATCGTAAGATCACAATTCCACTTGACGCCAAAGCTCATGCACACTTTATACGCATGCGTCATCTAGTGCTTACGTCACGTTAATTATTTGACTTTTTAGCATGATTGCAAGAGCCCGCATGGCAAGCATTCGAAAGGGAAGGGGAAGGGATTACTTTCCCCCTCCTCTTACTCTTCTAACACGTGTAACGCAGACTATTGTCCTCAGGGAGACCCTCAGAGATAGTAGAGCGAGCGAACTGCGAGAGGGCGTGAAAATCACCCCACGCGACTGTAGTCTCATTTTCCTCTCTCCCCACCGCGTCTTGCCTTTCTCGCGTGGGGTCATTTTCACGCGTGCATGTTGTAATTTTTCTTTAGCGGCGAAAAGAAAAAATTTATAAAACGTCTATGAAACATTTAAAAATACACAAATTCCGTATCAAAAAGGTCATTCTCTTGGCCATAGGGTCCAAAATGTACCTGAAAATTCAGCAACAACTTCACAGCTTTACTTGCATTTCAAAAGAGACCAGACATCCGTCGTGAAAAAAACAAGGTTTAATTCCTCGAAACACGATTTCTTGATGAAAAGCTTCCCTTCTTCCACAAAAAGAAAGCTGAGCATTCTTTTCAACTTTCTCTTTCCATTTTTTGGTCTTTTAACGGTGTATTTTGGAGCCTGAAATGCACAACTATAGTCTTAAAACATCTGCATGGTGATCGTGCAGCAGCCATTGTGTTCAAAATGGATATCTGTCACTACGGTTTCCAACTATTGTAAAAGTGAATATTCAAGAGCATTGAACGAGAATTACACGCTTCAACCCCTTATGAGTTTCTGATATGTGTTCATTTCTGTGTTTGTAACGTACTACCCAGCTGTACTAAAATAAACTCGCCGTCCATTTTTCTCCTTAGCACTGATTGAGTCAAGACCAGAGAAGATGACCAAGATCAATGATGTTACAAAAAACAATATTGTTGTTGTGTTTATTAACTAATTATAGCGTAAACTGCTGCTTATAAGCCCATCCGCATCTAAGGCCCCCGGGTTATAGACCCACCTACATGCAAAAAAAAAAATACATCCAATTATAAGCGCATCCTGATATAAACCCCTGTCACAGTTTTGATTTTATTTTCAATTCAACTGAATTCCATTTATTGCTGCCTTTTTAAGGCTTCAATTGTAAGAGTAATACATTTACATTATACGTCGATCAACAGTGCTGTTGCTCATTTCAAAACGTTTTTTTCCGTCCGCATATCAGCCCATCCGCATATAAGCGCCCCCCGGTTATACGCCCACCCAAAACCCCTTACGAACTTGTATAAGCCCAGGGCTTATGAGCGGTGGTTTACGGTATACATATAAAAAGTTCACACGTAAGTAACTTTTTGGCTCCCCTTTTCCTCATCAATAAAGTCTTTTGTTTCTTATTCTCCAATACACCATTTTTTTCAAAAGAAAAACAAGATGCATACGTTTATCTAAGATAACAGAATTTGCCTGACATAAACAAACCAAACCTGCACTTTCCTGACAATTAACGAAATCACAGCATTAAGATGCTTCAAGTAGCGAAAGCGATGGACACAAAAGACTTTATCGACACTCACAATATGTCATCTTGTTTACATTAATTAATTATAAAGCAGAAATAAATAAATTAAATAAATGAATTACATCACAAATACATAAATAAACACTAATTTTGCAAGTGTGAACTCTTCTTCACTTAACTTTCTCTTTTCTTAAAACTTATCAAACTAACGTCGCAAATTTCAATACTCAACTTTTCATCCACAAATTCAATATTCACAAGTTCGTTTTCGATGAAATCTACTCCTTTCTGTTTATAAAAGAACTCAATTTGAAGGTCTGTCCACAATAACTCTTGTGCAATACAGGATGAGGCTATTTTTCCTGCTAATACTCCTGATCCAACCTAAAAAAAAAACAACAATTGCGATAACCACCATCAAGGGATGAGTTCCTGTTTTATTTACGTTCCACCTGCGCATAGTCATGACAAAGTAAAGAGACAGCGCTATTATCGCACTCCAGATCACCTTGGTAGAAATCCCAAACGAAATGACAATTAATACAGCAAAGAGCACAATTACCAACATATCGACCACCAAAACCAACACTGGGAAAGAAAACTTTTCCCATGAAGGACACTCAGTAGCCCACTTGTCTTCATTCGGTAACGCTTTTCCAGTAATATGTCAAAAATGAGTGGGAGTGTTTCATAAGCAGTTCCAGACACCGAAAAACAGATGAAAGCAGCAGCCCGCACGCCAAGTACTTTTCTTGTTCTCTTTACTATATTCCTCACATGTCCTCGATACTCTTTTGCATAGGGACAACTATGTTGAAGTTGATACTTTAGTTCACATCCAGCAGCCAAGCTCTAAAATAGATATAACATATTTTTAGAAAATACATTGAATTATTTTTAGCAAATCATTACACATTCAGCGGTATGTTATTTTAGACCTCTTCGTAAAATTGTTATTACAGCTAGGTTTTCTTCTATTTTCTTCATTCTCCTCAACACCTCCCGCTTCGATTACCTTAAGCTAACTCCGGATTAAGTGAAAATTTCCTTTTCACTTCAATTTAATTTCCTAAAAGATGACTTCTACACTCATCCTCTTTGGGGTAGAAAATTATCCACCCCATAACCTCCTCTAAACAAGACGTAAAACCCTAAATTTGGGCATCGATGTCCTACACCTGTATTAGGGATCTGTCAGAAGTGCAGCGGCGTTGTATATTTTACGAGTTCGTTGAGATCCATCAAGTTGAATACTTGCAGTTATATTAGACATCCATTTGTAAAATAATGACTGTACTTTGTTAATTATTGAAACTTGTTTCTCGTAGAATCTAATATGAGGTAACAAACAACAATAATTTTGAAAGGTAAAACTGATTTCAGGTCTTCGAGTGACATTGTTGTGGAAGTCCTAATTTGGTTATGAAGGAATAGCGTGCTTAAAATCATTTGAAATCAACTCGTCCTTGTCAAAAGTTTTACCAATACCCGAAAACATCTTCGCACTTATTTTAACCTCCTTAGTCTATCCATTTAGGATACCTTTTCGCTTATTTTTGATAATACTTGTACACAGCGCATCAATAAAGCCACAATTTTATCTAATGTACAAAAAGGGGCATAAAATTGTTAACGGATGAGGGGTCTGAAATTTTGTGTGTCTGATTGGGGCCTTTGAAAACTAAGGTCAAAACCAGAGTGTAAAAGTTGGCAATAAAACCAGCGGCCTGATTTCCTGAGAAGGGCTCACTAACTTTGCACACACCCACGCACCCTAGTTCAACAAAACACAAATCAACTTCGTTATTATACAACTTCAACAAAGCCACAAACACGATAGCGGGTAAGACGCTCTTCCTGTGCACTGCTTTCCGGCTCAAGTGATGAGACCCTCACTAGCTCACTTCTATTGTCATGCAGTTTGCACGTGAAACCTTTACAATTTGCCCCAAAAAACAAATATCACTTGATAATCACGTTCTCATCACAAGTTTGTACGAGTACAAATTGATAGCAAGCTTTTCTGGACAATCTTACCAGTTCAACTTGATAAACAACTTTTCATAACTAGTTTACCACATCCACTTTCTAACCAGATTCTCATAACATCTTGTCACTAACTTTTGTACACGAACATCTCTCTTTACATCCAAGAAGCAGTTCTACACTCATCCTCTTTCAATTAATAAAAATATCCACACCATATCCTCCTCTACATAAACAACGTTCATATACAGATATAAACAAATATCACTTGATTATCACACTCACCACAATTTTGTACGATTACAACTTAATAACACCTTTTCAGGACATTCTTACTACTTGAACTTGATAAACAAGTTTTCATAACAAGTCTACGAGATCAAGTTTAAAAACAGGTTCCGAGAGCAAGTTCTGACTCATTTTTGTACACATACATCTCTGTTCACATACATCTCTGTTGGCTATTCATCTTCACATTTTATTGGATAACCTATTTCGACAAAAAACCTTGCTCCCTGATTGGTGTATTTCGATCCGTAACTTTGGTATAAAAGGGCTCCCCATTGAGCAACTGCACCATTCAGCACTATTTTTATGCTGGGTACTATCATCAACTGCCTCTCAACATGAATCAACTCAGACTCAAGGGTTATATACACGATGTATCTGCGGCTAAGAAAAGCAGAGTAAAATCATTCCCATACTTCGTATTCGCCCTCCAAGTAGACGAATCGTTGAAACGACGAGCAGTATGCTATGACATCTCAAAGCACAAAGTGCTAAAAACTTTTCAGCAATCAAGAGAACCTGTTGTATTCCACAACGTAACGCAGAAACAAAGTGTACGTGATCCATCGGAAGATGATATTATCGTCAACAAAAGATCCCGCGTCGACCCAGCAAACAACAACGATATTCAATTCGAATATGCTGAACCTGAAGCACATCCCTCCAACCAGTTTACCACTGTACAAGATATCATCCGCTTAGATGAAAACCAACTGACATGTGTCAAAGGCATTTTGACTCTACGCCCAGACAGCGTCAAACAGATCCCTATGAAGGATGGTTATTTAGTCTCTATGCTAGAACGTTGCACTGTTTCTGACGATACGGGCACCTGTCGCCTGACCTTGTGGGGAACAGCCATCCAAGAAGTCGCAAATCACAAATCTTATTCCATCACAGATGTGCGTGTAAAGATCTTCAACTCCACCAAGTATCTCACATCTACTCCAGCAACAACCTTTACAATTGCTGAAGAATCCTATGAACCCCCAAGTGAAGAAGATTTCTCCAGACTTTTCGATGCCGTATCAAATTATGTTCCAAAAATCCTACTGGCTGATAGTTACAAGACTTGGCTCGCGTGCGTGAAATGTGGAAAACAAGTCACTGAAGTTACAACAACCACCGCCAGTCTTATCAAATGTGCCATTTGTAGCACTGTGCAACCTCGCTCCTCATGTCACCTGAAAGCATCCGTTCGCATACAAGTCCAACCGGAC
This sequence comes from Porites rus, assembly GCA_964035705.1. Taxonomy (NCBI): domain Eukaryota; kingdom Metazoa; phylum Cnidaria; class Anthozoa; order Scleractinia; family Poritidae; genus Porites; species Porites rus. Next base: position 17,568,238 of record OZ037995.1, read on the forward strand.
GACAATGCTGAACCTATCTGGCTAAAAGTGTTCACATCAACTCTTCAGACAATGCTGGAACACGTTTCTTCTGATGTGACATTGCAATCACCGGAAGAACAAGTCTTCGCTCAACTGTTCTTACTTAAAAACTTTTTTGTTGATTTCAACGAACAATCATTAATTGTGGAGGACGTTCGTTTCAAATAAATGTAAGCACTTGTCAAACTATTTAAGTTATTCTCTCTTATAACTAGTTCGTTGGAGAACTTAGCTTAACTTCCTTTTACAACACTATTACAACTACGTATTCAGCTTGAACGGGGACACTTGTCTTAAATTACTCTGAAGAACTTTAGTTTGCTTCCTTTTTTCAATAATACCGTTTTTCTCTTCTTTTTTTTATGACAATTGCTTCATCGTTTGCATAAATAAACCTGTCTAGTCAAAAATGTCACTACCTCTTAAGCATTTTTTTTCAAACCAACAGACATTAAAATCTAGAGTACTTCACAGAGTAATAGACAAGCCCTTTACAATTATCACAGTAGTTCTCTTTCTCTAAAAAAAAAAATGACTCAGGACAACAAAGTTCCTTCAACAACAAGAAATTCACAACATAAATAACTTCCATACTTCAAACCATGTGGCTTTCAAAATCTACAATCTACTCAAAGTTACAAAACTGAGTCATTTTTATTTCCAAGATCCTTTTATTCTCTTTTTCTCTAGTCAGGTCAGGTCAATTAGTACATTTGCCCTGCTATAGCTATGACCATAAGCTATACAACCTGTCATGGTCATACGCTGAGTGCTAGGCTACGGTTAATTAACCTAGCTAACCCATCTGTGCCAACGGCTTCGGGCGGACAAGCACCCTGGGGAGGGTAGTGGAACCCCTTGATGGAGGAAATACAATAAAAAAGCGGATGAGTGAATAATTTTACATTCTTCACCAATGGCACCCACACAACTACTATTTAAGCCCCAATTGTGGCTTTTGGTTCTTTTTAGTTCTTGTTATTGTTTATCTTTATCGGGGAATAAACAGATCGAACACAACATAGCACTCAAGATCAACACACCCCTACTAAATAATTAAGTAATTGACAACATTCAGCTGTAAACAAAAGGAGTTGCGTTGCCTATAAATACTCATTACTCCTCATATTACATTTCATAATCAACAACCTGTTTACAATATTATTATTGTTGTGACAATAAAAAATGACTAAAGAAACCAATGCTGATTACACATCAATCAAAGATGTAAAACCCCATCTACATTTCTGGAAAATATAACTTTGCAAATGTTTAATTTCAATTTCCACTTAACTTTAAACAAACCCTTCTTTTCTTAGTCATTTTTATTTTCTGGCTATAATTACATTTTCTTCTAGAATCATAGTCATTGTGTTTTATAATCATACTCGTTTATCATCTGTTATGCACTAACTAAATCATTACTGAATAAAAGTAACTGAAAATACCTCGTTTTTGGAATATCTCTTTAGTATAGTTCAACTTTATTTTCATTCCTGAGAGACACTTTTGAGTTAACTTCTGATCAACATTGTTACAACCTGTCAACAAAAATAAACTACTTTTTACCATTATTGATTTGTTTGTTGCTTTCAACTTCTCAAATTGAATAAAAGTTATTCAGTTTCCTTTAAGGAGTGAAATTATTCTTTGAACAAATGAAATACTCTAATCAAGTTGTGCTGCTTGCAAGCAAGAGTCACCTCCACATTTCTGTAGTGACCTTGGGCACCCTGTGGTTGACATCACAAATTTCAGCTCTGTTTCAACGATAACAAAAAATTAAAGACCGTGCACATTAAACAAAGCAAAAATGTCAAAACATAACAATATTAACTTTCAGTCACTCTTTAACCTCTAACACTGCAATTCAACTGGATATTTGTGATGTGAAAAATACAGCAGGCCATGAAATGTAAGCTAATACAACACAATTTGATGGAGACTGCCACGATTAATCTCCCCTTCATCTCGGAAAGGGGTATGAAGAGTTCATGGCAAAATCTTCAACCTGCTTATTAAGATCTCATTTGCAAAAACGGACATTTCAAGAAAAGAGTCAGCCTGCCCTCACATATAATGACACATCGAACATTTTACAAATGATTTATAGAAATACACTCCAACACAGCGTCTCGAAAACCAGGAAAGTCCAATTTCTCAGCTTAAGAGATCTCACCTTAGCTCTAAATTCTTTATAACATTTTCGACGTCTTCAAATCAGCAAGTGGGCGGACTCAGTTCTCTAAACCTTAGTAACATCGACATTTTGCAATGTGGCACTCCATACCGCGAACCCTCCGAACAGTGGTTTCTCCACAGGTAGCCAAAGCTGGAACTATCAGCACCGGCAACCATCGCCACTACCCAAAAACATTTTCGCACTTATTTTAACGTCCTTAGTCTATCAGTTTAGCATACCTTTTCGCTTATTTTTGATAATATTTGTCCATTTTTTACCGTGAGTTCACTATATGACGCATACATAAAACAAAACAACGAAACGGCCACAAAAACTGGAACCGACCTCGAACAACAAACATGCCTCTTCAAGAATGTTCACATCTTTCCCAAAACTTTTCTGAAAATTTCTTAACCCACTCCTCCCATCACGGCCTCTAGAAAAATTCACAAACAAATACAAAACCCACATTCTATAAAATACCTTGCTTTGAGACACTTCCGTCCTTCGGACACCACATGTCAAAATATCAACTGCTTTACTTCCCATTTCCAATATTTAATCTTTAGTTGAAAAAACTCGCCAACAACGTGTTTCTACGTACAAAAATGGCAACTTGGATTACCAAGAGAACTGATTATAGACCCTTCATCTAAGGTAAGATCTTCAACTTAATCTTTATAATCGCAATCCTGTCAACTCTCCCAGATACATCCAGGCCACTGAGGACACTCCAGACTCCAGATCTTCAACCGTATCTCCCGGTCTCCAGATTAGAAAATGAAATCTCCCGCATAATTCCCAAGTGTGCCATTTATTGTCATTATTTTCTAATTCATCTACTTTGTTAGCTTTTGTTAGGTCGTATGGATAATCCACAGTGACA
>OZ037995.1:17576326-17588826 GCA_964035705.1 Porites rus
AATGGATGCATTCATTGCAGAAAGAACTAAAATACAATTTTTACGAACGTGTATAGGGTGGTGGCATGCCCGAAGGGCTTTATTTTTAGAGCTTATGCACCTAGTCGGGCCCCTCAAATGAATCAAGCTGAAGTAGTTCATGCTGGGTAGATTCATAGAGGACAACCAAATTTGTCTTCCTTAGAAGTTTGTCAGGCAGTTGTGAGAGATCAGTTACTCTATAGTTATAATAAAGGCATAAATCGAAAAGTAAACCAACCTGAAATTCTTAGGTGAAAAACCGAGAACAGATTTCCTTCAACAAAAGGTGTAAAATGGCGTGGACCTTCGAGAATATAAATTAGAATGACACTGATCACGAGGTGCATTCCCTTATATCGCCACACACGTGACTTTTAGGCTATTAATACATTTCCATATAAACCAAACATCATGAACAGCCCTCCCAATAATTGTAGATGCCCAGAACAACTCAAAGCGCTTCACATCAACGATCCTTTGGTTCTTTCCCGAGCCAGTTTTCTGTAAAATGAGTGAATTTAGACTAGAAGTGGCAGACAAGGAAAAATTCAAATAATTTACTGATGAAATAGGTATGGTTAAATCCTTAGCATATTATTACATACCAAAAAATTGCATCCATATTGGTTTTTTCCTTTTCCTAAAAATTTATGTATTATAAAGATTAGCCTGACAAGTTTAACCAACAATTCAAAATCTCTAATTCTTTGCATTTTTGCACTAACACATATGTACAATAAAACTAACTTTAACCGATATAAGCTAGTAAGCAAATGCCAATACGTATTGCACAAATACAGGCTGACAAAAAAAACATTTTAGGAAATAAGATTTGGGGTTATAGATAGCCGCCCCATAAGAACAATCAAACTTTCAAAGAACTATTCATAATGAAAATGAAACATACCAGTAGTTTGACTTTCATTTGCACTTGGCTCTAACTGTACCTAAACTACAACTGGGAGATCTGAAACCTTGAAATTCGATCAAATTAAAGTGAGGTAATAAGAAACCCTTTATAACTTGTGTAACACATCACAAACAGAATCATAGATAGCACAACCATGGTTCCTTGTCCAAGCTGATAACTATCACAATAGTTTCTGAAATGGCAGTAACACTTTCCAGTACAAAAATTATAATATTACAATTTACTGTCTTAACAATTTTTTCGCATGAACATATTTTCTGCTAAACAGATCACCACCTTCTATCCAATATAGTTATGAATATTTACTTCAGGAAGATGCATGCCTCAATCAAAATCATTCCCTGCTATTGCTTGCTTTTTAAAAGTACACTTCTTCCACAAGCGGCCAGTACCACAATCCATTGATCAACAGGGTAAATTTATTCAATGATAAGCAATGCAGGGGATCAACATGGAAGCATATGTAAACGCCAACCTATCAACATAATAATGCGGAAAGGTCTGGGGCTTGGAAAACCCAGTCCGAGAGCCCCGAAACCAATAACCCCCCGTATGTGGAAAATAATTATCGGATCGAAGTAAAAATTACATTTATGTTAATAGCTTACCTAGTGCTACTTTGTGAATATTTTTGAGAATTTTCGATTCTTTACTTTTGTAGACCTCTGGCCGATATTTACTGACATCCGCTCTTAAGAAAGACAGAGAGTCCCACTGCTCGTGAAAACAATACTGTTTGTGAGCATCCACAAACTGTCAGCTCTTTTAAGAGGTGTCAAGGCAGTGTTAACCGGAAAAATTTAGGGAGTGTTAATAAAGGATCATCTTCTGCATGATTATTTCCGGTTCCTAAGAGCCTATTCCTTAACACCTGTAGTCTTGATAAGATCAAGAACAGAGTACAGGCATCTGTAGCTCTGGCGGCAGATTTTCAATCATGAAATATTGACATTAATGTTATTTCAGAGATGCATCTTTGCAGACAGAAACCTGCCAGTATTGTTGCTATTGAAGGGTATACAACATATCGAATGGATGGAGATTGGGCTGGAACAGATAAAAAGCGAAAGAAAGGTGGTGCTGCTGTTTACATGCGGGAAAATTTAAAGGTTTTGAATGTTAATCGTGCACACTCCTTTAAGATGCTGAGTGTGGAATTACTACTTCTGTCATGACATCATATGCTGATCATTGGATTGTACCCTCCTCCAAGTTTTAAGTGTGATGAAGGCAATGTTATTGATACCATCCTCGATCGTTTTGTTACATTCTTAGACATGCATCCAAATGGGGTAGTTCTCTGTGGAGGTGATCTGAACCGATTAGATCTGGACCGTCTTTCCACTTCACCTGGCCCAGTGCCCACGGTGAATTTCACCACTAGAGGGACCTCCACCTTGAATAACTGCCTCACAACCCACCCTGAGCTGTTAAACGACCCCTAACACTTTCAAGCGCTCGTTAAGACTGACAACTGGGGTGTGATACTTCCTCTGGGGAACAAAATTACACCAATCCAATCTGAATGCTGTTTTAGGGATTTTAGAGAGCATCACAAGATAAAAGAGTTAGTTAGAAAATTTTGATGTTGAAATAGCAACTAGCATATTAAATTACGATTTGCACAATCTTATGGATAAGTGTTTCCCTGAGACACCCACTCCCAGAGCCCTGATTAGTAGCCGTTTTGGGTTTGGAAGGACAATTGCACAACCCTAGCTTCTGTGATGACAGGGACGTTCCATTTTTATTCTGATCTCCTCCTGTGGATGAGTATCATCGCCAGACAACTAGTACGAATCTGTTTTCAAAGGGAACAACAAAAAAATGAGGGGGGTAGGAAATGTTTTCTCAAAGTGTTCTGACGAAAATGTGAGGTGGTAGAAATCTGCTCATCCACAGGAAGGGTTTAGGAAAAAAAATGGAACGCCTCACAGTGTCACATCAACCAAAATCAACTCAGACAAGTGTCATACAGAAGCCTACAAGCAGGGCTGCTCTGCCTAATCTTTTAAGGCCCAATATCCAAACGAATCCTCCAGACTGATTTCCATACATATCCATGACGAATTTATTGAAATAATTGGTCAAGAGAATAAGGCACATGGGCATTTAACCTCCGTTGCTCATTTTAAGTAATCATTGATTGTGTTGTCCGTTTTTATGCACCTTAAGTAAAATGAAGGAATCCCACCTTGGGTTTAACTGCTATGGGAAACCGACTTGTTTAGATAGCTTTGTACACCCCAAAGTCCAAATTTAGATGATAAAGTTAAACATCTTAGAGGAGCACTAAACAGCAGGGGAAAGCGTTCAAGAGATAAGTCAAGTGTAGCAGTAGACGGTAGATCTTAAAAGAGCTGCCAAATCAATGTTAAAAGTGGAATTGGGTTGCAAACATCTTATTAATTGCACGTATGTGCAGGTAAAAAAAGGAAAAGTTGGTGGGAACTGCACAGTGGATATTATAAGGACGGTAAAGTACGCAGAATATCTATCGAAAGCCTAGGAACTTTTTTCCCTCATCTGAATAGCCAGTATGGCAAATATTCAGACACTGACACCCATTATTTGGTAAACTACAACGCCGAAAAAGTGGAAGAGAAGGGGTTAACAGTTGAAGACTACAAGAAGACAAGTGGAATGAGCTTACCTCGGCTTTACCTTGTAGTAAAAGCAAAAGTTCAAACTAGTAAGTACCCCAGACTAAGTCTGTGATATGAAACTTGAAGCTGACATTCTAATAAGAGAGGTTACCTTGAACAGGAATGTTTTGTTCCACAGGTTTATATCTTGGAATTATTCCCTCCCTCTTTCCCCATGAAAAGAATAAAGAAATGATCTCACGTTGTCTTCAGTAACTATATAATCATTTTGACAATACAAAATTGAAAGGAGACTTCTTCAGAACTCTACAATCTAAATAATGCTGTGAAATGAATGAATTATTGAATGCATTCTTATTAAACATTTATTACGATAATTATGGATGGCATTTTGGTGTTAAGAGCAGCTCTGAGTAATTATCAACTAGACATGGCAATGGTCAAAAAATGACCTGGCCTCAAAATAAGCCAGAATAAAGGTCTATGGTTACCAGTTACAAAAGCGTTGGTTTAAGTATGATATTTTTTAAAGTTGCATATACTTCACTCAAAAGTAAATAAGGGACCAGGGGGAATTATTTAGCAAGGAATAACCACTTGTAAGATGTTAACAAAGTTGTCTCTCATCCCTCTAAAACTTTCTCAACACCTTACATGCCTGTTAACAAGATCTGTTAACGATGATAAGATGGTTAGATCCAGCTACCTTTTTTGCAGTTTCTCCTCAGCACAAACTCAATGGACTCATCTACTGAGGATTCTTGGTCAACTTGTCGACAAAAATGATGAACTAGAAAATCTCAATTAGAAGAAAAGGTGAAGATTAGTTCAGAGTGATGTTGTTACTTGTGCAAGGCATTCTCCGCTGTTGTGCGGAGTACCACAGGGCTCCCTGCTTGGGCCGATTTTATATCTGCTCTATACCTCCCCATTAGGGGATGTTGTCAGACAATACAACATGGGCTATCATTTCTATGCTGATGATACTCCGTTGTATCTGTCTTTCAATTCTCTCAGTGGGGATGATCAAGCTTATTCTGTCTCTCAGGCTGAATCTTGTGTTAGAGATATCGATCCTTGGATGTCTTGTAACAAACTTAAGTTGAATAGGGACAAGACGGAACTGCTCGTTATCAGTTCAAAATATCGGTCACGCCCATCTTTAGATAGTATCCTGGTTGGTGATCATCGTGTAGAGCGGTCTGACAAAGCTAGGAACATAGGAGTTGTTTTTTATGAGACCTTGTCACTGGATAAGCATGTGAGTTCCGTTTGTAAATCTGCTTTATTTCATCTTCATAATATCGCGAAGATTAGAATGTATCTGACTTCTGAGAGCATCAAGACCCTCGTCCATGCTTATGTTACTTGTCGACTGGACAATTGTAACTCGTTGCTCCTTGGGTCACCGGAGTATATTATTCAGAAGCTCCAGCGCGTTCAAAACTGCACTGCACACCTTGTAGCTGGGCAACCTAGGGCTGCGCACATTCGCCCCATCCTTAAGGAGCTACACTGGTTACCTATGGAGCACCAAATTACCTTAAAGTATTACTGTTAACTTTTAAAGCTCTCAATAATCTGGCGACTCCATATTTAAGTCACCTTATAGTCCCATATAACCCTACAAGAAATCTTAGGTCAGCTAGCAAACATTTATTAGAAGTACCGAATGTGCGCCTGAAGAGCTATGGGGACAGGGCCTTTTCGATCGCTGCCCCAAAGCACTGGAATGATATTCCCTTAGACATCAAATTAAGTGGATCAGTTGATGTTTTTAAATCTAGATTGAAAACTTATCTTTTTACACCCGCTTTCAATTGACTTTTTGTTTTAGTGCTATTGTTAGTTAGTTATTTTCTTTTTTTTGATTGTAAAGCAATATAGAGCTTTTGTATATACCGCTATACAAATAAAGTTATTATTATTATTATTATTATTATTATTATTATAATCAAGTCAGTCAGTTTTTCAGGAATTTCCTCTCCAGTTCTGCACAACCATTGGGAAAAATATCAGACTGGTTTCATCTAGTCAAGTACTAACAAACAGGGTCGCCACATATTCATAGGTTGATTTCCCTTCAAGGGGTTACACAATTTCATGGAAATAGTGATTTTCAAGTCTCAGCATTTGATAGCACACCTGTCAAAAGCCCAAAGACAATGCTTAACTACAATCCCGGCCAAATAGGGTTGGGATACTTCCCTTACCCCTCCCCTTTTTGGCAGGACATTGGGGTGTGACCCTCAATTTACAGTTATCAATGAGGGTACACCTAGATTCCCCCCTACCTTTCCAAAACAAAGTTGAAGTTCATACACGTTAAAAATATTTTTCAAAAGTTTTTGGCCAGTAACACCCAACACTGTTGTAGCCATTATTCCTTACACTATTGTCATATGCCCATTTATGGAAAGCATAGGTCACTTTTGGGCAAAGATTAAACACAGTTCTAGTTGTTGTGATCGAGTTAGCGTGATATGTTTTTGCCTATTTTCTAACCGCTACAAATCTGTTGAACCTAAAATCCCGAAATGGCCAACATTGCCATACAAGGTATCATGGGAGGCCTTATGGCAATCGGTCAAGCAACAGGTGGAAGCACAAAAGGCAACAAACACTCAAATCGCTAATCTAACTGAAGCATTGCTCACACATGGTGGACCTCCCGCAGCTCCATCTGCAGTGGAATTAAATCCCCAGTCTTCATGAATGCCTGCTCTTCAACTTCCACAATTTCGACATGACAAGACCACTTACAATGACGTTAAGAAATTCCTCAAATCTTTCAACATTCAAACGACCCATTTGCAAGCCACAACTAAGCTCACCTTGCTACAACAAGCATGCATTGGCGAATGGCCAAATTCCGTGTTGTCAATGGAAAAGACCAAATTTACATATGAAACAACACCCCTCTTCAAAGCTGGAAAGTTTTAACCAAGCTTTAAGTCAGCATTCACCAACCACCAGAAGTACAGCGTTGCCGTCCGGCTTCTAAAGTTTCTATGGTGAAATAGCGAGTTACAGAATTGATTACTTCACATTTCACTTCAAAATAACCTTCACCGTCTTGCTAAATTGGGCCAACCCATGGACCCAAACTCATCTCAATTCATCATGTTGCAGTTTATCTCCAAAACGAAACCAGACATTCAAAAAACATTTGGCGCTTAAAGCAGAAGGATACACAGATCTTTCTGAGCTCATCGAAGCTGCAAAACGTATCAAGCGTTCATTCTGGCCTTCACACCGTCAACCCACTAATCTGGCTCCTGGTTTTCCTCGTGGTTGCGACAAGGGACCAAACTGTTATAACCGCAATTCCTATGGCTATATCAAAGGTAACTGCCCCCCAAAGCAAGCAGAAAAACCATAATTCTATAAAGCCCCAAAGAAATAAAGAAGTTTGCCGTTTGTGGAACAAATATCAACGACCTCCCTGCGTCTCACCAGACCGATCATGCAGATATGGCCGTCTTCACAACTGTAACACTTGTTCTAAGCCGGGTTACATAGATCTTAATCATGCAAACACCCATCCACCTCTTGCAAACTCCTGAGAAGTTCAACCACCACAGGCAGCCCAACCAGAACCTCACACTCGTGACCTTCTCCAGGAAAATATACACTAACGCCTCTCCATTTAACGTTTTAAGGCATGTACAACCAGATAATAATAATAATGATAATAATTTACATTTATATAGCGCAAACCTCCATATGAATATATTCGGTTGCGCTTTACAATATTGTTACATCAAATTTATGTTTAAGGTGACTAAAGCATGAGAAACTATTAAAAACTACAATAAAAAGTATTAAAAACTATAAATAAATAAAAATAATAATAATAATAATAATAAACCCTATTATAAAAGCCAACAGTTAAATCTATTTAAAAGCTAAATTGAAAAAATGAGTTTTAACAGCAGTCTTAAAAGTGTCCAATGTCTTCATGTTGCGAATTGCAGAAGGTAATACATTCCAGAGATAAGGTGCAGCCGACTGGAATGCACGATCGCCAAGAGTTGGATGGGTCTTAATGCCTGGCAACTCGAGGAATATAGACTCATTTGACCTTAGAGAGTACCTGGATTGCTTTTTGATAGTAATGAAATCAATTAGATAATTAGGAGCTTGACCATATAAGCACTTAAATGTTAAAAGTAGAATCTTAAACTTTATACGGTAACTTAGTGGAAGCCAATGAAGGTGGAAAAGCAATGGTGTAACATGACAGAATCTAGGTGTTCTGGTGACCAACCGAGCCGCGGCATTCTGTATCCGTTGGAGTTTCATGATATGTGAATTTGGGAGGCTGTGTAGTAGACTGTTACAATAATCTATTCTACTGGTGATAAAAGCATGAACTAATGATTCGGTGACTGAACGACTTAAATATTTCCTAATTCTACGCATGTTATAAAGATAATAGAAAGCAGATGAACAAGTTTTGTTGATATGACTTAGCATACTCATTTTAGAATCAAACCAGGTTCATAGGTTTCGAACTTCACAAGATGGAGCAATTTGGGAGTCCCCAACCGATAAGGTACTAATGTTACTGACTTTCTGAAGTTGTTGTCGTGTTCCAATCAGAAGACATTCTGTCTTATCGGAATTCAGTTTAACTTATCCGAATGCATCCATTGACTGATATCAGCAATACATGATTCCATGGCAGTTACAGTAGCGGTCTCCTCCAAATCATTTCCTGATCTAAAGGCAATGTACAGTTGCAGGTCATCTGCATAACAATGGGAATTAGGAAGATGTGATTCGACAATCTCAAAAAGTTTGCTAGCATAGAGGGAAAATAATAATGGCCCGAGACAGCTGCCTTGTGGAACTCCAAATTTACGATTAAAATTACTCGATAGCACTCTGCTATATAGATGCGTTGGGTTCTGTTAGAAAGGTACGATTCAATCCAATTAAGTGCAGAGCCTGAAATTCCAAAATCAAACTGGAGGCAATCTAAGAGAATCCTATGGTCCACGGTGTCAAACGCAGTGCTTAAATCAAGAAGCACTAACAACGTGACCTTCTGATTTTCCATGTTCATCAGAATGTCATTCTTGACTTTAAGCAGGGCAGTTTCTGTGCTATGGTGCCGTTGATAGGCTGATTGCAATGAAAGAAAAAGATCATGCTCATTTAAGCAGGACTGAATCCGATCAGCTGCCACTCTTTCAGCCAATGTTGAAACAAAGGAAAGATTGCTGATCGGTTGAAAGTTTTTAAAAGCCAAGTCAAGACCTTATTTTTTTTGCAGTGGTGTAACAATCAACTCTTTCCAAGTGTCAGGGAAAAATCCTGATTCAAGAGACAAGTTTATCGTAGTAGATAATATCGGAAGTAACTCATCAAGGCAATCTTTCAAGATATTAGTGGGAACAGGATCAAGTAAACAAGATTTTGTCGGCGCTCTGAGCACAAATTTTCTTAAAGACTCCATGTCTACACGGCGAAAAGCAGTAGAGGACGAAGAACAATGAGAAAAATGGCGGTTAACAGTGCTGCACAACTTCTCAGTTGCATCAAGGCTAACACGAAGATCCGATATTTTCTTAATAAAGAACCACCCCATGTCATTAGCCAATGCTAACTTATCGTCGTGAGGTGGAAAAGGCGTATCTGCCGTCTGATTGAACAGTTTCTTTGTAGCAACAAAAAGCTTGCGTTGATCTCCAGAAATGTTGCTGACAAAATCTGTGTAAAATTCACGACGAGACTTATTCATAAGAAAGATAACTTTGTTTGAAAGTTCTCCAGTCAGATTCAGACTTTGTAGACCTCCAGTTACGCTCAGCTATCCTTTGGCGATGTTTCGCAGATCTGATCTCATCAGACAACCATGGAGCTTGAACTCTTTGAGGCACGGATCTCTTCCGCCAAGGAGCGTGTTTGTCGGTGATGGACTTTAAAGTAGTATTAAAACAGTTAACGAGATCAACAAGGTGATTGGGAGTGTTAAGTAGCAATTCTGAAGTACGGATATCATTCTTAAACTTGGGAAGATTAATCGAGGGAGATAGAGAAGCATTAGGATAGTCTTCGAAATCATTTGAAGTGGGTAAAAAACTGTGAGATTTTTTTAACCCGCCATCAAACGCGTTAGAAAAACCATTGAAGGTGGTAGAAAACGGTGTTCAAATTTTGCATCAAAACGTCCGCCTTAAGAGAAGACGTTAGAATATTGTTCACTGCATGGAAGTTTGAAGCAGGCACCAGGGTAAATTTTGTTGGTAATTAAACCTAATTCTTAAGGTTTAAGCTTAACAATGTATTACGTTGAGACAGACAGACAGGTTACTTAAAATCACAGAAAATATAAGAGTCTATTTCCGTTTTAGTTAAAAAGTCAACAAATACCAGCAAAACATTGAATCTATCACATAACATACGAACCTGATTGATAAGTTGGCTAAGTACAGAGATTCATACGCTGGCGAAAAAGCATCATGGCAAAATTTTTCAGAACACACAAAACAGGAACAGAATTCCACCAACATTAATTCACTTGTACCTCTTAAAGGTTACTATAAGAAATATATAATTTTAAAATCGACGTCAAGAAAATGTGTTGACATTACCGCAAAAGTTTGTCAACACCACGGCACAAGTTTGCTATCACTGGGGCAAAAGTTTGTTAACATCACCACAAAAGTTTGTTAACACCAAGGCAAAAGTTTCTTAACATCATGGCACACACGTAACACCACAGCAAAGGCTGGTTAACATCATGGCAAAAGTTTGTTAAGTGTGACACCCCTAGCAGAAGTTGTGCTAAAGTGGAAGTGGTGATCCCTCGCGCCAGCCCCAATAAGTTACATTTTGTGCAAAATGGCAGACAGAGATGCACCAGTGACAAAGAGGACGCAGTTCATTAGTACTTCAAAAAAGGATTTGCTTATGATGAAACACTTGTATTTTTGGATAAACACCATGGTATTCAAACAGGGAATTAAAGAATATGGTCTTAAACGAAGAAATGGAAACTGAGACATTAATACAATTTGGGGCCCAGTTGTTTGAAGACCCAGTTTGGTCAGCGGTCAATATGGCGATCGGACGTTTGTGTTTTTGCTCTCGATACTTTTGGCCTTCTATTCTGTTCCTACTCTTGAACGTAACCAGCCCTGGTAATGAAGAGAAAGGTAAAACAATTCTCCACAGGCAGATGAGTTTCGGTTTCTGGTTTGCAAACGTATCATCGGATTTACGGCTCTTACTCCTTGACGGACATGTCTGTAAAGTCCGCCATTTTGGATTGTCCTTTCGTCGGAGAGGCTTCCTAGCGTCACGAGTACAGTATTACCCAAATTCTGATTCAAGATTTCAACTTACACGTGTTACTGTCAGCGGAGACATTGAATTTAATCCTGGCCCTACAAACTGCTCAGTTTGCAACAAAGTAATTGCCAGTAACCATCGAGCATTAAGTTGCGACCAATGCACGCTGTGGTGCCATATGAAGTGCGGTCAAGTGAAGCTCAGGGAGTACAAACGTCTCCAGCAAATGGATCAGTTCAACTGGATTTGCCCAGCATGTTTTTTAACCGCCTTACCTTTTGCTGATGCATCAATTTTGTCGGACGAAGGGGAATATTATGCACAGACACTGAACACGTCGAACTTGTCAAACACCAGTGCGAATTCCCTCCCAGAATTTATTAAATCAAGAAACGATGATGACCGAGAGATTCTTATAATGCATTTGAACATCAATGGAATCCAAAATAAATTTGAGGAGGTGAAACAACTTATGAAAGAATTCAAAGCACAAGTCTTCTTTCTTACAGAAACAAAAATTGACGCAACTTACCCTACTGCTCAGTTCAAAATCAGTGGCTATGACATCTACCGCAATGACCGTACCAAGGGTGGTGGTGGTATTATGGCATTTGTATCCTCGAGAACACCATCCAAGAAATTAGCACTTCACCGTAAATTTTCGACCATTGAACCGTTAATTGTTGAAGCCAAATTTGGAAAACATGATGTAGTAGTAGTGGGAATCTACAGACCCCCAAAATCTATCGGCGAGCAATATTACCTCAGGTTAGAGGAAGAACTAAACGACATCTGCACCTTTGCTTCACTTCAAAAGCAATTTGTTATAGTTCTTGGGGATCTTAATCTAGATCGACTGAGACCTGAACGAAGAGAGGGCAAGATATTGTTGGATTTGGAAGATATACATGGTTATTCTTGCCTCATTGATCAACCCACTAGAATAACAGACCACAGCCAAACCCTTCTGGATATCATTCTCACTAATAAGCCATATCTGTTTCAAGGGTGTGATGTCTTTAACCCAGAGCTGAGCGACCATGCACTGGTATACGGAATATTGAAAATCAAGGCTACTTATCATCCAAGTAAAATTATCACCTTTCGAAATCTTAAAAGTATCAATGAAGAAGAACTGAAATACGACCTACATATGGCACCATGGCATGTTGGAGATATTTTTGATTCGATCGAGGATAAGTATAGCTTCTGGGACAGTCTACTGAATTATGTCTTGGACGAACATGCGCCGTTTAAGAAACTAAGGGTACGAGCACAAGACGTCCCTTACATGACGAGTGAATGGAAGAGAGCTATTAGAAACAAAAGGAAGTTTTCAAAACAATTCAGTAAAAACAGAACACAGTTAAACCTGGAACTCAAGAACAAATGGCGCAATGAGGCTACCAAATTAAGACGTAAATCAATCAAGTCCTACTGGCAAAAGGTGTGCAATAATCTGAACTCTAACCCTAAGCAATTCTATAACACATTTAATCCCTTCTTAAACCATAAAAAGGATGCATGTACTGGGAACAACATCACTCTTAATGTAAATGGTAAACTGGAAACAAATCAGGAAACTGTTGCGGAACACCTTGCTGACTATTTTTCCACAATGGCAGACAACATTGGCGGTA
>OZ037995.1:17591326-17616326 GCA_964035705.1 Porites rus
ATTGAATGGCAAAAGTGTCTGTACATTTCAGTGGTAGTCTTTACACTAGAGCCTAAATAAGCTAAGAAATATTTCAAGACAAGTAAATTTTAAATTCTTCAAGTAAAGGAAACCTTCACACTCCATCTATCTTTTTTACTTCAGGTTTACTTAAGCCTGTTTCCCCATGCAACATAATTAAGATTGATTGACATGCTATGCCTTTCTCAAAGCTTAGAAACCGCAAGTTCATTAAGTCGGTTTTAAGGATGGTTTTCAAGTCACTTGAAACTTTCTAGAATCGTTTCAACTTTCCGACTTTAATGAGATGCAAAGTAAAGTTACCTGAGATTTTACTTGGGCCTTCACACACGCAGTTTTGGCTGAGTAAAAATTAGCAGTTTTTAAGTCTTACTTAACAGCCAAGCGTAAAGACAACCATTGATTGCACTATTATATAAAATTCATTCTTATCACTGATATTCTTAGTTAAAGTGAAGATGAAGATGACTTCCACACCTGTCGAAACATCAGTCACTGCCAACAACAGTCCTATCAAGGTCAACACTCACCCGGATGATCGTTGTTTTAACAAACTTAGAACTTACACCGTATTCAACAATTTTTGAAGGCAAATGAGACTGGGGGAAGTTATCAAATAGAATTGGAGGGAGCAAAAAGAGAATGTGTTTATCTACAGTCTCCTTACATGGCCATAAAAGTTTTATCTCTGGACTGCTTACACTTCTTCAATGTTTGGGACGTAACATGCTCATTCATCAAGGCAATGCTAAAGTTGGGGAAAGAGAAAGGATGTGGGCGGATTAGTGATTGGTTGAAAGGAGCACAGAACCACCTCTACATGTGTGCCACATCCACTAGACTGGGTTTTGGAGAACTTATTATGGCCAAGTGGAAGTCATTCATACGGCATGTGGCGAATAAGCATGAGGACCACCCATATCTGTTCAAACAATGTGCTCATGAAAAAGAAATTGAAAGAAGAAGATGAATCAAGATAGGTATTCTTTAGAGTTATTTCTAACAAGGAAGAAACATAATTATATAGTTTTTTATACACTTATTGTACTCTCACCTTTTCAGTAGTAACGTACTTGTGGTATATCTGAAACATTACTTGTGTACATTATTTTGCCAATCTACAACTATGAGTACTTTTCAGTCAACCCTCAAGAATACCATATAGGTTCCCTTTCTATTTTAGGAGTGAAAGCATGTGATAAGCTCAACAGCCTTCTCACCAACACAGAACTAGTGGAGAGATTGGGCCAAGTGATGGCGGAGTAGGAGCACCCAAAAAGCCGTCCACCTTCCAAAAGTTCTTTGTGGCCGAAAAACTGTCTAACTATATTAGAAAACGCAGAAATCGATCATCGACAAGCTCCGGAGGCGAGACCTCGCCATTTTAAGAGGCAAAAAAGCCCAGAGATCTAACAGAAATAGAAGACGAAAGCACAGGTAGCAACCATGAGACAAATGACGAAGTCATAGCGGCTCTCGACAAAATAGAACACATCGGAGAAAAACTTAACTCCATCATTGATAGACTGAGTAAACTTGACTCAATCGAAAGCACAGTAAGAAATATAGAAACCAATTTGGCGAATCTCAAGACAAGAACAGCAAAGCTCGAAGAGTTTCAAGCAACGGCTAAGACTGACATAGCTGATCTAAAGAAGTCTTGCAGTTTCAATACTGACAAATGTAAGGAATATCGAGATGATTTAAAAAAGAAGATTGACAAGCAGGATGAAAGAATTACCTCTCTGATTGAGAGTGAGAAGAAACTCAACCACCAAATGGACGAGATCATATCCAAGAACCTTTATCTCGAAGCTTACTCTAGGAGAGAGAAAATTAAATTTTTTAATATCTATGGGGCTTTTTTGCGGACAAAATTTCGAACGTGAATACATCAATGTTTTGTTAAATTCATTATTGTTATGCGTAATAATACAAATTGGAAAATAACATAAATCAATTTCGACCGGGGTACATCAAGTTCGAATGCTATACATCGATGTTGTTTAGCATAAATCGCTTTTCCGAATCATTCGAGCGTGACCGTATACAACTAAAAGATGTTCAATAAAACTAAAAGATGAGGAAGCGGAAATAGAAATGACCGGAAACAGGAAGTGATAAAGTCCGGTCCAAATGACGTTAGTTTTCCCGCGCTTTCGCCAATGTTTGTTCTCTCTAACCAACATGGCGGACCGGGAGAGTAGCTCAGAAATCAACACGAGATCTAGATCTGTCCAAGATTTTGTTCGCACCGTCTTACATGCCGTAACTAATTTACAGACGCAATCGGGAAACCCAAATAGGGCGGAGAACAGTAGCAGTGCGGAATTTTCCTCCGCTGAGGAAGAAATTAATGCAAGGTTTCAGATACCGAGGCATCGCCGGGGAATTCCTAATCGTAGTGCTACTTCAACGAGGGTTGTAGCCTCGACGGCCTACAATCCGAGACAGAACTACAGCCCAGTACAAAGGAACGTCAGCAGGTGCCCAACGAGAGGAAGAAGAAATAATTATACCGCAAATGCAAGAGGCGAAAACCCAACCGAGTACGTTTATAAAGATATCTGTTTACTACCTGACCCTGAATGGATTCAAGTGCCGCGAGGCGCCACTAAGGGAAATTTAGTCCAGCGAGGACTGTACATTGACGCCTTTCGACTAGATAAAAACTGGAGTGAGGCACGTCTTTACTCTGAACTGGCCTCGTTATTTAAAGAAGCTCTTGAACGCCCGGATCAAAATGACATTGGGTAAGCGATGCACCTTCATATTCATGAGGTTAAGTTTGAAGACTTATTTATGGGTTACTTCATAACTATCTAGGCCAGGCCCTCCATCTATTGTTGATATCACAGGAGGGGTGTTTGAAACTACAGTACAAAACAAACTTTGAAAAATAGCGAGTAATTGTAAAAAAAGCCCAGTTCTTGCTAATTGTGCAGAAGAAATATGGGTTATTGACTGAGCTTGTTTGGTCAAGATGCCTGGATATTGGCCAGGTTCTTTTTTTGCGTGTTTATGGAGCTCGAGCCAAAAAAAGAACTTGGCCAATATCCAGCCACCTTGACCGAACAAGCTTGGTCAATAAAGGATTTATTATATGACTTTCAGGGAAATTTTTCTTGCGGGACACAGCGGGTAGTCCCAAGCGGGCAACCTAGCTCCATCTTGCCCCCTCAAGTAGCCAATCACAGTGCAGGATTCGATCATCTTGCCCACTCATGGAGCTAGCCATATAATAACGCAGATTATTTAACAGGACAACTAAATAATAAACCATATATTCTGCTTCTTAGCTATCCGGTATTACGAGAGAAAATATGAGAGTGATCAAACTGTTTCACTCTGGTTGAGTAGTTTCTTTTATAATTTTTTGATTAGGTTTGAATTTGTAAAGAGCTCTGGCTCCCATATTGTGCCTGTGCAAGTACCAAGAGGCCAAGAGAGGAATGCCCGTGTAATAAGACACATATCAGGGCAGGGACCCTTGTATATACGAGCATTGGAAGTTCTGAGTTCTAAAGAGGTGATTGCTTAATAATTTTTAGCAACTGAAATGTTTACTTTTTGTCGTATCATGCAGAAATACAGTATACAGTACACAGCAGCTTTCTTTACCGTATTTGGCATGATATAAAATTAATATTGTGGCACTTCTCCTGGGAATGGAAATATTTTATGAGCATCTCTTTCTTTTTGTCTGATCTTCCTTGCTATCTGGTAAACAATTAATTATACTCTCTCTATAATACATGGCAAGGGATAACATGCTACTCTCTCTAACAAAGGTTCCTTGACTTTTCATTCCTATGAATACTGTATGAAAGATGAATGAACGCAATGCTCCCTCTTGGCCAGCTTAAAGTTCTAACATCCATTTAATGTGTTATGAAGTCTTTTAAAGATCAAACTACTATTTTTCTAGCATCTAAATAATTGTTTTTAATATAAGTATATAATATTATTTCAGAGTGAAGATGATGACAGTCAGGTTTCTAGTGACAAGGACATCAGGGATTACTTGGAAGGAAGGACATTGCTCCCTGTCTTAAATCCTATTGTTGAACCAGGTCCCAGTTGTACAGATGAAGACGTTGCTCCACCATCAAGCTTACAGCAAACTGATGTAGATTTGCTTGTGGTAGAAAAGATGCCATCCTCTGATGTTTACCAACCTTCTAGTAATGTAGATACCACAAATATCATGAGTCAGTCTGAAGCATCAAATGAATTGACCAAAAGGAGGGAATTGGATGTCCTGGTAGAAATGTTTCCTAACTTAAAGCAGGAGCGAATTGAACAGGCTCTGGAAAGTGATGGTTCAGATTTGGGGAGAGCCATCAACATACTTCTTGAGGAAAATCATACAGGTGTGTTTGTATGTATTTCACTAGGGTAAATAATGTTGGGATACATCAGATGAATAATATTTAGTAATATTTCTGATAATTTGGTTTGCTTCTTTTGTCTTTCTCCATCTTAATTGCCAATTTTATGAAAACTGTAATGTGTCACTATCAGTTGACCATCCTAGCTCATCACCCAGTGTCAAGGCATAAAACAGTGTATGTGGTGTCATTTGCCTAGTTAACTTTCAGTATTTTTCTTTCAGTTTAATATAAATGATGTAGAAGGTCATAAATTTATTTATTTTTTGCCCGAGCCAGAGGCTCATGTTTAAAACATAAGACTATAAAACTATCTATAAGTAAAACTATATAAAATATATTAAAAATATATCAAGAACAGAGCAATAAGTGTGCAAAAAATGTAAATAGAATCCAATTGTAGATACTAAAATTACTTAAGGTACTAGAGAAAGGTAGGAAATACTTGACTATTAGGAAACAAATGGAAAATAAATACTAATTAAAAAAATCTATATACAAGAGTTACAATGACAGCTGGACCCTAATTTGCTGAAGTCAAAAGCCTTTAGGTAACTACTGAAGTCACTAAATTTACTTGATGTTTTAATATATGCAGGTAGTTTATTCCATAGGCGACTAACTTTATAGGTAAACGAATTATGAAAGAATTTATTATTATAGCCAGGTTGTTCCAGATTAATGCCCCTACTTCTTAAATTATATTTTGTATGACGAGTGTGAAAAAAGTTCTTGATGTATTGTGGACCATAAGAGTGCATGCATTTGTATAATAAAACAAGAGAACTATAATAGCGTCTATGTTCAAGAGACTGCATATCACTCAAGGATAATATAGTATCATAGTCAAGATTATTACCTAGATTTAATAGAGTTTTAAGTGCATATTTGTTGGCTGACTCTAGTTTAGAGCTCAATGTTTTATTTATTCCAATAAGTAGTAGACTGAAGTATTCCAAATGAGGAAGCAGGTAGGCCTTGCAAAGTGATAGGGACATGTTATGAGGCATCAGTCTTTTGAGAAATCTTAGAGCACCAATCTTGGCATAGACTTTCTTGAGCATGTTGGATATATGTTCACAGTAAGTCAATTTGTTATCAATAGTCACCCCAAGAATTTTAAGAGAGTTTGTCAATTCCACCTTAGTATCACCAATGAAAAATTCAGGGATGTGAGTGTGACTACCAAGTATCATACCTTGAGTTTTGATACTGTTGACAATCAGATAATTTTGAGAAAACCAGGTGACCAGAATGTTAAGGTCCTGGTTTAAAGAGATTTCCAGGGTGATGATGTCACGATTAGATGCATAAGTTGTAGTATCATCAGCATATAGACGCAAAGATGAGATTGTCCAGCAAAGTTTAGGTCATTTAGAAAAATGTTTAATAACAGGGGTCCAAGTAGACTACCTTGAGGTACGCCGCATTTGACTGGACACCATTCAGAGAATTTCCCATGAAACTTGACCCTTTGCTGACAGTCAGTCAAGTATGATTGTAAGAAAGCAATAGCATCATCATTAAGACCATACGCTCGCAAAATTGTCTGGTAGGTCAGATTTCTTTTAACAAGACATTAGGCATTTGGTGCATAAGCAAGCAGGTGGATATAGAGGAAAAACTGTCATTTAAAGCCTTTTTTCTTTGATAGGTATCACTTGTGTAGCTACTGAAAGTACCAAAGAAGATGAGGAGTGGCTTTGGGATACACCCTTAGCAGCAATGGCGAATGCAAAGGTTCCAGCAAAGTCTCTCAAAGCATTTACTGAGGAGGCTGTGAAGCCATTTGGCTGTGATCTTGATGTAGTAGTGGACAGGAACACAGATATTTTGAAGCAGATGCTCAGAAAATATAAAAACCCCAGTTTTGACATAACCAAACGTTTGTGCGTTGAATTTGTAGACGAGGTTGGAATTGATGCAGGTGGCGTATCAAGGGAATTTTTCCATCTGTTGACAGGGACCGCGGAGCAAGGTGAAAAGTGGGAGGGCTGACAATTGAAAATGATTTTTTCATATTGAAAATCGAAAAAAGGAATAAAATCATAGTATTTGATTTGTTTCTGTTGCGTGAATCCAGTATTTGTTGCTCTTTATAGGTCGGCATTAGTGAAGATACCGAAATTCTTCATACGATTTTCATTCCGTCCAGCAAATGTGTATGCTAAATTACAGGATTACTGACAATAAGTAGAATATTATAAATAGAATGAATATATAACCCATCACCAAAAATCCAATTACACTTAACGAATATTAGTCAGAAACAGCTCGCACTTCCAAAAAATGAAACTTTTAACAATATATTGAAATGTTTACTGGTCAAACTCAAACTCACCGTTTTCACTGCAAGTAGTTGTCGTCTTTTCTGTAGACTACGAGTAGTCCCCATTTTTCTTCAGGGATGGTAGAGCGAGCGAAACGCGAGCGCGCGTGAAAATCACCCCACGCGAGAAAAGGCAACACGCGTTTCGCTCGCTCTACTATCCCTGAGGAAAAATGGGGGACTACTCGTAGTCTATCTTTTCTGCAGAGCTTACAGACTTTGACGAAGTCCCAGCTAACTCTAATAAACGACCAACATACACGGTCAGTTCAGATTCAATGCAAGAAAAGACGCGATTACAATTTTAATATAGAAAATACTACACTGAAGTGATCTGAAAAATTTCTAACTATGGCCGTTCACTGTTCAAGTAATGTAATTCTTCTTGCCATCGAATATTTCATTGATTCGAAAGGAGAAAGACAAAATATAAAACTTTTATCAACTCAAAACAACTACTCACCTTCGTTTGGCTTGAAAAAGCCAGTAATTTTCCTCATTTCGTCTGATAAAACTGATAAAAAAACTCTGCCGGAGCTGGAAGTACAAAACACGCTGCCGAACGAAGAGAAAGGGTGGCCAAGGCTTGGCGTTTGATCAAGGGGCAAGTCGGCCCCAGAGGACAATTACTGCGAAAAGCACAGGAGACCCACAAAATGCCTGGCGTTTGAAATTAAAGATAATACAGAGAATATAGCGGAATAAAGACGGAAAAAAACTTGTTCCAAGTCTTTTTTTTATTTTAATTTTTTTTCTTTTCAGCGCAAAAAGTGGGGGCGGGGGCGCAAAAAAGTGGTGGGGCCGCGGCCCTACCAGCCCCTCCCCCTCCGCGGTCCCTGGTTGATGGAAAGATTGAAACAAGGACCAGGTGGAGCTATCAATGTTTTTGAAGGACTACCAGGGCACCTAGTACCGATCCACAATTATGATGTTTTGTCAGGTGGTTTGTTCATCCTTGCAGGCAAAATGATTCTTCATGCCATCTTGAATGACTGCAATGGTGTCCCAGGAATTTCTCGAGCTGTAGTCTCATATATAAGCACTGGAAGTCGAGATTCAGCAGTGGAATATATTACTTTGGAAGACATTCCAGATCCAGATTTAAAAGAAAAGCTCACCCAGGTTTGTTTCATTTTAAAAATATTCATGGTTGCAAAAACATTCAGCTCTAGATTTTATAATAGATAGCAAGGTCATGTTGGGTGTTTAGGTTCATATTGTCTTTGGTGACTTCATTAGTCAAAACAAGGTGTACATTAATAAGGTGCAATGTGTCATAGTTAGTGTCGGAAGAAGCAAGATGCCCATTAAGAGAATCCTATTACCGGTACTTGTATTCAAAGAACAGTCTTGCACACAGTAAACGAATGCCAGGATTTGTCTGTAATGTATCATTTTGCAACAAAGTCCAATTTTTACAATATTTGTAATACTTTTCATGCACTAAAATTTTAGTGCAGTTATGGTAATGTTTGTTTATTTAATGTTTCTCTGTGAACAGCTTCTCCAATGCAAAAAAGAATCTTTGGCAGATTTCACCAATCCATCAAGCTCCATGAATATCTCAGAGCTGCTGACATCTGCTGGCTACCCTCATATAAGTGTAACAGAGGAGAGAAGACACCTAGCATATGAGTGCATTTTGTTGTATGAAGTCATCACAAAGCGCATCCCTGCCTTAGATGACTTGAGGAAGGGACTGGCTTCTGTTAAAGTGTCACAAACAACACTCCTCGATTTACTTGGGAAACTTCCTGACGTTCAGCAACGTGTGTTTCCTCCACACACTGGCAAAATTGATATTATGATGCTCAAGTTACATTTGGAGTGGAGAGAAACTGCTGATCCTGTAAACCAAGCAGCTCAACAGTTTTTTCTCCAATATATAGATGAATTACATGAGAAAGGTGATCCTAACAGTATGACTATCTTTATACAATAACCTAATAACCCTGACACTTAGCTAAAATTGATGATGGTGATGATGATGGTTGTCATACTCAGTGATGACTGTATTGGGATTCTCTGTTGGTGTAAATGTTGATGGTTTTCTACAATGATACAGACTGTAGTTTAGTGATTTAGTGAAGAGGCTCATAACAAAGAAAAGTATGATTTACATGGGATCAAGGACTTGTAAAGAAAATTGATAATGTATTTACATGAGAAACAAATTCCCCAAAAATTGGAAGGCAGTTAAATTATGAATACAGTGCACTTCCCTGGTTAGCTGGGTCACAAACAAGAGAATCTTACTGAAATTATTTGTTTCAACAACAGATGGTGCTGATAACAATGAAACATTAGAAGACATGGTACTATTTTGGACTGGATGTCCATCACTACCCCCAGATGTAACCACCAAGTTACTCGTGAAGTACCTTGAAAATCATCCCAGCAAAGTTTTGGCAGAGTCCAGCACTTGCACTCTGGAACTTTCTATCCCAGTAGTGCACAACGATTACAGTGTATTCAAGGATTACCTTAATAAGAGTATTTCATATGGCAAACTTGGTTTTGGCAAGATATAGGCATGAAAGGATGCTCCTTACTTACTGGTATATTAAGTTCAGTTAACAGTTGTGTTATTCTTGGACCCACAAACCATTTTTTCTGCATATTGCATAGGACATGAAGAACAGAACACATGAATCATAATCACTAAGGAATTAAATAAGAGAGTTTGATTGAATGAAAGGGCATAACTTGAGGTTTTAAGGAAAAAAATCTATGTAATTGTTACAATTACCCATGATTTTATGTTTACGGGAATGTCTTTGCTCCTTTGGTGCTAGAAATTTCTACTGCTCAAATTAATGCAAAATATCAATTTATTAATTTCCTAAGCTATGGTCAAGGAAAATGTGCCAGTGGACCCTTCATATAAAACAAGAAAATTTTCCATTCTATGTAGGTTACTTATAGTAGAAAATGTTCCATGTTCAAAGTTCAAGTTTCAAGTTACTCAGGAAATTGACTGTTTCGTTAACAGCATGACAAACTCAACAGTAACAATAAGAGCTTACAAGAGCTCACTGATAAGAGTATAAACTTCTCTGCAATAGCCATTACGCATGCAATGTTGCCACAGCTTTGAGTGACTGCAAATCAAGGCTAGATCTCAAGTTTAATAGTAAACAACTTATAGTAACTGTATTTAGAGTTCATATTCCATGTACATGAAGTCAATACTATAAATCATGAACAGCAGTTTAAATAAAAAGAAGCAATCTGCAATACCACTTGGTAGGCTATGATTCCATCATGATCACCAGTTTGGAAGACTGCATCTCTAGCTTCTTGCAGTGACAATTCCTGGTTATGTGTCAGAGTAGTAATTGTGTCAGGTACCGAAACTGCATAGTCACTCTGCACATCAGGTACAGGCCCTTCTTCATCGATCCCATAATGGTCAAAATTAACAGCCTCTCTGGCAGTCACATCTGTAACAACCTGATATCCAGAATTTCTGGAATTTAACATTCCTTGTATCCAGAGCTGATTGGGAGAGAAATTGCATTGTGTGCTTACAGGATGATTATTCCACTGACCGATAAATTGGTTGATTGCATTATTAATCAGTGGAATGTAGACAAGATGAAGACAAAACAGATGCACCTCGTCTGTTGGATCTAAAATTCCACTCTGCTCAAGGAAGAGGAAAATGTTCAAAAAACGGCTCACAATAACCCTGTTGACATCACACCAGAGTCGCTCTATTCTTTGGTTATGAACGGATTTTCCAGTGATGTGGCTGCCTCTATTTAAACCTCTTTCTTGCAGCATGAAGCGAGCAACTTCTATGTTTTCCATCCCAAGATCACTGCGAACTCTTGATGGTAAATTGTAGTGCTCAACAGCTGACTGGAAATACTGCAGTACAGTTGAAGCCCTGTTATTGGTTGATGCATGTAGGAATACTATCATTCTTGAAAAACCATCTAAACCACCATGAATGACTATTCGGTATGGCTGGATTAGTTTGTGATTGCCATCAATGTGCCTGTTGGACACAACAGAGATTGTTACACTGCACTATCACATGTAGGTTTGGTTAAAATAGGTAAAAAAAGTTTAAAAATCTGCCTACATGAGTAATATTGGTAATGATAAATAATAATAATAATAATAACAACAACAACAACAACAACAACAACAAATAAAATAGTAATAATCATGACAACAACAAGAGGCATTTGTTGACCATGAATAACAGGTATGATACTCAGGAATTTTCAGCATAATATCGGGGGAAGATGGGGGCTGGGAAGCTGGGTTAGGGTGACTAGTGAGGAGTCCAAATAGAATTGGGGGAGGTATTTCAAAGCATGAGATATATCAGAATTTGAATTGACATTAATGCTCATGCATCAAAATTACAGCCTCGCCTCTCTTGTATCACGGATTTAACACCAGTGTTGCTGCTGAGAGAGGAGGGAGGACTCTCATATAAAAAGAACAGGAGTGCTTGTCGGAAATTTTTAAAAGAACCCCTTAGAGGTACCAGGATCCTGATTTGTGTGCGTAGCTTGAAATGTTTTTCACCCCTAAGAGGTAACAATTCTGAAACAACACATTATCTCCTAACTGTCATTTTTTTTTCGGCTCAATACCCTAAAAGATACTGCAAAAGCTCTCCCAATGGACCGTTTGAGGCTGAACACCCTGAGAGGTACCAAACCCGCATTTTTAAACCCTAAAAAGTATGAAGAGAACCCCCCTCCTTTTTTAAATGGGAGTCCTCCTCTCCGGCGGGTGTTGCCCTTAGAGAAATAATAAAGTGCCTGACTGTTTTGAAAAGAGGGGTGGGTATATTGTTAAAGGGGGCCTGTTAAACAAGGAGACCCCGTGAAACAGAGACTCGTTATAAAAGAGGTAATGTATTCTTTTACTTTACCATAACGAATTGGGGCATGGCACACTGTACACTCTACGAATTATCTGCTGTGCTGCTCTTAAAGTGCTAACAACCGGATCCACTCTTCGAATAGACTCCTGAATACGATGGCGCTGGATTCGTAAGCCTCTCTGCCTCAAGCCCCCTTCAACCAGGCGTTGACCAGCGCTTGGTGTCACTTCAAGAATTTCCCTTACGTGCTCGTCAAGGTCATCGTTGGAAACATCACTGAAATCCTCCCCCACACCAACTGGCAACCCAAATTCATGTCTTCGACGGCGCAAAGTTCTCTCGGAGATTCCAAGAATTCTTCCGATATCAGCCCAACGAAAACTGGCGTCATCGTGCAGAGTTTGCAGCTGTTCCTGTAAGATCTGTAGCCTTGGTCTGCCAACTAAACCGTTCCTCGCCACAGCTGAAAGACGGTCGTCTAGGGACGCTGGTGTACTAAACGTAGAACGTTCCGAGTCCTCGACAATTCTGTCAAAGTCCCTTGAAAGTTCGTTCATAATAAAAACAAGTTCGTTTAGATCAGAGATCACCTCAACTTCATTTGGGAAGGCTTCTTCTATTCTTAGAGCCAAAGTGACAAGAGTTCTTTCGTTTTCTCGCAAACGGCGACTAAAAAATTCAGCAGAGTCGTACGACGCAGTGTTCCTTTGCCCTTCTGCACTTTCCAGTAGCCTACCCAAAGACGTAAAAAATCCTTCGATGTTGGGCAACCAAATACGTGCACCCTGCATAATGCTTTTCAAACGTGTGTGGTTCACCTAATCATCTGTCTTTATTTCCGCCATATTGGAAGTGTTAGTTCCCGGGGCCTCTTCTTTTATGTGACTTCCGGTCATTTCTATTTCCGCTTCCTCATCTTTTAGTTTTATGGAACATCTTTTAGTTACGTAATGTCACCCACGTATGAGCTTCGTCTAACGGACGTCCGGTCATTTCTATTTCAGCTTCCTCATCTTTTAGTTTTATTGAACATCTTTTAGTTGTATACGGTCACGCTCGAATGATTCGGAAAAGCGATTTATGCTAAACAACATCGATGCATAGCATTCGAATTTGATGTACCCCGGTCGAAATTGATTTATGTCATTTTCCAATTTGTTTTATTACGCATAACAATAATGAATTTAACAAAACATTGATGTATTCACGTTCGAAATTTTGTCCGCAAAAAAGCCCCATAAATATCCCTGAAGCACGAGAAGAAGATACCGAAGAAGTTCTTAGAAGTTTCATGGAGAGAGATCTCGGATATCGTAATGGCCGCAGCGTGGAAATCCAACGCGTACACCGTCTATCAAACCGACGTAATAGCAACACAGCTCTACGTCCTATAATCGCCAGATTTCTTCGATATAAAGATGTCCAGGAAATTTTCTCCTTGGGCTGACGTCTAGAGGGGTCCGATTTCCAAATGTTTCGCGATCTTCCATTGGAGATCATCAAGCGCCGGAAAGATCAAATGGCAGTTTTCAAACAAGCACGACAACAAGGTATGAGAGCATCTTTCAGCAAGAGCAAGCCCAACAAGCTGTTTATAAATGGCAGTTTCTGGCCTCCGGGCAAGCGCCTCGATGCAACAGAAGCAGCTGAGTAACTGTTTTTCATGATTGTACCTCAGAACTTTACTCTCCTTATTTATAAATCTAGGGTGGCGGGCGGCTTAGCTGTCCCGATCGGTAATAACTACTCGACCAGGTTTCTTTATAGTTAAATTGCTTATGTTTTGTTGTGTTATTTTTGGTTACTTTAGTTGTTTTATATGTAATTGTTTGTGTTTTCGTGCCACCAGTTTGCTTTTCGTATTAGTACAACGCTGTTTTATCGATTCCAGTGTGCATAGCTTTATAAACTACATCGATAAAATTATACCCACAGCTTTCGGATGCAATTTCTTCTTTCAAAGCTTAAAAATTACAATTTCTGAGCTGTATGCAAAACATCTTCGCTCAGCCATAACGCTGTTATTGTCGATTAATCAAACAGTGCAGATATCTATTATATCTCCTTTTATTTATATACAAAATAGATAACAATACTATCACGGTAGCTTCTCTCAATGTACGGGGCCTTGGGAATAACGCTAAAAGAAGAGAAACTTTTAATTGGTCTTTTATTGAGCGCACGCTCCAGCACTTTGGTTTCGGCTCTTCTTTGATAACCTGGGTTCAAACATTTTACAAGAACATTGAAAGCTGTGTCCTAAACAATGGCTGGACAAGTTGTTTTTTTCAACCACAAAGAGGTGTTAGGCAAGGTTGCCCTCTTTCGCCGTGCCTATTTATACTATCTGCTGAAATTTTAGCTAAAGCAACCAGATCGAACAAGAACATTAAAGGAATATCTGTAAACAACTCAGAAATTAAAATTAGCCAGTATGCAGATGACACAACTGTGAGTTATACGGCCGAGAATCTTCCCACTTCTTCGTCCTCTAATCATCCCTCCGCCGTTGATTTCACCGACCATGTGGAACACTATATTAACACCGAACTTGGCTATCATGCTATTGCTGGCCCTTTCAGCACAAATCCTTTACATCAGCCTTTGATTTGCTCTCCATTACAAACAGTTCCTAAGAGGGGCTCAAATCAACAGCGCATCGTGATGGACTTGAGTTATCCACCGCAGTTATCTGTCAATAGCGGAATTACAGCCTCAAGTTATCTCAACAAGCCCTACAAGCTTAGACTGCCCGGCATCGATCGTTTGTGTCAGTTTACTCTTCACCATGGCCGCGGTTGCCTCCTCTACAAAAAGGATTTACATCGAGCTTACCGACAACTCCCTATCGATCCGAAAGATTATCATCTCCTAGGTTTTACGTTTAACGGTCGTTTGTACTTCGATACCCGTTGTCCGTTTGGTTTACAAACCAGTGCTATGATCTGCCAACGAACTACGTCGGCCGTTATTTACATTTTTACGCAACATGGTTAGACGGCAGACGTTTATTTAGACGATTTCTACGGTGCGGAACACCCCGATAGAGCGTTCGATGCTTTTCACCAGCTTCAGTCTTTGTTTGATCGTCTCAGCTTGCAAGCTTCGCCTGAAAAAGACTGTCCACCAGCCACGACCATGACTTGCCTTGGTATCGAAGTTGACACCAACACCTTTTGTCTTCGTGTGCCACGCAATCGCCTCGACGATTTGTTATTTGAACTGACTCACTGGAAAGCTCGCACATCTTATCGCCTTAAAGAATTGCAATCACTTCTCGGAAAACTGTCTTTCGTCACAGCGTGTGTCAAGTCAGGCCGCATTTTCATGTCCCGGTTGCTGAACAATTTGCGTGCTTTTCCATCTTCTCGACGAACCGCGGTGATCTCACATGATATGAAATTAGACATTGACTGGTGGCTCACTTTTCTTCCTCTTTTTAATGGCGTTTCCTTCATCAAGTCCGAGGTCTGGTCTTTTGATGATTTCCATTTTTCCACTGACGCTTGTTTATCTGGTGGCGGGGCCACATGTCAAGACCAATGTTTCTCCGTTGCATTTCCTCTGAACATTCTTCAGGAAGCGACACATATCACCGCTCTAGAGCTGTTTGTGGTGGTCGTTGCGATTCGACCTTGGGCTCCCCTTCTCTCTCATCATCGTTTCATTGTATCCTGCGACAACGAAGCGGCAGTCACAGTCATAAACTCTGGCATCACACGCGACCCTTTCATGCAACGTTGTTTGCGCCAGCTTTGGTTTACGGCTTCCTTACACGACTTCGAGGTTCGCGCATCGTTTGTTCCAGGCGACCACAACTTCTTACCTGACGCCTTAAGCAGATGGCATCTTCACCAGAAGCATCAACATAATTTTTACATTTATTGTCGCGAACTCGCTCTAGAGTACACTTTTATTGAGGTTCCTGATCAACTCTTATGTTTTCAAGTATCGTAGGACCGACAGTAGTTTTTTATGTCTTAAATTGTAATTATTATTATTTTTTGTGTGTATTTTTCTATTCTTTAGGCCATTATCCCAGAATCGTAGTCATTGACCGGCTCCGCGATCACCTCACCTCATTGGCCTTCGCGGAATCCACTCGGAAGAATATGCAGTCTCATCTTAATGCATATCTTAGTTTTTGCAATCATTTTAACTTTTGCTCATTCCCTTTGAATGTTATCGTGGTTTCACATTATGTATCTTATCTTGCTCATGTTGGTCGCCGCTTTGGCACCATCCAAAATCATATTTCTAGTCTTAAACATTTCCATCAAGTTAAAGGTTTTTCTTTGGGCTGGGAACAGCAATATTTTTTTCCGGCTTATCATCAAGGGCACTAAGCGCTATCTCGGTCTGCAGGCTACTAGGAAAAAAGCGATCACGCCTCTTATGTTGCACAGGATGGCCTTTTTCTTCGATTTACAAATCCCATTACATGCTGCTATGTGGGCCCTCTTTCTCGTGGCCTTCTTTTCTTTCTTGCGTAACTCCAATTTAGTTGTCAAAAACATGCGCAGCGTTTCATCTGTCTAGGTTCTATGTTGCAGTCACCTTATACTAAACGAGAATACCGCATTTTTGCGCATTCTTGCCACCAAAACAATCCAGTTTGCGCAGAGTTTGCTTAATATTCCATTGCCAAGTATCCCTGGATCTATTCTGTGCCCAGTCGCCGCTTTGCATACACATCTCAAGTTGAATCAGGTGCCCGCTAGTGCTCCACTCTTTTCCGTTCACGCCAGTGATTCAGCGTCAGTTCACGCCATTACTTATCCACAGTTTTCGCGTTTTCTGGCCCGGTCTTTACAAGCTATCGGGGCAGATCCCAGTGAATTTTCCCCTCATAGCTTTCGGCGCAGGGGAGTGACTTTCGCTTTTGATTGCGGTCTTCCAGCGGAACTAATCAAATTACAAGGGGACTGGCGCAGCGACGCTTATTTGGTTTATCTTGAAATGACAGATCATCAAAAACATACCGCTGTTAATGCTATGGCTCACGCTTTACAGCAAATTGGTCTTTAGCTAGCATTATAATCAGATACTTTTCTCAACCACATTTATTTTTTCAGTTCACTTAATTCTAGGTATATAGATATTTTTTTTTATCTTCTTAACTTTCTTACTCAAACACAGATCATTTCGTTTGGGTTTGGGTGTTGGAGTTTTATTGTCTACATATGTAACATGTCTCGGTTTGGTTTCTCGACCAGTGTAGCAATAAAGCTCCAATTTTATTCCCAAACTCTCGTGGTCTGTGTTTGTATGTAAACAATTGTGTAAATCATTACCTAAGTCATGATAGTTAATTGTTGAATGTTGTGACACGCCGCATTTAATCGAGTCATCACCAGGCTTATATTTCAGTCGTAATCTCTAGTCGATCTGTTCGAACCGCTTTGGTTCACCCTAATTCCCTCCCACCCTTAAGGTGTCGGAGTTTTATTGTCTACGTACGTAACACGTCTCGGTTTGGTTTCTCGACCAGTGTAGCAATAAAGCTCCAATTTTATTCCCAAACTCTCGTGGTCTGTGTTTGTATGTAAACAATTCATTTTCATTCAGCAAATGGCGCGATACAAAAACTCGCATAAATAAAGGTTACACAAGTACAAAGACTCACTAATCAGTTCGAACAAACATTGAAACTTTTCAAGTGCGAAGAGAAAGTAAATTACCTGCATGATTTCTCTTCTCCTAGGCCGTCAATCTGAATTCTGCGTATAAAGAGCTAAGCTTAAATGTAGTCACAACAGTGGATTAAAAGCGTAAATCTGAGCAGGAATTAGACACAACTTACATATTCCGCTTCCCTCTCACTTAAAGCAGGTGAATTGAAAACTTTTTTAACGAAAAGACGAGATTCTTGAATTACCGAGATGGCAAAATACGAGCAAAATGTTCTCCGTAGTCCCGACTACGCGAAACAGCTCAACAACTCACCGTAGCCGCACGACTATGCAGGCGAAATTAACGGTCACGTGGTTTTATCATGCGCAGTAGCATATTTATCCGTAGCCGTAGTCTGTAGTCGCCGTATCTTAAACTCCC
Organism: Porites rus; assembly: GCA_964035705.1. Taxonomy (NCBI): domain Eukaryota; kingdom Metazoa; phylum Cnidaria; class Anthozoa; order Scleractinia; family Poritidae; genus Porites; species Porites rus. Next base: position 17,608,971 of record OZ037995.1, read on the forward strand.
TATTAATGTCCAGCAAGAGAAAAAAAGGAAAGAAAAGCAAAAAGCGAAAAATCAAGACTGCTGTGTCACCTTTAAACCAAAAACCTCAAAATTTTGCTTTCTATCACAGTGACCAGAAAACCGCTCAAATAACTTTAAAATACATTTTCTGGCAAAATCTCCAGGGGGCTGCGAAATGGGTTAAGCACTGCAGGTTCCCTTCTCAATGAGAAATGGAGTCATCAACCCCCAAACTTCAACCATTCATTTTTTAGCTGCAATGAAAACCTTTGTATTTGGTAATTTTTTTCAGGCAAAGAGCATTAGTTTGCAATTACTGGGGATAATGAGAAGAATAATAACATTTGTCATATTTTTTAAATATTTTTTTCATCATAATTTATCTCCAAGCAAATCTATTTTTTGGTCTGAATAAAGTACATATACCAAGTATGAGGGTTTTTATTTCAGGTGGAAAAATGAATGCTGGCTACATTTCTTCTCAAAACAGAAAACTGTGGTGCTAAAAACTGTTGAGAGTTATTCATATAGATGCTACTTTTTAAGATTTGTTTCAAAAGTAGAAGGACAAATACAAAGTAAGATCAATGAATGGAAGTTCTTTAATCTTGTCCCGCATTCAACATAAAGCACTGTTCTTGTGGAGTGAACTGTATTTGCTAGTAGTGGGTTTCTGACTACTCGTTTTCTTATAATAAAGCTTTGGGTAAGAATACCTCCATGCAGATAGGAGATAATCTGTTGGCACCCCCTACTCTATTTTTGCGTCAACTTTTCCAAATGTGTTAGCAATAGAATTAAATTTGACCAGCATTTTTGTGCTGCGATTTGTTTGGTCACGACTGACTTAAAACTTGCTGGCATAAATTTAGAGAGCTCTGAGGCTTTGATTATTACTGAGTGTAGCTGAACTTAAAGAAAAATGTGTCATACATTCAAGTGGTAGGGTTTGTAAGTTATTTACATGTTTTGTAAACGTGCTTTCAAATAGTTATAATAATATTATGCCAATATCCTTAACATTTTTATACCTACATTAAGAAAACAAATAACATTTTCTTACAGTTTCACCATTCTTTACTTGGATGCCAAAAATCATAGAAAACCAAGTTGAACATATCAAAACCAGAAATCAATTAAATCATTCCTGTCAAAAAAAAAGTGATTCAAAAACATAACTACATGTAACACACATGAAGTTTAAGCCAGTCCTTAAATTCCATGACTTTCCAGGCCTGGAAAATGAAATTCTTCAGTTTAATGACTTTCCAGGTTTTCCATGAGCACAGAACAAACCATGAGAATAGAATAGAATGAGCAGAAAGGGAACCATTATTACTTTGTAATTAAGGCAAATGTATGCATTGAGATAAAAGCACTTTACGTCAGTTGTAAATGTAGAATCAAAATACTTTTTGTTGCTATACTGTAAATGTAGAAATGTGGAAATCATGGCTGTTTTTCGCACCTCGCTCACCTTAAATATGGACAAGAAACTGTGTCAATAAAATTATAGGTATCATCACAGGATTATGGGCTCCTCATACTATATGCTTGTTAAAATTTTTAACTAAATAAATGTAATGAGTTTGCTTCAGTCTGGTGAAGGAGCAACAATACTCGAAGGGAATGTGAGTATCAGAGACAGCTGGGAGAAAGTAGTCTTCCCACACAGCTTTTTTTGTGCATCATCATGTTGTATGATGACACAATGGCTGCATTAATTAAAGACTAGGGAGGAAATAAAACACTATATTTATTTGCACTCACTTTTGCTCACAATAAAAATTTAAAAGGTAGAATTAGAGTACCCTCCCCAGGCTTTACTTCCCTTGATAGCCTTTGGAAATGTTTATCCATCAGCAATATTATTCAATCCCACTTTTTGTATGGACCAAGCACAAAATGACCAGCGTATTTTCAAACAATGTGGGGGGTAGTCAGACATCTATATTATATATATATTAGATAAAAATGAAATTTGTTATGGTCAAGGTTACACTGACATCAGAGTTGTCATGGCAATAAAATGACACCATCACATATTTTACTTGTAGCCATAAATATTTCTCGGCACCGAAAACTGTTCACAGGAGCTTTTTCCTTCAACAGCTGCCTTGATGTTCGTGAAGTTTAAGCAATATCATTTAGAGTGTATAAAAGATCATGGAGATAGCCCAAGCCTATTGCTAGAATGATGGATTTGATTTACAGCATGTATCAAAGAGCCCTTTTTGACAGTTTTGAAATCATTGCTACTTTAACAGAGAAGCCAAAAATTTTGAATTTGCTCAAAAGATTTTTTGAAATTTGAGATTGACGATTGTTTCAAGTCACTTTTGAGTTTCAAGAACATTGATATTTGAAGGCAGTAAAATAATGTCTTCCTGAATTCTAAATGCTAATTTTTGGTCAATAATTACGTGTTTAAAACTGACATCCTCTAGTCAATTGTCTCCAAGTTTCATATTTTCATGGACAACAATAGCTTACATTTCTGCATATTTCAAAAGCATTGTTAGTTACTGCTGTTCACATGAAAACGAAACTTGGAAACCATACCACTGAATAATGAGAGGCTGCACTTACAATATATGTATATCAATAATCTTGAAACTCAAAGGTCATATACATTAACAAACGACGGCTTGCATGTATGTCAAGCTCTCCAATTAATCTATCAGGCAGTTTTCAAAATTATTCTCTTATTTATTTTGTTAAAGTGGACTGATATGTTTACAAGACTGTTAACAAGAGTGCCACGAAAAAAGGATTGAAAATACTATGAGGTGAAATTGCACTTCAAAAGTGTTTGTTTTCCACAAATAACAGCCAAACATTGAGATCGTCCAGTTTTTACCACATTTCTAGCCACAAAAACTTCATCCTAGAATTTCTCCATAATGCTTTTACAGATCTTGCCAGGGGCTCCTGATCTCACTTAAAGTTCAGTTATCGAGGTGGCTATTAGAGGAAAATGCTTCTGTGAACATTTTTGGAAGTACAGTTCCTAGTGCTGAGAAATACAGCAGCAGTAAACTTGATACCTATGAGTCCGAGAGCAAAAAACTTAGGCGCCTTTTGAAATTCGATGAAATAAAATCTTTTATAAGGTAATTTGGTCTTTTAGCTTTAATTTGATATATAACTTGCCAATGTAGCGAAAATACTCGCACGACTAGGATTTTTTTCTGTGGGCACCTCGTTTTCCTTTACCAAGACCTTAAGATGCCATTTCCTGTATTTTGAGATCACAGTCAAAGGAAATACTGCGCCCAAAATTATTGCAAGATCATGGTCGGATGCCAAAAGAGTAGAAATGGCTGAGAAACCACAGAAAAACAGCAAAGAAGCATGCTAAAAAGATTGGTTAAACAAAGAAATGGAAGAGTTTCAAAAGTGGGAGAATATTAAGCAAAAACAGGACGCTGGAAATACTTGCCAAAAAAGGGAGGTTTCCAGCCAAAATGGGAGGATTCAAGTCTCTGACACACTTCCAGGTGGATTTCCAAGCTTAACCAATTGTTGAATTTTGAAAATCAAGTCACATTTCGACACTTCCAAAATTATTAGATAAAGACAATGAAGACACATTTCCAGGTTTCTGTACTTTCTAAGAAAGAGAATTAAAACATGTTTCCAAACTTCCAGAATTGAACCAAAATTTTACAAGATGTTACAGTGCTTTTATCTCAATGCATACATTAATTTGCTTTTACTATGAATAGAGCTACTGTTACATACATTAACCTTAATTACAAATAATGGTCCCCTTTTATACAGTGAACTCTCTATTGAGTGGACCCCTTTGGGACCTACCTAAGTGTATTAACGACGCGTTCTGTGCTCTTCAACCTGAAGTAAAAGCCACATGGAACCACTAGCCACATACTGGGTAGCCTGAATTACATCCAATTGCTTCGATTAATTTTCTCCTCTCAGCCACATCTGAATCGACTAGCCCGTTAATGCTGTCCAGTGATGTCACTACCTGACTGTGATGATTTGATACAGATTGGTTGATAATTTGTTTAAACATTCGCATAACTATGTATAATTATGAGAAATTTTAGCAGGATAGTTGTTTGATAGCGGAGCTCCTCGCGCGCGCTTTGCGCACACGGAGCGGAGCACCATGGGTAAGAAAATTTGGTAAACTATCCATCCGAGAAAATTTGGTAATGACGTAGAGTACGCCCACCCGTACACACACTTCATGTAAGCCGATGTCAAATGTCACAACAGATCTTGCACAACTTGACTAGCCTCTTAGTTATGTAAGCCATCCGTATGAGTGCGATTAGATTGACAGCTGTCAAAATCAGACATCCGCTGACAATTATCACATGACCATCTCGCGGGCTCAGATGAAAGACCAATCGTTTTGCCCATACATATAAGCTGATATAATATGTCACACTTACCAATTCAACATAAAAACGAAACTACACCGGGCAAGGCTGTCAGTTGGCTGACAGTCGTTTAAAGTTATATTGGCAAGCCAAGATAAGGTCAGGGGGGGGTGGTGAACTTGGTAGTTTGTTTGTCCCGACGATCTTGGCCATCGTGACGTCACGAAGAGAGAAGCGCGCAACTTCGAGGAGTTTCGAAAATGGCGCCGTTGCCATTTCCAAATGCTACTTTTAAAGTTGGTTTTCCTGGATATTGACGCTCCAAAATGGTTTTTGTCACGGTAGGATAGTGCAGTTCCAACATCTCTTTCCGAAAAGGTGAGTGAAATGTGTATTAATCCGAAAAGTAACACGTATGAGAGCTGTAAACAGTTTCGGTCAATTTCCTCGAGTGGAATAATGTGCCGCAAAAGTTTGCATGTTCGCACAGTAATATCGCATTTTCTCGAAATCGGTGAGGTGTTGATCATCGAAACTTGGCATAAGGGTGGGTTACTTCTATTGGAAAACATTATCTCTGAAGTTAATTGAGATAAACTTGCAGAAAAAATGATCAGTCCATTCGAGTGTGCCAGCGTAGCCGCTATTAAAGGTACAGTCCCAGAATTGATGCAATTGTATTCATTACTTTGCTGTTATCTCTAATAATGCCAATAGTACCACCTATTCAAGCTGTCTTTTCGGGATAAGTAAACTTTAAAGTAGTTTCTGTTAGAGGGAAAGTATAGTTGCAACAGCTCTTTCCGAGAAGGAGAGTTAATTGTATTATATTCTGTTGATAATTACGTCGTAAACAGTTTAAGCCAATTTTTTCAAGTTGAATATTTGTCGCAGAAATTTGCATGATCGCATATTAACATCACATGTTTTAGAAAATCGGTTTGGTGTGGAAATTCGAAACTTGGCAGAAGGGGAGGTCAGCAATAGTGGAAAACATTGTCCTTGATGTTTAATGGGAGAAATTAGCAGTAAAAATGATCAGTCCATTCGAGTGCGCTTAATATTGATATAAACAGAAGACCTCGACTCGGTTACCCCGGCACAATGAAAGTCAATTATTTTTCGGTTTTAAGAAAAAGGAAACCAAAGACTTCCCTCAACACTATGTATCTATAATAATCACACCAGGAATATATATTTTTTTAACACTTGAAGGTTGTACCATCTTGTTGAAGCAAATGATATTTCTCTGTAATGCCTATAAGCTTACATTAAGTGTTCATAAATAGGAAAAAAAAATAATAAGATTTACATACAGCTCCAAACATGTTACATACAGCTCCAAACATGTACATCTGTTATGCATAAAGCAATTTCATATCGTTCCACATCAAAAGTTAGTGCAAATGGAGTCAAACATGTACAGTGAAACTTGTATAATTTAAGCGGACACCTCAGAGAATGCTGTAGTGCCCACTTAATACAAAGTTTCTTTTTACTACATACAGGTTTCGATAGAAAATGTCATATGAGGCAGACCTGCCAACTCTGACAATTCTGCCGTGAGTCTCACGATTTTTTAACTTTGCGCACGGTCTCACGACAAGACTCCCAATCTCATGGTTTTCTGGGAAATATTCTAAATTGAAATATTACCTTGTTGAATAAAAACATAAATTTTGAGGGGAAATTCTTCTGCCTGGATAAGCTTTGACTATTTTAGCCATGAAGTTGTCTTAGCCCAAAGAAATAACTCTGCTGTATGTTTCGTCACAGTGATAACCTATTTTTTGGCATCTTGAAGTCATCAAAGAAAAAGTGGCATCTAATTTGTTACATAAGGGACCACACTAAAGCAAGGTTATATTAAAATAAACAGTTGATTCCCCTAATGGAAGAGGGGTCAATAATTTTGATTGGGAAAAAATAGAATCTCACTACTTTTTGTAGAATCTCCTGATTTTTTTTGAGTCTACAGATTTTCCTTTATCAGGGGTTGGCAGGTCTGTATGAGGAGCTAAGTACAATTCAAATAAAAGGCAGAAACATTTGGAATACTTCCAGAGATATGATGATATACATTTGCAGCTAGCATTAATATCTTTATTTGTGTGGAGAAATTAATTAAACCTAGGTTGTACCTCAAATTTTAAGATATCAAATGAGTGAAACAAGCTTTATACAAACAAAAATGAAATGAGAAAGTACTGTAACTCATTTATATAATTTACAGAAGTCCCCTTGTGACACCAGCCAAGTGTTGATAGGGCAAGACTCCCAATCTCATGGTTTTCTGGGAAAGCAAAAGGCATCTTAAAATAACAAAAGGCACATAGGGCTCAGTCAAATGGTTCCATAATGACGTCAACATGTATGGAAACAGGCCTTTTCTCCGAAACCCGCCCCATTCCCCTATGGCTATTTTTATTTGCGTTTACCCTACCTCACCTCCCCTCCCCGTACCTGATGAAACAAGGCTTTCAACAGTTTGTTGAGATAGGATACTTTTTGTTTTAAAGGATGAGCTCATCATATTTTATTATCCTAGAGACGGGGGTAAGATAAGTTAACAATAATAGACAGATTATAATAGGTGGGTTACTCATTTTTACAGCTATCCCTGGAAGAAGAAATGGAAGTAAGGAGCTGACTGGCAGCCACTGAGATTGAGCTGAGGAGAAAGGAAATTGAAAGAGAAGAGAAAGAGTTGAAAGGAAAAGAAGAAAGGTTAAAACAAAAGCAAAAGAAATTAAAAACACAGTAATAGAGGCGAAGAGGGTAGCTGCCCAACTGCAACTAATGGCAGGGTAGCTAGACTTCTTGGCTAACCAAATTCTAGAAGAGACCAAAAAGTTAAAGAAGAAGTAGAAGAAAAACACCAGTATAAGAAAATTTTATTGATAACAAACCGTTTCTTTTAATCAAAGTCAATGTGCAAAGTTTTTAAATGTAAACAAGTCTAAGTCAGACCTGTTATGCAAGAAAGAAAACACATTTGTTCAGT
>OZ037995.1:17628826-17738826 GCA_964035705.1 Porites rus
GCAAGTGGGTTAAAGTTAGCTCTGGTTTACAAGCAAATTTCTCAGCCAGGGTTACCCTATCACCCTGGTCAACTTTACAAGCTTTGCTAACGTGTTTCGTCATGCGTGACATTCTTTGTAACGGTCCAAGATTTGAAATAATCTTGAAGTTTGAATTCTCTGTGGAAAACACGTTCAATTCACAAAAAAGGGGAAAATATTATCGTCATAGACAGAAAATAACATGTTATTTTTCAGATGCATTTATAATTAAAGGGGCTGTGTCATGGCAGTCCAGTTCAGTTTGTTTAATTTTGCCAATTACTCCCGCTCAATCACTATGTAACTTAAAGTGAGCACAGAAATTACATGTAAATGACAAATATCAGAGACCAGAAACAAACAAATATGTCTCCTGAGCATTTTTTATGAAGTTGCAAGCAGCAGGAATCAACTTTGAAAAACTGTTAGGCTGAACAGTTTTCAAAAACCCTAATTTCAATCCATTTCAATCTTCTTGAGTTTTGCCCATCCGTGGAATCTGTTGTTTCTGTTGCGTTATTTTAACCTTCCTTTAATGTTTTAGGTGGTTTTTTTATGTTTCTCTCAATTTAACGGGCATTTTATAATTACCTACTTTGTCTGAATTTTGTGACACAGCTCCTTTAAGTTCAGAAACTGGATGACACCGTTCAAGTTGGCATGATTACTGGTCACACATGATAGCAGAAAGTTGACCCGGGTAGGCGAGTTATCCCTAGCCGAACGTTTAGAAGGCAAGCACCAGGGTTACCCTTCTGCCTTGTAAACAGGGCCTCAAACTATTTTATACTTTAAAAACATGCTTACCTCAATGGTTGTGAAGTAACGAAGTTGCTAACTTCAAAATTTTCACCACACTCGGTAACTTAACCAGACCCTACATCTTCATGTGTAAGCTCCATAATGTGTTTAAATGTGCATTCTCTGATTCTCGCAAGTACAACGACGAAACAACAGCTGAGAAAACGTTCCGAATTAATTCCATGTTAGATATCGATCAGCCAACGACGATAAGTCAAATGCCTTAACTTTAGCCTTCAGAGAATCCTAACTGGAAATGTCACCGTCGAGTTGTTGTTCCGATCCCATGAGCGCGCTGCAGCCGGTCACGTCCATTTCAACAAGCTCCGTAGTTTTCGAATACGACTAGTTACAAAAAGGTGATTTTGCGTTAACAGAGAACCATAACGAAAGAACTGCGTAGAGTCCACCCGCTCATAACCTCATCCAAAAATGAAAAACAGAACACATTTAATTTGAAGTGTTCCGACATCTTCAGCTAATAGCTCAAATATGTCAGATGACAACGAGTCAGAGTTCAAAGCAGAGCTCTTAGGACAATGTTTCCAATAAGGCAACCAATCCTAGCAGAGCTCTCGCGCGCGAGGCGCACAGCGGAGCACCATGGGTAAAAAAACGTGGTAAACTACCCATCCGAGAAAATTTGGTAATCACGTGATCGTACACCGACCGCCCGCCTGCCCGCCCGCCCGACCGTCCGTCTGCACCACAGACATACCAATGTAAAATAATTCAATAAACAGGTATGGCAACCCAAATGCAACTCAAGGAAAGAAATCGCATGGCCGCCCGGACTTTTAGAAAGAAAAAACAACAACAAAGTCGTGTCTTTTTCAACGTTATTTTTTATGTTTACACTCACATTGATAACAGAGAAACTGAGCTAGAGCTAGTTTCTGGGAACAAAAGAGAAGGATTTTGTAGGAAGAAAAACATGAAAATTCAAAGCGGCTGTGAGACAATGAGAAATGCTAGTGGCCAGCAAGGTGAAACTGAGTGGCAGTGAAAAATAAAAGCGAACATCAACACAGGAGACAAAATATTGGGTAAGAATTCCTCTATAAAAATAATGTGCAACCAGGAAGTTTGACGTTTAGTCCTACAAAACAGCGTTGTAGTTGTGCAAAACAACGGCAAAGAAGAACGAAAAGCGTGCTGCACGTGCAAATTTTGTTGTTTTGCTAATTAGAAAAAAAAGTGTGCTGCACGTGCAATTTGTTTTTTTGCTAATTAGATCTATTGATGCCATTTCCATTGGCCTCCCAGTTTAGCATTAGAGGATTAAATTTTTTTTGTTTACAAGTTTCATTAACAAGAGCTTCACTTTTAGCCCTGGCTAAATCTATATATTAGTTCATGTACGTGACGTCCAACTCCCGCTTCCCACGTGACAAACATGGTTTTTTTTGGAGGGGCTTATCTTTTTCAAAATCGATTGGGCTAAACTTATAGTTGGAAGGAAATGTACCGTTTTTGTTTACGGTATCCATCTCTAGCATTTCTCATAATTTCGGCCCAAAGCTGAATGAATTAGTTTTGTCTTACTAACCAAGGACACGTAAGTGCGCCTTCACATATATTGTTATCTATTAATGGTCTTACCTCAGCCACGCTGCCTCCCTAAAATGTGTGACATGTTGTTAAGGATTATTGCTGTCATCATTTTCCAGAAAGCAGCACGGCGAAGAAAAGCCGTCAAGGTCAGCACAACAATTTCAGAGTAGGATAAAAGCCGATACCTCGGCGCGATTCAGGCTTCCTACATGTCCTCCAATGACTCTGTCTCTGACAGTGAGGCAGAGGAAGGGGAACAGAGAGAAGGTGCCGATGAAGCCGAAGAGACAACCGTCAAAAGGAAAAAATTCCTGACAAAAAAATTGCTGTGGCGCTCTACTGAATTGGAAGATCTAGTGAAGTCACTGGACTGAAAGTCCTCTCGAAGAAGGTCTTCTAAAGCAGCGGCTATGATGACTCGCAGAGAGTCATCAGAAAATGCCTCGGGGCGTCTTGCCCCGCAAGACACTCCTCAGTGGGCAATCCGCCTACCGCCCTTAAATACGTAATATCGAGATGAGCCAAGAGCGAATTGGATGGGGGTCTCAATGGGGAGGTAACTTTGAAGCCAGGCTTTTTTTTTTTTTTTTCAATTTTGACGGTTGATAACAACAAGAAGTTTAATTATGTGGAAATTTAGTCCAAGAGTTTCACAAAATAGAAACTTCTGTGTAAATAAATATGAAACTTTTGTGTTTTGAAGGTTTTCGTGACCTTTATTTAAAGGAGCCAGTCAGTGAAGATCAGCTGAAATGATGAGCTAGTAAGCGATTTGAAACGGTAAAAAACAGGGTGAAAACGGTAAAAAATAACCTTTTTTGACGGGTGACGGTTTAATAATCCCATTGAGACCCTCTGGGCGGAAAATCAGAATGCACTGACAGGATGACGATTCCGCACTCTGAGCTGAACGAACTCACTATCAACTCTTTAGGCGATTCAGTCATAGAAAATTCGAATTGTTATAGACAATGAGTTTTTTACCAATCAGAGTGGGGAATTCGATTGTTGTTAGTTGGAGGGCCAGGTCCACCAAAGAACTTTTACCGCCTGTGTTAGACCGCAGGGAATCCCTGTGTCACTTACAATTACAGGTAGCTCGATTTTTCTTTTTTCTTTGGCACGGTGAGGGGCCCGCAAAGTCATAGTGCCGGTGAAAATTGAAAATTTTCTGTTAGTTTTTGGGTGTTGGTAAGTAGTTACTATCAAAAATTTAAAGACACACACAACAGTTGGCCAAACGTCTGAATCGTTTAAGACTTGGGTCACGTGGCTTCTTTGTTAAAGCAAAACTACTCTCGTGGTCAGATTTCTATGCATTTTGAAGGCCAAGAAAAATAATGGCATTTCTGTGAACCAAACAAAAGACGAATTTTCGTTCGATGAAAGTAAATCGATGAAACTCCCTTTGATTGCAGTTTTTTATGGCTTTATAACTCAAATGCGCGAACAACAAAGCGGCAACGTAACCAAGTCAGCAATTTGAAAGCTATGTGACCACATAGGTTCCCTTTTTTTGGCTAGACAAACAAAGCCACGTAACCCTAAGACGCTAACGTCTGTCTTTCGCAGCCTAATCGTTACCTTTTTTTATTTTTAGCCTCGACTTTTGGCCTGAGTTAGTTTTCGGGGTTGCTGATTATCTTTTTAAAACAATACGCCCTTTCCCCAGTGACCTCAAAACTAACTTTAACGAGAGGCTAAGTGCGCGCAATTGATATAAATTTGACTTTTCATATTTATGAAAATAAAATTCATTTTACAAAGGTTTTGCACTTAGCCTCGTTTTACTGAAAAGTGGAGAACTTGGAAATGGCCTAAAGATACAAAGAACATTCTGAACAATGCTGAACAACCATATTGAAGTAAGATCTGGATTGACATAGCTATCTTTGTTCAAGTACGCAGAATTGATACAGAAACATCTTTCAGTTTTATGTTCCAAGACTGATAATGTTGTTATCTATATTTTATCAACATGAGCTCCATTGAAAGAAGTGATTAGAGCCTGTTTCCCTATAAAACTGTTAGTAGCAGATTCTTTTATGATATGAAGTTTAATACTAATTTGGAAAAGTTTGAGGAGTCGGCTCCTTTAGTCCTTGTTGGAAAAAATTTAAAATAAAGACGTGAAAAGCGCAGGAGAATTGGCGAAAGAAGTGAGCTCATTCGTTCTTTTTTCTCAGTACAAAAGAGGAGCCTGGTATCAGGCTAATTGAAAAGTAACTTGGGCTTTATTGTAATTTTTTTTTCAGTTAAGCAAGTGTTTTTAGCTGCCGTAAGTTACATTGATAATCTATGACTAAATATTTTTAGTCAGACTTTAGTGCGAGTTTTCCGAATTGGTATAGAAACATCTTGGGGTTTCTCCGACACATGGAGAAAGTTATCTATAATTTGTCGTATTCTTGTATACAAAGTTACTAACTTGAAGCCTTGGGGTCAGCTCCTTCTTTCGTTGTTGAAAAAAAAAATGAAATAAAGAGGGGAAAAGCGCCGAAGAATTGGTGAAACTGAGAAGCGAGCTCATTTGCCCCCTTTTCTACACAAAGGAGCTTGGTCCCAAGCTAATTTAAAAGTAACTGGGAAGACCTCTTAGCCTTACATAAGTTAACTGATAATTTCGGACAATTGTAAGTCAGACTTATTATAAGTGCGAGTTAATTGTCTTACAAAGTTAACTCAAATACTTTCAACTTTAAAAGCATGCATAAGTAAAATTATTTGTATTGGCACTTTCGCCTAAAATTGATAAATTAAAGTTTTGACTACAATAAAGTATGAAATTCAAAGTAAAAAGTTTTGTTTGTCTCACCTTTGACATACGTGTGTTCATGGCGTGTGAATTACAGATAAATTTGACAACACCATATGTCATGCCTTTGACTTGAATCTTACTCACATTTTACGACACCTTTATCAAACCTTTGATTAAAAACCCAGACGTATTTGACGACACTTTTGTCAAATCTTTGTTTTGAATATTACACTTATTTGACGACACCTTTGTCAAACCTTTGACTTGCCTCTTAGACACAGTATATTTGACGAAGCCTTTGTCAAACCTTTGACTTGAATCTCAGATGCATTTGACGACAACTTTGTCAAACATTTGACCTGAGACTCAGACACATTTGACAACACTTTTCATAAGCCTTTGACTTTAATCAAAGACAACTTTGCCGCGCTTTTGTCACACCTTTGGCTCGAGTCTCAGACATATTTGACGACGTCTTTGATAGGGGTACAAATGCTAATCAAATATAGCTTCGACGCACGTCAAAGGTAGGGGTTAAAGGCGTGACAAAAACGGACTTTATCGCCTGAAGACCCGCCTTTGACCGCGAGCAAAGGTAACATTTGTCGCGAGTCAAAGGTGCACAAAGGTGTGCAAAGGTGGCCTTTATCACGCGTTTGACTTCACCTTTGACGTTCGGTAAATCCGTTTTTTTGTCCCGTGTGTAGCACAGCTCCAGCTAATCTGCAGCCATCATAACACGGAGATAGAGGCAATATCATCTAAGAGGAAAGCCCCTTACATCAGGTCTTGTTGGGGCATGCTCATGCACGAGGGTCTAGTTGATAACAGTGAACACTTTGAAAACAAATTAACAGATAATTGATCGAGAGAGGATAAGAGCTGAGCAGTTCTAACACTACTAAGGTTAAAAGTTTTTCGGGATGTAAAGCTCATATTACTACTAGCACAGGAAGACTTTAAGGGTAGCCTGTGCCACAGACAGAACTCAACTAATATGCACTATGATTGGTCTGTTAAAGGTGCCATTATTGAATGGCCAGTCAGGTTGAAGGGAAATATAAAATAGACTTCCGGTGATTTGTCGAGTCCAATTGGGGCCCAGAACAAGGCTTCTCAGATGTCACTTATTGGGTTTAGATTATGTGTGTGACACAGGTTACAATTAGGGTTGCATGTGGAAAATAAGGAACATAGGAGACAAGAAAAAAGTATTCAATGATTACTTCTCTTCCTTGCTTGCCAACAATTATAGCTTGAAGTTGAACCGCTTTAAGATTGGCTCCCTCTGGATAAGGATTCATCGGCTTATTTGACCTACCATGATCTGAGTGATCTAGGATCACTGAACCTGATCAGGATAATCTCAAAGGACCGAACCCTTTATATACATACAAGGGAACTACAACTCAGCCTATTTTATGTTTATCGGTCCATGCACGTGTTGATTTTATTGCGGCTAACATTTCTGAATCTTCGAGGTTTCTTTATAAAACTAAATGGTAGTTACCCTCAAAATCCCTTCTTACACACTGTTATGTGCTTAATTATTCATATCTTACTGCAATCTAATTTGGGCCTCTAAATATGTCACCAACCTGCCTTAAATCTACCTACTACAGAAAAACCTTCTTGCAAACTTGAAAATTCTTGATGTTTTCAGTATCTACTCTCCCTAAGTCAGTTCTTCCAAGTACTTAAACCACAATGTTTTACCTATTTCTTTTACCCTAATTTTGTAAACTTGAAATCACCTTCATCAACATTTAACCAGATACTGCGACTTTTACGGACCTCATACCTTTATAACAAACTTTAAAAATTTTGGATCCTCATTTAAGGTCCTAAAATATGTAATTCTTTAACAAACAACATAAAACGCCCCGACTGTTAATGTATTCAAGTGTGCGATGAAACCATTTTTAAGGGTAATACCTGATTACTAGATATCTCTATTTTTCTGTAATCATATTTATATCCCTAAGATATACATCTTTTTCTTCATGTTGAAATGCCGCCTAGTTTTTAAATTGATCATTCCAGAAAATACCATAACATACCACAATACTCTTTGTTTGTCACCCCAAAAGTTTGCATAAGCATTGTCTTCAGTTTCTCTTGGGAGTTAAAATGGCCCCGAGAGAAACTGAAAACAATGCTTGTGCAAAATTTTGGGGTGACAAACGAAGAGCATTATGGTATGTTATGGTATTTTCTGGAGTTGTCAATTACCGGTGGGGAAAATCTATATTCCTAATGCGTTCTTTGTCTTCCACAAGTTTTCCCCACCACAGTCACTCCTTCCAAGCCGTATAACATTTTAAATTTAATGTCATTTACCAAGTTATAATGTCTTTTATTCCACTTGTTGCAATTTACTCTGTGTGGCAAAAAAATAAAATAAACAAACAATCAAGTGTACAAGAAGGAATATCTTACCCTTAGAAGAGTATTGAAATCATGCAAAGGTGAAGCTGCATGAATTATCCAATACAGTCAAACTCAATGTACCAGTAATTAGCTTTGCATGTTTTTGTACCCTACAAGTAGTTTTTATATCAATATGGGACAGGGATTTTCCATCAGGATTTGAATGCAAATTTTATGATCCACGAATGGGGTTGGTAGAACTTTCTCACGTTCAGTGCTAAGAAACAACATGGATGCAAAATGTTTTAGCTCTGTCTGACCTCTGACCCTTTTAGACATTTTTGTCATTTATTTTCCCCACTACTGCTGGGGCAGATCTAGGGGTGGTTTGGGTGGTTCGGTCAAACCCCCTCAACTGAACATAAAAACGTATAACAAACGCGTGGTTAAAAAAAAAGTGAACCAACTCAGCTAATAAATATACCTTTTGAAAATGATATTTCTTTGTGTCTTTGTACGCGAAAACAGCAATAAAAACAAGACAAATCTGTGCCTAGTTGAAAATGGCCCCTAGTACGTCCACTTGAGCTATAAAATTACTGCTTATTAACGCTTACATGTCCCGCCAAAACTGACAGTTTATGCCAAATCTGCCAATCATTCCAATTCCGGCATTGCATAAAGCCATGCCATTCTTTGGAAATCAGAGTTGTGGATTGTTCTCTCAGTGAGTCAAAGATTGCGCCGGGAGTATTTTTAAGAGAAAATTTACTTAAACATTCCTCAACGTCAACTCATGACTTAATATGTCGAAGAGGACAAAGCAACCACAAATTCACTGGTTTTTCGGACCGTCATCAGCAAGGTAAGCATTAATAGATTAGTCTATTACACGAGTACGCTTAATTATAGCAAGCAGACAGTGCTGATTTCTCAAGAGTTGTTTCACGAATCGATTTAAAACTGAAATATCATAAGTTTACATTCTAAATTTTCTTCCCTAGATCGGAGACCAGCAAAGATAATGAGTCTTTTGACCAATCATCTAATTCTTCTAGCAGTTTGAATGAGAGCTCGAGTACTGCAAAGAGGATTCGTTGCTCTAGCGATGCCGGTAAGAACATTTTCCATAACAAAAAATACTACAAGCTATCAATTTGGCACTTGTCAACACTTTTTTTATTTTGTGTTTACAGAGACCGAAAAAGTGACCCAAACAGGTACAGGCAGTGAAGATTTGCCAGTGACTGTCGCTCGACAAAATGAGACAACTCTATCTTCTTCAAAGCAAGGTATTTCATTTTTTAAATTAATGATATAAATCAGAAAGCTTAAGCTTATATATTACATAAAAATGGAAAACGTCATTGCCATCATCAAAGCTCAGACACAATGTTAGGTGCACAGCAGTGTTACTTAACTTCACTCATGCTTTTTAAAGCAGAATTCTGTTCTCTACGTGACAATCCAGACTAACCATGAAAATTTGTAAACATGCGGGATAAGTCGAGTCACGGTCATTATCAGTTTGATGCGGCTTTGTTGGAGACCTCTAATTAAAGTTATTTCCGACACGTTTCTTCGCCAGCAGAATGAATAAAATGAACAACGTAAACAAGGTCCATTATGTCTGAGTTGGGCATTTTCCAATATTTTCTCAGGTGCTACCATGATGAGTCTTCCTCGCGAAGTCCTTTTGGAAATATCAAAGTGGCTCTCATTGGAAGAACGCATGACACACCTTGCACCAGTCTGCAGATATCTTTATAATGTCATGCATGATTCTAGTCTTTGGAGAACTGTTTGCTCAAACGCTGAATTCACTCTTCATTCGTTTAATTTGTTGCCAAAATTTGTTTTTGTTAGTTGCCAAAATATTACATTAGAAAGTCTAGTAACTTCCCTTTACAAAAAAAATACACTAGAAATATTAAGAATGCCTAATTGTTTTCAAGTAGGCGGAATTTCCTTAGTGTCTGTAGTAAAATCCTTACCTGACATTAAAATTGTTGACGCTGGTGGATGTGAAACAATATCCATAAATCAAGCTCGAGATATTTTGCAGAATTGCCAACTCTCCGAATGTTCTTTTTCCCCTAACAAAAAAAACATCCAAGTTCAAATTGAAAGCAAATGTGGGCACATGATTAAGAGAAACAGAGAAACAGAGAAATTGTGAAAAGTGTTGCAAAGTGCGTCCATTTTTGCAGCAAGCAGTGCACTGCATTGAGAGGCCATAGAGATGACAGCACTGCCGATCAAAATGGAAACAGGGGCAACTTTCAAGCTTTGCTGGAATTACGTGTTGGCCCAGGCAATGAAGTTTTAAAGAACCACCTAGCAACCTGCAGCGCGAATGCCAATATTCTAGTAAAACAATACAGAATCAACTCATAATGCTGATCGGAGACCACATAAGGGATTCGATAATTCAAGAAATCAAAGAAGCAAAGTACTTCTCAATTCTTTGCAATAAAGTCACTGACAATGCTTATCTCGAACAGTTGTCTTTGGTTTTACGGTGTGTCGACAAAGAGTGCATGATCCGTGAAGAGTTTGTAGACTTTCGATGCACCGATCGAATTACTGGTCAAGTAATTTTTTTCCTTGATCTTGGAGAAGTTGGACCAGTGGGGTCTGGACATTTGAAACTGCCAAGGCCAAGGCTACTATGGAGAAAGTAATCAGCGTTGATCAGCTGGATTCGCAGAGAACTAAGATCCGCGACCTCTGCCGTACTCGTTGGGTTGAACGTCACGAGGCATACGAAACGTTCACGCTGTTACTTCCATCGATTGTTAAAACCTTTGAGGTTATTTTGGATGAACAGCAGCACAAACAATACAGTACCGAAACCCCTTGGAACTGGGACAGAGAGACTCCAGAGGGCAAATGGCTTCTACCACACATGTTGTTCTTTCCAGTTTCTCATCGCGTTAATAGTCACCATGAAAACTTTGGCAGTCATTAAGCAGATTAACATTAAACTGCAAAAGAAGTCCAATGACATCATGAAGGCATACTGTATGATGTCAGAGACTGAGAAAGAGTTGAACGAAAAGAGAGACGAGGCTGAAGCTGTGTTCAAAAGATGGTACTCTAATGCTGTCGAGCTCAGTTCAGAACAGTCTCAAGACAGCAGCACCGGGCAAATGCACCCCATGACACTCCTGAGGAATAATACCGTCGCAATCTGTTTGTTCCTTTTCTTGACCATATTACACAAGAGATGTCTTAAAGGTAATATGTTTTAATCAGGTCTTCATGACATTTTAGATACGTTGTTTGCAAAATAAGACGACCTTCAGGACGGGTTCCCCTTTAAAGTGATCAGATTACATAGCTGTTCCCTTACTCTTCTCCAGTTATAACAGTCACACTGCACAAAGTACAACAGAGTACAAATACGCGAATTCTGATCAGTGGTTATATTTTGAATTGTTCTAGATTTGGTAATACTCAGAAGACTGCAGTGCAGTTACTTGGTCTAGTTCCAAGCATCACCATGTCACGCACAGATGCAAACATTGATGTGGTTTCAGAGATGTACAGCTCAGAACTGCCAAACCCTCAAACTCTGGATGCCGAGTACCATCGATGGACGAGAAAGTGGGAGTCAGAGAGAAGCCAACCAGACGCTCTTCAACCTGCATTAGAGGTACAGAACTTAATGTTTTTGCTTTTTAATGTTCGCCTTTCAAATTAAACTGAACTATTTCTTTTTTGTTATCTTAGACCTGTGATGCAGACATTTTCCCCAACATCCACTGTTTGCTGTGCATTGCATGCACTATCCCAGTGACTTCAGCTGACAACGAGCCTGCAAACAGTACCTTAAAGCTGCTTAAAGGCTACCTGCAGACCACCATGACGACAGAAAGATTGTCTAGTTTGGCGCTCATGAATATTCACCACAAGAAACCCGTGAATCAGAAAGAATCAGACTTCCCTGAAGGAAAGCCTTAAAGTGCAAACTGAGACTCAAAAGCAATGAATCCCTAGAAGGAGAGGAGACTATTAGGATTAAATTTAGTAGAGATGGAACTAACATTGGAAAAACACTTAGGAGACTTTTGAGTGAAAAAAGGAACTATGTGCTTGCAATTATCAAAACAACAGCGACAATCTAAAAGAGAGTCTGGCAGATAAAAGGAAATTAAACGAAAACACAAAGGAAAATACAAGATTCAGTTCTTCCTAGGGGTGATTGGAAATTCTTGGCTTGCATCTCTGGTCTGGGAGCTGCAAATCAGGACTATGCTTGTATATGGTGCAAGTGTCCAAGGAATGAAAGGCATGATGTAACAAAAACCTGTCTCTCACTGAAAAGAATCATGGGGTACGGACACGCAAGGAAATTACTAAGAATTCAAGATCACAGCAATATGACTGAAAGTCAAGCTCACTGTTTTATTCTATTCCCATTGATCATGTAATCATTGACACCCTACACCTATTGTTGGGGATTTCTGACATTTACTCCAGCTCCTTATCAAGGAACTAAAGAGGCAGGATGCTATTGATAAAGTAGGGGAATGGGCTGTGCAGGACTACAGTCTGTATTATTAGCTTAATTACATACATTGTATTATAGCAATTGAAGATGCTTTTTGGCACCACAATTTAATCAGCTAATTATTGCCCCCGCAGGGTTCCGGCCCAGAGGCCGGAACCCGAGGAGGCACCCTAATGTCCCCCGCGTAAAGAAGAAGTATCGTATTATTGTTAGTATATGCGAAGCTTTCCCGATTTGATGAAACTAGGCGCGCACGGTGGTCCTGGTTAATTTTCAGCGGGTGCGCGTGGCTCAGCAACCGCGCAAACTGGGTTTGTCAACCAGTCGCATTCGCCAAATTGTGTCGCACACAAGCACAACAAGTGGCTCCAAATCCTCGTCCGGGAAGATTTTCCACCGAAACTCCTCTAGAGCGAGAACGCCGACTTCAAATTCAGCGTGAACAACGAAGGAGAAGATGTCAACAAGAAACCGCGGAGTAGAAGGAACATCGATGAGCACAGCGAAGGCAACGCCGACAACAACAGACAGAGGAACAGGAGATTGGAATCAAAGGAATTATGATCGTTTTACACTGTCAAAAACCCAGGTTTCTTAGTTTGCCGGTTTCCCCGCAGATATATAGATCAAAGTCTGCAAAGTTTCAGCTCCGTATTACGGCCCGAATAATGGGGACCTTTAGCATCAGGTTTTTTGTGGGAAACAGCAAACCGCAAACCACAAAATGTCACGTGACCAAGGCCTTGCGGTCACGTTTGCAGTTTGCAGTTTGCAGTTCACGTTTGAACCGCAGGAAGGGCTTCCAGCGGTAAGTGATTTATGCACTAGTCATTTGTTTCCTCTGCCCCCCCACCCCCGCGACATTCGGGGACTTTGTCGGGCAATAGCGGGGGAATTACTGCAGCTTTGCGATGATTTTATGCCCAGACCCCCAGGGACTTTACCTCAAATTTGCCTGACCTAAAATACCCCCGGGAAACCCCGGGGGAATTTTCAAAAACAAAGCACTCACGAGGAGACTGCGTGCAAAGGATTCTGGGTGCATTCCTCACAAGCAGCGATCCAACATGGCTACCAGAGAGGATAGCGTGACGAAGTAAGTGTCAACAATCCTTTTATATCCTTATGTAAATGAATGCATCCATTGATAAGCCTAATCGCATTTGAAAGAAAACACTTTGACCTTTGTCCAGAGACTATATTTACGCTTTTTTGTTGCACGAATTCCGTTTAATATGTGATTTCACTTTCATCACTCTAGATGGAAAGCTTTTTTTTCAAATGCTGGAATAAAGGACAGAGCTGAGGAGTATGCTAAGCTTTTCGTCGATAATCGGTAAGTACACAATACAACAAATACACTTTTTGGAAGAATTAATCGTTATATCTTTTCAGCCTACCTTTTTTTGCAAGGCTTCAGTTTCTAAAATTTTATGAAAGAGCAAATTCTGATATTCCAATACAGTATAAACACCAGGCTGAGATTTTGCTAAAAAGCACAGTTTTTTATTAAGAACAAAACCAGCCTGGAAATATAAGGTGTTCTTTTAGAATGGAAAAGCAGAAAAATACAGATAATCAAGCATTTTTTTTATCTAGTATTAAGTCTGATTTTCTTTATTGCTGGCTAAAATTTAATATATAATGTATGAACATTAAATATGTCAGTATGTGTACTTATTCTTTTATATTGAACCTCAACTTACAAATAATGCTTAGTTTTCTTTCAATTTTTTTTTTTTTTACCTCTTTCAACCTCAAAATGATTTATTTCTAGCCAAAGATAATAATAATTATTTTTGAGGGGGGAAGGGGGGATTTTGGACCTTCCTGAGGTCAAGGGTTTCTTAACAGTTGATCTGATGTTTTTTTTTTTAACTTCTTCTTAAGTATTGCAGAGGATGTGCTTGATGATATTAACAAAGAGAGCATCCGTGAAATTGGAATAACTGCTGTGGGAGACATTCTGCTCATTTTAAAACATATTAAGGTACAGTACATACTTATTAAAGAACTGTATTAGATGTTTGTCATTATTAGATGTTGTATCATATTTTTTTATCCTGATTATGTTTCATGGGCCATTCTGCAGTTTTGTGCCTTTTTATTATATTAGAAAATTACCCAGAACTCCCATGATGATGTACACTTGTTTCTTGCTTGGTGTGACAGGTTCTGTGTTCTAGTGCATTAACTCTGTCTCCATAAAGAATCACATTGCCATATTAATCCGTTAGTGGTTGTTCCCTAGTGTAATTAAATATTTTTTTGTGTTCTGATTACTTTCATTGTGTAATTTCAAAATAAACCATACCCCTACCATGAAGGGAATTTGATAAAGGATCCCCCATCCCTCTGGAATTTCTAAGTGACAAATGTAGTGTTTGTATGAAAATTTGGATGTTTACCCCCTGGAAAATCAAGATTTTGACCCTCCCCACCCTCTGCAATTTCCAATTCTCTCTGTAGTGGGGGTATGGAATATTGTTGTTTTGAATTTCACATTTACATTTTAAAAAAGGGTTTCTTTTTCGTTGTTTGTATTGCTTTTCTTAATTATTTCTCTAGCAACCAGGATGCAAATTTTGGGGTGCTCAAAGTCTGAAAAAGGAGTAAAAGTGAAAGTTATTTTTAAAGATAAGACTTCAATTGAATGCTCATTTTTATCTTGACCATTATTTTATCAGCTTGCTAGAAATTTGTCATCCAGTTTAGCTGAATCCAGGTCATCTGAGGTTGTGAGTACTTCTTCAAGTACAATTGCAAGATCCCACCAATCTACAATTCTTGTGAACAATGGTAGTTTAACGATTGGTCCTGAGTTGCAGGCAAGTTGCTCTTCAAACAATTTTTTTTCTCAAATTTAACGTGAAGGTCTTACCCCATTCTAAAGGGTATATAGTTTGACAGGGAAGGTCCAAAAACCTGTCAGTCATGCCGATAAGATCCTTTTGCTCTTTGTCCAACCCATTTTCTGCTATAGAAATGTCCTATACCTGTAATGCACTCAATAAAGCAAAGTGCATAAAATGCCAAAATTTTAGCAAAAAAATGTCATTTCACTATTTAATCCCAAACCCTTTATACCATGACTGTTGGCGGTATCTTTATCTTGAAGTCTCCTCGCCAACATTACTGTCGAAACTGTACATATCCATGCCAATCAATAAAATGGTAATTCTTGTGCAAAACTAACAATCTCCGGCTCAGAGAATGTTTCATTAAGTATTACCTGTGAAGATCAATCTGTGAGGACGATAATAATAATATTATTATAGTAGAAACCCTCACAGCCTTTCACGAATCCTGCGATGTGTTGGCTCCTGTCAGCTGGTACATTGCAAAAACATAAAAATAAATAAGTATCCTTATGGATTCAAAGGAAGTAATTGGTAATGGCTTCCTACTAAAACAACTATAGACTACAGTACCAGTTCTTGCTTTCTATAAGTCAAATAGCAGAACTCGTCTTCTGGTCTCCTTTCTAGGTTATGCCTGAGCAGAAAACATTTGTAACAGTTAAGATTGACGAGAAGGAACTTCAAGAGAAGAGTAAGATATATGACACCTCAAAGATTGACCCTGATCATAAGATGTTCAATTACTATACAGAACTCAACAAAGCAGCCTTTAAACTAGCTTTAGATGACCCTGGTATGGTAAATGACAAACAAAAACTATGCGATTTGGCACGCCAGATGTTACACAATAGTGGGTACAATTACAAGAAAAAGACAAGCAGATCGAAGCAATTTGGAGAGAGTGCTGGAGCACAGAAGAGAGAGTATCTAAGTGACTCGCTTAAAGGAAAAAGACTACAAGAGATTCAAGAAGACTTAACTGATACTGATACACAAATGGGACTTCTGACCAGGCAGCGCGAAAAACATATCAATGTGAAACAGTTTGGCCAGGCTGCGACCTTAACAGAACAGATTTCGCAATTGAGGGCAAAAAAAAGAAAACTACAGGAAGAATTCACCATGCTTCAGACCAAGAGAAGAAAATGTGAAAAGCAAAATGCAAAGACAAAATCCCTGAACACAAGTCATGCAAAAATCACAAGTTTCCTTCCCCAAGTTTCCAATAAGAAGCCAGAGCATGTTGATGGCCAACAACCTACTGTGGTAGGTCCTTTAGTTGCCAAGATAACACCAAACAGTTCTTGTAGACTACCAGACCCCTCTGATGCACTCAGACATGGCAGTATAGCAGTAAAGAAAACCTGTACACCATCAGTCAGCAGTTCTTGTATACAACTGGACCCCCCTGATGCCCTCCAACAAGGCATGGGCTCCGTTGAAGCAGCAAAGAAAACCTCTACACCATCAGCTAAACAACCAGACCCCCCTGATGGCCTTCAACATGCCATGGAATCAGATGAGGCACCCTTTACACCACCGGAGGTTTCTCAGATTCCTGGAGATAATAACCAAACTTGCGATGACTCTCATTTTTTACCATAGACGCTGCTGGCAAATACTCAACATTCGTGGCTTTAACAAGGTCAACATTGGGGAATGTGGCCTCTTGTCGAGTTGAAAACTCATTATATATATCAAAACTTAACATGTTTACTCTCGTTGAATTTGTTAGTTTTAGAACAAGATATTGCCAGCAGCATCATTCTGTTAGTTGCAAAGAATGTTACATTCTGATTGAAATTGCAAACTATATTCAGGACAAAGGAATTGTCAAAGTTTCAGACCTGTACCACAAATTCTTTCCTAGTAACAAATACAAATCGGACAAAGCTGTTAGGAGACTGCTTCAGCTACCAGTTGCAATATTTGCACTTGAAAGGTCCTTGGGTTCTCAACTTCATGTAACTGAGTACTGCCCGTCCGTTGATTACAAGCGACTGATGCACTGGATTAACAAGCTGGTTGCCCCTGAACAGGTTCCAGGGTTAGATAAAAACACTCTCACAGCACTTTGTAAACTAGCATCCAGTGACAAGGACCGAACACTTCTCAAGTTTGCTGTATGCAAGGCAGCTGGACTTACATCACAACAGGCTCAGAAGGTTTATGGAATTGGATCATCAAGGATCTGAGTAGAAAGGTACGTCTGGCTCTTCAAGAAGCAGCAGAGATTAGACAATCCGTTATTGAGCTTGCAGAGATTGAAGACAAAGCCTTGATGAGGTCCCTTAGGTTAGAAGATGTCATTAATGAAGAAGGGGAGGACAATGTCGACTTCAACGTTGAAGCGTGTGAAATAATGCCAACTGATGATGTATGTGATGATAGCAATGTGGAAGATGTTGAGCCTCCAGATCTTACTAATCCCAGTGAAAATGCTGACACATCCAGCAGAAAGCATGATCCCCATGCCAGTGGCGAATCTACTGTTGGAGTAGCTACCACACCCAGTGGCACGAGTAATTCATTTAATCCGGATGCTATTAACAAAACAGCAATAGCAAACCCAGCACCACAGCTAGCCACCACACCCAGTGGCCCGAATAATTCATATGATCCAGATGCTATTAGCAAAACAGTAATATTAGCAAATCCAGCACCATCCAATGATGTTCTGTTAAGCTGGTTGAGGGACCATGACTCAAATTGGTTTGCCTTTTTTGAGGAGGTCAGTCAATACTTGCGGAACTATACTTCTGAAGTGCTCAATCAGGTGATTCTTGACTTCACAGACCACTTGCCTTCAAGTGATCTTACAATCGATGAAGAAATGCATGTTGAGGTGTCACGTCAAGCTTTCTTGGAGGTGCAAAGGAGGCGTTCCCTAGATGGCCCAGAAATTGAAGCAGATTCTGACAATGATGAAGATCAACACTGGGAAGGAGTGGAAATTACGGATGTGCTTGGGGAGGAAACGCTAAGGGAAATACAATCTGAAAGGTTGCGCATTAAGCGGCGAGCAGAGAGAAAAATGGCTGAAGAAATAGCCAAAACATGCATTCTTAAACGTAGAATCCCTCCATCAGCAAGTCGGTTACAGAAAAAGTTTCCCACGATTGGAAAGGACATGGAGGAATTTGTAGGAAGCAAAAAAGTTGGAGCAGATGCATGGAGGAGAACTGGTCTTTTGACTTTCGATGGGGAAAGGAGACGTGGAAAGAAAGTAACTTATAAGTCTATACAAGCCCATCTTGAAGAGAAATATGGTACGAAAATTGGTTACGGAAGCATAGTACAGCTTTGTTATGCCCGGAACAAGAGGCATCTCTCCTCTAAACGATACCAGAATGTGGCCAAGATAACATGCAGGCGGGCTCGAAAGGCGTTCTCCGTTCGAATAAATCCGGATGCACACTGGAGTTGTGCTTTATATAGAGGGCTTGATTATATTCAACTGAAGGAAGGCAGCAACAAAGTTCTTTTAAACCGTGACGACCAGTCTGGGTTTAGACTTGACACAACGTATGATCATAAGCACTCTAAAACTATAACTCTCACTAACAGGCCAGCCCTGACAACACGAACGGACTTTGTTAATGATTACCCGTCAGTGATCCAAACCACTTCTTACCTCTTTATGGACACTGACACCAGCAAGCAGGCATGTGTGGGCGTTGTTAAGCCCCACTTCACTTATCCAAAGAATGCAGCTCAGCATGCGGCTGATTTGGAATTCCTGCAGAATTCACCAGATCTCCAACCATGGATGGCAAACAGACCCATAGATTGCATTCGTGTCGATGGAGCAAGTGACGAAGGCCCAAGCCATGTAGAAGTTCAGTTTCACTGGACAGAGCAACATGTAAAACACGCTAAGGTTGCTACTCTTGTGACGTCCCGTCACAGCGGAGGGTCATACTTAAACCGAGTGGAATTAATGAACGGTGGGCTTTCTCAAGCACATGCCAACCTTTTTATTCCGTCAACTCTTAGTGGAAGCAATTATGGCCATGGTGGACTAGACAAGGTAAAG
The DNA here is from genome assembly GCA_964035705.1 of Porites rus. NCBI lineage: Eukaryota > Metazoa > Cnidaria > Anthozoa > Scleractinia > Poritidae > Porites > Porites rus. The sequence goes on from OZ037995.1 coordinate 17,647,744, forward strand.
CTCAAGCAAAATTTGGAAATTGCCACTGAGGTGTACATTGACCGCGTCCAAGGGTCTAGCTGTTGTGGAAGCCCAGTTCAACTCTTCAAGGGGGCAGAGTCTGATATGTCACGCCGCCAAAAGCTACTCACCTTTCTCAAAGGCAACAAGAAGGACAAACAGCTACTTAAAACCAGCGATCCAGACCTTCATAGGTATTTTCAAGAAATCTGGGATGTACGCAATCGGCACATGAGCAAGACTGTACCATGCAATTACATCTTTCATTTAACTCTCTGTGGGGAACCTGGATGTATTCATCTGTGATGCAAGAATGGTGAAACCAGCTGTGAAATGAAATGGTATGAAGGTGGACCCTCAGTTACCTGGTTGCCAATTCCTGTCCCTGACCTGAAAAGGCCTGGAACCTTTATGAAGCCCGAAGACCTGCTGTGTACTGATAACAGTGAACACAGAATGATGTCACCACCTAGCGTAAAGTTAAAGGCTGCAGCTAAAACTAACAGTGAGTAATGTGATAATATACTTAGTAGCCAATAATTTCAATGGCCATTCAGTCAATCAGTCTCCTTCTATTACCTCCAAGGTACTCCAGTAGAAGAGCTGGCTGAGAAACTTCTGTTGCCTGCCCAAGAGGTGGAGTGGCATCTGGATCACTACCGTGGTATAAATGAAAGACGGAAACAAGCGGCACAAACTAGAAAGAACAAGCAGAAGAACAACTCAGGTATGTCATCATTCTTTTAATCTGGTTCAGATGTACTAAAATTTTCACTTCTAATGCCTTGGGTTCCTTTTTCCTTATCTTGCAGATGATGCTATTATTGGTTCTTGTATTGTGTGCAGCAACAAGGCAGACCTTGCTTGTTCAGCCGCATGTAGCGACACATACTGTCTAGACTGCCTTGGGTTAAAACACCCTCCACCCATGGAATGGGTTTGTCCCGAGTGTCAGGGTATGTACCACACATTTCCATGAAAATCAGTATCAGACAACCAAACAAGGAACACAATATTAAAATGTCTTTAATATCAACATTTATTAAGACACAACACTATTAATTTGCAGATGAAGAGGTCTTATACTGTTTATGTAACCAAGGCGAGTATGGCCTGATGGTTGGCTGCGATGGAGCAGAATGTAGCGTAGAGTGGTTCCATCTTCAGTGCGTGGGTCTTAAGGGGAAACCCAAAGCAAAGAAGTGGTTCTGTCCTCTGTGCAATTGATGCTTTAATGTTGTTTTTCTCTTTGAGTATACATACACAACAAGAGGATTTGATACATTCATGTGTGACCATAAAGGCCGGCATACACTTTACAAACACTGTGCAAGTGATGCCTTAATGTTGTTTTTCTGTTTGATAAATACACAAGAAGAGGATTTGATACATTCATGTGTGACCATAAAGGCCGGCATACACTACACAAACACTGCGCAAGTGATGCTTTAATGTTGTTTTTCTGTTTGATAATAAATACACAACAAGAGGATTGGATACATTCATGTGTGACCATAAAGGCCGGCATACACTAGGGAACAGGTACCAGGGACTGGTCTCAGGGACCAGTGAGGGGACGAGACCCTGAAGCAAAGTTTGTGGTGTGTACACGTTTACGAGAAGCAATTCCATGCGACTAGTCCAACCTAATTAGCCCAATTTAAAACGGCCCTTGACTAAACTCTTGTTTGGTGACTTAAATTTCTACATAATGACGTAAGCAGTTTCATGGGACTAGTCCCAAGGACGTGGCCCCTAGTGTATTAAAATACTCTGAATTTCTCGTCATGTGCGCGTTCTACCAATGTACTTTCTTTGTCCCTTTTTGCTTTAGAATCTCAAATGCCTTTTAAACCCCCGTAAAGTAGCAATGTTGTTGCCAACTGAAATTTGCACTTCCTTCTGAAAAGGCGAACTAGCTTATAGCTATCTTGAATTTATCTTCTTAATAATTTTGCAATCACAATTTCCTAAATCTTAGCCCCTTACTAAAAGTGCTTAAGAGTGGTTGTCAGAGAAAACTGGGCAAAATGTTAAAAATGTCAACGGAAGGGGGTCAACAGAATTAGTTCATACTAACATCGTAGAAAGGTTAGGTGGAGTTATGAACAAATATACCAAACATAAGTCCTTTACTGCTCTTGTATTAGAGATACGAGCATCACTTTATTTGACCGACTCGGGCGCCATTTTTACAAGCAAATTTTGTCAATTTTCTGAAACTCATAGAATCCTTAAACTTGGACGACCGATGTTTATATTTTTTATACGATACAATACAACACAGGACTACTTTCTAAAACCATGATCTTTGTTAGACAGTCCCGGGCAGGGCTAAAACTTTTCAACTTTTCCTGACCTAAACTCGGTGTCTGTCGAAGAGCCTAAAATCGGTCTTTTTTAAATTAAGCTAGAGCGCACAACTATAAGGCTAATGAAAGTCTGACAGCTAGAATGCAGTCTACTATCATCCATGTACCCAAAACACTAACAATCATTTTGGGCCATTGAAACAGGAAGAAACTAGAATACTTACATTTCTTACGGTTACTCGACTTGGCATTAAAAACATCGCTGTTCGGTTCGTGTTTGCTGTTAGCCGTTCTGACGATTTTTCTGCGCTTGTGTGCTATTAAGTACCATAAGCAGTTAGAAAAATGTAGATAAACATAAAACATGATGAAATACTGCGATTGGTACGTATAAAAATGAGCAAAAGGTACTTAACCCATAGGGTAAACAAAGGAAATATCACAAGACCGCGCCATCTTGAAAATTCAGGGCGAAGGGAGGACTGGCACTAGCCAGCTATTACTTGGAGGAGCGTGGTCGCGGCGGGGGTGGGGGGGGGGCGGCTTGGGGGAATGGGTTGGCATTAGAAAGTAGTGGCACCTTCGAGCGAGAAAAACCCTTTGTAAAAGTCGTCGGTAAAGCAAAGGAAACTCCTGGCCTTAGTAATAGTAACATTCTTGGAAAACAGTCTCAACATCATGATACCTCGTTTTAGCGAACATAATTATTTTCTTTGACCCTTCTTTATATCGAGGCTCCACTGTAACGGGGTGAAAAAGGAATATTTCTTACTAAATTAGCAACCTAGCCCGATTGAATGTTTGATTTCCTTTTCGGGTTTATCCTTATTATTATTATTATTATTATTATTATTATTATTATTATTATTATTATTATTATATTATTATTATTATTATTTTTGTCATTATCATTATCATTATTATTATCATTATTATTATTATTATTATTATTCTCATTTTTCTTATTTTCTTCACCCTTGTCCTTATTTCGGAGGAAGAGCTAGGCGGGGACGAGGCGGGGGCTAGAGGTGGGGGGGAGCTGTTTCACTGATACCGTCATTCTCAATTTGTTAATTCCGTCTTGCCTTGTAACAGGTGAAAACAAATTTCTTCGCATATGTGCAGATCATTAGCTGCCAATATCATGGATCATGCCTTTAATGGGGTCTAAGTGGGACCTCCAAACTTCCAAATTTTTACTGTTAGCTGAAAAATGACGCTGTTCTGATAGCAGAGATCTGAGTTCGATCTGCTAACTAGATAAGAAATTGCCGAAAATAATTGGCTGATAACTGCGCACTTTTCTCGGGACGTCACTAATTAAATTTGGATACCTTGTAAGCTTCTCTTTGACTTGTTTAAGACATAAGGAAAAAGTTGACTACAAATGATTTTTTCCTTTTCGTCAAGTGACAGCACATGCGGTCCAACCACGTACGCACCAGAAGACGCAAGTATCATACCTCTTAGAGCTTGCAGGAAGGATTTGTCTGGTTACCTCACTAGTCTAGGTGTGAGTGGCTGCCGCGGAATTGGCACAAGCAATATTCTAGCCGAATACGAACTTATTCTTAATCGTGCCGGCTTTTATAACCTGTCGAGGGAGGATACGGAAAAAATGACGATCTGTCCAAAGCACAGATACGAGCTTTCTACACATTTCCAGCAGCTTCCACCTAGATGCTCGTATCCAATTCACAGAGGCGAAAAGAAATCCCTGAAAAACCCTCGTTGGGTAAACAAGAAGGTCTCAGAAGAAATGTTCAGCCTATATCATGTGAAAGTTCCAATTGGTTCCGGTATGTATAATCCATCTTTACGCCTGTGTCTAATTTTGCTTTGTTTTAATGTTTGTGTTTTTCTTTCATTTGAAATTAACAAGCTATGCACCCTAAGATACCGTGACAAATTATACAAGTAATAGGTGAGGCGAGATATATGTGGTAACCAAAAAAAATTTGTTTCAGTTATCTGTAGCAATTGTCGAAAACAGCATGGGAGGATGTCCCAAGAACGTACAACTTGCGACAGCAAAGACGAGCTGGAGGTTTGATATGATGTTTTAAACTTTTTACAAAACTCAGTATATTTTTTCGTGACAAATCCTATGCTTTGTAATTAGATTTTGATAATTCAATATTCAAATGTTTACACAGGTGTAATGAGCTGGATGAAATCCAATTTTTTCCAACAGCTCTCCCAATGAGGGTGTTCTCTCTCTTTCGTTGGTGATCGTAATTGCACAATATGCAAAGTAATTTTGAATAATCTCCCGAATATGAAACTGTTGTCTTTTGAAAGCAAGGCAATTTAATTCTCATAGTTTTTCGGAGAATTTTATTTCCGAAGCTTACATCACTAGGGCGGTTGAGTACGTCTATAATGATCTCGTAACGATAATCAAAGCATTGTAAAATAAGATAGGAATGTTTTATTAAATTGTAAACCGAAGCATGTTAGTTGACCGTCTTCATAAATATTTCCCTTAGCCAGAAAGGGTATTATTAAAAATTCAATGAATAATTATACCTGGGGGGAAGGGGGGGGACTCTAATATGAAAGGGGCGGGGATGCTCGTCGTCTCGCTTAGGGGTGTAAATTTCAGATTTTGGTCTCGCTTAGGGTGTTCTGGGCAAGACACCATTATATTTAGCCATAAAGGTCTCTTTTAGGGTTGCACTTGAAGAAATGTTAAAAAATTATGTATTTTCAATTCGTTTTATTTACTCGATTCATGTAATCAAAGTTTAAAATGATCGCTTTTAGGGGTCAAAAAAAAAGGTTGGGCCACGCTCAGATTGGTCTTCTTTAGGGGTTTAATTCCAAATTTCCGACAAGCATCCCCGCCCCTTTCGAATGGGAGTCTCCCGCGGGTAATTATAGCACATCAGTGTTACGTGACCTAAAAGTATAGTGGAAACTCAATATGACGAAAGCATTTATTACTGACGTCCTCGGTATAACAAACGATATTCTTCACACCAGTAAAGAGTAACGTCCATGGAAAATAACCCCCGAAATGTGATTTAGTATAGCGAGCATATATTGGCATTCCCTTAACCATCGTCAGTTATATCGAGGTTCCACTGTATTCGTGAAATCAATTTGACTCATCATCCCGGTCACGGTCATACGAGGAACAGCAGTGCAAAAACGGAAAGAGATAATTCCGTTGTTCACGTTGCATTACATTCCCGGAATTGACCATAACGGGACATGTGACAGAAATACCGTATTTATTCGAATAAGCGCCCAACCTCGAATTAGCGCCCACCTCGAATAAGCGCCCATCCTAGAGGCAGAAAAAGTTAATAAGCGCCCAGCCTCGAATAAGCGCCCACCCCACCCTACTCCCTCCTACAAAAATTCCAATAAGATATAATAAGAGACCCTCCCGAAGACGGAGTTTTCTTCAAAGTAGTATTCTACAGAAACCTTGCTTTGCTACATCTTCGCTTTTTATTATTAGCGTTTACTATTTTGTTGCAAAATATACTACTAAACTTGAGAATGGTGAAAATTTAATAAGCGCCCAGCCTCGAATAAGCGCCCACTCTCAGGGTCCAAAAATTTAATAAGCGCCCAGGGCGGTTAATCGAATAAATACGGTATTTATTTTTCAAATAAAAGGCGAATTGAGTCTATCGATTTTTATTATGTTAATTTTAGGTTATGATAAATTATCGCAAAGATGTGTATCACTATTCTTGAGTATTTTTTACGAAGACGGGTGAGAGATGAATAAGGATTGTCGTTGGAGAGTCGCTAAAGGTAGCGTTCAAACTTTTGAGAGGGATTTGATGACTAGTATAGATCATTTGTTCAATCCACGCGTCAGTTGCAAGTTTGCTACAAGTAAGTAAGTTACCGTATAATTAACACAATTTTTAGGAACAAGGAGATGAAAGTAATGACACTGGAAGCAAAATAAGTCCTGTGGAAGAGGCTGAAGAAACAAATTTAAACGCTGCATTTGCTTTTCTGGAAGTTTCATCAGATCCAACTTCACGACACGAAGAGGTTGAAATCACCTTGGATAGGACCGTTTGTAGCATTGAAGACGACGATCAGGAAGTCAGTTTTTGGATAGATGAAGAACAAAGTCATCAGGAAAGTCGCATAGTTTTGAATGAAGCCATTTCACGTATCACAGAGGGAAGAGTCAGTCCAATAGCATCGTCTCTCTGTTCGAACTGGGAAAGTACATCAAGCTCACAAAAATGTTATTATTTGCGAAAAGTACGCCAGGTTTTCTCTGCGGTTCTCTCAACAATTGCTCCAGATCAAGAAGATTAAGTATTTGAAGCTCTGCTGCGTTCTTCAGGCTATGACATTCAAGAGAAAACCCGCAATGATGTTAAGGAAAATGCTTTTAGCAACGAAATTCCAATTTTGCTTGAAGCTTACAACCAATCTGAAAGTCGTCATACTCGACTACAAATTCTATCTATGAGAGAGATGATTCCAGGTCTTAGTAAATGGCAAATCGATCGTGCTCGGCGTCATGCCGCTAAAGAAGGACCAGGGCATCAAGTGGTACCAATACCGATAAAACGAACACGCCTTGATCCCGTAAAGACAAGCCACTTTGTGAACTTTATCGCCAGACCAAATTTCCTTCAGGACGTTGCTTATGGCACTAAGGAACTGAAGCTTGATTCGGGAGAAAAAATCACTATTCCAAACGTAATCAGGACAATGGTTTCCTCCCGGTTAATAAGACAATACATCTCGTTTTGCCAAGAGACAGGCTTTGAACCTGCAAGTGAACGAACTTTGTACAGGATAATTGACGTTTGTTCCGCTTCCAAGCAGAAATCAATGCAGGGGCTGGATTATTTTTCAACGGAAGGAGCACAAGCGTTTGAAACCCTCCAAGTTGTCGTCAATACTCTTGAGAAAGGAGGCGCTGATTCCACTTGGGCTAGGGAGATGTCTAAAACGCTGCAGGAGACCAAAAGATATTTGAAAACCGATTACAAAAGTCACGTGGGACAAGAGGAGAGATGCGCGGATCACTGCACGAATTTTAGTCTCAGTGACCCTCAGAACGAGGCCTTCAGGCAGCAGTGCGACCACATTCACAATGAATTATGCAACTATTGCTGCAAACTGGATGAAGTTCTCAGTAACATTATGAACATGATAAATTGTCCAAATGTGACTCTCACAGACCAACAGCAGAGTCAAGTGGCGTTTGACCTTACCCATGCAGTGGAAGCAATCCACGATTGGAAAGCTCATCTTCTTCGATCCATTAACCAAGAACAAGCTAAGCAGGACGTTCTCAGTGCATTGACTGATGACAGCGTTTTAATCATAATGGACTGGGCCATGAAGTACCTTCCGAAAAGATACAGAGAACAAATGAGCGACTTTTATGGTAAACGGGGGAAGAGTTGGCATGTTGCTTGTGTTATTTTCAGGTCTGGTAGTGAAAGTCACTCGGTAGAAACCTTCGTTCATGTCTTCGATACTTGCACCCAAGACTGGTTTTCTGTTGTTTCTATTCTGGAGCACCTCCTTTCAACTATTAAAGAAGAGCACAAAAATGTATCGACGGCTTATCTTAAATCTGATAACGCAGGCTGCTACCACAATGCCTCATTAATTACTTCTCTCAAATCTATTGGAGAAAGAGCAGGAATTCACGTTCGAAGATTTGACTTCTCTGACCCACAGTCAGGGAAGGACATTTGTGATCGCAAAATAGCACCGATGAAAGGGCATATCCAGAGATGGGTCGATGAAAGGCACGATGTAATTACCGCAGGTGACATGAAGGAAGCGCTGGATTCTCATGGTGGAGTGCGTGGATGTAGGGTGGCAGTATCGGAGGTTGATATTTCAAAGGCGAGTGAGACGGTAGAATGGAAAGGGATCAGTACATTGTTCAATTTTGAGTTTTTAACTACAGGAATCAAGGCGTGGAAGGCTTATGGAGTCGGTGAGGGTCAGCTGTTTTTATATGAGAACCTAACTCAGTGTCTGCAAGGACCAACATGTCTTCGCGTCATTATCCCTTTTACGACCAACAAGGCAAAGGCTCAGCCAAGTTTGATGTCGAAAACAAAAGGTCCCGTAATATGTGAGGATCTTTTTATGTGTGAAGAGGAAGGATGTGTCGCCTTCTTTCCTACCCAAAGCGATCTACAAGTTCACATGGACACTGGGCGACATATCATGGTTATGGAACGTGAAAGTACTTACGATTTGGCACGAAAAAAGTGGGCAGAAAAAGTGACAGGAGTTCAACTATCGCACTTTGCTGGAAAAGCAGGAGTAACACAAGAAGGCAGCGGCACGGTCACTTTATCGAGGAAAGAACCACTCCAGGGCTGGGCTTTAAAGAAACAAAGGAAAGGCCAGCGAGCAACCAAGAATGTGAAGAACTTCCTGCTTGAAAAGTTCAATAGTGGAGTAGAAACAGGTAACTCGACTAACAAATTTTTCCGCTTTACCCTTGCGGTTTGGTTTCTATTTGAACTACTGCTTTTAAACGTAAGGTAAATCAAGTGTATAGAGAGCAAGTTGAAATAAAAACCAATCATGGCCAGAAATTGAGGACAAAATGGCGCTGGAGCATGCTCGTCATTTACTTTTCCCGTTCTTTAAATATGGCGACCATATGAAGGATGAATGGGGAGAAAAGAAACTTTTAAGGATAAATAAAGTTAGACGAAGAATCGCTCACCTCCCCATGTCTAAACCTTCGCGAGGCGATCGTGGCTTTCAGTCATGTTAATTTGGCAATGTGTCAAGCTCCCAAAGTTGGTTCATGAGTCCCAATAAAAAGATGGCTTTCCTTGCCATACAAGAGTCTGTAATATTGCCTAAGCGCTTCTCTTCAAGCAAGAAAAAAGGTAAATTAGATGTCGGTGTTTCCTCCTTTCCCACGTCCTGTTTCTTGAGGGATATGTTTATCTTCATTTTTGTAGGGTTTTAGAGGCCTAACTTCTTTGCTAAACCAGTTCGTTTTTTCCGTGAAATATAGCAATTCCATAGAGTGAATCTCTGCGCCATTACTGCACGAAGCGACCGAAAAAGAAGGCACTTTGGAGACTTTTTCAAACGATAACTTCGATCAGCCGCCATTTTCAAAACAGAGAGGTTACCAAGCCAGAGTGACACAGGGAGCCCCGTTTTGTCAAGATCGGACGATCACAGGAAAGCATCAGCCGAGAGTTGATGCTTGTCTAATAGGGACTCAGGGTAGATTTTGCACAGCTTGGACTTTAGAACCAGTGTTAGGTTTCGCATTTATTTGTTTTTACATATGTCAAGTAGAATTACTTGAGGCTAGTAAATTGTTAATCTACAGCACGGTAAAAAGTATACGTTCACTTCCCCGCCATTTTGCAAATGTATAAATCGTCATTAGCTATTGAAAATCCCTAAAAATGAGCCTACGGTCAAAACCGCTGGCTGTCCTCGATTTCTGGCCATGCCTCGTAAATTTCTGCCCAATAAAATACCCCATGCAGTTAAAGAAAATACGCAACTGAATTAAGCCCGTGAGGGGAACGTGTTTTAAGTTGAGTTCAGTCCTGTCAGTTCAGTCCTACCTCAGTGTATCGTGATGAAAGTCTTTAAAAATATGATTAAGTGTTTTCTTATTACAGGAAACAAAGAAGACCCAGTCAAAGTAGCAAATGAAATGCACTCACTCAGGGATGATAGTGGAAAACTTCGTTTTGCTCCAGAGGAGTGGCGAACAGCAAAACAAATCAGTAGTTACTTTTCACGACTCGTTGCTGCACAACGTCAAAATAAGGCTGTTGGAAAACTCCTGGATGAAGCTGAAAACATTGACGAAAACGACTTGCAGACTTGGGACAACGAGCAAAGGCTGAGGGAGTTACAAGAATCATTATACGATCAAGTGGATTTGCGTCATCCCATCATTTATGATGGTCACGACATTTGTAGTCTTGCTAAGCGGGGAAAATTACAGGCAAAGTTTAAGGTCGATCAACTAAAAGAGATCTGTGACACGTTTGGGGTAGTTATCGAAGGGCCTGTTGGTCGTAAGAAATCATATATTACTCCCATTGAGGCCCTTGTTAAAACATACAGCTGCTCTAAATAGGTTTTTTCTCCTTTACCCCATCCAAGTCCCTAAATAGCTCTTGTCTTAAAGGTAACACGCAATTGTTTGCGTCCGTGATTGTGGTTATACTCCTTTTGATTGTTTTAATTTCACGCCTGGGATCATAATCAAGACTGGAGACTGTAACTAAAGCCATTTTAAAATAAATTCGACCGATACATGACGATTCGAGATCTTTTCTAGTGTTACATAATCAGTACACTATAGAAACACGTCCTCTATTATATTGTGATAATGCCTTTCAGTCTCCGTTCTTTATTATTGCTCCTGTTTGGCATAGCATAACTTTCTTTTATATAGATTGTAATGTTTCTATAATGTCAGTGATAGGAGCAGTACAATTGGAAGTTTACGGCTTGAAGGTTCCTTTTTGCTCACGATCACTGTTGTCAGTATTCACGAAAGAATTTGCCGTGTATAAGACAGATCTTATTTAAGGAAAAAATGAACTTAAGAAAAATCAAAATTTTGAACTGCTAGGAAACAAAAAGACAAAACTAGAAGAAAAAAAATACAAACTTGGGCGTTAGATATAATCTGAAATTCATGAAAGTGAGATACGTAATTCAGTTACGCTTTCGTTGCACTATGTTGCATATAATTGTATAGACAGTTTGGTGCAGTGGGCAGTGGTTTTAGTTTTGGACAAGGAAATAAGGGATCACCAGGAACCACAGGCATCATTTTTTGTCTCTGCGCATAAAAATAACAGTTTATGGGAGATCCGGCGGGTACACAGACGCGGTCGGCTGTGATGGGAGAACGAAACAAAAAGATGATAGATTAAAAGCAAATTAAAGAAGCTAATTTTGATCATATGTGCACCGCAAAATAAAGGCTAAGAAAGGTGCTTTATCATATTATCTGAAAAAAAAAAAGACTTTCTGTAAACGAGGGCCTTGAAATTATAGGGACTTTCGACACTACTAGTGCCAGTCCCTCCTGAGAGCTGAACTTTCAAGATGGCGTCGCTTTGCTTTTTCTTAAGTTCTCTTACGATTTAACACCTTTTGCCGTTTTAGAATACAACAGTGGCGGTATTGCGGGCTGTTTAACATTTCTCTACCTGCTGATCATGCTTAAAAGCGAAATAAGGAAGGAAATATATGAAGAAGGCTTGAAAGGAACACGAAGGGATTGGGATCCTTTGCAAGAAAATTTAGCAACTTGACTATAACTGTGAGTATTCTAGTTTCTTCCTGTTTCAATGGCCCAAAATGATTGTTAATGTTTTGGGTACATGGATGATAGTAGACTGCATTCTAGCTGTCAGACTTTCATTAGCCTTTTAGTTGTGCGCTCTAGCTTAATTTAAAAAAGACCGATTTTAGGCTCTTCGACAGACACTGAGTTTAGGTCAGGAAAAGTTGAAAAGTTTTAGCCCTGCCCGGGACTGTCTAACAAAGATCATGGTTTTAGAAAGTAGTCCTGTGTTGTATTGTGTCGTATAAAAAATATAAACATCGGTCGTCCAAGTTTAAGGATTCTGTGAGTTTCAGAAAATTGACAAAATTTGCTTGTAAAAATGGCGCCCGAGTCGGTCAAATAAAGTGATGCTCGTATCTCTAATACCAGAGCAGTAAAGTACTTATGTTTGGTATATTTGTTCATAATTCCACCTAACCTTTCTACGATGTTAGTATGAACTAATTCTGTTGACCCCCTTCCGTTGACATTTTTAACATTTTGCCCGGTTTTCTCTGACAACCACTCTTAAAACAAAATGTAGTACATATGCCCCGTTTTGTGACAGCCACCCATGTGGCCAGGTTTCTCTCGACAAGAACGAGTTCAAGAGGAGGTACCAAACAACTGTGTTTGTTGCTGGCATGGCTCACGATTTTCAAGTCTTCTCTCAGCTTATTGGTTATTCTCTCACACTATTTGTCTGATTAAAAAGCTATACTCCAAACAACCTCAGTGGTAAGTAGTTTAAGCTGGTTGAAACATTCCTAATAGTTGTTGTTTCTCAAAATGTATTTAGCGCAGAAATAGACAATCTCAAGGTCTTTCAGCTAGCTCTGGGGGGTGGTGGTTTTGCAAAGAAATTCTGCCCTGGTGGGTGGTGGAATTCCCCATAATTAGCATCGCTTGTTTGCAAATTCCCCCGCTATGTCGCGGGGGTGGGGGAGCGGGGGAAACAAATGACTAGTGCATTACGGCAAGGTTTTTTGCCACAAAAAATTGTACAGCCTCACGTTTAAAGGTATGAACTAGCTTTTTGTATCCGTTTGTGATGTGTTTGTCAGATTTTTGATCTCGAATCAATGAATTATTGCTGAGTTTTGGGCGATTAAAGTGATGCACTTCGACTTGATGAAAACAACACGGCAGCCCTAAACAATGAACGCGTAGTTCAAATCAATTTTATATTCCTTTCTGCCATACTAACAAAGGAAAGTATTCTGTTCCAATCCAGAGTTAAATTTTTTTTTCTATCTTGTTTCTGAATTCATAACTTAACTCAGTCTCTGTTTGGTTCCTATTTTTAACATATCGCTCCGCGAATATCATTTTATTTTGCTTATCTCTTTTAGACTGGGGAGCCCAGGCTTCATAAAGCCTTCTGGTTTCCTGTGGGCCCCCTTGCAACCTTACAATTCCTATATGTATTCTTGTATTGTACTGTATCTTGGCTACATAAAAATGAACTGAACTGAACTGAACTGAACGCCTTGCCTTTGTCTTTTTCTAAATGCAGGCGGCGAAATAATGCTAAATCTGCTTTTCAATATACTGTTCACAATAACACTGCATAATACGCAAAAAAGAAGAACAAGAAAAGAAAGAACGTATGGACCTTTAACACGATATTCGCGGTTGGTCACCCGTCCAGTTCGTAACCCCGACCGACAGGGCTTAATTTAAGTGCCGTTACCAAACCGAGTTTCGCGAAGGTTATTGCGAGATCCATATTTTCGTATATTTTTATAGAGTTAAAAAGTAAAAGTTAAAAAGTTAAAAAGTACTGCAATTGTTTGGTATTAAAGAACTTGATTTGTCAGACACAAATCAGCAACGTGGATCAACAGAACTTTGAACTGGTTTTGTTAAGGTGGATCGACAAACTCGATTCAAACCACATCAGGAATAGCTCAAATTTCTCAAAACCCAGTCAAAGACAAGAAAGGTGTTATCGTGAAGTAACCGGGTTTTGTTCTATATTAAGGTATTCAGGGTTTAATAAACAGTGGTCCATGTGTTTTTAGGGTTAGTTTATTGCGAAATCCCGATTATTTTATTTGATACAAGGACATGCCAGAAAAAATGAACTGAGAAATATCTCAAAGGTGAGAAACTTGAAACAGTGGTCCATGTTTTTGTAGGGTTAGTTTATTGCAAAATCATTTATATCAGTTGCGTTCGACGTTGCGTTCAAGAATGTCACACTCGAAGCCAAAGCATCCGTTCGACACATTAGTTATAGGAAATTTAGTTACAAATAGATAATTAAAGATGGTTTTGCTGTTTAACACGCATTCTATTTCATTTGCAGTGTTGGTTGAACTCATTATGAGATGTATAAAAAACAATTGTCCATCCTAGGCATGTCATGTATGAGGATTTTCATTAACCCTGGAAACAAAGTGTAATAATTGAGAAAACACAAAAGAGAACAAAAGAATTACACTCAGAAACTCTTATACGAAAACTGCATTTCAAAGGTTCATGGCAAATACATGAACAACCACAAGGAGTCTTCATTCGGGTTTTAAAACGTCGGGGGCAGATTTAGTGACAACTATAACTAGTGTTAATAAGTACATTAAGTTTTTATGGAGGAATTTATCTCCATGTTACTATTCCCTTGCACTTCCATGGTCGAGGTTTTTATTTCACTGAATATGCACTCAAGTGCTACCGTCACGTAAGAGTCACCAATATCAAATGTCCCACTTTGTGAGCAATAACTTTGATATGTTCTCAGCAATTTCATCTCTCCCATTAAGAAGAGAGGAAAGCATGAAAAATATGCACTTTGGCACTTTTATACCAATTATGTCGCAGTTTGTTGCAATGATGTGGCAGTCTATAGAAGAATAACCGCATTTTTTTAGGTATTGACATCTACTAAATGTTAGGAACACCTCACTCCGCTAAACAAGAAATTTTCAACTCAATAAAAGAACTGAGTTATTCAAAGATGTTGTGAAAGAGGCTATTGAAAATGAGTAGTTCATAAACTTGATGATAGATGACAAAACTAGTGTACATCAAGAGGCAATCGACTGATTTCAGTAATTAACGTTTTCAAAGATATCAAGGTCATTGCATGGACAGACCTTAACACCATTCACGGCCCCTTGCAAAATGATGTGGAAATTGTGACCTTTCTCTTCACAGCGCTTTTTTGAATCGTTTTCTCAGTCATATGTAACAAAATTACCTGGGTTATCAGGCTTATTTTTTGATCCGTCATTACGGAGACAACGCTTCAAAGCCCATGATTACCATGCTGCTACAACAGTCAGAGGTATACAATCAAAGACTGCCTTAAATTTGGTGTGTCAAAGCTATCTTAACGAATATCTCTCAAAGTTCCTAAATGGATATATATATATTTTTTTTAGAATTCCGCCTTACTTTATATTTGGTAGTTGGTGTCAATAGTTAGTACTGTGGCAAAAAGAGCCATTTTGTATGGAAGGCTAATAAACCCTTACATTATTAAGTTTATTTCCTTATTGTAAGCTTTCCAGGCAATATTCCCCAAGCAAGTAAGCAACAAGATGAGGGCCCACTTTAAAGGGATTAATGTTGTTAAGGGCATGATAGCTGCTATAAGATGTCACTTGCTTTTTGCTACAAATTTGTGAGTAGGGACAACATATCTCTGTTGTCAGAAGTGTAAGGAAGCCCGACATTTCTTTAAGTTCTAGGAGGAAGCCATAATTATAGTAAAGTTTTGTTTAAATTGATTAGTTATTGGTATTCCCACAAAAGGTTGTGTATGTTTAATGTCTAAATGTTAACAGCAACACAGTACCTTGGTGCTTGTAGGAAATTAAAATTCAGGGATAAGAAAATGTGACCATGTCCAAAGTGAGCTGCTGATAGCTTTACCTATATCATCTTAAACCAAAGTGAGCTTATCGTTTATTTTTGTCTTGTCAGCCTTCCTAAGCCTTCTTCATAAGTGCACTGGCGTGAACAAAAAACATCTGGTGCCAGAATCACACAGTGTTAGTTAATAAGGATCCCCAAACTAATGAACAAATGCAAATCCTACATTTTAATTGCCTACACTACCAGGGAACTATTAGTTATAGTTTTTCAAAACTGACCAAAACAGTGACTGCTTTGCCCTTTGTTGAGGTTTGAAATCAGTTTCTAGATAACATTCTAGTCAATCCCACTCCAGAAAAGAGGAAAAAAGCAGCGAATGGAATGAAAATATGTAATGGTAAGTTAACCCTTTCTACTAGATAACATTACGAACATTTAATTTACCATCAATTCAAAACAAATTAACTTTTTTCGATAAGTGTTTTTAGTACATTGGTGATCTACAACCAGTTGCAAAAGTACTTGAGACACTGTACCGTATTTTGGCATAAATGGCCTGTCCATGATCTTGTGCTTGTGATCCCCCCTTCACCCCTTATCAAAGTTGCTAGCAATACAAGACCATACTCAAAACTTAGAGGAACAACTTTGAATGGGAGGGAAGAGGGAGGTCAGTATTATATTTTACAGACCTGTGACCAGGAGCGATTTGAAGTAAGAAGGTCGTTTTTCCGTGGGAGTGTCTCATCATTTTTGCAACTGGTTGTCTGAGTCCTTCATACCCCTATAGCCGTGGTGCACGATTATTAAACGGGGTAAAACGTGGTGCACTCTTAGCACCTAAGGAGGTGGTTATAAAAAACAGTATTTCATTTTTGTCGGTTTGCCTGTTTAAAAATTGCGAGACAAAAACGGCAGTTGTTGGCCCTTTTGTTTATGTGGTAATATGCAAGAACTTGGGCTTTTAAAGGAAGCACGTGGCAAAAGATGCCACACCATCTTAAGTAAGCTGCAACGAAAGGGGTTTTTGGTCCTAAAACGCTACAGAGATGCGAAAAATAATATATTTTCTTCGAACTCGGTTAAAAGATGTTTATTTATGGCAGGAAAGTGACGTAAGATGCCCCGCTAGATCAAGGAGATAGCTTTTTGGTGTTGTTTCCGATAAGTACGTGGACGTGGTTCCTCTTTTATCGCCTGCCATTTACAGGAAAGAAAAGTTACGCTAAAAAGCAGCTGTTGGCGACTTTACTTTACTTAACACAAGTTTGGATTTGTGTTTACTCTTTGGTCGTCTTACAACTTTGTTTCGATTTTGAAGCCCGAGTGTGGCTATAGGCATCAGATAATGAAAATTCACGTGCGTATTTCAGTAACATAGTCGCGAGAGCTCGCATATAACGTGGCTTTGTAGTTCTGTACTTGGTAAGGAAATTTATTTCTTTGCAAAAAGGAAGACACTATCCCCAAGAAAAGCAATTTTCCAGTACAGCAATGTCAGGAATTTACGTGCTTCAACGGTCTACACGGTCTACACGGTCTACCATCATATGAGATAAATATAATAATATATTCTATTTCTTACTGCTGCAGAATGGTAGACCGTGGTGATGGTAGACCGTCAGAAAATAGAAATTAACATAGCACACAACTTTTTCTGCTCTCTAGCTCTAACGGACTTTAATAACCATCTTATTTTCACCGTAGCAGATGAAAAAAACTGAACGGTTTTGCTTTAACAGTGATGTTGAAAAATAAGTCACGCGGTATACCGATTACATAACGCCATTGAATATCAAATGTCATTGCGTTACAGATACAGGGGTGAAAAGGAAGGTTTGGCAGCTTTATTCGCAACTATAGTATCTCTAAATACCAAGAAAAGGAAAATTATGCTGTTATTATGCATTCGCGCTTCTCAGAGTTTAATTACAACGCCGAAACTTTAAGCTATGTCACGGTAGATGATGGCGCATGCGTTACAACAAAACTGAGGCAAAATTTACAAGTCACTACATTCTTAAGCGCTCTTTTAGGCAGTTTGATATCAATGACAATGATGTATCGGCTGGGAAAAGCAACACAAAGTGTCATTCTATTTATTTATGTCTCTATAGTCTTCGTTTTGGGAATTTAAGACGTGGAAATCGCTTGTTGAAGTCAACCTTAAATGAGACAACCAGTTGCAAAAGTACTTGAGACACTGTACCGTATTTTGGCATAAATGGCCTGTCCATGATCTTGTGCTTGTGATCCCCCCTCCCCCCCTTATCAAAGTTGCTAGCAATACAAGACCATACTCAAAACTTAGAGGAACAACTTTGAATGGGAGGGCGGAGGGAGGTCAGTATTATATTTTACAGACCTGTGACCAGGAGGATTTGAAGTAAGAAGGTCGTTTTTCCGTGGGAGTGTCTCATCATTTTTGCAACTGGTTGTAGCATATCTTTTCCATACCCATCTGAAGTGCCCTTCAGATACACACTGCTAACAGGACAAATGGAAGAATATTATGCGTGTATTATTGATTTATGCCCTGTGTCAGGTGAAGATCTAAAGAAAAAAAGTAACAATCTACAGAAAGCCGTCTTTAACACCACAAAAGTGGTTGAGCCCCCGATTTATGAACCAAAGCATTCTTTTTACTTTTTACAAGAACGCCAATGCTTGTTATGTGTTTCATTTTACATTCTCATCAATTTCATCTCTTTCATTCATTTATTCTCAATTTGCCACTACACCAATTATATTTTAGTTTGTTGCAATGATGTCACAGCCTATACAAGGGAAAGCATTTTTTTAGGTACTGGCACTTAGCAAGTGTTAGGAACAGCCGTTGGCTCTCATTCTGTTACACAGGAAATTTTCAATTCAATAAAAAACTGTCATTGTTATTCAAAGATGTTGTAAAAAAGGCTATTGAAAATGGGTAGTTGATAACGTTGATGACATTTGACTAGACAGGTCTAAAGACAAAGACTTTTCTTACAGACTGACAGAAAAGGATTCAAAACTCATTTTACATTTCAGATGATCCAGAATTGCTGTTGAGACTTTGTTGCACTGATTTCATTGCAGTTAAGCTGAGAGCTCCATTTTCTCAATGTACCACATCACTCAGCCAGCCATTGATTAACTCAAGGTCTTAGCCTGAGATTAGTATACAATAATCACACTCTTCACTGGCACTGTACCAGGAACAGTTTGGAGCATTGGGCATTTGGTCCCTGTTCACACTCACTGGGTGTTTGACAAATCAAAACTGGATTAGGTGTGAACACCACACAAGGGAGAGAGGCTAAACATGTGCAGCTATTCAAGAACAGCCTGTTTAAATACCATTGGAATTAGATTTTCAGGCACGATTACATCAGAAAACTTTGGTCACCTCTCTGTCAGCCATCCCTATTTACGTATCATCAATCGAGAGACAGCCTTATCCCTTATTGTGTTACCTTACATCCACAACACGTTTGACCCCTGCGAGTCTCCTAAAAACGAAAATGACGACAAATGTTTTTTTGTGTGTGTGGTCACAAGTTAATGAATGAAATTAAGAAATCTGCTGCCGAAGGGACGCCTACCAGGGAGTGCTTGAAGTATTTGTCTTAACTAGTCAGATATAAGTAGAAGTCAAAAAGCTGTATCAAGATAATAACAGACTAAGCCAAGAATCTATTTTTTGAGTATATCATAAAGTTCCTTATCATCAAGCAAGCAAATAACAATAGAATAATTTTCAACTCTTCTTCCTGTCAAAGATTATGAGACAAAATTACAATTGTGTTTTATGGTTCTGCCAAAGATTGCTACCCGTTATCTTTCAGTTACAGAATATTTCAATAAAATGAAAGAATATAACACAACATAACATCGATCATTTCAAGTGCATAAAATCATAAAATACCCAACGCAAAAATACTCTGTATTGTCTATTCATTGTATACTGTTTTCGTCGCAACTCAAGACTGAGCCACTTCCTTCCGACTCCAAGCTGCTTTGTAAACCCATTGCATTCCTCAAACTTGTAGCACGGAACACACACTCTTCTCATATTTGTAAATGTTATTGTTACTGAACCACACTTCTCCAGCTCATTTACACTACATCTTGTAAGATTCATTGTCTCTTTGCAAATAGATCAAACACTTCTCACGGCAAATGAATATCACAACATACCATCCACGGGTGGACTGTACTCATTCTTGTTGTTAGACGTCTATAAATTCCATTCTTAACCCTTATCATTGCTCATTCTAACATTGGTTACACATGACTGGCTTCATATCTGACTTGACGCTGAAGGGGACCATACTTTGCTTTTACTACAGCCTCAGGCAATTTCTCCAGTTTTTGAAATGTTTCACTGAGGTCTGTCAACTTATGTACATTTGAAATCTGGCATTGAAAGTTCCATTTCTCCCGTGTTAATGCTCCTTTGGTGCCAGTGACAATTTCCTCTTCATCAGACTCATTACAAGCTGCCAAAGTGGAATTGTTTGTATACATAGACCCAACCCTCCAGCGGCCAAAAGAAGTTTGGCCCAATTTGAGGTCAAAATTTACGAGCGTGTTATGATAGGGCCATAAGAGTAGGGGTGGCCGAGTAGGTTCATGCCCCCCCCACTTTTTTGACAAAAATTTACAAATAAATACCACCACTTTACCCTCCAAAATACTGAGTTAATAACAAAACACAATTCCCCTTTCCATTTTAAAAAATGTGTTGTTAGGGCTAATTTTTAACCTCTCAAGTCCATTTAAACCCCTGTAATACTAGAAAAGCACATAGATGGAGGACAACCTGACACACATTTTTCCGGAACTAAACAAGGCTTTGAAGTCTTCGACTTATTAGTGAATGAGCTGAAAAAGACGGATGCTCTCACAGGCTACCATACTGACACACATACGCCCGTGCATACAGCTGACATCTTATATAATATTTTACATATATATATATATACATATACAAATCCAGGTAATTCACCATTGGATCCAGAACAGTGCTCTACAATTAAGGAGGGGTTTAACAGTAAATAGACTACTCAATATGAGCATATATGGATTGTAATACAGGTCGGTTTCGTAGACCAACAAAAAGTTGATCCACTCATCAGTTAAACTCCATACACACTGAAGCATCACAACGGTTAACACAGCAACATGATCGCATGACATATTTTTGCGGTTGTCATGACAGAGGCGTTATTCAAAAAATATTAATTTATAAATACAAAAAACCTACGCGCGCTTATGATACTATAAACAAAATTTCAGAATATTTAAGAATACTTGAGAATATATTTTCTTTTTTTTCATATTATCTAATCCACAGATGGCCACTCTGAACAAACGAAACGAGCTCATATCATTTTTTTCTTTGCGTACACTTTAAAAAATCTCACGCTATGCCCCCTAAATCTATAAGAATCTCAAAAACTTGCTTTTCGAGACAGTTTCAGGGGGCCATTTCCCAAGTGAGTCATCATCAAACTAGCTGCAATTCTTATGGTTCAGATATAAGCAGGAAATGTCTTTGAAATGCAACTTACTGTTTTGAAAATGCATGCTCAAGAAAGTTCCATGCCTCTGTCTTATCCATAAAAGAATTTCTTAATGCAAATGGTGTTGCCTCATTCAGTGAGACTGCAACAGTATTAGTGGAACTGATATTAGTTATACCTACCACAAATGCTTTGAGCGAAAGGTCTTACAGTGGCTTAAGAAGAATCAACAATCACCTTACGTCTACCATGACACAAAAAAGGATGAACAACTTTATGCTGATAGTGTCAGTATACAAGGAAGATGCAGACAACTTGAATCTACAACTTTCACGCCGGAGACTCTCACCGTTTGCCAAAATTTGGACACTTTTCAGAAGGTGACCTACGTTGAACATTTAGCTAATTAAGTAGAACTGATGGAAACCACTATATTTACAACTACTGTGGTCGAGCTGGTTTGTCGACAAATTCCATAGCCCCAATTGTCACAATAACATGGTACCTTTGAGTAGACACTCAACAGACACCGGTCCCTTTTTTCCATCGTCTGCTACAGCCTGTCCATAATATCTGTATTATACTTGGCTGAAATTAATTGTCACCATTTCAGACTAGATATTGATCAAATGTTATGTGGCAGTTCATAGGTTTTTTTAAAGTACAATACAGGTTAAAATTGCTTGAAGATAGCCTGAAAGTGGAGATAAACTATATCTAAAAGTGCTTAATACATGGCCCAGTCTCTATTAGAGAGAAACCCTTCTTTACAAACACCCACTTTATATGGACACCCTGTTCTTACAGACAGTTTCCTTTGTCCCTGGGAAAAGAAAGCCTTTACATTTTCTGTAAATTCAACCCACTTCATACGGACACTTTCTACGCTCCCCTAAGTGTCCGTATTAACGGAGTTTGACTGTTTAGACTTTCAAGATTTGATGCCAGCGGTGGAGGGGGGGAAGGGGTATCGGCCCACAACAGTCGTGCCCTCGCACTTTCAAATTAATTCCTACGGGCCTGCTTAGCCTTTAGTACATGCTCCTGTTGCCCAAAAACATTCAAGTGACTGCTAGGCAGGGTCTTAATAGGACAAAAGGAATTAAGACAATGGGTAAAACCATAACCAGTGACCAGATGGATGTGCACATAGTACACACCCTTACACAGAAGAGAAAGGAGGAAAGAAGGCAAATTTTACATGACATCCAGGGGAAGGAACTTGTTACTGACATTTCAGAGGGTCAAGCAAGTGCCATGAAGGCAGATCTGGGAATAACCTGGTACTGTCTCAATAAACCTAAGAAGGTATGTGGTTACATAATCATGTTTTAATTGACTCATGTTCTAATTGACTCTCTTTTAGGCAAAAACAAAATAGTTCAATTAAATATTTTCAGTACTGAGTTGGGATATTTGAGTGTTTTAACATTAAGGCGGTTTAAGCAATGGGGAATCAAGACAGAGAGTGAGAAGAAGCAAGGAATACGCAAGGGGGAGCAGATAGACAACAAAATGGAAGAGGAACTTCTCCCAATGGAATGCACAGAAAGGCAAGGGAACAAGACTGTTAAAGTAATAGAGGAAACTCCCTGTGCCTGTGTCAGCACCTTAAGAAAATTACTCCATATGTGGACGACTGTGACTTGTAAGCAAGACTATGCATCTTATTCCTAACACACTAGAAGACATGTTAATAGAGGATTGTTTTTAACAGCTCTTAACAATACTTTATTTTGCAGGACGGGCCAACTTAGTTGGCACAATGGCAAAAAATCAGAAGGCAAACTTTTTGTTAAAATTGGAGATCATTGGTAAGGGTCTCATCAAACCCAATTCTAGCAAAAACTGTGGTACTTGTCATTTATGAGGGTAACAATACCCGGAACAATCTTCTCACAGTCCTTTAACAGCATGCTGGTTCTCTAAAGGGGCTTACTACTCTAAAAATCACGTAAGTTGTTAATCACTAAAAGCAAATAGTGGTAATAAAAATCTCCTTATTGTAATATTAATCTGGATTAGGGACACAATCCCTGTATTATTGCTTTTTGGGGATTACAAATTCCTTTGTAAAGTTATGGGGATCAGTGGTGCAAGTGGTAAGCGAATCAATTTAACCGATTGAAATGCACTTTGAATGCTTAAATATTCACTTCAACATTTAACATTCAGCATTCTTTGAAGGACGTCATTCGTGCCTCTGGTGTAGTATCATAGCTAGTGAGATGAAACTCTCAGTGGATCACAGAAACCCTACAACATCTCGTACCCTGGAGCACCTTCAGGATTGCTACAAAAAAATTCATTGATGATGGGGGTGACATGAAAAAGGCAAGGAGCTATTGCAATGTAATCCAGAAGGCATTTTTTCAAATCCCAAATCAAATCGAGGTAAAAGATCTTTTCTAGAAGCCTTGTTCAAGATAACATCATGTACATTTTTCCTTTAGTATTATTTCACTAAGTTGTTTTGCATGATAATCTTTAGATATGCATTCCTGGTCACCACATTAGCGTTGGACTGTCTTTGTACCTTTTTAATATGCTTGTTGGGGAGTGTGATGAGTTGGATACAAAGATTGCCTGGAAATGGGCTTAAAGCAGTAGTCAGCTAGATGTTATGGATGATCTAAGTGAGCACATCGCACTTCTTGGACAAGCCACAAAACAATCAAAAGCACCCCAAGATTACCATGCACAAGCTTCTCCGTTAACTGAGGCATACATGGTACACCTTCTGACTGTGGCCAGCAATGTTATAGTGTTTGACAAGGGCAAAGAAAACCCTTTGATAACATCATTACTCAACGCCGTAAGAGCTCAGAGAGAAAACTGAAAAAGAAATTGAGGTTTTTGTTTACCCGTAAAGCACATGTACTTACAGAAAAACAGTTAAATTTTAAAACAATTATTTCTTAACTTGGACAACTAAATACTTTATTTCAGGTTGATGAATGGAAATGAGGTTTTCTTGGCACTGGTTTCAGTTTCTTCTTTCTGAATCTTGTTATTCACTTTTAAAGGTAGCATAGTCACTAACCATTCAGTCCAGTACTTCACTACTGAAGGGATCTGGGGTAATAAATGCTGCGATTGAGAAATTTCTAGAGAACATTAATGTCAAAAGACAAGCCCTTCACAGTCAAAAATTTGCTGCCAATCATGTTGACATCTGCCTTAGGGTAATTTAAGGTCGGGATGAAAAACTTATCCATATTAGTGATAACTATTCAGACTTGTATCTATGATGATAATTATAATAAAGTTTAACTATATTATTATCATTTTTCAGACAAACAACATGAAATGCTTGTGTAAAACCATTTCTGAAACAACAAGGAACACATCTCCATCTCTGTTACATAAGGCCACTGCTACTGAGAAAAAGTTTGAATCACTGTTAACCCTATTTGCCCATTGCCATTCAAAATACAATTCTAATGAGGCAGTAGAGGACACAGAATATTCCTGCTATTCTAACATTTTGTCTATTTTTATACTTGTTGACAGAGAGAGATAAAAGAGTTTGTGTGCTTCTTCAGGACAAATTTCCCAGACAAATCCTTTCCTCCGCAGCTTCACGTGCTGGAGGAATATGTTATTCCTTTCAGGAGCAAATGGCACTTCCCTCTAGGTTTCTTCAGCTGGCAGGGAGGCAAAAGTGTCGACCATGAATTTACCCAACTTGCATCAACATTTTTCCACGCTAAGCTAGCAACATTGCGACTAAAGGAAATAGGGAACTTAAGAACCACAACGAAGTTCACGACAACGTCTGTTGACTGGGAAAGGACTGGAACGAGAACGTCAGTTTCAGCGGGAAAAAGGAAACTTAAGATGCAGTCGATCGGTAGGTCAACGACGACCGACACTGAATGTAAACAAACATGTAGAAGTAGTACAACTGTGATGTTCGTTCGTGAAAAAGTTTTTTCGCAAAGGCGTCTTTTAAGACGATGCAAGATCTTATTTTACAAGCCTTACGTCTACTTTCATTGACGATGAAGAATTTTTAGTGTTGTCTGACCTTTTCGAATGGAAAAATCTCTGCTTTCCCTACGAAGGTTATTCAATTTTCAACCAGAATGACATGACCGAGTCCGAGTGTCTGTCAGAGTTTAGAATTGGAAAAAGAGACATTCCGATGCGATAGCTGTTTTCCAAATAAAGTTCATTTCCCATATATTAAAGATATATGATTTGCCTGACCTAAATACGTACAAATAAATTTGTCACTTACGAGTTCGCTTGCTCGGCCTGCACAGCTCAGTGTTGTCTTCGAAGTAAACACAATTCATCAGTCAAATTTTCAATCAACATCGCTTGTTAGCAGAAAAAAGAAAGGATACCTGGATTTACGAGGTGAAAAAAATACAAAGCCCTTGAAAAATCGCTTAAAAACAGGGACTTATACCTGCCGAAGCTGGTGGACTGCAGGACGACGTGACTCTACTGTGTTTAGCGTCGTCGACGACACCACAACGACGAAAATTGTTAACCGCACTTGCGCAGTGCACGGTATCTCACTTCCGCTCGTCGTCGACAAAGTCGTCGTCGTGGTTCTTAAGTTCCCTAATGATGGAGAAGCATCATTTTCTATTCCATCCAAAGAACAGTTGGACGAGCAACTGTTCTATTCAACATATTTATGAACGATCTTGTTTACGTGATAAAACACTAGTTATTGTTTTAAAAACGGAGCAGAGGGAAGCTTCGGAGTTGCTACCCAGGGAAAAGGATGTTTTCTGTGTCCTAACAACAGGATTTGGCAAAAGCCCTATTTATCACATGTTTGTTTATGCAACAGCCTACCACTGTTGTTATCTCGCCTTTAAAAAGTATTATGGACGAACAAATAGCATCAAATTAATTCAGCCTTTCTGCTTGTGAATTGCGTTTTGACTGTAAGACCCTAACAGGTCAACAGTTCGTAACAAAGCTACTGTACAAGTGAGTAATTTGCTGTAAATTTGAAGGAAGTCAATATCAATCACAACCGCCCCTGCCTCTTCCAGATTTTAGAGTAAAGGAATGCTCACAATTTACCTACACTGGACTCGATTTTGCGAGACCTCTCTATGTCAAAAATCATTTTGGCCTACAGCAGAAAGTATGGATCTGCCTCTACACTTGTTGTGTTACTGGAGCTACTCATTTGGATCTCATACCCAGCCTCACAGCCTCCACATTCTTGAGAAGTTTCAGAAGATTCTCCACCCATCGCGGCACTCCAGTGTTGATGGTGTCTTATAATTGGAAAACCTTCAAGTCAGCAGCACAAGAAATCATGAAATGGATGAACGACCAGGGAGTAAAACAAAACTTTGCCAATGCACGAATGAAGTGGACTATCAACCATGAAAAGGCCAAATCATGGGGTGGCATATTCGAAAGACTTGTAAGATCTGTTAACAAATGGCTGAAGAAGACCATCGGTGATGCAACCCTTACCTATGAAGAACTGCTTAAGTGGAAATGATACTGAACTGCAGACCTCTGTCCTACATGCCAGGTTAAGACACTGAAGAACCCCTTACCCCATCCCACCTCTTATGTGGGCGATGCCTAATGAGCTTTCCAAACAGCAACACCAGTAACACTCCAGATTATGACATTGATCTTCAGCCACAGGATCTAAGCAGAAGAATGCAGCACCTGAGCAACGTTCTGAACCACTTTTGAAAAAGCTGGAGAAATGAGCACCTGATCGAACTGCAAAATGCCCATTATTACCGTAACCAGAATGACACTGACAGAACAGTACCTGCTGGAGATGTAGTTGTTGTGCATCAAGATGAGCTGAGAAGAAAGTGGCGTGTTGGAAAGACTTTAGATCTTATCATTGGATCTGATGATTGTAGCAGGGGAGTTGTTGTCCAAGTGCGAAGCGAGGGAGGAAAACATACAAAACTCAGGCGCCCAGTACAGCGGCTTTACCCTTTAGAGATCCAGAGTGAAGTTTCTGTCCAACAAATAACGGAAGCAAGCTCAATCCGGAATCCTGATCCACTTAACACTGAAGTGAAAACTGAGCAACCAGTGTCTACATGGAGATTCCCAAAACCAGCAGCTCCCAATGAGGCTGACCAAAGAAGGAAGACCTGGCTGGAGGATCTGACTTAATGAACTTAGTACTTTCCTATGAATTATGGTTGGCTTTCTCAACAGTACGTAAGGGTTTGTTGAGCGGATAGAACTAGGTAGCCAAATAATAATCTGGTCAACAGGGGGAGTGTTGCGGACTTTTATAGCGTTACAGCATGACATCAGGTCATGTGAAACTTGATATTTGAAAACATGTGATTTTTAGCGTTTCGTTCGGGTTCTGAATACAGTTTCTGCTCTGTGTGGTTGAATTTAATCAACAAGGAACCTTACCCATACGAAAATTTATAGCCTGACATAGCTTGAACCAGGCCTGATTCTGGCCATAAAGTATCTTTTACAGTGTGAATTGAGTGACTGATATGTAAGTCTATACGTTTGCCTTGTGATTGGTCATTTTATCGGGGGACTTTAACAACCAACCTATTTTTACCTCGCAAAAGTCATGGGTGATTCACATGCTTTGTAGTTTCCCGAGGTAAAGAGTCCTTTTACAAAAGGACGATGGGTAACCGCAATTAATGACTATACATTTTGAAATGTTATTTCAGTAATGTGACCCCCGTGTTAACGTTTTTGGGATTGATGCACAGTTTTTAAGAAAGTTGTCACGTGGTAGCCTTCAACTTAGCCATTACTGAATAGAACAAACTTGACCCCGAAGGAGCCGAGGGGGACACTTTGTGTAATGGGTTGCAAGTTTTGTCTTAACATTTACCAGTCCTCACATTTTTATAATTCTGCTTGAAAATGGAAAAGGCCGAATATTGGTGCATTTACTTTCCAAGTGACAAAAACAGTGAGTATAATTTCTACAACACATTGTACCTTGAGGGATGCATTCACAGAGCAGGGTTAAGTTGCTGTAAAGTGGCAGGTTTAAGAAAAAAAGCAAACCTTCTTATTACTGGCATCTGCCCACAAACAACAGCTTCAACCAGTAGCCAATTCGGGAGTTAAGTACCCTTCAGAATGAAGCAATAATCCAGTTTGTGTAAAAGCAGAGAGATGTTTTCATCTACACACTGGATTTTGAAAATCCTTTACATATCACGCATTCCCATTGGATTTGACGCCATGCATGGAGAAGGCAATGTTGTTACCTCACCTCTCGTAAGTCTTATGAAAGAGCAGGTTCAAAAGTTAAAAAATCTTGCAATCTCTGCCATCACCCTCAGTGACATCAAAGAAGACATGAAGGCTGTTGATAAAGATGTCTTCTCAGTCATTTATCGAAGTCCAGAGGCTTTCTTGAAAATCGTACGATGAAGAAAAATGTTAACAAGCGACATTTACAGAGAAAAGTTGTGGGCAATTAAAGTCAATGAGGCTCATGTCATAAAGCAGTGGTGAGTGATTGATGAAATTAAGAAATTTTGTTTTATGGCTCGGTCATTCATTTTTTCAGAAATAAATTGAAGAATAGCTAAAATATTTG
This sequence comes from Porites rus, assembly GCA_964035705.1. Taxonomy (NCBI): domain Eukaryota; kingdom Metazoa; phylum Cnidaria; class Anthozoa; order Scleractinia; family Poritidae; genus Porites; species Porites rus. The sequence goes on from OZ037995.1 coordinate 17,676,226, forward strand.
CATGTTTACTTTATATCCCTCAAGTTACAATTTCATGATAGATATTCGTTTTTTTCGAAGTACAATGTAAGGCAAATATGCGGGTTATTTGACATCAAGCTTCTGTTGATGGACAGAACGAAATACTGCTATAATGCACGATAGTTAGAAAGGGCAGACAATGTTCTCTTAAATCATAGATCAAAAGAAGAATCAAGTTTGAAATCTGCTGGAAGTACTCCTTTGGAAACAGAACAAGTGCCAGTGATTTCAAAAGTTTAAACTCTGAGCCAGGTATTGCAAAGGCTCAGATCAAAGATGTATGCAAGAGAAATGAGAGAGAAGATGAAGATTGACCCAGACGATCATGTCATGGATATTACAAAAACTCAAATTTCGATCAGTTGACACCAGTTTCTATGGTGGTAAGAGGGCAACCTAAATTGACACTGGTGGCGTTCTTAGACAAGTGTCTAGTGAAGTGTTCGTGTCTATTGTAACTGATGAGGGTGGCATTCACAGGAGAAGATTTCAAGACAGACACCGTTTTTAACAAAGAAACTATTGTCAAAAAGTATTGTCACTAGGGATTACAGTAAGTATTGAGCAGGATCAACAGTACTTTTTTTATAGGCTTAATTATTTATTATAAAAGTTGTCCTTGTAGTCGTTTATCATGTCATGAAAGAAAAAGATTCTTGTTACTTTATACCTGATACACTCGACCGAAATGTTGACATTTCTACTTAGCCATCCTGGCACTCATGTTCTGTTCATGTATGTACATCTAATTACCTATTTTGATACATAAGAAAAAAGTAACAGTATATCTGATCAACCACATCAGATGATGAACAAACCACATAACAAAGATAACATACCACGTAAGAGCTTAACGACAGTGCATCATGACAAAAACACAAAACATAGCTAAATAACCTCAACACACCATGATAAAAACACGTCACATAAAGTTTTTACATTCCATCATGGCAAAAATGCAACACGGACACCCTCGCGACCACGGTTTAATGTCCTTAATAACAAGACTCCGTAATAGCGGGGTAAGAGAAAAAAAAAGAGTTGTTAACATACAATAATATTATAAATAACATTAACTACATTTGTAAGGTCTTCTTGAATCTTTCATGTGTATTAAATGTGCTACTTATGTGAATAACAGTACAATTAATCAATGCAGTTCTTTAATTTTCGCACTGAACAGCAAAACGTAACAGAGTGAACGGAAACTGTAATATTAAACAATTTCTTATCAAAGTAGTGTCTGATACCACATTTGGATATGGTCTTTAACGAAACTATTTGCAGTAGTTGTTTCTGGAAGTAAACAATTGGCCACAGATTGTGTTCTTGGAGATGAAATCCTCTCATTTTTTGTTAAAATAATCATTCCTTAGCCGTGCAAACGGTTGTAAGTGTTCAGTGATCATTGCAGAATTTAACATTTAAAGCTCTCTGTTCATGATTGTTTTATGATTTCTTTCAACCGTTTAACATTCTTAGCTTTCCATTTAAAAAACTCTGCAACCGTTTAACCTTTGGGTCAATCCATTTATTGACTTCACACCCATTTTGGTTATCCATTAAATGGACGCGGAATATCTTTAAATGGTTGCAGAAGACGTTTACATCTGTTAAGCATCCATTTCCACCTCATTAAACGGAAAAGTTTTCATGTCTGGTTTTGCTTTCCAGGTCACAAATTACAATAGTGAGGGTTAAAATATGACCATTTTTGTAATGATCCATCTCACACTTTAAATCACATCTTGCTAGGAAAATTTTCTGCCAGAAATGAAAGTGAAAAGAGACGATGGAAGAAATGAAATAATATGCACCCACATATTAACAACAAAATGTGAAGAAATGACAAAGAAAGCAAAAGTTGTGATAAAACTGAAGGCGTAAAATTAGTAAACAGTAAATGGTGATCGGTTGATACTGTTGTTATATACATGGTTTCAAACTTCCATTTGCTCCCGGTTTGATACACTGGGATACATATTTTAACTATTGTTAAAACTGCAATAACAAAGAGAAATCTTAACAAATACAGAAATAAGTGCACCATTCGGTGCATTTCTGATTAGTGTTGATTAATAGTAATTTAGCAAACGTGCACTATTATTATTTTTCTACTTGTTCTGCTAGTTGTTTTTAATCTGTTGAACTTTCTTATTTTGCTCTATTTGCTTGTTTGTTTGTTTGTTTTTACTGTTTTGCCTCCTTTTTATGCTGCCCTGCTATTTTTTTGTAATGTTTATTGTAATGTTATGTTGAATAATGTTTAATTAATAAATTATACAACAAAAAAATGTAACTACTATCAATGAGATATCTTTTGTTGCAGAATATCGCAGGACAATCAGGTACTTGTCAAAGAGAGAAGTGAGAGTGAACTCTTTGCCATCATTAATGGAGACACCTTTTTTCCGCTGAATAGCAGGGTGAGAGAAGTTGGTGAAGTTGGCTTTCTAGAAAACTCCATCGGACACAGAGACACCATCAACCTAATGCTGTTTTGCTTAAGCAAAAGATACTCACCAAACTTGATAACTAAACAGCTCCTTCTTTCCAACTTGGGTCCCTGCAAAAGTAGAAAAGACAGCACCCAGATAAAGTTTGTGGTCAATTATGCCGAAACAAGAGAGACCATAACAAACTTCTGTATTGAACAACCTACAGAAGCAGTAAACACAATACTACGACGATGCAGCAGTAAAACCAAGAAAATAAAAAAAAATCATGAGAGAAGAAAAAACCCTGCAATGCAGGACGCAAAACAGGCTCTCTTAGAAGCCACCAAAGGAAAAAAGACATATTCTCTATATTGGTTGACACACGCAACGGGAAATTAGTAGCCTCACAACTTGATAATCATGCTCCTGTCAGAAATAAGATTGTCACCTTGTGTCCAAAGTCTCCCTGGTTCATCCCCGAGATCAAAGAACAAAAAGCAAAATGTAGACGACTAGAAATCCGTTGGCGGGAAACAAGACTAACTGCAGACAGGGAAATTTACATGCAACGATATGCAGTCGTTCAAGGGATTATCCGTATGTTTCTTAAATTCGTCTTTTTTTATACATTTTAGTCCTTTCAATTGAACGGAATTTTGTAACACTCTTACACACAATAATTGAATTTTGGTAGACCTGCTGCTTTTGATGTGCAGAGTGTGTCTTCTCAAGGTTTATTTAAAGAAGTACACCATGTTGGTGCTTAAAGGGCATGTAAACCCAAAAATACAAGTTTATCCCGTTCTACGTAAAAAAGGATTTCTAAAAACGATTTTGCAATTATTTTTTGCCAATTCGTTGTTCCTTAGGCGAAAACACCACAATTTCTACTGCAGATTAACTTCTGGTTAACAATATCAAATTACCTGTGACTTAACAAGTGCAACCAGTCTATTGCGCAACTTGATCATTACTGTGGCAGTTCTGATAGTTCGGAGATTTCAGCAGAAGGAAGTGAATTTTACCACATAAACTTATACGACAGTGATGTAGCTGCAACTTCAGAGCCTTCTGAAGAGGAAGGTCTCCTTCTCTATCATTATGAGCCTCGCAGAGTTCAGCAAGATGATGAACAACAACAACAAAGCCGGGAGGACGAAACCAAAAGTGAGACGGATCATCTTGGCAACACAGACTGGTAATTGTTTTTTTGTCTGACTTAAATTGTATTGCTTATACCTTCTACCTTTAGGAATAAGTTGATCATAAAACTAGAATAAACACAACCCATTATAGAAGGGGTCTTTACTTTCTGTTATTGTAATTTAGGTGTGAGTGTGGAATGTGTCAGCAGATGCCTACCGCCCCGAAAGCGTATGTTGTCATGAAAATAGGGCAGATATGGCAAAAAAATTGAAGAGCAAACAGAGGCACAAATGTCGTGTATAACAGAACATCCAGGATTTCAGTCTACTTGCTTGGATGTGTGGGTCCTTGCAACGACCTATTAGACATTCAGGCAACAACATGGAGCGGACGGTTAAAGAGGGCATAAAGTATGTTTACTCGTTCCGAAATTTTCAATATATAAACAAACAATTTTTAAGAACAGTTGATTTGTGACTACATATTTTTATTTATATATTTATTCCAAGATTCTTTTCTTGTTTTTGTCTAGAAAATTTTGCTACATAACTTGTCAACAGCTGTACTTGTTTGTGACTTTTTACCAGGAGTCTGGCTTGCAGCCATCATTTTGTGTCCTTCACTCTCCATAGTCTGCTTACGCACTTCAGGCAATGCCTCGAGTCGCTGCAGCTGAAGTGTCAGTGAACTGTGGCAATCAAATTATTTCTTGTAGCTTTGAGACCCATTTTAACCATCCCACGTCGCTCGAAACATTCGGGTGAAATATGCAGAGCGCCACAAATTATAGAGTGTTCTGTAGTCTGCAAGAAGTCTGCACATCTAACTTGGACGAATTTAATCCACTGGTGCCCAATATTCTCTTCGTTTAGAAAAAGATGAGCAGAATGCCCTGTTTTGTTCAAATTATTGCTACATTCAACAACACACCGCTTTACCGTTGTCACAACTAAAAAAATACTCTTGTAGGAAACTAGACAACACACGATTGTTAAGGTCCCAAAATGGTTCTTGACTTCTGATGGGCAGAGATACCACTCGTGACATCACAACAAAGATGGCGGAATCAGAATGGCGGACGAAGTAAACCTTCAGGTGTAATTTCTCGTGTCAAAATGGTCTTGTATAGAAAAAAAGCTAGGAGATTTAAGAAGTACTTTCAGTATACATTCTACCCATATCAAGAAAAATTGTAGAATATTTGGGTTCAAGTGTCCTTTACACAATTCGAAGGAGTGTGAATGATAACCAAAAATCTGTCCGATCAAACATGGTGACCATAGACAGCTCAACACACTATTCTCTTTTCAGAGGACTTCAGACTGCTTATCTGTTTGACTTGGATTATTAAGGAGAGTACAAAGTATCTTGAAACAATTTCTGTTACAGAGGACTGCCAGTTCACAAGTGTGGTCTAACACACATTGAAGACCACACTTTATAATTTTCTTACAAGTGGACGTGGAATGTGTTGGTCTTATGAATGATGATAGGGAATTTAACATAGGTCACTACGGTACAATGGGATGGCTCGATGCGTGTCCAGGCAACCTGGGTGCATGATGGTAAAAAGGCATGAAAATTTTCAATTTAAGATTCAGACAACAAAACAGAGGATAGTGAGGTATGTCTTTTGATGAAGTGCGAAACTCCCTTGTATTTTCTTTCTTTTCTTGGTAAAAATACAGTTTTACATTAAAAAAGACGGCTACAATCATCACTGTTACCTTTCTCTTCGGCAATTTTCCTCTGCCATGGCGGATGACACTAAGTAGAAAACAAGTGGTCGCCATGCGGCCAAGTTATGTGTTATGAATGAACTCAGACATTTTTGCCTTTTTTTTTTTTTTCATTTCACAGATAGATAAATCAATATAAACAGAACCCAAAGCTTATTTAACCCATTGGGCACTAAGTTTTAGAAGACAAGAGAAAACAAGCAGAATAAGAATGCATAAACTCTTACTGGTTTCACCATTGTCTTCACAATGAGAAACTCTGCGAAAACATATCGTCCCAGAAAGATGACAGTAAAATATCACGTGTTTTGCATGACATGACATCTATCCAACCGTCCCAGGCGACCATAGTGACCTATCTAAAGTCCTCAATAGCTGTCACTACTTCACGAGAATTGAATCAGTGAATCCTTAACTGATATATTCCCATGAGAAAAAAGAGGAAAAATTGGTAATTATACGCGTTGCAGGTCAAAATTAACAGAAAAAATATAACTTATTATAATGCGACCCAAGTACGAAAACCCCATTCAGAAACTGTGCAGGTCTATCTTTTACTTCGTGTCACTGTATTCATTAGCTTTTAGTTGCTGTATTAGATTTATTTCATGAAAGTTCTTGTCTTTTTTTACCTGTGCTTAACTTTGTCTTCAGGCAAAAAATAAACAAATCAATGATGTACATTTTAGAAAATTGTCTCTGTTGTTACTTACAGTGCCAAAAAAATATCCTTTCCAAACAAAAGGAAGACTCAAAATGGGAGTAGTGGAGAGTTAAGTGATACGAGGAGATGGTATTGTAAGATGGGCTAGCATCAGGGTTATCACAAAAGGAAACCGATTCATCTATCCAAGCCAGTTCAAAAGCTTTATCTGTTGAATTTGCGGAGCGGAGGAGAGTGACAGTGAACTTGCGAAGGTAGAAATCCAAAATTTAGATATTCCCACAAGAACATTCCGCTAGAAATTCAGCCCTAGACTTGTGGTGGAACTTGAGACATGTTTGGCTCGTAGGGGAATCAAGGGGGGGGAGTGTGTTGGGAAAAATGACTCATAAGAATGACATTATCTTGTGATTTAAGATTGATTTTTTGGGATGACAACTAGTACATGATTTGTCAGCAATTTGTAATAAGATAGGAGAAACCTTGTAACAAAGCCTTTTCGTGCACTGAGAACAAAAGGATAGTGAAATAACTGTTGAACACTGAATTTATCTCATGCATGTACTGAACCTTAATAATAGAAAAAAAGTGACATTTCGCTATTATAGCTTAATTTAGTTACATTACGTGATTGTGAATATTGAGGTGTACTTTGTATATGATTATCACAAAAGCACTTTACTCGTGGTAGAAATCCTGTGTACTTAGAAGAAAGTAAGTTCTTATGTGATTGTTGTAGAATTGACTGTTAAAAAGAACAAACCTTAAAAATTGAAAGATACAGTCCTCGAAATTATTGAACCAGCATGTTGAGAGAATTCCACTAAAAAATTCAAAGGGACTCCAAAGTGGACTTTGTTGAGAAAAGTTTAAAGCCAATTTCTTTTGACCTGAAAAGGAAAGGTAGATTATCTTATCACCATGTTAAATGTACCCTTAAGGTTGTGTGGATTTTCCTGCCCCTAATTTTTTCAAAACTTCTTGGTGATGCAAGTATCAACCACTCCAAAGCCCTGGGAATGAGGACCTGCATGCGACTGTGATGATTGTCTGGTCAGTCATCTCAAAGAATTGTCAATTAATTGTCAATAATTATTAAAACATATTTTATTTAGTAAAGATGCATAACTTAAGCAGAAACAGTAGCGTTAGTTAATAAAATTCGTTGTTCAAGGATAGAATCTTATAGCCTCACAGGACAACTGTTGTGTACGCAGCAAACATCAAGACACAAGATAGAGGAGTACAAACTACAGGAAGTGCAGAACAAAGACAAAGAAAATTAGAAAAAGTGCCCCTTGCACTAAAACGAATTATGAACAGTCCAGAGTTTGATGGTGCAAGATACAATCGTCAACCTTGCAAACTTGCCAGTAAAACAAGCTGTTTTGTTTAGAAACCACCATGTTGGGTTGTTACCTCGAGGTGGTTATAGTAAAACTGGTGCCAAATAAGAATCAGAACCACTCTTGTCGAGTGTTTGGAATTTTGGAATCATGGACCGGACTGTAGAAGATGTGGAAGATTGATCAGACTTCAACTTTGACGAACTATCGGCCGGGTTGATTTTCCTGAGTCAGAAGGATGCGCATTCCTACTGAAAGGGGACTGGATTTCTAGCTCACTCTTAAGAGAAAGAATTGTAATGAATGTACGAAGAACTTAGAAAATAAGCTTAACACTCTGGATATGAACGGGACAGAGGTGTCTGATGCGGAGGCTATGAAAAACGAGCGAGTGAAAAAGAAATTTGCAGAAAGGGACTTATGGAAGGGTCCTTGGAGTTTGTGCAGTTTGTTTCTGCCTCACAAAACAACTACACTGTTTATGCAACAGATATCAAGACACAAGATAGAGGAGTACAAACTACAGGAAGTCAAGAACAAAGACAAAGACAATTAGAAAAAGTTCCCCTTGCACTAAAAAGAATTATGAACAGTCCAGAGTTTGATGGTGCAAGATATAATCATCAACCTTGCAAACTTGTAGTAAAAAAAGCCGTTTTGTTTAGAATCCACCACGTTGAGTTGTTATCTCTGTGAGGTTATAATAACGTTGCATGAAGTAGAATTTACTTGCAGATATTATAAAGCTGAGGTGATTTCTTGAAATTGTTTGAGCACATTTTCTCTGTAGTAAACAATTTGGGTTCTTTTACGTACGAATTGTAAAGGGACAAAGTCTAACACCTTCACGTGCAAATAGTGCACGAGTTATTTTTGTAATCCTGCTGTGTGATAACTCAAATGTTCCCTCATGAAGGAACCACAAAAGGGGCAAAGTATAATGCTTTCATGTACAAACTGTGTGATTGTAACGGTATATCTCATGCAGACTGGCTTTTCACTCAAATAATAGCATAACCACATTGTGACAACTCCAACGTGGTGAATCCTAACACTGTAAAACGGCTGTTCTGTTACTGACAAAGTAGATGAGGTTGACGTATTGAAACTAACGGCTTGGTCACCTGACCAAAAAGGGAACAAAAATGTACCCTACCACGCGGTCCCAGGCTGGCTAACAGCTAGAAATTGTAACTTGAATGTATGAAGACCTCTTTAGTTTTGTAATTAGTGACTTAAATAAAGTGAAAAATAATGATGCAACCATCTACAACAACGATGAAAGACATGACGTTTCTCAGACTAGCTTCATTATCTTAACAAACCGTGAAGAAACCTTGAAACCTTCGAGTATTCCCTCAAAGCAACATTTGGTGAGTTGATATTCATAGTACTTTAATAAATTGTTTATTTTGTGCCAGATTTAGGAAGGAAAGACAAACAAAAGTTAATCTTTAGTATGAGGATCAACTCTGCTTTGCACAGTGAATTGCATTTTCATTTTCAGCAAAACCCAATTTCACACAAAAAAAGTCTTAATTTAGGATGAACACAGTAGATTGTTGTTAAGCTGACACACCGAAGAATTTAAAATAGCTCATGCATAGCTCATCTGTGAATAATTCTCCAATTTAGGTGGTTTAAATCAGGTTTATATTGTTTGCAGTTAATCTAGATTGTATTTGTTGTGAAAAAGGTCAGGAATAAACTATTTTGCAAAAGCAAATTTCTATAGTCAAAGTAATTCCCTCTGTAACCTCAGTGAAGTAATCTATGGGCTACTTGCAAACCCTTGCACAATACTCTACCTCAAACCAAAATGTCCCTGATCCTATTGTACTTGAGGCCCCAGTTCCTCAAACCTGTACCAACAGGGCAACGTAGCTGAAGATATGTTTAGTCAGTTGAAAACTGGCAAGCAAAAGAGGACAGTGTGAAGGAGCAAGCCATAGGGAAAGGATGGCCCGATAGGATAATTCCACTTGTTCCCAGTTGTAACAAATGAAATGACGTAAATAATACTAATATTCTGAAAGTTAATTCAGATATTCCACAATGTGAGGTGAATAATAAGGACCCAAGAGAAAGCTATATAGAATTAGAAAAGAATGTTTAAAATGGCACCTTTATAAGCACTTTTTATATTATAACATAGCTATTTGGATGCTTATTCCTAGTACGTAACCAAGATCCTTCATCCAAGAAACCTTCCGGATGGTCACAGGTTCCAACAAGAGAACGATCCGAAGCACACTGGCCGACGAGAGAAAACCTTCATGGAAGACAACAGCATCAACTGGTGGAAAATGCCTCCCGTTTCCCCCGACCTTAATCCAATCAAGTTGGTTTGGCAAGAACTAAAGCACTTTTTGTGGAACGTGGTCAAGCCTCACACGAAAGAACAGTTAATTGATGGCATCACTAGATTTTAAGCTGAGAAGTTTAATGCCAAGAAATGCACCACATACATCGGCCACATGCACAAAGTTCTGCCTTTGGTAGTTGCACGCAATGGAAGAGCTTTTGGGAAGCCTTAAATAAAGACTCTTTTAGGAGCCACCAACTCTGTTAAAAGTTATTGACCAACAACATGACCGAATAAACCCTTTTCTAGTGTCCTTTACATTGGGACCCATGAAAATTTAAAGAAGCAAAAACAACAGTTGAGCCCAACTTGCAGCAACTTTCGTTTCCCACTTACTTCTACATGTGGAAAACAGCATCTCCTTAAAAGTTGTTCAAGTTGCTTTTGCAATCAAAGAGTGAGGTAAAATTTTAAATCCATTTTAAAAAACTGAACTATACACCAATAAAGTAATAAAAGCAATACTGCTCACAAATGAAGAGTACAAGGATCATCTCGCCAATCAATATCGTCTGCTCGGCTATTTTCATTTGGATTACGTCCATTACAATGAACCGACACCGCTCGCAGAGAAGGTTGTCAAGGGTCTCAAATACGGAAAACTTCAGCCAAATCACGATTTACATCATAGCAATCAAAATGGTTGATGGATTGTAGTGTTAATTCTAAACTTTAGGGCGCAAAAGAACTCTTTACGAGGCTTCTTCACTATGTGTTACTATGAATTGAACTTGACTCCTTACGGCAAACTACAGCTGTAGTTGGAGGCGAACTTACGAGCGTGATTTATTTTGGTCTACATGTTAGTAGCATGATAGTCGCAAATTTTACGAGAACCATGTCTTTTGTTGACTGTGCACGTGCAATTGCGATGCCGCTTAATGCTCATTTCAATGCAAAAAGTCCACACTATTTTCGTTGAAGAAATGTTCAACGTTCGCTCAAACGATGGAAGGGGAGAGGACCTGGGAACAAGGTTGGGAAGGTCAAAAAATCATTATGGCCGTATATTTCATGAGCATTCCTATAGAGCATTATTTTAACATACAATCATTTCTTCTGTGAGTTGTTTCATTGTTTACTTTCAAACGGAGGCGCATTTTTCACCGCTATACATCTAACATGAACTATGGAAAGTAAAAAACAATTATGGCCGTACATAGCACGAGCGATATAAAAACAGTTGTTTGTTACATGAGTGGTTTCCTTATTGATTTAATACTTGAAAACAGAGGCTCAATTTTCACCGCTATTACATGTATCTTGTGTATGCCGTCACTTCTAAAACCAAGTATTCCGAAAGTGTACTAAGAGGAGACCATACACTATTGTTTTCGCTTTCTATCTAAGCGCAAGCTTCATTTACACGAAAGCAAACGAGTCTCACCCAACGCACAGAGTGGTGACTCTTAGAATGAAAGGTGTAAGTGTACATTTTTAAAGAGTGCGCTTTCTTGACTCAAAATTTAAAACTTGGTCCTTGATCCTCAATCATCGAAACTCGAGACTCAATCCTCTAGGCACGAGACTCTATCCTCGAAAGTTTCAAGAATCAAGAATCGAGTCTTGTGTCTCGAGGATCGAGATGCGAGTGACTGTCAACTTACTTTTGAGCGGTACTGTATGTCATTTCATGTATTTTTGGTCTATGAAATAAATATTATTATTATTATTATTATTATTATTATTATTATTATTAGGTCTCTTCTTCACAAATGTTATGTAGTATTCATTGTCATCTGCAAATAATATTCTGTTTGGTCAGAGACCCAGTCTCATCTACCCAAGAACATTTGCAATTTTACCATCTGCTACATCAAGAACTCCCTTCCTACACGTAAGAATATGGCAAGATGCATGGGAATTATCACAAAGTCCTGATTGCTCCTTTTGCCTTAATCCTGAATCACTCCTTCATGCTGTCGCTAGTTGTCAACAAAAATATGATCGCTTCATTTGGAGACATGACTCAATCCTTATCTTCATTGCCAAGTCACTTCAACCCATAATTAATGTTCAGTCTTCACTCTATGCCGACGTTAATTGTTTTCTGAATCCCTCAATAATAACTGGTGAAAATTATTGTCGAGATCTTCTTTTCCTAATCCAGTTCAGGTGCCAGTATGTTCTAGCATTAACAGCTGGTTTTGAGTCTAACCTTAATAACAATACAGTACGCAAAAAACAAAAATAATTATCTGAACTTGATCAAAGAAATGAGTAGAAACTACATAAGTGTGAAATTTGTAAATCTCTCTGTGAACTCTCGTGGCGTTTTCCCTAATGAATGCTCCTCGTTATTAGACATGACCAAGGACATCAGCATTAACAAAATGTAGCAACTTTATTTGATCAAGAAACTGATAAATATAGCCATCAGAGCAACATATTACATCATGCTGAAGAAAAAGGAATTGGGATAGCCCAGAGTTAATGCAATTTTGGTTTTCTTTTCTTTTCTTCTTTGAATGATTTAATCTCAAGCAGCATTTATAAATTGCCTATAAGCAGCGAGATTTACAACGGAACATTCAAAAACACAAATAAAGTTTCCATTATTATTATTCTTATGAAGTTTCTGATTTTGTCGCGCGCACAGATGACGCGAGGATCACAAGCAGAGTGCGATTTCACTCTGGTCATAAATCTTTCCATCGGTTTCGTATCCAGTTGTCTAGCAACATACCATAAAATAATGCTAAAGACGCCATTCAACATAATGTCATCACGCATTTTGGGTTTCCAGGCAACAGGGCCACCAACTTGGGCTCATTTTATTCATCCTCTGTTTACTGAATGTTGGCGAATCACAAAGTACAAATGTATTTCTGAGCCAAATAAATACTAATTTGTGGCAGACCTTGAATGTGTGGAACCACCAGATAAATGAGTTGCCCACAGGGGTGTTCTTAAATCCCTATTCTTGCTGTTCAGTGCCCACAAGGGATACTGCCAAAGCAGCCTTTGTCTCAGCTACTTAGAGCCCAAAATGCTTTCCAGTACTGTGTATGACAACGGCTATGCCTCAGTGCTGTATTTGAGGCTCAATGTATATCACACTCGGAGAATGCCACCCAAAAAGGAAAGAGAGCACTCAAGACAAGGTTTTTTCAGAAAAATGAGATCCAGTCAATTGTTAAGAGAGTGCCGGTGATTGCTCTCATGAATGACAATCCCAAAAGGCAGAACATTTCCTATAGAGTGAAAGTCATCACACCCAGCTCTGATATTTGCAAAGCTGGATAGTGAATTAAAAGTCCTTAAATTGAATTACTACAGCAAACATGGTAATTTTTAGCACCTTATTTCATAAGGGCACATAAATTGATAATTTCCAGGTTCAATAGGGTGCACTGATCGAGTAAGAATTGCATATTGTAATTTGACACCACCTCAAAACAACAGGAGGAAACATATCATAATCTTTACTATTCTTAACAGTAGCAAGACTCAAAGATGACTGGATATACAACACACTGCAAAAAGTCCTACTGTGAAAATATGATTATGTGTGACAGCTGTTTCTGTTGGTAATTCATAGTTAAGGTATTGTTTAGGAAGATGTCAAGTATACAATGTGCACATATAACTGAGAGACATCTTACAGTACATATTTAATGGCCACATGAATTTGTTGTTATTTCTAATTTTTCCACAGGACATGTGCTAACTTATCCAGTCCACCAGATGAGTGGTATTGTGCTAACATCCACACGCAAGCTTAAGAGGAAACACTGAGGACCTCCCTGTGAACATTTTATTATGTGTATACCATATTTTTTCACCTACAAGCCGAGACCTTGAAAGTGTCCACAAAAAGTGCAATGATGGGCTGTTCCACTCCCAAATATCCTAAACCAGACCAGCAAAGAGAGCAGCATAGTATTTTATTTGTAATCTGAAATTTGAAGAGTTTATTTTGCAGAGTTAAGTCAGGTCACCTTTCAGTGTGTGGGACGCAAATACTCTGATTGGCCAGAAATACACTGATGTCATGACAATTTTATAACATGTAACAAAAATGGTGCTGCAGTAACACAATTTACAGTTATCTCACATCGACATTAAGATTGCTCAGCTTCTGCAGGTACTGCTGTGATTGGACTGCTGCTTTGCCTAAAACCCAAAGAACTCTCAGATTATCCTTCCTTCAAAGCTTCCCGTGGATGGTACAAGAAATTGAAGCGACACCACCTGGTCATAACGCATATGAAAACAATTCTGGCACAGTGACTGCCTGCCGACCACCTACACCATGCATGAGACAACTTTGCGTTTTGAGCTTCCATCAAACCACACACTGGTATTCAGTGGGAGCCAAAAAGTGGCAGTGAAAACTTGCAGAGCAGAAAAGCAGAGCTTTACCATAGTACTTGCTGTTGCTGCTGGTAGAGCCAAAGTGACCCTGGGTTGAGAGCACTTGCACTAATGCATCAAACGGCTCCTTTAGTAGCCACTAGTTTCATTAAAGTGCATAACATTCAGAAGTTACTGTTGTTGTGTTTTATTACTTCTGCTTCATTGGTATCTTGACTATAGGCCGAGGGGAAAACTTTGATACTTTACTTTTATTTTAAGGTTGGTGTGATGTCTTGGTGACCTAATATTATTATGTAGATGTAGATTATTGTACCAATGCAGCAGATATCTTTTCCAGATCCATATTTATTTATTGTGCATGAGTGTAATTAGTCAGTTTAAAGTACAGGGAAATAAATATTCATACACCACTTGCAGTGGCATTATTTCTGATAAAACATCAAATACTAATAATGGGAGGATACTGTATTCTGTTCTGAATACAGAGGACAGCTGTATTTGCTTGTTCAAGCAACAGCTAAAAGGACAATAATACTGTGAACTGGTGGAAGTTTTGACCAAACAAGGAATTATAGCGTTACTTCCCTGCGTTGAAGAAGTGCAAGAAAACTTTGGGCAACTACAGAACAAAAAAATGGAAACCAAGGTCACACATTTTAGCCCATACATCTGCTAAGGCAGCCTTTATCATAATTCTCGCTCTTTTTTTGCTCCTCAATAGCACTAGCAAAGATATTTAGTTTAACTCAGATCACTGTCTTCTTGTTCATCAAGTTTCAAGAGACAATGCACTATTGCTAAATGTAACATAAAACAACAAATGTAAGCAGAGCTTCACATGCACCAGTGGAGCCACATGGCTACGAAAATCTATCCATCCGAGAAAAATCACATACCACAGGGGCAAAAAATGTTTAATCTCACACTTTCCACTTAGTTTGGGAGCCTGCAACCCGATATTGCACATTCATTTTGTGATCAATAAATTATATATTGGCAGCTGTCAAAGCAAGGTATCCACTGACCAGTATCATCTGGCTGTATCGTGGTATCAATCCATTGACATTGGGTATTTTTTTGAAAATATCCCTTGACAAGTTAATAGTTTTTCAATGATCCCAGGTTCAAGTTCAACATTTTCAATGCATAGGGAATAGGGTGCTTTTTCAACCATTTTAAAGCCCATAAAGGACCGGCACCAACATTTTGTCTTACTTGTGAAATGAAATCGTGTTTGTCATGTAAATGACATGGGTGTGGAGTTGTCCTATGTGTGGAAATATTCAGTATTGAATTTAGCAATTTATTTTCATATAGCTTTTGTAGTAAAAACATGGGTGGTTGGTTTTGCTCTCCAAAGAGTAAAGAAAAAGAGAACAGTCTAGTGTCAGAAGGCACTCAGAAAGCAATGCAATACAACACTAAAAGTGGTGGAAAAAACGTCGAAGAATGGCAGCAACAATGTGCACAATCCTGCAAATAACAGTCAGTCATCACAGGGCTGAAACTAGAAGTGATATCTGATATCATGTAATCCAAGTAAAAATGTTGAAATGTGTCAAAATACATTACAAGATTCTCATGCTGAAATTCAGATCTTACATACACTTTCTTCTCTTTCTCTCTCTCTCTTTTCCTTTTTTTTGACAAAGCAGACTGGTGTCTTGACTGGCAAAACCTGGTCTTTGTCCGGTCAAATGACCACTCTACAGTCAAAAGACATTCGCAGGCTTGTATGCAATGTTAGAAGTTATTGGAGTTGTCTAACACACAAGGTGTTCAAGATCACTAGAGCACATCACCAAATACCCTAGACGTTTGGCTGTGCAAGTTCATTTGTGAAGTGACCAAGCAAAATGGAGAGTGTTATCCGCCCCAATTCACTTTATTTGAGTGAGTTATATCAATAAATTTTGTGTCAATTCAGTATTTAACAACTGCACCATCAACTTTTGCTTTGAGAAAAAGTAACATTTGCAGGCATGTAAATGTTTACATTAAATGTGGGCAGTAAAATAATGAAATTCTTAATGCAGTTTATTATTCTTTTGTTGTTCCTGCAGGAATTTCGCCCAGAAGGCGGAGGCCCAAAGAGGCACTCTAGTAACTTGCGCATGGGAAATATTTTGATTTGCTTAAACCGAGGCCCCAAGGATCGGTGGGTAATGATGACGTTTTTTATTGTTCGTGCCCGCAAGTACAGGGTTGCCACTCATCAGAAAGTTAAAAATTCCCTGACTTTTCACTGACCTTTAAACAGTTTAAACTGACCTTTTATTAATGAGAAAAAATCGATGTTTACATTCCCTTCAGCTTTTTTTAAAAGGCTATCAATATTTTTGTCCTCTTTTTCGACCTCTTTCCGCTTTTTGCGGAAAGAGGAAGAAGGAATTTGGAATAAAGCATTCACAATGAAAACCACTGACCACAACTACTACATGTGTCAGGCTTAGAGTGTTCAATTGATTGCTTTGCTTGCTTTGCAGCATACTTTTCATCTTTTCTGATAGAAAATGCATTTCATAAGTCTGGAAGAAAACTTATGAACTATAAACCAGAAACGGAATTCCCTGACTTTTCACTGACCTTGACAATATCAAAGATTTTCCCTGACTTTTCCCTGAACTTGAAAAAATTTTGTTCTTCCCTGACTTTTCCCTGACCATGGCAACCCTGAAATAAGAGATAGTATAGTGAAAAACAGAAAATCCTGAACAGACCGCTTAGGTATATTTTGTGATATTTATTGTACAGTCATACTTTGATACTCTTTACAGTTACATGTTATCAGTGACATTCTGTGAAGCAGCTGTTTTGAAAGTTATGGACCAAAAGACTTTCGTTAATCGCAGACGAATTTATGAGGTGTTTTTTTGCCAGACACGAGTTTGCAAATCTTTGATTGGAAACAACTTGCCAGACATAATCTCTCTTTCTTTGCATCTTTGGGGGAGTAAGACTCAATCCCAAACAAGCAAGACAATTGAATCAACCGCTAGCATATCACTGGCAGAACGATGGACGATTAAAGAAATTCACCGACATTTAAATTCTGTGCTGACTTATTCTCATCTTACAGATGTTTTTCTATTTAAACAATGATTTCAAGTGACCTCCATTCATTCTGCAGCCCAGAATGAGAGTTGCTGTAGCATCTTTTCTTTTTTTGTCCATTTTCAAAGACTTTTTGGTCTGATTTTGAACCTTTTTGGCACCTACTTACAAAGGACACAATACAATTATCACTGCACCACATTATAAGTAGGAGTAGTGACCACAAAATGCCCTTTTCCTCATTTACTTAATTATATGCTTATCATTCGTAAAGTTTATCTGTGAGTCTGTAGAGAAAACAAGACACCACCAAGTATGGGTGGGTGTAGCAATGGGCAGTAGGCTAGGACCGAACTACGTTTGTCTGTTCGTCGGCCACGTCGAAAAACAAATCTTCCAACAGTATCCTGGAAAGAAGCCTGACCTCTACAAACGATATATTGACTACATCACAGGCGCAGCTTCCTGCAGCAAGAACGAACTTGACAACTTTGCTGAATTTATCAACAACTTTCATCCAAGCCTTAAATTCACTTGGGCCATCAGTGACAATCAACTGCCTTTTCTAGATCTCCTGCTGAAACCAACACCCCAAGGACTAAGTACTTCCATCCACTACAAAGAAACCGACTCACACTCATATCTTACAAACACTTCGTCACATCCCGTCCGATGCAAGAAGTAGGTCCCCTACAGCCAGTTTCTGCGCCTCAAACGAATATGCAGTGTGAAGAACGACTGCAAGACCAAAAGCAAAGAAATGGCATCATTCTTCCTGCAATGTGATTATCCACTAGCAGTTTTAGATAGAGCCCTTCAACACGTTGACACTATCCCCCGAGATACAGCCTTACGACCACCTAAGGACGGACAATCCAACAGAGAAGTCATCCCTTTAATCTTAACATACAACCCCATCAACCACCATGTAAAGAACATCCTGTCAAGAAACTTTGACCGTTCAAAATCTGACCCTGAAACTAAGGAACTGTTTGATAACTCGCGAGTACTCAGCACGTACTGCCGCGACACCAACCTGCGTGATTCCTTGGTCAGCAGCAACCTTCAATCCGCCACAAACACTGAGGATGAACCAAATGGAACTTTTCCCTGCCGTTGTCCACGATGCAAGACCTGTGCCCATACCAACCCAGCCTCCCAGAGCAACACCTCCGGTGGACCTCTGACCATATGGTAGAGGTTCTCATGCATGACAAGTAACCTCGTGTATATCATAACTTGTTGGGCATGCACTATGTCGTACGTTGGCGAAACCGGACGTAGGCTTGGGGACAGGTTCTGCGAACACCTCAGATCTGTCTCAAAGAAAGCTGACCTACCCATTGCTAAACATTTTTCCTCCCCCGGTCACACAACAGATGATATGATGGTAACTGTTGTTCGAGCGGGTCTTCACAACAGTAGGGATAGACGTAGAGTGCAGGGCCGCCTAATTTTTAAAAAGAAACTCTACAGCAGCCCGGCATAAACATTGACTTCAATTTTATTTGAGCGAACTCTTCCAGCGCATGCTTCAAATGTTGCCACATTTGAATAAAATGACGCACATTCAGTGTAACGGCATCTTCCACTGATGAAGGGACAGTAGTCCCGAAACATCTGGATTTTCAAACATTTTAGCGCTAAGAACACAAAGACAAATTTTAATTGTAATCACCACCAAGTATACATAGTTTGAAAAAAATGATTGTGGCAAAATATGAAACTGAATGACTTATTAGCGTTAACATTGAAACAACTGGCTTCTTTATAACAAAAAAATGGTTTAAATCTCTTAAGAATTTTGTTTGAAATTGGTCTTGTTCTTTATCTTATTGCCTGATTAACTGCAATTTATATTTGTCATAATTGCTTAGTTTAAGTGTGACTAGTACTTATATTTGTCATAATTGCTTAGTTTAAGTGTGACTAGTACTTGCTGTATTTTTTCGGTTTCAAGATACCCTGAATTTTTTAACTTGATTCTTTCAAGTTGATGACTGAAAATTTTGTATAAATACCCAGTTATAAGACGCAACCTCAATTTTGCGCTTTTTTCGCCATATTCACTTGCAAAACAATAGCATTCTCAGAGTTCCTAATTACAGTCATGTCAACTTTTTTAACAAAGGGAAAAAAAGTCGCACACTTACAAGAACAAAGCAAAAAAAATCACACCTATAAAAGATATATAGATAAATAGAGTATTCCTTCTTAGGAAACATTGCTTCTTTCTGAAGCTATGAATACTAATTGATCCAAATTCAGCTTTATAAGCATGTCTCAACTTGTTGAATGCTTGGTTGTAAAACTTCATCACAGTGATTTAGTTAAAGCATTCCTAAGTTTGAAAAAATCATGCCCAGTACTCATCATTCCTATGATATCAACTTTAAATTGAAAATAGTGGTGGAGGCTGAAAGCAGTTAACTAAAATTGGGAAATTGCAAGCAAGTACAGAATATCTGAGTCAATGGTTCCCCAATGGCAAAACCAACAGCATGTGCTATTTACTGGCGAGCTTAAGATGACTGCCAAACATACATCACTGGGTCGGTACAGACCAAAAGATCCACATCTAGATCAACGCTTACCAGACTGGTTTAGCAATCAAAGTCAACATATGATAAAAATTATTTTGTCTTCAATTTACACTAATTTAACAGTCTACATGATCACTGTTAACACACAACACATGCATGTAAATACTCCATACTGTTTTATTTTTTACAGGACTTACAATTAAAAGCATGACACTCCGGTTAAAGGCGAGCAAACTCAGCTCTGATCCAGATTTCAAGGCATCTGTTGGATGGTACAACAACTAGAAACAAGCCACACTGTTTCAATCAGAGCAAAAACAACTTTGGCCCAGCACCTACCAGTAGACACGTGCTGAAGGCCCAGAGCAACATGCATATGAGTTAAGCCACATCTTAAACATGGCAAAACTCCCATGCAATTTAAACTGCCAGCCACAAGAACCCTGGAATTCACTTGGCAACAGAATAAATCCAACTTTGTCGTGCAGTGGAGACAAGCACAGTTTTACAGTCATACCGGCAGTTAAAGCCAACAGAGAAAAACTACTGCCAAAAGTCGCTTTCAAAGGCGTTCGTCAGCTGCGAATCCAAATACCACCAAGAATGCAGGTTTCGGTATGCAAAAAATGCTGGATGGATGAAGAAGGTATTTTTCTTTTCTTGTTTATTATTATTTAATACTATACATCAGCACAGTTTAGTTTTTGAGTTGTTAATAAGTTATTTTAAAATATTATTTCCTGTATGTTTTGAGTGCATAATAAAGTTACTAAATAAAACACCAAGTTTCAACAAAGACTAGAGGACCTAAAACACACAAGTGTGAATTTATCAGACTTTTGAATTTCTAAGGCTTACAATGAACTGTATGCACAGGGCTCAAAATAATTTCCAGAGACTCCGGACACATTGACCGGCCAAATTCATTTTAGCTTGGTCACGTATCATTTCTGGCCGGTCAAATCTATAAGAGAAATAACTCTTAAAACAGGGCCAATCAATTAGAACTGGCATTACATATTTCCAGAAAAGTCGTTGCTTAGAGTTTAAAGCACTCTATCCACTCATAGTCAACAATAAAAATAAATTATTGTTCACATTAAATTTGTCCAGAGCCTCCGAATAAAATGATTTCTTGTACATATCACAGTGACATCTTGATCCTAAAACACTGCCAGTAATCCATGTTACTCCCCATTACAAGGGGAGAAAATTTGTGTTCATCAAGAAAAGTAACTAATAAGAGTGAAAATATTTTTGCTTATGCAATTGGAAGTGCCTGAACCCTGATGTCTGTTGAATTGTACACAACAGTTCTAGTTGCATTTCACCGAGACTTTCAGCTCAAAGTTCCGCAATTATACACAGTGACTCACTACATACTGATATCAACTGAAACAACTGAACAGTATGGAATTTTTAATTTACCGGTATTTCATTTTCTTACGATCGGATGGGTCTGGTCAACATGACAGGCAAGACGAAAGGTTGACCGGTCAACTCCCGCAGCAGTCAGGACATTGTCTGTTAACCACCTGTTATTCCATGGACTGATGCAAAAAGTGAAAGAGAAATACTGGTAAATTCTACCTTCTAACTAAATTGTTTCTTAAGGTTTACAATAAACTATTCTTGAAACTGAGAATGTTTTGATGAAAGCGGTGTAAATCGAACTGAAACAGTGCATGGAACACTGCGTTTCCTCTCACCTATCGTATGGAATGAATGTGGAAATCTTCATTATGAATAGGTATATTTCAAAGAGCTACACGATGACTAAGAACTATTGACCGACAATATACAGAGCAGGGGCAGCTGCCGTGTTAACTATTAATAGTTATATCAAACAAGAACTGCTAAAAAGCGTTTAAGTCTCACTTAGTGGAGATAAGATAAGAAACAAGACACTCTTAAAGTGTTAACTCGAGGCTGCATGCAGATTGGAAAAGAAATAAGGAGATAAACTCTTAAGGAGCCAGTGTGCAGCCAGGCACAGGTTACACAGTGACTACTGACTGCCTTATGGTTCAAAGAATAATCAGGCTAAACTTAAACTGGAAAAAGATTATTGTTCAATTGTTGCAGTTTATAAATGAAAAGTGACAATTTCCAATGATGTCTGGGCAATAATTCTGTAATTTCAACAAATCTTCCACAATCAAAGGCAATACCATGAGGCAAAGATCGAGACCTTGCATATCTACAACTTCAAGGAAACATCAGTGAAGACATTGGTATGAAAAATAAATACACATTTCCAATACTAGAGAACTTCAAAAGTAAATAGACTAGTTCAATTTGTAGACTAGTACTTTCCATTGGCTGATGACTGCTGCAAGTAGAGTCTATGACAATAGAGTACAATTCTACACTTACAAAGTAACACATCTATGACACAAACGTAACATCAGAAGAGTAGTTGAAGTTGGTTCTAGTAGTTGAAGGTTAAAAATCTTTGATATCTTGAGTATTCATAAAGTACAACGCAACTTCACATCTCAAAAACTGCGAAAATCTATCAATTAAATACATACAACCAGGCGAACCTGCAATGTTGAATATATTTAACCATAGCGTTCCACTAACTGCATCAATATCGTGAGAAACATAATTCCTCAAATAATACAGCATGAAAGAGGATTTCCCCTGCTATAATATTTTCACGTACACATCCAATTACGCGTACGTATGAATACAAGGGTGATTCAGGGAAAATTACATCATTGCCAAAAAGCCATACTAGAACATGATCAAATATGGGCATCACCTCAATCATTGCCAAAAATAAACCACACGCTCATCACGAGTCTCATTTGCATACAATGAAAGTCATCACAATTCTTATTCCCAAGTTTCCACGGTTGCCGCTAGCAATGCCTGGGACCACAACCGTCGTTTTGTGTACATAATACAAACCAAACAAAGGGCTTGCAGATTATGACTCTCAAGACTACTAACTAATGACTGATTAATTAACAAATGGTAAAGTGCTGCCCGCAACCATCCAGTTATAGTCTCTTGCTTCTTGAGTGCTAAGCAAACCTCTCAAGTGCATCCATAACTCGATGGTTCAGACACTCCTAACGATCTCCAATGCCATTTTCACGACAGACTCACAGCTGTAAACACTTTAACTCTTTTCTGACGGTCAAAATTCGACATAAATCAAACCATTGAAAACAGTTCTGGTCAAAAATTCATAAAATATTTATTACTCGCTTAAATAGTTCAAGTAATATACCATTTTAAAGCTTATTTACTGTAGAATTAAATCGATCTTCTAAAATTCTACTCGCTACAGATTAAGTCTACATTCTTTGCCATTCAAAGTGGGTTGTAGCTTGGAAAACGTACCATTTGAAAAAGTGTTTTCTACAAAATTGCCCACATGAGCCCTCAAATTAAATAAAAAGTACAGATTTCTGTTTCCTCAAAGGTTGTTGATGATAAAAATCTGTAAAAAATATGGCTTGAACGGAGCGCGAGTGAGAGAGCACTAAACGAAGGCTCACCTTCTGGCGTATTTTCCTTGAAATTCTGCCATACAAGTCCTTTACAAAGTTTGGGGCGTGTTCGAAGGAAGGTGAGAAAAAAAACAATATTTCTGGCAATATTTTGTCATTTTTCATGAAATAAAAAGCAAATTCATGCACAGAAAACGTTCTTTTTGGAAAGTACTTCATGTAAGACAACCGCTCCCCACAATTTTAACGCTGACCAGTTGAACGGCTCTGGTACATATTTGTACCACACTGAGTGACTTCGTCAGAAAAGAGTTAAGGGTGTATGTAAAACACAGAACTTACCCGGAACCTGCCAGAACCTACCGGAACCTGCCGGAATCAACCGGAACCTACCGGAACCTGCCGGAATCACCCAGAACCGACCCGGAATCCCCCGGAAACCAAAATAATAAAAATAAAATAAAATAAAGATAAGAAATAAAATAAACACAAGTAACAAAGTAAGAATAAAACGCTATAGAAATGATAAAAATAAATAGTTTCACTTCAAAATGACGGTAACAGAACGGCACGTGACTAAGGGAGTTACGAGCTAATCAGGAAACAGGCGCAGAAAAGAAGAGGAAAGCGCGGGTTCATTAACTTTTCGTGGAATTGCATTAAAAAAGAACAACCAGAACTAAACGAAGTCACACAGGAATTGGTTTATTCAAGTGAAAAGATACGAGAACATATGACTTCACTGTTTGTGACAAAAACTGCTGTTTGGCTTGCTTTGGTTGGCGGGTAACTGCCCTCCCATATACATAATGCATAAAATGGCTGGAGCTTAAAAATATTCGTAGAAGCTGGAACATTTGTATTAATTTATCTATTGATCTAACACAAGCAACGGACATTAACGGCTGACAGATTCAACCTCATTTACCAAGATTATTGTCTTGATTACCATTATTCAACATCGTCAAGACCCTGATAAACTAACAAACAGAACATGATTACAAACGTCGTTCCTGTTGACGGAAGACACGATTAACCTAACGCTAAGGGCTCGATATTACCCTAAACAAAGCCTAAGAACGCAACAAAACACCTTTCAAAACAGAGTGATGGGTGTAGGAAATACCACTAAACCGAGGGTAGATAGTTACGTAATGAGTACTTGAAGGAAACACAACGACGTCGATTACATGGGAGTAAGACAAAACAACGGTCGTTGACAGGTACCTTTCTTTATGATGGTAATCGTACTGAGTGAAGTCCAATTCGGTCTGTAATCATATGAGTAATTAACAAATGGGACGACCGCAAAACGGGAGTCCGATTTGTTAATCAGGAGTATGGTTACAGATTGAATTGGATGACACGATGTCCTGTTACCAATTAATCATAACCATTACAATTTCCCACAAAAGTAAAATTGCCAACTAAAAAAGAGCTTTTAACAGTCATTTTCAAATATCACAATTAAAAATATGGAGAGCAGCTTGCAAAATGGCTGTTAAGTTTCTTTCAAAACAGTCGCCGGAGCCTAAACCTCCTCAATTTTACAAAGTTACTCTCTTAAATTTATTACTATAGTGATTGTAATCAATGATTGGGGGATTTAATGAAAAGGACTTACAATGATAAGCTCATATAGCCGTTTGATTACAGCCAACTGTCCGCGATTGCAACTTTGCAGATTAATTAGGGCAGAATACAGCAGTTTATGCACCAATCTATTTGAGGATATTGTAATTGTTATGATTATGTCTGATAATATTATTAGATTTCATTTTGTCTTTTGTTTTTTGTTCGCCAGTTTATAACAGTGGTACGGACTGAACAGAGTAATCGATAACCTGAGAAAACAGACGTGGTATCAGATTTGGCGTCTTTATAGAATAATTTCAATACTGCTCAAATGAAGCACACGTTTCCTCGGTTCTCATAAAAACCGGTTGATATAGCTCTTCACTATTGTCATCTTCAGACTGTGATTCATCTTCTATGGTGATCGTCTCGGCTTTCCTTTCATTCATGGTCGTACTTGAAAAAACTGTCCACGCTCTCTCGCTGACTTCCACAGCGCACGTGGTTTCGAGTCGTAAAACAATACTTTGTACTTTGGTCTTTGGCATTCCGTTAGTCACCTGCCGACCTGTTCAAGTATTAGGCTGATTTAACAAGAGGACGGGAACCAAATAAACAATAAAAATAATACAAATCAATTTAAAATAATTAAAACGAAATAAAATAATAAAAATTGTAGCTTTCAGACTATTTTTAAGGTGGAAGCTACCTATATTTAGTATATTTATTTCATTTTCATTATTTTCATTTGATTTGTATTATTTTTTGTTATTTGTTTTTTTTTAAATTTTATCATTTGCGCTTTTTTCAAGGTTCCGGGTAGGTTCCAGGGGGTTCCGGTAGGTTCCGGTAGGTTCCGGGTAGGTTCCGTGTTTTACATACACCCACACTTTAAGCCGGCCGTTGAAAGAAGACGCGTTGGTGCTTCTCGTCTGCTGAGAAGCTGATTTGACAGAGGTTATTTATCGCGGGCTTCCTATCACATTGCTGCAAAAATTGCGAGCAAAATTAAACGTTCCTTCACGAAGCTTTGAAGCGTGAGACACTCTTCGAGTGAACAGTAACTTAAACCTTTCACTTGCAAAGATTTAGCAAACTTTCCACATTTCAAAATTTCACGTAAGCTCATAGAAAGTAACCTTAAGTTTAAGCTTAATTTCACGCTACGAGTATTTACCGAAAAGATTTCTATTTGGATAAGGTTTGGAGACCTGTACAAATTATTTATATAAATGAAAAGACTAACTCTTTCCTATGTCATTAACATTCTCGAAAGCTCTGACCGTAAACAAGTGTCGCCATTAAGCTTTAAAACTTGACTGAACTGAAATCAGCTCAAACCTTTGGTTGTGTTCAAAGCTGTTCATGCCACCTTCATGTGCACGTGTCTTGGTGCTCTGTGAATGAGATGAAATAGGCTATTTAAAATAAAAATTTGCAGAAGAACTTATTTCAAAAGACTTACCAACGTTTTATCATAAAGCAATGAATATTCACCTCCCAGAAATTGCATGCATCTCGCTGGCGACTCGCTGGTGCAGAGGCTCCAGCTTTCTTCGCATGTAAACGAATCCTACTTCGTTCTCATTTCACTAACAAAGCTTTTGGTAGATCCATGCTCCGACGTTCATTCTTTGAAATACGCAAAAAAAGACCAAAACGATGGTTTCACCTAAGCATACCGATGCAGAAGGCGCAAGAAATCTCCTTGTTCTTCTCCCATCTGTAATCGACCAATCACGTTGCACGGGTAAACAATAAACAACTCCCTACTTTTTACTGGGCTGTCTGTGGCAAATGCATAGCAAGTACGTGGCAAACCTGTGGCAGACGTTCCCAATCATAAAAACCTTCCGATGTAAGGACTCTGAAATTTTAATATTGGCCGCAAAATAGAATTGCAGAGCGAGACTAGTTTAAAGAAAAGAACCATTCAAATGGATTGGTTTGCTCGAAGTTGCGTTTAACATCAATCAATGCAGAATAACCGAAACATAGTTACTGCCAGGGCATGAAAAAAAACTTCTCTCTTTCTTTGTAGGATCCACTTGGCAGATGCGGATCCAGGGGGAGGGTTGAGGGGGTTGCAACCCCCCCCTTTGGGAAGTTTTCAAACTGGCTACCCATGTGTATCCCTTTTTCATACCAAAAATAATATTATAAGTTATAATATAAGTTTTAGTCCAATCGATCATTACAAGAAGACTGTAGCTATTCCTCTTCTTGACTCCTTAATCATCCAAATACAAGATCGATTGTGTGACGAAAATCGCCCCCCCCCCCTCCATCTGGTTTGTCTCGTGCTATCGATCATAGTAAATAAGGCACTGCAGCTGGATGATGAAGTAGAAGGCATGCTGTTCTAGGAGAAAGACATTCCATTTCTTAATCCCTTGGAAATGAGGTAGGTAGATGGAAAACACTCTGGCAGTTAACAGATAGGGAGCTTCCAAACAACCTTTTATTAGCTTTCAGTGTCAGTGTTTGCTATGAAGATGCTTTTCCAAGCATCTATCACCTACTGGTCGTTGTTTGCACCCTACCGATCAGAAGCGCAGAAGCTGAGCCGTCGTTTCACTGATGAAATGAATAAAGACCTGCTCTAGGTCAAGATAAGACAACATAAGATATAAGATCAAGATGATTTGTTAAACTCTGCTCAGTTTTACATGACATAAAGGTTATATTTATATAGGCATCTAAACACAGTACAACCAAGGAATACAAGAAAAATGGTAACAACAAAATGGAGAGCGTCAACGGTACCTGAAGAGCAATTGTCTGATCTCGCAGTACCACGGATTGCCAAGTATTACTCCGAGAGATTCGAGATAGAGGTAGACGAGATATGCCAGCAAGCCTTTGTAAAGGCTCATCCAAGAAGGCTCTTTCAAGCTAATCTGTTTGATCAAATAGGCGGGTGAAAAAAAGAGACAAACAACTATCGTCGTTGCACTGTACTCTTCGTCTTTAAAAGTAGTGTCACCAATTGACAAACTTATACCTCTGAAATCAAAATGAAGAAAATCTACATATTCAAACATTACCCTCCCCCACTCCCATTCCTTTGGCCCTCGGACGTTTGCCTTGAACTCTCATACTTACAACCCCCTCTTTGAAAAAATCCTGGATCCGTCCCTGCTTGGTTATCTAATATTTCAAAGTGGTAGCCAGTCCCATTAACTCTAAGTCCTGCATCCCCAGAGAAAAATATATATAAACGAAACAAAACAAGAACAAACAAGGAGAAAACGACCGGTTTACTCGATGTTATTTTAGAGTTGAGATCCTCCAAATTTACAAGTTTTGAACCCAAATCATTCTAACAGGTAATCAAAAGTGAGCAAGGAGGACCCCTACATATTTACTTGGAAAACCAAGATGGTGTTCGCCATTGACAGGGTTTCCTTGTGAAATATATGTGTCATTTTGCACAATCGTTTATAGTACCTGTATTAGTTGCAATCTCACTCCCTGATAACATGCAATTACATGAACTCATTTTGACGCAAATTTTAATTTGTTACGCCCGGGCTTAGCAGCTACACCCCTGTCAGCGCTGAAGTCTGTCTGGGAATTTTTCTCTTCTGGTCACCCTTGCGGTAAACTTTAACAAAAAATATTGGTGTGTTATATGAAGCGTCTGAGCTAAGATAACAACAACTAATAGTATTTTGAAATCGTAGAAGAGCCCTCGTTTCCACTTCTGTCTTCTCCCACTTATGACCCCTTAGGGAAAGGAATGATCGTGTCTTCTAGTCTTCTAGACCTGCTTTGACAATCATATCTCTTATATTCAGTTAGGGCCTAGTATAAGAAGCTGAAGTGGCACTTGCAGACAGTTTTTACCATCGTTCGACTACGAAGCAAGGGCACCCAACGTCAATTTTCGGAAAATATCTGCTCGGAAGACGATTTGAGATCTAGAATTTTCGGAACATTTGTTGTAAAATTTCTTGCTTGTCTGCCTCTCCTAGGATTTTCGAACTTCTAACAAATGGTAGAATTGCCCATTTTTTAACGGATTTTTACCCTAAAAAGGTCACCTAGAATTTTCGGGAGCCTTTTTTCTGCCTGAAATTTTCGAAAAGGTAACTTTTGATCCCTATAATTTTCGCATCACTAGACTTTCAGCTAGGAAATCCGATCAGATGAAAACTTTTTAGGGGATAAAATATGCCTATATCTACCGTTTAAATGCTAAAATACGTTTAACAATGCTATGTTTAAGTGGTTTTGTACTATATTCTCGTTGGCTGCCCCTGACGAAGAGGGACCTGTATTTGGCATAAGAAATACTTTCCTTAATCTCCTTACAAAACTTAATTAATCCATCAGTTATCACAATCGTTCGCACTGAAACCTAGAAACTTAGGGTAATTCCATACCTTCACTAAAAAAGAATGCGTCACAAAACAAGCTTTCTGTTTCTTTTCTTCATGATCTCAATAAGCACAACGTACAACTAAACGTTTACCGCGGGATCAAACTAACCAAAGCGAAATCAATATTATTGATGCAGATGTCGATGTTGGTACTGATGTTACTACCCGGGTACTACTCATGGACAGCAAGAGAGAATGAGCTACCAGTATATGCAGTTTTGTTCCGTTGTAAATATTCATTAATTTGTGACAATTGTTCAGACACACGGCGCTTTTAAAATAGTCTTCCTGATCCTGGACTTTAGGAATTTAACTTTTTAAGGTGAACGATAAACGGAACGTTTTGTAATTACTCTATCTGTTGGATAGGCAAATTCACTTGCAAATAACAGCCGTAGCCAGGTGACCTTTAATTTTTGGAGCAAAATACCTTCGACTTTGCTGGGAGGATTTTTTTTGGGGGGGAGGTAGGGGTTGACGCGGTTGTTTTAAGCACTTTTTGGAATGCACATATTTTTCGAGATTGGCAAAGGTCATTATTAGGATACTACAACCATTGTTATGTTTTTTCTTTCATTAGGATTCAATCTTTTTTTTTTTTTTTCACCTCTTTTCACCCCCGCAAAAATACGTTTCCACAAACAGCAATTACGCAAACATTTTTCCCGCAAAAATTCCTCCAGAGTAAATATTCTCTGTTATCAATGCTGAGTACGTACTGGTTACTTTCTGAAAATTGCAAAACTTGTAAGGAGAGTTTCATGCATTCTTTATTTGCCTCGAATTTATTTACATGGAATTTGCATTGAGATGTTTTAGTTCTTTTAAATTATATACATTATACTTCAGTGTTGTCTTTTAAGATAATATTGTTAGGCCTGTTTCAAACGTCGTGCTACTGCCGTGCTAAGCTGGCTCGACTGTAGTTCGACTACGGATTTTGCCAGGTACGCCCAAAAAAAAATTTAGTACAATGCTTTGTTTTGTAGCTTCGATTTACAAGTCTTTTTTTTTTTTCAGAACAGCCGTTTGACGGAAATTAATCGACATTAGATTCTCATACAAACACTGTAATTTCTCACAGGTTTGCTCACTTCTCAAGATGGCGTCGAAAACCGTCAAAACGTCTAAACAATTTGTAGTGAATTGTAAATGTGAGGGGCAAAACAGTATAATATCAATTAACCATAAGGTTGTGATAAAAAAGGCTAAATTATTGTGCATCGAGATCAGTGTACGTGTGATGAGAAGTAAACAAATTCACGCAAACATAGTGCAAATCGTTCGCTCCGACGACTGTGATTAGTAATAGCATCATCAGGACCAGGACCAATTGCCGCTGTTTCCAAGTTTCTAAAATTTTGGGTGAATGGAAAGCGCCCAAAATGCATCCAAGAAATTTTGGTTCTGAGAGAATCGTCTGCACGTACTACGATGTGTAAAAAAGTGTGCTGCACGCGCAAATTAGACCTATTGACCTTAGCATTACTTATAACTAGCCCCGGGTAACTAGCGGCTAGGAGCGATTTGCGTGGGTGTTTGGCACGTTTGATAAGATTAGAGGCCGACCATTTAACTTTTGCGGGGAAGGGGGGTGGGTGATTTTGAAAATAAATTCCTGCAAGCGCTTGTCGGAAGAAAAAAATTGCATGCAGCTCAAATGTAATAGAAAGCTTATGGGGAAAAAAGGGAAAAAATATCCTGCCCGCCAGATTGCTAGAAAAAAGAATTCTTGATGACCAGACTACTCCGGGCTGTTACAATCAGAGGACTTATAACCAAGGGTACTCAAACAATGCCTCTTGGATCAGAGGTCTTACAACTAGCGCTCTTACAACCAGGCCTTTTGCAAAGAGGCATCTTCCAACCAGGGCTCTTCCAACAGGAACTCTTACAACCAGGACTCTCAAAACAAAACTCTTACAGGGGCAACCAATGGATCTGTTCCTCAAAATATCTGTTCTTCAGGCACATTTTTGCTGGCTGGGAGATGTGGAAGAAATAATAGTCCTTAGAAGGAAAGTGTTGCTGGGAAAAAGATAATTCAGGGTGTCAGAGGGGATTTGAAGTCTAGAATAGCTGCTACGGGTTACTTGTATGGGGTTACTTACCACTAAAGATCTGAATTGTGCCCTATGAAACTTCCCAGTAAGTCACGTTGCAAGTTGTAAGGTTGCTGGCTGGGAACTCTTCCATCAGTCTTGCTGGGAGTGAGGAACAGATAATTTTTTTCCAGCAATCTCTCAAAATGCTTAAAATAGTCTCAGAAAACTTTATTCACGCTTTGTTGTTGTTTTTAGGTCTTTTTCGCAAAATTCCCGTTGGGTGCCCCTGCTCTTAAAACCAAGTGGCTTACAACCAGGCGTCCTACAAAGAGGATTCTTACTACAACGCGTCTTACAATCAGGATTCTTACAAAAAGGCGTCTTGCAACAAGGATTTTTACAACCAGGGGTCTTACAACCGGGGCTCTTACAACCAGGACTCTTGCAACTAAGAGTCTTACAACCAGGGCTCTTACAACCACGACTCTTACAACCAAGGGTCTTAAAACAAGCAGTCTTACAACCAGGACTCTTAAAACCAGGGGTCTTACAACCAGAGCTAAAACAACCAGGACTCTTACAACCAAGGGTCTTAAAACAAGCAGTCTTACAACCAGGGGTCTTACAACCAGGGGTCTTACAACCAGGGGTCTTACAACCAGGGGTCTTACAACCAGGGGTCTTAAAACCAGGGGTCTTACAAGAAGGAGTCTTACAACCAGGGGTCTGACAACTAGGACTCTTCCAACGAGGGGTCGTACAACAAGCGGTCTTACAACCAGGAATCTTACAACCAGAGGTCTTACAACAAGGACTCTTATAAGCAGGAGTCTTAAAACCAGGGGTCTTACAACTAGGACTCTTAAAACCAGGGGTCTTACAACAAGAAGTCTTATAACCAGGGCTCTTACAACCAGGACTCTTACAACCAAGGGTCTTAGAACCAGGAGTCTTACAACCAGGGGTCTTACAACCAGGAGTCCTACAACCAAGGGTCTTACAACCAGGGGTCTTACAACCAGGACTCTTACGACGAAGGGTCTAAAAACAAGCGGTCTTACAACCAGAAGTCTTACAACTAGGGGTCTTACAATTATGACTCTTAACACCAGGACTCTTACAACGAGGACTCTTACAACCAGGGGTCTTACAACCAGGAGTCTTACAAGCAGGACTCTTAAAACCACGACTCTTACAACAAGGAGTGTTACAAACACGGGTCTTACAAGTATGACTCTTAAACCAGGACTCTTACAACCAGGAGTCTTAAACGCAGTAATCTCAAAAACCAGGAGTGTCACAACCACGGGTCTTACAACCCGGGGTCAAACAACTAGGACTCTTACAACCAGGGGTCTAACAACAAGGACTCTTACAACCAGGCGCCTTACAACCAGGACTCTTAGAACGAGGAGTCTTACAAGGAGGAGTTTTACAAGCAGGACTCTTACAACCAGGCGTCTTACAAGGAGGAGTTTTACAAGCAGGACTCTTACAACCAGGCGTCTTAGAACTAGGAGTATTACAACCAGGAATCTTACAACTATGACTCTTACAACCAGGACTCTTACAACGAGGACTCTCACAACCATGGGTCTTACAACCAGGAGTCTTACAAGCAGGACTCTTACAACCAGGGGTCTTACAACTATGACTCTTAAAACTAGGGGTCTTACAACCAGGACTCTTCCAACCAAGGGTCTTGAAAAAAGCGGTCTTACAACCAGGGGTCTTACAAGCAGGAGTCTTTCAAGCGAGACTCTTACAACCAGGGGTGTTACAACTATGACTCTTAAAACTAGGGGTCTTACAACCAGGACTCTTACAACCAACGGTCTTAAAAACAAGCGGTCTTACAACCAGGGGTCTTACAACCAGAGGTCAGACAACCAGGGGTCTTACAACCATGACTTTTACAACCAGGGGTCTTACAACAAGGACTCTTACAACCAGGGGCTTTACAACCACGGGCCTTACAACCAGGGGTCTAACAACTAGGACTCTTACAACTAGGGATCTAACAACTAGGACTCTTACAACCGGGGGTCATACAACCGGGACTCTTACAAGCAACTGTCTTAAAACAGGCGGTCTTACAAGCAGGACTCTTACAACCAGGGGTTTTACAACCAGGGGTCTTACAACAAGGACTCTTACAACTAAGACTCTTACAACTAAGACTGTTACAACCAAGGTCTTACAAGCAGGACTCTTACAACAAGGACTCTTAAAACAAGGGGTCTTACAACTAGGACTCTTACAACCAGGGGTCTTACAACGGGTGTCTAGAAAACGACGACCTAGAAAACGAAGACGTACGACCTTGAAAACGACGACCTAGAAAACAACGACCTAGTAAACGACGACCTAGAGAAGGACGACCTAAAAAAAAAACCTCGGGGAGGGGGGTGGGGGCTTAATAGAAGTGTGCGAAATGCCCCATTCCCGGAGATAAGCAAAATATCATATTCATAGCAAATCTCAGTGTAATCTTATCATACGTGCCACACACCCACGCAAATCGCTCATAGTCGCTAGTTACCCGGGGCTGGTTATAAGTAATGCTAAGGTCAATAGGTCAAATATGCGCGTGCAGCACACTTTTTTGCACATCGTCGTACGTGCAGACGATTCTCTCAGAACCAAAATTTATTGGATGCATTTTGAGCACTTTCCATTCACCCAAAACTTAAGAAACTTTGGAAACAGCGGCAATTGGTAGAGTATTTTCCCGGAAAAGTTCCCAGACTTCCGGAAACGTTTCCGAAATGCGAACCTTTCAACCAGAAATTTAGACATTCGCGAGCAAATTTGAATGCGGAAAGAAAACTTCCCGACGATAACTTTCGACAATTTGGGTATATATCGTGAAAATGCTGTTCCATTCGGTACTGCATGGAAGTTGCCGAAAATTTAAACCAGAGGTTTTGACTGAATGGAATGGCGCCCATGCAAAGGTAACCAAATTTGTTGCCAATTGTGCTCCCCTTTGCGCGCGCGCGTGAGGGCTCCACTAAAAAAGTTTCTCTAGTCAAATTTTTCTTTAGTATGGTCAATAAAGTCATGCTTCAACCTGAGTGACTACTGCAAGCAAAAGCTTTGCTTTGACCTATTTATTATCCTGATTTCAATTTAAACAAATTTCCATCAAACCTAAATGACCTAAATAATATACACTGCTTCACTGGCGCATTGTTTATAGCGAGAAGTTCAATCCCACATAAATCAACCAGGAAATAAATCAGGCGTGCCGTTTTTGTGTTCACAGCTCAACACCGTAAACAAACAGTTTATATTTTGAATAAAGAAAGAAGGGCTTCAACATTTTCTCTTACTTTTCCATACATGAAACGGCAGCATACCGGTAACGAGAATTGTGAAATATTATGTGGGACACAATGAAGGTTGACATGTCATCAGATTTGAACTGTATTTGAACTGCAAGATTTGAATCCTATCATCCTAGGAGTTTCTGTTTCCTCACAGGTCCGATAGCGTGGTGTATATATGCAGTGAGATCTCCGGTAGAAGTTTTGAATTGTTCAGAAATAAATTATTACATCATGAGAAATAGAGGCAACGCCGCAGAGCAAAATTAAAAATTTCACTTCGGTTCATCTTTAATTCTTCCATCACTTTCACGCAAGGCACAATGCAATGTCCAAGACAAAACAATAGCTCCTGTGACGAAACTAGGCACTCTGTAACTGTTGTTTAAAAATGCGAGACACGGGTTTATTAACCGCGTTATGAAAATAACGCAAGAACAATAGATGTAGGTAATCTCGCGGGGTACATGTAACGAAGGTTTACGTTAATCAATAAATCAATCGAGCATCTCCGCCTAAACTTGAAAATTTCCTAAATTTTGACTTTTAGAAATACTTCAATCCCCAAGCCTCTTTTTATTAGCACACTCCGGGATCGCTCATGAAACTAACCCAATATACTTTTAATCAGTAAACACCAAGAGAGGTTATCCTCTCTTGGTAAACACTTTATTGTCCACCACCCCAGCCAGTTCTAGAGGGGGAGGGTGTTTCCTTAGGAACTGGTTAGCTCCAATGACCACCAAGCGTTAATAATTTTTCGATCTAAAACAAATAGATTTATAATTCGCAATCAGAACAAACACAAATCGTCTTAATCTCGTAGCTAAATTCAGAAAACTTCAATGTTAACTTACTTCTGTGGCAGGTCGTTACAACAATCGCACTTTACAGGTTAGTAAATTCTTTTAACAGATTCTTCAGGTAAGTGGATTTATAGACAGACTGTAAATTATTTTCTTTCTCACTTTGTTCTACTTAAAAACTAATACAACTCTTGTCATCAAATAAATCTATCCAATAACAAGCAGGCAACGCTTATTTGATAAACGAAACAGAGGGGAGACCTCGCGTACCTTGCGTTTCCAATTCCACCGTTTTATTCCTTGGCTTCATACCCTTAGCCGTTTTTTTACACATAATATTTACTATATTTCTGTAATTTTCCTTCTTCGCCCACCTCTCGCCCCTTCATAATTTCCTCCTACCGTCCTCTTATTTCCCGCCTTCTGTACCCCTCTAACCCCTTAATCCTTCGACCTACCCCATCCTTGTCGTCGTTTTCTAGATCGTCGTTTTCTAGGTCGTCGTTTTCTAGACACCCGTCTTACAACGAGGACTCTTGCAATCACGGGTCTTACAACCAGGAGTCTTACAAGCAGGACTTTTACAAGCAGGACTCTTACAACCAGCGGTTTTACAACCAGGGGTCTTACAACAACGAGTCTTACAACCAGGACTCTTACAACCAGGCGTCTTACAACAAGGAGTCTTACAACCAGGGGTCTTAAAGCGAGGACTCTTACAACCAGGGGTTTTAAAACCGGGGGTCTTACAACTAGGAGTCTTACAAGTAGGACTCTTACAACCAGGACTGTTACAACCCGGAGTCTTAAAATCTGGACTCTTACAACCAAGGGTCTTAAAACAAGCCGTCTTACAACCAGGACTCTTAGAAACAGGGGTCTTACAACCACAGGTCTTACAACCAGGGATCTTACAACTATGACTCTTACAACCATCAGTCTAACAACTAGGACTGTTACAACCGGGGGTCTTACAACCAGGACTCTTACAACAAGGACTCTTAAAACCAAGGGTCTTACAACGAGGAGTCTTACAACCAGGGGTCTTACAACTATGACTCTTACAACCAGGGGTGTTACCACGAGGACTCTTACAACGGCGTTGCTAAAACAAGGGTAAGGGTAAGGGTGAGGGTGAGGGTAAGGGTGACTGTTAAGAAGGCATATTGTCATTAACTTCCTGTCATTAAGCATCATCTGGCATATTATTTGAAAACGGTGCTCTTTAAAATGAAAGGTTGGTCCAGAGCTGATCTAATTTCAAGGTTTGGCTAGCTTTCGCGTTTTTGTTGCAGTTAATTATTTCCAACAACGTGACCGCATATTAATTTTTTGCTCTTGAAAGGCTTGAATAAAGGCGTGGATTAATAGTCTTCGATCGTTGTCTGTACACCAAGGCACTGTTTATATGGGGATGTGGGACCCTGGATTGGCTAGATGATCCGCAAAAGGGTTAAAAAGCAAACCATCTTATCATGCAATCGTAGAACGTCCACAATCCCTCATGTTACAAAACATATGCCGACAATCTTTCAGATATGTTACATTTGGAGACGAGCAAACTGTACATCTAACACTTTCCCTTAAAAAAGGCGAATGTATGGTCTTCAAACCGCGCCAAGTCCAAGACGTACGAATTGTGAAATTCAAAGAAATATAAAGTACAAAGAAGACAATTTTGGGGGGAGAAATTTTGGATGAAAATCTAAATTGGAATTCCCACAACAATTCTCACTCTTACCCTTACTTTTACCGTTACCCTTACCCTCACCCTCACCCCCACCCTTGGTTTTATTCTTACCCTCGTTTTAGCAACGCCGCCCTTACAACCATTGGTCTTACAGCAAGCGGTGTTACAACCAGGACTCTTAAAAGCAGGGGTTTACAACCAGAGGTGTTACAACAAGGAGTCTTACAACCAGGGCTCTTACAACTAGGACTCTTACAATTAGGATTTTTAAAACCAGGACTCTTACTACTACGGGTCTTACAACCAGGGGTCTTACAACCACGGGTCTTTCAACCGGGACTCTTACAACTAGGGGTTTTACAACCAGGGGTCTTATAACAAAGCGTCTTACAACCAGGGGTCTTACAACAAATAGTCTTACAACCAGAACTTTTTTAGGAAGGACTCCTTTAAGAAGGAGTCTTTCAAGAAAGATTGTTATAACCAGGACTCTTACAAGAAGGACTCTTATAACCAGAGCTCTTACAACCAGAGGTTTTACATTCAGGACTGTTAGAACCAGGGGTCTTACCCCTAGGACTTTTACAACAAGGGGTTATACTTCCAGGAGTCTTACAACCAGGGGTCTTACACCCGGGAGTCTTTCTTCCACGGGTCTTTGAAGCAGGTCTCTTAAAACAAGGTCTTTTATGCAGGGGTTATATGGGTGGGGATCTTATATGCAGGGATCCTATGTTTAGCTGTTAGAAGCAGGGGTTTTACTTTCGGGCTTATGTTTTCAAGAAAGTTTTCTTTTAGGTTTCTGACGTCTAGGATTTTTACGCTCAAGGTTCTTACAGTTAATAGTGTTATGACTAGGGGTGTTACGACAAGGAGTCTTTCAATGAAGGGTGATTCAAGAAGGGTTCTTGTATGAAATAATTTTACGTTTAGGAGTCTTATGAGCATTGGTATAGCATTTAGGGTTGTTTTGGTTCGAGGTCTTAGACTATTTGGACAAGAACTAGTTTAGAACCTCCTGTCTTCCTACTGAGACATTTCGTATTATTGTTTGCAGCCTCGCCCTACGTCTTCGTCAGATATGGTGCACATAAAAGATGTAATTAACTGATATTCTTTCTGGATTTACGAGGATATAGTCACCACTTTATTAAAAATGAAACTAATTGAGTAATTATCATCCCGTCTCAAGACACCCTGAAAGTACGATCGACTACCTTCTCCCTTCTCCTCGACGTATTGTCCCGGTGTTCCTAACGTTTATACCATTCTTGAAATTCAATAGCTGCAAAGAAGTAGACAAAATATTTAAAATATTGTTGTGTTTTTGTTTTTTTTTCTGTTTTTTTTTTTTCCTATCTCCTTTCCTGCCGAAAGGATAAGCCTTTTGTTCTAAATTTGAGATGTTATGACTTTGATGATTGGGCTGACTGGGATGACTAAGGGGGGTTTTTACATGATACCGGGACGACCTTCGCCCCGGAGCGAGTTCACTCAGTTTCCCTCTTATGGCTCTATATTTGTTTACATGATACCGCAACAAAATGCCACAAAATAGCGAGGTATGAAATAACCCAGTCGTCATGTAAACGCTATACGAAAATTAAAAAGTCATCTCGGTATGAGACTCGCGCCGGTGCGAGTTTTGTCATATAAACACCCCCTAATAAGATGTCCGGGATCTCTGCGCTTAAACTGTTAAACGGTGTGGGATAAACGCAGACTGCAAACATGCAGACTGACTGTGACACATTGCTCTAAAATGGTCTAATCCCAAGCCCACCCCTAACCCTAACCCTGATTAACCCTAAAACAAGCCTTTTAGCGTTAGTGTTAGGGTTAAGGTTAGGGTTAGAGCATTTTAGAACAATGCTTATTTGCCAGTATGCAAGTCTGCAGTCTGTGTTCCGTTTTGTTGCACACCGGCGATTAAAAGCGTGGTGGGGATGACTATGATGAATAGGATTACTGGGATGACCGGAACGATGTGGACAACCGGGATAGCCGGGACAATTGGAATGATTGGTATGACAGGGGCGACTGGAGATATCAGGATGAATGGGATGCCTGGGACGGCTGGGAAAACTAGGGTGAATGGAATGACCGGGATATTGCAACAAATATTTGAGCTGCAAGACACTGATAAATCAGGATATTTTACGATATCCGAGTTAAATAATTTTTAAATGTTTTTCCATATAGAATTCACCATTTAACAGGTCTGTTGAGTCAGGTCGTTTAACCTAATGATGTAGTACGTCGGATGAAAATGGGCTTGAGCAAGAACTTTCGAATAACATCTCATTTTAAATCAAAGTCTAAAATCACCCGTCTATCCAGCCTCTTCTTAATTTTGCCAAGCGCAAAACTTGTGCAAGTTGTCCAGCGTTTCAATGAATACTAGTAGAATCATTTTCGTTTGCATTTTATTTATTTTAGTTATTAAGGTGGCCCGACCTATTTATATGCGTGTTGGTTAGGATTTTGATTTGCGTTTTTCAAAACGAAAGATTCAACCTCTTTCTATGAGTGAAAGGTGTTGACAGGCCAAACACGACTCTTAACCTCGTGATAGTGTGATACGCGTGACCTTATAGTTTTGCTCTAACGAGGATATCTCCCAGCGATTTTGCTCTTTTATATGAAATGATGGGAGGCTCGTTGTATATTTCTCTCTGTAGTGGTTGATCTTGAATTAAGTGCCATTTGCTCATTAAAGGTTCGGCAAAGCAGGGTTGTATGTGGTAACGAAAGGCAGAACTTTTTTCGCACTTCATCAGTGTTAATTTGTAAAGCTGACTTGCGTTCGGTAAATTTAACCTCAGAGGTGATTTTTTCTATGAGATTGTGAGGGTAACCTCTAGCGCGAGGGCGTTTTTTTAAGTTGTAGATGTTCTTATAGAAGGATTTAGCTCAGGAGTTAGTTCCCAGAAGTCTAAGGGCTTCGCCCCTTATGAGGCCTTTCTGACCCCGTGAGGGTTACAGGAAGAGAAATGTGTGTATTGAAAAGTCTCTCTAGGTTAAAAATGTGTGCGGATGTCAAGGATTCCTTGGTTGTGAAATTTCTCGCCTTTTTAAACAGTTGTATCCAGAAAGATAATCTCTTCATCAGATATTTCAGCTGTAAATTTAATTGAAGGGTGATGACTGTTTGCAAGGGCAATGAATTCATCTATCTCCTTTTTATCAGTTCTCCACAATGAGAAAATATCGTCAATGTTTCTTTTCCACTCAAGAGGTTTAGTTTTGCTGAGGGTCAGTATTTCTGTCTCTACCGCCGACATAAAAATGTTGGCAAAGGCGACTGCCATCTTTGTACCCATTGCGGTTCCGTGTGTTTGGAGATAGTTTTTGCCGTTTAATTCAAATGAGCTCTCTTGAAGGATAAGTTTAAGGATTCTTCTGAGGGATTGGGTGGGGATAGGGGTGTTTTCCCCGTAGAAAGTCTGGTATGCTTTGCATACGGTGTTTATTCCCTCTTCCTGTGGGATATTTGTGTACAGGCTAGCAACGTCTAGGAGACTAGGAAAACGGTCTCTGGGAGGTTTCTCCTTTGTATGAAGTCAACAAAGTCAGTTGTGTCCTTAATATAGGAATTTTGTGACTTAGCTATACGATAAAGTAGGCTATCGACAAATGATGATATTCGTTCGGTGGGTCCGTCGTTTCCTGCCACTATAGATCGGCCAACAGGAGTTGGCTTACGAATCTTTGTGAGAGTGTAGAAGACAAGTATTCTGTTTGGGTTAGGTGTCTGTGATAACCATTTAACAGTCATTTCGTCAATAAAACTTCCCTGAGGTAGTTCTTCGACTATTTGCTTCACTTTTTGGAAAGTTGCCCCTGCCATGGGGTCTTCGAGGGTGTGTAGTTGTTTCCATCGTCTAATAGGGTCTGCCCCTCTTGTGTTTTATCTAGATTGTTCATTATGACTGTGATAGTACCTTTAGCCGCTTTCTTGACGTTCATTTCAGAGTTGTTGCAGCTGCAGTTGAAAAATGTATGGTTAGAAGCACCGGAGTTGGTGGCCGTATTTCTCTTAAAAACGGGAACCTGCGACGCTAAAACCTATTGACGGTTCTTCGTAGACGCTATAGTTTGCTTTGCTAAGATTTGTTTCCAAAAGAGAGGGACAAATACAACTTAAGTTTGATGAATAGAAGTTCTGTAGTATAACCGCACACTCAGCATAAAGTTATTGTTCTTGTAGTGCTAACTATGTTTACCGTAGGTTTCTGATTACTCTGTTTCTTGCAGTAAAGCTTTAGGTAGGAATATCCTTTTAGGTAGGAGATAGTCTGTCGGCGCTCTACCTCTATTCGTACCTCAGCTTTCACAAATCTGCTAACGTAGCATTTTAAGGTTAAATTTGACCACCGTTTTGTGCAGCGAGTTCTACGGTCACGATTGCCTTCGAACTTGTAGATGTAAAACTAGAGAGTTCTAAGGTTTATTTGCTGGTGAAGTTAGGGGAAAATCTGTTGTGGGATTTCGAAGTTATGTACATTTTTCGTAAAAATTTGGTTCTAAATATATAACAATTATTTACCGAAGTGGAGGTGGCTAGTATTGGATATTTACCGAGGCCGCGAAGCGGCGATGTAAATATTCACTACTAGCCACCGACACTGAGGTGAGTAATTGTTTTAGTATATACTAAAACAGTGAGATAATTGAGCAAAACATGAAGATTTTTAACTCATTTACTGTTGTCAACGATTACAATTTTGGCGCGCGATGACCGAACGGCCGCGGTCGTCGCTTTTTCTTAGTCACAAATAACACTTTTGAAGGCGTTTGTTTAGCTCTTGCGGGGAAGTTTCTTCAAAAGGACTTGTGAATTGTGTTTGTATTAAAATAATTCTGTAAAAAAGATTATAAAATTTAGTTTTAAGTTTATTTATGAACAAGTCAACTAAATAAAGTAACGCAAGACTTAAGCTTAATTTGTATTTGTAAACAAAAAAACTTTTTCACCGGTTTTATTGACAACTATTCAAGTCAAAAAGACAAAGCTTTACCTGTTAAAACTTCCAAACCGAACTTCGTCACCTTCTTCATGTATTTCGAAAATAGCTTGCTTGATTAGTCGTGA
Source organism: Porites rus (assembly GCA_964035705.1). Classification (NCBI taxonomy): domain Eukaryota; kingdom Metazoa; phylum Cnidaria; class Anthozoa; order Scleractinia; family Poritidae; genus Porites; species Porites rus. The sequence goes on from OZ037995.1 coordinate 17,718,251, forward strand.
AATTTCTTAGTTTGTTACGGCAGCAAACCAGGAAAGCATTTTGCTCGAAACTTACGCGAGTTTAGCGTCGCTCGCTCGGCATCCTCGGAGACCCAGGGGCAGTTAGTCGGGTCGATAAAATGTTCGTGGTGAAAGTTTACTGTAGGATCGAGACGAGCCCCTGGGCACTTACTCTTACCGAACCAGTTCCAGAAGCGTTTGAATTGCCTGCTTCTGATTGGCCAGAAAAAAGTTTTTCTGGCCAATCAGCGAAGAGAAGCTGCCGGGTGACTCTCGTGTTTTCTTACACGACGTAGTTTTCCTCATCGATCGCCATAGTTGCGTAGCGCGTTCAACGGGGAAAGTTTCTCGACGAAAGTTTCAGAACAAAATGTTAACAACCCGCAAAATTGCAACCTTTAGCAAACACTCTCCGATGAATTTTAGGGCGGATGTTTCCAAGGTATCGTAAATTTTTATTGCTGATACGATACGCGATGCATGACTTTCACTTTCCACACCGGCTTAATTTGCTGTCTAGTATACAACGCCAAGCTTACTTTTAGATGTCCATGTTCGTTGCACGACTTCTGAAACTTTCTACAGCGTGAAAATTTCCGTTGCACGGGCCACGCAACTACGTCGATTGATCGTGGGAAATGCCGGCTAGATGCAGTTCCTTCTTCGTGCTTTCGCTCCAAACTCCTTTCGGAACTTTTAAGATTAAAAGCTTACAGCAGTTGACCGTACGAATTTTGCCGAAGTTGATAATAGTGAGATTCGAGGGAGACCTCCAGCAAGCGCTTGAAGGAGGCTTGTCATTAATTGTTTCCTGTGGTACAGTTCAAAGCGAAGCAAAGATTTATTAGTTAGAAGATTGTGGAAAGAAGAGATGTTTTTGGGCAATTGTTAGAAGAGTCTAACCTTCCAAATGTTGCCTATAAGCTAGGGGGTATAAAAATCGTTAGATGCTAAAGGTTATGAATTCCTTAGTAATCCATTGGTCATAGTGATTTCACCTCTCATGTCAATTGTTGAGGACCAGGTAAAGTATTCGAGGTCACTAGGAATTCAGGCTGCCTACTTAGGGGAAAGCAAAACGAAAGATTGAGAAATATTGAATGGATAGGGAGTGTTTTCATTGTTTTACGGAAGCCCAGAATCATTAACTGGGGGACAAGAAATTCAGGGCAATGTTCTCTACGGAGTTTTACCACAAGAATCCCGTTGCAGGTAAATACAGCTGTTCATTGGTAAGTATGCTGATTTATTTACTAGGAAGGGTGCTACACTGAATTCATTGTGGGGAGTTCTGGAGGGGTAAAATGGGATATTGTTGCTCTGGGAAAATGGGATTTAAGTCACTGGCAGGGGGATTCTATCACTGAGAATGGGAAAAAATGTAAAAAATGGGAATCGAGGGTTAAACTGTTTCAATGTCCCTTCAGGACTCTCATTATACTAAACAGTAGATCTGGCTTTTATTCAAGGATACTCAGTAATCTTATGTCTAAAAGCTGACAGACACTTCACAAGAATTATCATATTTTTGTCACCATTTATTGACAATTAAAAGCTGATGAAGTAAGCCTTGTGACTGCTTAAGATAATAGTGCAATAATTGAACATTGACATATTATAAATGGAAAAACATACCATAATACAGAACTACAGATGCCATTACAATAATTTTTTTTTACGCTGTTGCGATTTTTTTTTTTTACTTTATCATTATTGGAGTTCACATGTCTACTTATAATACTGCTTGAGTTATGTAAATACTGGGGAGCTGTAATATTTTAATTTTTTAATAAATGTTTACTCTGGGGTATTTGTTGATAATTCTTTCTGTCCCAAAGGGTTTGTTTTACTAGGTGGCCAACAAGTGTACTTGAGTATATTATTTGAAAACTGTCTAGAAAAATGGGGTGCGCATTATATTTGGGTGCACATTATGCACAAGTAAATATGGTATACCTACACATAACATACACTTTTCCAACACTCTGGAAAAAAGGGAACTGTGGTGAAATTGTCACTTACTGTTTTCAATAATTCTAAAAGTCTTTCTTCTTTTAGATTTTTTTAAGTCTACAACCTGCAGAAGAGAAAAAAATCCTTCCTTTTTTGAAGACAGTAATGAAAACAGCAGAATCATTCCAAGCCACTTATGTTGCCACATCAGTGCCAAAGACTGTTAGTCTGCTTAAAGAAAATCAAGATGATCTGAGACAGGAATTTCAAGAATCAAATCTTCAATTCTTGTATTCTAGAATTTGTATTCTCTGATTGTCTTCTGCAGAAAACAATAATTGATAATTGTTATAAATTATGTTCTGTGGAAAGTATTTTAGAGACACTGTGTGGAATAGTGACCATGCAATGAAGATTTTCACCTTTCTGAAGAGGGTGTTTAAAGATTTAAAAATAATTATCAGTGAAGAATATTATTGTCAGATGAGGAGAATTATGATAGGGAAGTTATGAAATATCAAACAAATGCACCAAATGAAGAATTGTTAATATTGCAGCATTATTCTTTCAAAGTAAGTCCAATCTTGTACCATCAATTGTAAGGGAGTTAAAACAATGGCACTGTGGATGTGTTTGAGAGGGTCAGTAAGGGGAAACATCAAACCAATCATATGTGAAATTACTTTTATACATGTATTTGCTAAAAGATATCTTATAATAAAAATTCATTTCTACTATATTAGCCATAATTCTAATCACAGTGAAGATTAACCCAGGTTTTCTTATGCGGTTTAGTAAGCCAGAGACCCAGGTCCTTGAAATCAAGAGCTGACGTTGGATCTTTGGAAAGTGTCCCTATTCCTTGGTCTCTTCTCCCTGGAATTTCCTTAAGAGCGTTCACTTCTTGTAAAGTTTTAGTGACTACAAAAATATCTATATAGACATCCCACCCTTCCACGATTTCTCAACTCTATACCTACACGTGTCACACACTGCGCGTTTATCGCTCTCCAAAACTTTCACACCAACCACTTTCAAACATTTTCGCAAACTCACCTTTATTTTTTTTCCTTCGCTTATCCGTAAAAACAAACCCACACAGCCCGCAAAAATCGACCTCTTAACAAGTCAGGATTCAGTACATAACCGGACAGAGATTTCGAACTAAACACAACGGCTGTATTTAAAATACGGTAAGGGAGTTTGGCGCGAAAGCAAGAAGGTGCGTGCACTGCAGCAAGCCAGCAATTCCTACGATCAATCGACGTTTTTGCGTGGCCCGTGCAACGAAAATTTTCGCGCTGTAGAAAGTTTCAGAAGTCATGCAACGAACTGTATTAAGCTTGGTGTTGTATACTAGACAATGTGAACAAATTAAGGTGTGGAAAGTGAAAGTCATGCATCGCGTATCGTATCAGCAATAAAAATTTACGATACCTTGGAAAGATCCGCCCTAAAAATTCATCAGAGAGTGTTTGTTTCTTGTAGCCGTGCTAAAGGTTGCAATTTTGCGGGTTGTTAACATTTTGTTCTGAAACTTTCGTCGAGAAACTTTCCCCGTTGAACGCGCTACGCAACTATGGCGATCGATGAGGAAAACTACGTCGTGTAAGAAAACACGAGAGTCACCCGGCAGCTTCTCTTCGCTGATTGGCCAGAAAAACTTTTTTCTGGCCAATCAGAAGCAGGCAATTCAAACGCTTCTGGAACTGGTTCGGTAAGAGTAAGTGCCCAGGGGCTCGTCTCGATCCTACAGTAAACTTTCACCACGAACATTTTATCGACCCGACTAACTGCCCCTGGGTCTCCGAGGATGCTCGCTCGGAGGAACTGGAGGTGAATCAGTGAATAGTGCAGGATATTCGGTGATTGAGTAGCCAATCAGAGCGCGCGAAAAACACTATCCACTGTTTTAGTATATACTAAATACCGATATCTCAAAGGTTTTATCTGTACAAGAAAACAAATAACAGTTTCTTAAATCGGTGGAATCTTTCATTCTGAAAGACGCAAATCAAAAACATAACCAACAGGAATATAAATAGGTTCGGGCTACCTTAAATACGATATTTATTTGATACATTAACCATTTTGAATTATCGTGCATGCGTTGTTCATGTACAACTGACAACCATAACAGGAAAAAGGGAAAAAGGACAAGCATGACTAGAAAAATATTTAGTAACAACAAAGACATAAATATAATTCAATTAAACATTTAACGAGAAAACAATTTCATTCAGGAAGACGAGGCAAATATTTGATCTGCAAAGACACTGATGTAGTATATTAGGCCGCTAAGTATGCTGGGATAGGAAAAACCATGTGCTTTTGATAGCGGCGGCCATGTTACGTTTGCAATGAAATTGGCTGAGTTAAATCTGTTTGTTTGGATACTTTATTACTCTTGGGATCACTACAACTGAAAATCACGATATTTTGCGATAACCTAGTTAAAGAATTATTTTAGCATTCATCACCGAGATTGTTCTTTAATAAATAAGCTCATAGATTGGAAGGGATCTACCATTTTCCCGCAAGAGGGATCACAAGGAGAAAAGCGTGCTTCATTTACGCGTGAGCATAAATATTATTTTCAGCTATTATTTACAGCTATTAAAAACAAAGGTAAACACAGTCGGGCGACATTGCGCATGAGCAGACCATTATTTATAGACAGTTATTTGCAGGTCACCCGGTGGGCTCTGGAGAAAAATGATCATGATCATTTTTGTTGTTGTCATTATTATAATATGTGATAGACAGGAAGCTTCGATTTCCGTAAATATTGAGTGAGTGTAAATTTGTTTGTTACGATAAATCTGAGATTAAATTAATCGATCTTGTAAATTAAGTTTTGTTCTTATCAGGTATACTTGATGAACATTGAAATCTCAAATACAGAACCTACTAAGAAGAGTCTCCAAAATCAGTAAGCATCGCACACCCACCGTTCGTACGCACAACTGAACAGTAAAAGGAAAATTTATGCAGCAGTTGAAAACTTGTTCACTGATAGCTAAAGCTGACAGACTTTAGCGTAATCTTACAATGTTTTTATCTGTTTTTTTTGCCAATGGAATTACGAAATGATTCTCTTGTTTCAAATGGCTTGTTTGTTAGTTGGGTTTTTGGTTGACAAAATCATCGGCAATCTGATTTAGGATAGTTTGCTACACAGCAGTTTTTAGAGTCGTCACGCGATGCTCCTGCGTTGCGTGACGACACTAAAAACAGCTGTGTAGCAGACCAGACTTAGGATGCCATCGTTCAAATATGAACTTACTCACTTCACCTTAATTGATGCGTAAGAGGGTTAAAAAGTCTTTAGCGATTCTGGCCTTTTCTTGATGCGGGGGCTGCCTCTCGACTCGTAGGCCTGAGTAATTACTGTATTTGGTCTGGTTTCACAAGTCGCGTGTACTTTATGCGGCTAGTTTATTATGCACGGTTGTAAGCGTTGAGACTATGATCTGGCCTAGTATAAGGTTTGGTATAAGCATATCTTTACGCTTCTGATATAAGCTTACGGAACTTGAAAAAGCTGTAGCCATCTTCTAACTGCGATTAGAAAGAAAATATTTCAAATAATGTTTAGTTGTAATATTGGAATTGAAAAGAAAGCTTTGAGGTATTTCCTTGCTTCGAATTCATCATGAAAAAAATAGTTACCAAACCGGTTTCAAACAACAACAACAACACCACCAACAACAATGTATTCATTTAAAGAAATACATTATGTCCTACAAATAACTATGATGCTAATCTAGGCATGACAAAACTCAGGGGCATGCACCCAACGTCAATTTTCGGAAATATCTGTTCGGAAGACGATTTCAGATCTAGAATGTTCGGAACATTTGCTGAAAAATTATTGCTTGCTTGCCTCTCCTAGGATTTTTCAACATCTAAAAAATTGTATAATTGCCCATTTTTTAACGGGGTTTTACCCTAAAAAGGTCACCTAGAACTTTCGGGAGCCTTTTTTTTTTCTGGCTGAAATTTTCGAAAAGGTCAGTTTTGATACCTATAATTTTCTGATCACTAGACTTTCAGCTAGGAATTCCAAACAGATGAAAAAAATTTTTAGGGGACAAACATATGCCTATATCTACCATTTAAATACTAAAATACGTTTAACAATGCTATGTTTAAGTGGTTTTGAGTTATATTCTCGCTGGGTGCCCCTGAAGAGTTTTAATAAAGACGTTATTAAATTACATAAAAAAAAGAAAAGAAATACAATAACATACAGAAAGAATCACCTTACATATAAATTCAAGTACAAGAGATTTTGTTATTTGAAAAAGACTAAAATTAACCTGGAGAAATGTACAACATATCAGATTAACTTTAAATATTCTATTAAATAATTAACATTCAAATAATTGTCTTCATTACCTAAAACATTAAGGAGCAGTGGTTTAATTTTTTTTTTTTTCGAAAATTAGATATGTTGAAAGTCTTAACAGAAAGTAGAATAGAATTCCATAGACACACCAATTCTAGTAAAACATTTTTTCATTTTTCCAGTTGCAGAGAATTTGAATTCTTTTGCAGATAGTCGCGTATTATGATGTTTTGTATTGATTTTCGCAAACTTCTCGAGAAGACTTTTAAGAGCAGTCTTAGCATGAACTTCATGCCTTAAATAACTTGACTGTTGAAAGAACAAAGACCGCAAAGGAAGGCAGTCTGATTCAATAAAAAAAGGGATTGCATGGCCTCTGGGTCTATAAAAATAAATCAAATGCAGTGCACGTTTTGCAGAACAAGTATGTTACTGAGGTAGGTCTGTGGAAAGTTGCTCCATGCACAGATACCATAATTCAAATAAGGAGGAATAAGTGCATGATATTTCAAAAGAAGATGCCGTGGAATGTAATACCTCATTTTAGCAATTATTCCAACCGATCTACTAATTTTGTGACAGATAAAGTCAATATGATGCTTCCATGATAGTTCAGAATCAATCATTATACCCAAATATTCAACAACGTCCTTCATCTCTAGAATTACTCGGGTATTTAAAGTTGGATTAAAAATCTTAATTTGAGGAATGAAAGGTATTCTTTTTTTGGCGCGAACGAAAAATGACATAATTAGACTTTTCGACGTTGAGTGTTAGTTTGTTAGCATTAAGTATACTTTCTCAAAACATGAATCTGCAGTCTTTTAAGCTCATATGCTTACACGACTCATTTTTTTCAGACACTTTCCCCTTGTCTTTGTGAATAAAAATATTTGTCTCTGTAAATGCTTCGCCAAATTGTATTTATTTTATTGATAATACTTCAGAACAAAACCAACAATTTGTTGGTAGTGTTCTGAAGTATTTTGTAGGTTTTTAACATTTATTTCTAAGCGCGCTTTGGGGACCATCGGCAACCTCACCTTGATTGTTTTCTAAACCAGAGGTCCTGTTCTGTTTTAAGGTACAGTGTCGTGAGTTTAGCTGTCACGCTTTCGTTGGTTCTGTTATAGGTTTGTTTATCAAAAGTAAATTTGTTGAAGTCATTCGGAAAAGCGTTTGTTATTCTTTTGGTCGGCAAGCCCGAATGCATTTACATTCAAGTTATCAAGGTTGAACACTTTTTGGCACAGGATTGAGAGTGATGTAACTATGATAAGAGAGTGATAGTTGAATGTTAGATTGCAGCATAGTTAATTGAGTCGAATGGTTATGAAACCCGTCAGACTCCTTTGTTATATGTTTTTGTGGACCTGAAAGTGCACAACGTTCAAAATAATTCCTATCATTTTGATTGTATTGACCAATAAGAACGTTGCATTAATTTATTCCGTAACAATTTGCCAACAGAAAACAAAGGATTGTGCACTTTCAGGGTGCTTCCAACATAAACTGCAGCACTGTTGTTTTTATCATTAATGTTTGCCGCTTTTCATAACCAGTCTCCTCTAATAACTATGATTGCAGTTAGTAGTTAAGCTGTAATCGCCAGGAGATACTGTAAACAACACGTATGAGTTGCTGTGAAGATTAGAGAACACCAAGACGTAACTTCAGATTCCTTGTACCTCTACGCCAAGCGAGCGAGTTGCTTGTAAACCCCCTACATATTTTGGTAGACAACTCTCATATTTTGGTAGATTCACAGGAGCACAAAAGAAAAATACCAGCTGCAAGTTGAGAATTCTATGCACGTTCTTCCTCGTGTGTCTGGTACGACCATTGTAAGGCTAAATTTTCGATACATTATATGTTACATGTTGAAACTGGTTACCCTGTTCCACTGTCCCCCTACCCCCTTGTTCCCCCTGTCCCCCAGTTCTCTCTGCTCTCCTGTTCCCCTTTGTTCCCAAGTTCCTCCTGCCCCCCCCCCCAGCCCCCCTGGTTCACCGGTTCCCCTGGCGATTGGACTGGTTATTTTGGGTATTGAATTATTAAAATATATATATTGTTTAGGAAGTTTTTTACTCCAATCAGAACAGCCCTGACTAATAGTGCATTCTCTACAATAAAGCGTGTTATGTCGTTGTCATTTTTTTCCTTTTCATGATTTGTTGTGCAAGAAGGTGAGCGCGTGCTTCGATTGCCCGGGTTCGATTGTCCCGAATATTGGAAACAAAACGAATTATAGTGCCCCTGCCTACCTAGATCTAACAAGAACGAAACTTTCTTAAGTTTTAGGAAAACGTCAGTGAAACTGAGAATAAACAGTCACAAACTTAGGACTGAGACAGGTAGATACGACAATATACCACGTGATAAAAGGTTACGCAGTCTCTGCAATTGCAACAGAATTGAAGGTAAAACTCGCTTTTTATTAGATTGTCCAAGTTTGTCTTCGATAAGAGAGATACTTTTCTCTAAAACTAGAACCTAAAGTACCATTCCTACGACTACAATCACATGAGACCTTATTATTACATATAATGGATTCTACTGACTATTTTATTAACAGCCAATTAATTTTAGCTATATCATCTTGCTTGAATTAAGAGACAAATCTGTCTCCGGAATGATTAATCCTACTGATGCTTGAAAATAACCAATGATTAACATATTTAAAATTATTTTAAATAATCAATAGAAAAAAGGCAATAATCAAATTAAAGTAATTTTTGCAATACCGTAATGCTTTGTAATAGTCACGCAAATAAAGCTTATCGTTGTTGTTGAAAGAGTGATATTTGTTTCGTAAGAAAAGTAAAACAGGGCAAAAAAAGACGTCATCTCTGTCCGAGGTCTGAACGATAAACAAACAACGCCAGATAGTTTCGTTTACCTCAGCGGTGACGAAGGCTGGTTGATACGCCGTGCATGATTTGAAAAGTAACTCCAGACCCCCCCCCCCCCCCCCCCCGCAAACAAACAATCTTCTTGATTAAAGATTTGGTGACGTTGTAAGCTTAAGAGTTTTTTTTCTGCATATCAAATGACATTAGCAACTTATCAAATACTTTGTCTCGTTTTTCGGTCCATTGACTGATGCAAGTCAGTCATCTACCATACAATAAAACTATATACGTTTCCGGATGCGTCAGGAATCCGGAAAATTTTGTTACTGGGGTCGTTTTGTCGTTTTGAAGCAGATGCATCGTGTCAACCCAATTGAAAAGGTGCCGATTTGGTCAACTCTCTATAGAGTTTGAATCCGAAATTTCAAGTGAATCCGATGCTTTGTAAATTCACAATGTTTTATAGCGTAAGCAATTTTTCTAACTTTTCTGGATACTTTTCCGCATTTGGTCATAGGAGTTTGCAGTAAAACCAAACTGGATCTGGAACTTTCATGAATATAGGATGCCTTAGCAACGACGATTTTGAGGGCAACGAAAACGTCCCTAGCTATTAAAATAAATGTGTTTTTTTTTTTTAACTTCTACTCTCTTAAAATCGCAAATATAGGCGAACTTCCCTATGGAGTCTTGAGGACTGTACCCAAGTTCGGACTCAGAGAAGAAATTAAATTTGTCCCTGTGTTTAAGCCTTCCAATCAACGTCCAAAAGGAAATTTAACGTTGTGTTCGTACAGGTTGTAAAGAAAAGCGCGCAGCACGTGCATAATTTGTTGTTTTTCATTTACTTATTAGGGTCGTTTCGTTTGACGTTCTTATTGCCGTCGCTGTCACCGTCGCCTTCTTCGTTGCTCCCAGGATTTATCGATGTGCGAAAACGGTTAGGAATCCGAACACGTTTTAGTAAAAACGCCTGCCATGTTTTCGCTAGATATATAGGTTTTTCAAGATTCGGTCCGTTAATGAATTACTTCGTTTGTCCTAACGTTAGGGTGGAGAGGAGAAAAACGTCGGTTGTCTTAGAAAAATAATATATATATTTCAAAGAAACAACCAGAGTTGAATAAATTGAGACAAACTGTGTTCTCAACATAATTATCTTTAGATATTTTGGTTTCGTTTTATAATAAACGTTTTATTTTTTTTTTTTCCATTTATTCATTTTCAATCTTTTTTTGGGCACTACTTTCTCAGGTACGCACGTGCGTATCGTGCTTACAGGTAGCTACACTCCCGCGACCTAATTTTGGGTTTTTGTTTTTGACAGAGAAATAAAACCGATAAGTTATAGGGCGTATAAATTGGCTGCCACCGAGGAGTATCGTGTCTTAACGGCTTTTATAACATAAAATTATACTTTGAGACTGTCCAGTTACCTTCATGAAATAAAGGTGGTGTAGCTGCGCACTGCAGATAATTTTTTTTACTGGGAGAATTTCTTTTTCACGCCTAATATACTGTCATCAAATTAAAGATGATTGCTAGTTTTGATGTGTGTATACGAGACTATTATAACTCGATGTAAGATTTTAGTTATTGTTCGTGCTTGCACTGTGTGGGGGTGTGTTCGAGCAACTCGCTCGCTACGCGATGAGGTACCAGGAATCTGATCTACATCTTGCCTTTATTCTTCTTTTAAATTAAAATCTTCTAACTCTTCCACTTTTTCGCTTACTTACTTCTACGAATTTCTACCACTCTCCTCTACTTACTTCTCCCTTTCTCTACTTACTAGTTCAAGTATAGTAGCGGTTTTTATAGCTAAAGCTGGACATGTATGGGTTAGCTGACCGGGAGACCTTCAGCATTGAATATCCTATCGCTAACATTGCAACAGGTTTGCTATTGTTAGGGAATAGATTAACCTACGCACAGCTGCAACTGACAAGTACCAAAGAACCAAGGTCAGCTCTAACACCACAAATCATCGGGCGATCACCTGTAAAAAAAATAACATCTGACAATGCCAAGCAAATAACATTCCTAATATGGCACTAAGTAAATTCGCGAGCTAACCATAAATTCAAGTGCAAGTAAAAACAAAAGATCAAAACAGGAAAACAGTACTTGGACAAAAACAAGACTCAATGAAACAAAAACTAAACTTAAAAGATAAGATAGTTCCGTCTGAAAAAATAACTTTCAAGATACTTCACATCAACTGCTTGCAAATTCATTTCGTTTTCTTTTTTTTATCCTCTCTCCAGCCAGCTAACTGATTTGAGGGTAACGTACGAGTTTATTGTTTGATTTGATTATAAACTTTCGTTATTAACTGGAGCTACGCTTTTAGCCCTGGCGAACTCCATATATTAGCGTCCGCTTGTGGAAAGGATCGGCTTACGTATTGACCTTAAGCCCGTTTCAAACGTCGTGCTACTGCCATGCCGAACTCAATTGATGGAATTAAATTCGATTTTAGCACGGCAGTAGCGCGTTTGAAACCAAGTCGTGTTACTGCCGTGTAGCACGGCAAGCTTTGCCGTTCTATACGGCAGTAGCTCAATTTGGTTTCAAACGTCGCGCTATTGCCGTGTCGGACTCAATTCATAAATTATAAACACGTTAGAATACATCTGAAAGTTTGCTGAACCGTTCCTTTATTTTTGCGTTTGTTTTCGGCAACAGCTATTCTATTCGACTGAATTGAATTCGACGTCTAAAATCAAGTCGTGCTATTGTCGTGCTGCAGTCGAGCCAGCTTAGCACGGCAGTAGCACGACGTTTGAAACAGGCCTGTTTTTGTTTGCGGACCTGGGAGAATGGGGACGGAACTGGCCTGTACGCGGATTTTCGAAGCCTGTGTAAAGACGTCCCCTCTCTCTCAGAAAAAAAAAAAATCCCGTCTGATAGACGGACACGTCTGTATACAGACTTATATTTTCGTTTCATGAATATTACAACGTTTTGCTACATATATTTTACTTACGACATTTGCCTGCGCCTACGACCCAAACCCACAAACTGCGACATTTAGCTACACTCGAAAAAGAACAGTTATTACCATAGCCCTTTACATGTAATTCTCTTTTTGTCATCGGTTATGAAGAGAGGCGCCATCGAGTATCCAGCGCCCTAAACACAACCACATTGAACAGAAAAACACAAACAAAAGACGCTGAAAACACATTTCTTACAGAAGTATTTTAAAAGTGTTTTTCTTTAAAAACGGATTTCGTTTTTGTTTTATTAAGTGAGTCAAGGTTAGTATTGATTTGTTCACATAAGTGTTTTCCTGGTTTGATATTCTGTCTTTGCTTGCACTTAAATTTATGTTTGCTCGCGAATTGACTTATAGCCAGTTTAGAAATATTCTTCACGGCTTGTCATTATCAGATGATAGTTTACCATAGTGGTCGTGTTTGTGATACTAGAGCTGACCGTGGGTTATTAGTCTCGTTAAAGTTCCTGTTTGGGTTTTGACTCCTGGGTTTTGGTAACCAGCATTTTAGTTTTCCATTGGTCATGTGGGTTCAGTTATAGCAAAACACTGCCCACACCGAGTTGACCTATATTTTGATTCTCATGGTCAACTAACTCAGTCAAACATAATTGAAACACGCATGGCCAGCTTGGGTTAAAAAACGGCGGTTATTTGACTAGTTCAGAAAGAACAAAAAGAGGTGTGTAAGGAGAGTTAGAAGAGTAAACATTGACAAGCAGAAGTTGAAGAATAAAGCCCGAGATGTAAATCAGATTCTTGGTACCTCATCGTGTCGCGAGCGAGTTGCTCGAGCACACCCCTATACTAAAAACGGAAACAAATGTTGAGGGCTTGTGAAGCTCGCTTGGCTTTTTAACGAGAGGACCAAGACTCTGTTTTTTCTCTTTAGACAGCAGTTTATTCTTCAAAAGCTTCTGACAACAACTCTACTACTCAACAACTTTCTCGGTTCTACCAACTTCTCTACTTCTCCTTTACTTCTGCTTTCCTAGTTCAAGTATAGTAGCGGTTTTAATAGCCAAAGCTGGACATGTTTGGATTAGCTGACCGGAAGAGTTTCTATTGTATTTCTTATCGCTAACACTGCAACAGGTTTGCTATTGTCAGGGAATACATTAGCCTACGCACAGCCGCAGCTGATAATTACCAAAGAACGAAGGTCAGCTCTAACACCACAAACACGACCACCTGTAACATTCCTAATATGGCACAGTAAGTAAATTCGCGAGCTGAGCATAACTTCAAGTACAAGTAAAAACAAAAGGTCAAAACAGGAAAACAGTACGTGGACAAAAACAAGACTTCATCAAACTAAACTCAAAAGTTAAGAGAGATCCGTCTTAAAAATAACTTTCAAAATACTTCACAACGCAAAACACGGTGAAACCATATTTCCCGTATAAAAAAAAAATACTTATTTTAGTAACTCAAATTTAACTCAATCTTAACTAAACTCAAGTTCGTAAGTCGATAAATGGCAGATCCCCGATTATCAAGAACCTAAACGTGTGAAAATCTTGTAACTCTGGTCTTTTATGGGAAGCTAGTTGTCTCAACAAAACAATGTGAGAATTCAGTTGTCATTCTCTATCGCATTCGCCTGAATCCCTCTTTAAATGTTGCATAATTTAAAAGCTGTATTCGTCAAAAGAGGTAAAAGATAATCATTTGTTACACTGCAATCTAATGCATAATTGATCATAATTGACGTCCTCCCTAAAGTACCAACATCTAGGTCCTCTTAGAAATTTTAACACCGTCGTTTTGTTCACAATGGGTAGTAACATGCATAAACGGAATAAATTCATGTTACATTTCTGAAACGACTGTGATCGACGACTTTTAATCACCTGAAAGAACCGGTTTCTTGTTCTTCGTTCTTTTGTTTTTTTTCTAATGACTTGAATATTTTTTTGTAGTTGTAAACAACCAAGTCCAAGGTTTAGCTCTAATCGCGTTGGCTTGAAATGGCCTTCAGAGACGAGTCACTTAAAAAACCACGCGAGCCTGGTAGTGTCACACTGGGTACTGTATTTTTTAATTTTTCCCCGTGGACCATGTTGTCTTTTACGATCTTCTACGTCTGGAGAAATAAAGCTGGTGACGTAAAACATCGCTGTGGGTCTCGTTACTAGTAAACTTTTTTTTTTATCATCTGTTTCCTGCGTGCAAATAAACAACAAGATCCGTGACCAGGTTACATACATTGTGTACCGCGAAACGTACCAATGAAAAACAAACTAGGTTTTTAACCCCGTTTTCTCCCCATTATTTATGTTCTTTCTAATTCTACACTCGGTCTGAAGATATGCTCTATAGTTGAAATGCTTTTATCTTTGACTCTCTCAATATACTTTAGTTGACCTTGCTGACCATGAAGTCTACATAGGTGGACATTTGTGAAGCGAAATGTTGACAAGAAATGAGATTTGAGACAACCTCTTTTGTTCTTAACCAAAAATATTAGGGTTAGTTGCTAGTTGTGCTTCGTCGTGTTCCGTTGTGTGATGTAAACAAAATCTTAGGTTTCTTTGGTAAAGTCGACTTTGAACTCTGATGGTCTTAAGTCAGGCCACTAATACTCTTGCTTTCACTACCATCCTGTCTCGATGCGGTGTATGACATTTGCAGACTGCAGACTGCAGTCTGCGGTCTGCAGTCTGCAGTCTGCAGTCTGCAGTCTGCAAATGTCATACACCGGTCTCGATGCGCTTTATAGTCTCTTTACTTGTGCTGTGGTTAAACATGTTCGAGACTCAAACTTTCAAGATGTACAGATACCTGAACAGAGGTAAGAAATTGAAGTTTGTCCGGTAAGATTATTATGTTTTTTTCCGATTTCCGCCTTTGAGAAACGTAGTTTTACTGAAACCAAACATAATATCGTATAATGGTAAAGAAACTAGGACTTTTAAGATGCAACGACTCGACAGGAGCGAGGGCGTCGCTTAGAATTTGAATTCGCGTCTTTCAGTCGCAATTATTCTTACTCACTTACTTTGACAAATGTACGCGAACCTTCTTGAAGATGACTTTCAAGGGACCATATCCAAGGTCAAAAGAGAAATAAAATTTCGCCCTTGCTTGTTGACGTACTCCACAAAAAGCAAAGAACTTCACAGAATCAAGCGTGATGCACGTGCAGCACACTTTATTGTACATTTCTTTACCCTTGTTTGGACGACCATGCACGATGTGAAACTTCCAGAAACTTATAATTCCCAATTACACGTTTTATAGAAGAAATGCTCCTTTCCACCTTTTTCTTCCACTGCCGCTCGTTTTCAACTTTTCGTGGTGGCAGCTAGCTTTTCTCATTTTTTTTTCGCCCCATGTAAGGGAATCCGGATTCCGGAATCCAGGAATATTTTTCTTGTGGAATCCGGAATCCTGGGCTTTGGAATCCGGAATCCAACTTTCTAAAGATCCACTCCAGATTAAATTGAGCTACTCGCTCGAAAGAAAAACCATCTATGGAAAGCCTCCCCGGGGTATAGACCTGAACGTGACGACATAATATCGGCATATTTGGTGTCGAAACAATAGTTCACGAGCTCCATGCATGTCATGGAAAAGTCGAGGTCAAAGTCTCATGATTAAAATTCTATAATAGCGAGGGAACCCTTGCTTATGAGCGGCTGGGAGGATCACAAAATTCGGGGGTTTTCAAGGGAACACAGCGCAACCTTTTTAAGGTATAAATTGAATTGTTATGAATAACTTCGACCTCTGGCTATGTTTGATTCTCTGTTGTTCACTCGCTTCGCTGAACTTTAAAAAATCAAAAGCGATTTTATGCAAGCTTTTTGACCTAGCATAGGACTGAAAAAGGTGCACCTGGGTGAACCTTTTCTTGAACCTTCCTGGTCCTCTTGGTTCACAATTGAAAATAAACGTCTACGTTCAACAGTTTACCAAAAAGAAGAAAAAAGAAATTCACAGTCTCCTAGTGCCTAATTTGGTCGTAGTAGTTTCGCTAAGACCAGTTTCATGGTTTCGATAATCTTTATTTGAGAAATAAGCCAGGAACTGTCAGAAACGTTCCAATCAGCTGTCACTAAAGTAATCACGTGCAAGGACGCGGTGAGTGCCTTTTTTCATTCATCCCCGGCATTCGAGTGAAATCTCGCCACCTCTTCGATCAGACCAGTTTGAAGTTTCTTGTTTGTTGGATTTTTCTTTTCTACTTTTTTTAAAGACTTTATGGGAAAGCACAAGCAAAAACAAAAGGCTTGAATGTAATATAAATTTTACGTCGTCCTTGGAGAAAATATCGTATACATGAGCGCTATATAGTTGTTAAACGCTTAAAACGAGCCAACGCGTCAGAAACGCGCAAGTCTCTCTGGATCTCTTAGTCGTCTCAGACTCGATCGAGGATCAGACGGACTTTTCATGTTTTCTGGTTCTACAGTTGTGATTAGGTCTCGTTCACATTCAGTTCGCTTTTGGAAATAAGACCGATCTGAGATCGGTTTAGCCATAGTTAGTAGAGGGGGACTAACTATGGTTTAGCCCGTATTTTTTTTTTCTTTGAAAGGGATCCTATAATATCATACCCTGATCTCTTACTTATTGATGAAGCCAAAGGCGAGATCTGGTCAAATCCGATTTTGTACCCGTGATTGCCTGTCAGGAATGAGACAGGCTATGAAAGAGCGCATGCTTGAAATAAATCCTCAATTTTTGACGTGTTAAACAACGAATCTGACGAAGCCGTGAAGTTTTTTCTATCAAAACATGATTATGAGCGCATCTTAAGTGTGAAGTAACTAATTTTTTTTGTGTTCTTTTTTATCTTTTTAACATCAAATTCAACGCGACAACTGGGGCCAGATCTCGCCTTTGGCTTCGTCAACAAGAGATCTGAGTACGAGATTAGGGATTTCATTGACCTCTAGGGCGAGGGGGGAGGGGGTGGTTTCCTCTCGCATGCTGTCCAGCAAGGATGCTTGCGTAGTGTAAGTCAATGAAGAACAAACAAGTTCAGCTCTACAGTGTTGACTGAACGCGGGCAAATCAGGCTATCTTTGACTACGGTTTGAGCCGTCTTGTCTATTAGGCCGGCTTTTTAAACTCGATCTAAATGGTTCAGTAACGACTAGACCAAGTAACTGATAGTTTTGGGCTTGCACATTGTCAAGAGGTAACTTTTTTTCTTCATTTTGACCACTCAAAAACGTCGAGACATGACAGCGTAAAAGTTTATTTGGTCGATCAACGTGGTCCGGCCACTGTCCGAAATTTATTTTGAGCCATGTTATCATTCTTAGACAATTAGTGACACACAACTTTCGTCACTTTGGGGCCGCGCATACCGGGACAACACTTTTGTCAGCTTGACGTCCAATTTAATCTTCTGTAGTGCTCTTTTTCATTGTCAATCTTTTACTGAGTATATATGCTTATCCCGTCCTAGGAGAAGTGTAAGTTATTGTATTTGGCTAAAATTCGTGTCTTGTGAGTCATATGAGAAAGTGTAATGCGCGTGTTCTACAGCTTACTGTGTCTCTATAAATGAAAGTTTTACAAAAGAGCGGTAACTGAATTTATTTTTTTGCGCTATGACAATAATTCCAAGAAGAAGTAGAAAGAGAACGAAAAACAATGTCCAAATACATGTTAAGAAACCAAGCTTTTCTTCGTGATAGTTTGGAGGTGATTAGTGATTGGCGGCTTTTAACGTTTGTTCAATTCTATTACTTCGAAATAATGTTTTAATGTTCCAAAAGAATTTGCAAACATGTTTCTACGTAGCCTGTTGCAGGCGTTCCGATAGGAAAAATACGAATGTAACGACATACAAACAAAGCGAACCTTCTATTATGTTATTGGTGGATAGCAAAAGACTTGATTAACTTGCGCTGGTTTATGCCAGTATGGCATAGATAGGAAAAATTGATTTGGAGTTACACACCAACTTTGTTAGGCCGTTTTCTTGCAAGTTGCAGCTCGATTTTCCCTGGCAGTGACTGTACCTTTTCCCAACACTTAATCACGCGGCAATCAAATGAATAAACGTGAATATTTAGGAATGATTTGCAAGAATTATTTTGTTTCTGTTAATTAAGCATTTTTCTATCTGCATGACTGAAAATACAGTTCGCAAAAATAGAGTAAGTGAAAAATAGAGTCTTAAGGTCAGTCTCACTCTCTACTAATCGCTAACCAGCTCCGAGATCCTCAACCCCTAATTATATGGAGATTTAGATTAGATTAATCGAAGGAGAAAATTTAAAATTGCGATGTCGGTGTTTCGCCACGTTTTTTTTGCGTTGATGGCGTGTTTGTTATTATTTTCCACGGTGGTGCGGTGTGGACAGTCCCCCAATGTCCCCCTCATTATAATACCAGAAACCCTTACGGAGTGTAATACATTCTTTCCGTAATTTATAAATCGAAAAAGAAAACAAACTTGTTATGCACTCTAACAACGTCTTTCAATATAGCAAGATTCGAACACGAAAACGAAATGCGAAGAAAAGCATTAAAACAGAAAAAAAGAATCGAATTCAGCCCTTTCTGGAATCCGGAATCCACTGAGCTGGAATCCGGAATCCAGTAGTTGGAATCCGGAATCCAGTAGTTGGAGTCCGGAATCCACAGCGTGGAATCCAGAATCCAAGACTGTCATGGATTCCCTTACATGGGACGATTTTTTACCAGCACTATCAATGCATCAAATTCAGTTCTAACGAAATTGGTTTCCATATTTTAATTTCCCACTCTATCTCTTTCTCTGTTTCGGAGTTTCACGTTAGTAGATAAAGACATTTAAATTTAGTCGAAAGTAAGACTGCTTTGTTGTTGTTGTTTTTCCCTTCTCTTAAAGTCCCAGTGGCCAAACGATTTACCGCCGAAACGCGAGCAGGCTGCTTGAAATACAAAATGTAACCGTAACTTACAGGATTGGGTGCAGGTGCGTACGTACCTATGAACGAATTTGTCGGAATCAAAATGTTTTGGATGCATGTTAAATCAGGGGCCGGCTTTCCATTCAACTTTTAAACATCTGGTTTGAATTTTTACCAATTTTAATAGCGCATGGAACAGCATTTTCCAACAATTCCAAAAAAAAGAGGACAACCTAGCGTGGTGTAAATTGATGAATAACATTTCCGGGAAGTTTTCTTTCCTGAAAGAAAGAGCCCCAGATGTTCTTACCCACGATGCGAGCGCGGTATCTCCGCTATAAATATAGCCGAGGTCGAAGGACCGAGAAAAACGAGGTTAGTAAGATATTCATTATATCTGGGAAGGAAACGTTCAAATTTAGCTGGTCGTGCAATAGAATAAGGCCCGCAAAATTGATCAGTCACATCGCGCGTACGATTTAAGAGGTATACGGTAATAAAGTGCAGTAGAGACTAATCTGACATCAGGCATAATTTTAGCAGTTCTCATACATTCGCTCTTACGTTCTCCCGCTAAAATGTCGTTTCACCTTGCCCGCCCGAATGTTATTTACGAGGCGAAAATAACAAGGTTAGGCAGAGACTCGAAGCTTTCTTTTCCTCGCGGATTAAGACCTCCGTCCCACGCGCAACGCGACGAGAAGACCTATGTACGAGAGCCATATTGGTTTGCAATATGCTTATTTATCAGAGAAAAATATCTTAAATTATGTTGCGGGTTTACTAGCAAGTCATTTGATTAGGCCTGTAAATTATTATCAGTAAAAACTACGTAGATTGCACGAGAACGGGTCTTGCGTTCCTGTATTGATGCCCTCGTTTCTCGCGTCTCACAGGCTCCTCACTCACTTATAATATCTCAATGTCTTGAAGAAAATTTGGAGATTACCAGGAGCCGATACAGAGCCGATAATATGGGCTCCTGAGATTACTCAATCTCTCTTGCTCAGGGTTAATTAAGTTTGAACCAGTGCTGGGGTTGGAAATAGGGACATCTAGAGAATATGTTGCAGTTATTTTTTTACTCCAGGGTTTTCCTTTGTTTCATGTTCACTAAAACATATTACCATTCTCAAAAATAATAGAAAAAACAATTTAAACTTGGGATAGTCCGGTCCTAAACCTGTCCCCTTCCTCCCTGACCTATACAGCTGACTTGCATCAGGTAGCCTCGTTCGCATGCGATCGCACCACGGCGCACCACCCATGTTGAAGAGTTGCAGTTGAGGAAATTTTGTCGGCCAAAATGGCTCCTTCTTCTATTTATTTGAAATGGTGGTTGGTATTTTACCATAACAATTAGAAAGGAAGGTTTGTTTGTGTGCAGTACGCGAGTAAGAACAATTTTTCAGTGGCCTCCACTTGGGCGTATGAATGGTATGAATGAGTGTATTGTTTGTTTGTTTGCTGTCTTCTGCGCGGGTCTTCTGCTTCCTTTGAAGGTAAAACCTCAACTTGATAATGGCAGAAATGTTACAGACAAAGCCTTGAAATGTTATAAT